>JAPDNY010000014.1:28453205-29053205 GCA_029375565.1 Gekko gecko | reverse complement strand
GACAAAAACTAATTCCAAGTGATTTAACAGATTTTTTTTTTACAGCTTTAAGGGGTGAGGCCTTAATTTTTACGGGGATTAACCATCCAGGGTTAAGCACTTTGGAATCCTAGAGAATTTTAACATGGATAATTGTGCTTTGGCCCTGCCCTGGATTGCTAGCCTTATCTCGTTGGATTGGAACCTCAGCAGGGTCAGCCCAGTGGTTAGTATTTGGATGGGAGAACAAGACATAAAATTGTGTTGTGGGACTCCCGTTGCCTCTTCAAACATAAGGATATTGGAGTGTTGACATGAGCAGTCTGAATAGCTCTGACTAGCTCAAGCTCATCAGACCTTGGAAGCTAAGCAGAGTCAGCCCTGGTGAGTACCCGGATGGGAAAGCACCCAGGAAGTCAGTGATTGTTACGCAGAGGCAGGCAATGGCAAACCACCTCTGAGTATCTCTTGCCTTGAAAACCCTACCCGCTGGCCCTAAATTGGTTGTGACTTGACCCCCCTTTCCAGCATCAATGTGCTTTGAGTCTCCCATAAAAATCATAGGGACTTCTTACCAAAGTGCATGTCACATAGGGAGATCTGTATAGCCAGTTTGTTCAAAGCAGCAGCAGCAGCGTTAAGTATAAAGGAATGCTCCACCCTTCCCCTCGTACATCGATTCTATGTACATTCACCGTAATTAGTGGACAGGGCTTCTTCATACAGGATGCATTAGATTTTTCTTCAGGCTGGTGTAGAGTAACTATCACATTACATTCAATGCATCCATAGCATGCATGTGATATAAACCCCTCATTTACCTGGGTATTGGTCCCTGGTTTTAATTTGCAAGATGAATGTGTGTTGGCTCTTTCTTTTCAAATCGATGTACACATGCACAGGCAGGTTGTATGCATACTCGCTGTAACTTGTGAACAGGCCTAGTGACATGCTCTTGGTTGGGAGGAAGAGTTGTCAGCTCCGGTTTGGGAAAACCCTGAAGATTTGTGTGGGGGGGTGGAGCCCAGGGAGGACAGGGTCTGGAGAGGGGAGGGATCTCAGCAAGGTATATTGTCATAGAGTCCACCTCCAAAACAGCCATTTTCTCCAGGGAAACTGATAGTCTTGGAGATCTGTAGACCCCACCTGGAGCCCTACTGGGAGGGAATGTGGTTGGTGGGAAGAGACATTTCACAGATATAGCTACTCTAAATGTTCTTGTAGCAGAAAGAGAAGAAGAACCAGCGGTACCTGTCTGAAGTGCTTGCATTTCTTTCAGGGAGTTGACTTCTTGCCAAAGCTTGTCAATCTGACTCTTTAGGTCACCATTTTTCTCTGAAATAAGCCAATAGAACAGAATCAACACATCTGTGTGCAAGAAAATACATACATTTCCAAAGCCACCCTAAGCCCACTGGGAGTGACTAAGCCCCATTGAATAGACCTGAATAGGATTCTGGGAAGACTTGCTTAAGGTTGCTCACTTTGTTGTGGAGAGCAGTGCAGAAAGGTTTCAACCTTACAAATTTAAAGGGATCTAACAAACTGGTTTCAAGAACTCTGGGGACTGTCATTGTATGAAGTGATTGGGGATTACTAATCTCGAACAGAACTCTTAGCACTTTCATTAAATTACACAGTCCCACGTTTCTGTGCTAGTTGTTACTGAGAATGTGATACTGTCACACTCTTTCCCCATCTAGCTCTTCCTCTCCTGATCACCAAGGCTAGCATTGCCAACAACCTGAAGAAAAAAATGTCCTGTCCCTTTAATAGAGGCTTAAATAGGCCCCTGAAGCTCTTCATGGCATGGAAGTAAGTAACATCATTTGTTAGTTACCATTAAAGCTTCTACTAAAGGGAGAGAACACCTTTTCTCCAGGTTGCTAGCAATTCTACCCAAGTCTCTGGCCAGGAAATTTTTTGAAGCTCCAAACTCCAGGCTGGACTCTGGGTTGGAAAGGGAATGCTGGATGGTGGAACACCAAGCAAGCCAGACTTTTGTTCCAAGTTGGCAGGCTGTCATGTGCATGAACCCCTACAAGTGTGCAAAGGCAGTAGAGAGAGGTTCTTCATTGGGTTCTATGAGCATGCTCCATGTGGAAGCCAGAGAAATTTGTAAATTTTACCAGATATGCAAAGCAGTGAAAAAAACCTTTCAATAATAATGACGCTTTCCTAGTTTGTGTGTTCAGCTCTACCTCTTCCTCTTATGACTATCTTCAAAGAACTCCACTGAACTGCAAAAAAAATGTCCTGGAAAAGATTGGTGTCAGATGTAATATATCTTCATCCATCACATTGTGACACCAGATAGATGTATTGAATGGTGTAAATGCCAGACATCTCAGCTGAACGTTGCAGAACTCTAGGACCTGAGTGATAAATCCTCACTACAACTCATGGCAGATGGTTTAGCTTGTTCTCAAGTTCCTTGACCAGATGTTCATCAAATTTTGTCCTCCTTACACTGCATGATATGTAATCAGAGATGACTGTGCCAGTTCTGTTTTCCCATACACCTGGGAAGCTGGTCAAATGGAGGACATGTCTCCATGCACATTTAGAATAAAGAACAACTCAAAAGTCTTGCAATGTTAAAAAAACTCATTTCTGCAATTAGCAGCTCTGATGAGCTTGCTGAAGCTCAGATGGCACCAATCCAGATAAAGTTTTGCTGAAAGCAATATAATAATTGTGCACAACTAATGGCAACCTCTTATGGGATTTTCAAGGCAAGAGATGAGCAGGGGTGGTTTGCCATTGCCTTCCTCTACATAGCAGCTCCAGTCTTCCTTTCCTTAGTGGTCTTCCACACAAGTACTGACCAGAGCTTCCCAGCTCTGACAAGCTTAGGCTAGTCAGGGCAATTCAGGCTGCTGAAAGCAATAGGATGCTATTAGAAGCCACTTTCCCTGGTGATTTCAAATGGGCTCTAAGCATGACTAAGTTTCCCCCCCCACACACCAAATCAAGGACCACGTGCAAGTTCTGTGCAAACATAAGTGGCACTCTCTTCAGGGCTCAGATGTGTTCCCACTCACAGAATCATTGTACATATGGTACCATTAAAAGATCATAGACTATGGTGACCATAGAAGGCCCAAGCATTTTGGTTCATGGCCACACACTGCAAGTGGCACCTCAGGCAGCTTCCATTGCAAGGAATAACTAACCAGTTGACAAGTCCTTTACATGAAGAGCCAGTGTGGTGCAGTGGCAAAATAAAAATAAACTAATCCAATTTTTATTTATGCTGATCGTTAAGCATCATTTCCATCCGCCCCCTTCCTGTTGCTTACCTTTCACCCTCCGCTTGCTGTGCTTCCTGGCTTTCGACTGTCCATTCGCCTGGTCTGGCAAAAGCAGGGCAACCACCAGAAGGAAAATCAGAAATCCTGTTTGCGCCATGGCTGCTTTCAGACTGTGAGCAAGAACCTTCCCCGAGAGGCCCTTTCACCGCTCAGAAAGCCACCTCCCAGAAGAGCTGGGCTGGGTTCAGCTTTATAAAAAGTCGAGCAGGGAACCTGGCTCGGTCCCTTGTTTACCAAATGAGCTAAGGCCTCCAGCTGGCTTCCACATAAGGTGCCTTCTTGTTCTCAGTTCTCTTCCCAGACTTCTATTTCCTGTCAGTTCTGACCAATTACATGTCTCAGACTCACATCCCAATGCTAAACCTGTTGACTCAGAAGACGTCTTCCCCACTGAGTTGAAGGAGGCCAAGTTGCTTTAACAGGCTGTTTAGGATTACTGTCAGCCAAAGTGTTGCAATTGGGACTGATGTCGAGGGATGGGGGGTTAGCAGGCTGTTCAGAGTAGCACCTTGGGTATAAAGTCCAGTCTATGGGTTTCCCATCATGAAATTCTATTTTCAGGCAAAAGTGTCGGTGCTGAAAATAAGCTGTGGGACTACGGTTATGCAGACAAGTCTCTAGATCATGAATGAGGATTTTGCAAATTCTGAAATAACAGTGAGAGCATTCCTGAGGGTCCATCATGTTTAAAAACATTTACTTTATTTATATCCCACCTTTCTCTCCCGACAGGGACCCAACTTGGTATTCCAAGGAAGTTTCCCATCCAAATACTAACTGCAGTTGACCCTGCTTAGCTTCCAAGAACTGATGAGATCAGGCTTGCCTGGGCTATCCAGGTCAGGGAAAGCTTTCATCATTCTCCTCTCCTCCATTTTATCCTCACAACAACCCTGTGAGGTAGATTAGGCTGAGAGTTTGTAATTGGCCCAAGGTCACCCAGCAAGCTTCCACAGCACATGTGGGGATTCAAACCTGGGTTTCCCAGATTCTAGTCCAATACTTTTAATCGCTACACCATGCTAGTTAAACAATACGCGTATATAGATCAAGACATATCTGAAGAAGTGAGTAGTGTTTCACAAAAGCTCATACCCTGCCACAGATTTTGTTAGACTTTAAGGTGCTACTGGACTCTTGCTCTATTCTAATATGCATATATGTCTGAGAATGGGAATTAGATAAACATATGGAGCAGAAGTCCATCAGTGGCTATTAGCCACAGGGTATAGATGGGAACTCTCAGTCTGGGGCAGGTGATGCACTCTATTCTTGGTGCTGGAGGGAGCAGCAGTGGGAGGGCTTCTGGTGTCCTGGCCCCACTGCTGGACCTCCTGATGGCACCTGGTATATTTTGGCCACTGTGTGATAGAGTGTTGGACTAGATGGGCCATTGGCCTGATTCAACATTGGCTTCTCTTATGTTCTTATGTAGTGTGTGTTTGTCTGGGTGCATGTGCTGAGCTTGGGGAAAACCATGTGATTAATAGTGCAATCCTGAACAGAATTGCATTGAAGTCGATGGACTTAGAGGGGTATAATACTGCTTAGGAAGGTATTATGTGGCTCCCAAAGCTATCACCTCTGTCTGGGGTAACATAGTCAAGTGGCTGAGAAAGAACAAACTTACAAGGTAGAGGAGATGCCAGCTGATCAGGTGTCCCTTTCCTGCACAGCTGTCCCTTCCTGCTACTCACTTTAGATGGGGCTCACCTCTCTTTGACCGATACTGTTAAGAGCTTAGGAATCCTGTTAGATTCTGCTCTATTACAGAAGTAGGTTACTACATTTTCCTAGCTGCATTTAGTCTGAGAGCTTCCCCTTTAGTTAAAAAAGTGCTGGCTACACTGTGCTGACTCCTGCTACAACAGCCTTGAAGTTTGATTACTGTAGCACATTCCAGGTGGGGCTGCCCTTGAAGGCTACATGGGAACTCCATTGATACAAAATGTGACAGTTCATTTGCTAACAGATGGGAACCTTTCACTCCCATTTTGTGATCTCTTTAATTACTCCCAATTTGTTTCTAGGTCTTGTTCAAGGTGCTGAGCTTTTTCTTTAATGCTCTCCATGAACTGAGAAGTAGATACCTAAAGGACTGCCTCTCCCAATAAGAGTCCATGCAGAAAGTATGTCTGGCACAGCAACACCTGTAGGCATTGCCCCTTTCCAGGTGTGGTTAGGTGTTCATCTGCTTTGGAGGGGGGCAATTGCTCCTTATCAGCAGCCTCCCAGAAGGATTGAGGAAGACCTTCTCCATCCTGAAGGCATTCCAAAGCGACTACAGAAACGAACTCTTTAAGAATGCTTCAGGGGCTTATGTGTTAATCCCCCCTTTTTGTTACTGTACCTTCTTTCTTTTACATGTAACAAATATTGTGTGTTTTAACTTCGTTACCTTCTTTGGGTTTCAGTTATTAGGAGAAAGATGACTTTATGAATATTTGAAATGAATAAAATTATCCTGGAAGTTCTTCCCTTCTGCAGCTCAGAATGTAAAATCAGATCCTGTACCTTCTTGGTAAATATTCAGATTGCTCCGCTGCTGTGTGAACAAGAGTACTTTAAAGTTAAGCTCTTTTCTCTATGAACCACCTCATCAATCATTGAGAGCTATGTGACTATACCATCTAATTTTTGTTTGTGTTTTCCTTACTTGGGGCTGAGTCTCACTTGTTTCTTGTGAATTTTCTATATTCAACTTTGTATGTGTTTGCATACATGGGGCACAGTTGAATTTCTAAGCACCTTTTCATTACAGCTGTGATGAGACGTAATACAGTACATATGCATGATCTTATAAGCCAATATGGGGAGGAGAGGAAGAGAACTCCTAGAATCCTAGATCTTCTTCGGCAAATGCTCACCAAGATGATTTCCACATAACTTGAGGAGAATTCATCCTCCTCCTCCACCACCTATTGTTGTTGGACATCCTAATATGGAAATAGAAGAGGCAAGGGAAGTATTGGGGGAGAAGAACTAGATATTGTTTTCTAGGTTCAACAGAACCAACCGGGAATGTAAGAGCTTCTCGGAGATTGGTTCAATTGAGGCCACATTCAAGGTGTTTCAAAACATTCTTGGGTCTGTTCCACATATTTGGGTTGGATCCAACCAGCTTTCCTGCTGTTGACAAAGGAAGGAATGGTCCTCTTGACCATCAAAAAAGAGAGAGGCTAAACTGGGGGTCATGGGACCTGCATGAACAAAAGTCAAGTGGGTTTGGGAGCTGTAATACGGAGGGGGGATTGGATGAGATTAAGTGAAAAAGATGACTGGATCCAACCCATTCCTTTAAACATAAAGGATGACTTATGGATGTGAATGATCCATCATAGATCTTGCTGCCATTTCACATCTAATATGGACCATTCAGCCAAGTTTGCAGTGCAAAAAGAAACCTTTATTTTGATTACTTCATTCCAAAGAAGTAAACATCACGGAACGCTGCATTTTCTGCAAGGACGCGGCTCCAGAAAGCTAAGCCACAAAGCTCTCCTTATGAGAAGCCATCAGAGAGTGGTTAAAAGAGCATGCTGGAAAATACACCAATGATGCTTACTCTGAGGACAGAAACATACTGCTTTTCAAATGCTATTAAATGAAACCTAAAGGAAGCTGTCAGGGAACTGATCGATTGCATTCTCAAATGACAGTTCTGGAGTGATTAAACCCCTCCAGCTTCCATACATGCTGTCTTTCCACATGCAGAGACCCTTTTGTCCCACAAAGAAGAGCACATACTATGGTAGGTGGTGGAAAGTGCTGTCAAGTCATAGCTAGCTTATGGTGAACCTGTGAGGTTTTCAAGGCAAGAGATGTTCAGAGGTGGTTTGCCATTGTCTGCCTCTGCATAGCAACCCTGGCCTTCCTTGGTGGTCTCCCATCCAAACACTACCCAGGGCCCATCCTGCTTAGCTTCTGAGGTCTGATGGGCTAGGGAGGCTAGTCCAATAATAATATGTACTCCAGGTTAGGGAGTACATATTATAAAGATGACTTAATTCTCCAGTATTCTATCGTCCAAAAGATCCTGTTATCTGGTTACCTTTTCTAACCAGAGAGTTCTGCAGGGTTTGTAAGCAATGTTCCCTCTAAGCTGTGGAGTCTTGTGAGCAAAAATTCTACTTTGTGAGCTACTGGGATTAAAGTTGTGAGCAAGCAATTTGGCTACTGCATAAATTAATTTGCTCTGGAGCCACCCTTCCTGAGCAATGTGAGCTGGAGGCTAGAAAACTATGAGCTAGCTCACACTAACTCAGCGAAGAGGGAACACTGTAAGCACTACGACACTCGTAGATCAGAAGAAATATTCAGATGGGCATGCACCTCCAAGAAGAAGAAGAAGAGTTTGGATTTATACCTCACCCTTCACTGCCCAAAGGCATCTCAGAGCGGCTTACAAACTCCTTTCCCTTCCCCTCCCCACAACAGACACCCTGTGAGGTAGGTGGGGCTGAGAGAACTCTAATACAAACTGTCCTTGAGAGAACAGCTGTGCCAGAGCTCATGACTGACCCAAGGTCACATCAGCAGGTGCAAGTGGAGGAGTGGGGAATCAAACCCGGTTCTCCCAGATTAGAGTCCGCGCACTTAACCACTACACCAAACTGGCTCTCCAACAGCCATGGCTACCTCAAAGTGCCTTCAACTCTGAACAAACTGCTGATTGTCCCCAAGTTTCATTCAGAGTTTGAAAGTAAATAATAATTAAGTGCTATCAAGTTGCAACTGACTTATGGCAATCCATCATGGGGTTTTCAAGGCAAGAGGTGATCAGAGTGGCTTGCCATTGCCTGCCTCTGCATAGCCACCCTAGTCTTCCTTCGCAGTCTCCCTTCCAAATACTACCTGTGGCTGACCTGGCTTAGCTTCCAAGCTCTGACAAGCTCAGGCTAGTCGGGCCTATTCAGGCTGCTAACAATAAAGCAAAGTCAAATAGTTCTGCCCATCCAATTGCATCAACTCACGACCATTAGCCACTTCCCATCTATTCAGGGTAAAGAGAAAAAAACCTGCCAAAATTAATGCCAAACCAGACCACTCAATACCCAAACTGAAATGGCAACAATACCAAAAGTGACCTCAGGGCATTTTCCATGTCCCGCACCTACAATCCTCACAACATCAGTGGCCACGGCTGAAATTAGAAAATGAGGGGACCGGCAAGAATCATTTCTACCTTCAAATGCAGCCGCTTTGGTCAACAAAAGGAATGCTGCCCAGCGCCTGCCTCGGAAGTCTCTTGTGCATTTTGAGCCAACCAGTGGACACTGTGTCAAAACCAGAACATATTTTAAGACCCCGAGAAAGTTCAAAAGGGCAAGGGAAAGAAGCAAGGTACACAGAATAAGGGTCATGAATAAGGTTGAGAGCCAGCGTAGTGTGGTGGATAAGAGCTGCAGGTTCTAATCTGGAGAAATGGATTTGATTCCCCACTCCTCCTCCACATGAAGCCTGCTAGCTGACCTTGGGCAAGTCAGAGTTCTCTCAGAACTTTCTCAGTCCCACCTACCTCACAAGGAGCCTGTTGAGGAAGAGGAAGGGAAGGCAATTGTAAGCCACTTTGAGACTCCTTGAGGTAGAGAAAAGTGGGGTATAAAAACCAACTCCTCCTCCTTCTTGTCACACATTCTACCAACCTCCTGTCCACCTCTCTCCAGATGCTCAGCTACAAGATAGCTATATCTTATTTATTTATATATTTATAACTTACTTTTTTTCTCAATGAGGACCCAGAGCAGCTTGCAACAGTGCTCTCCCATTTTATCCCCACAGCAATGATCAAGTGAAGCAGGTTTGGCTGAGGGAGGGTGAATGGCCCAAGTGAGCTCCCGTAGCAGAACAGGGATTCAGACCTGGGTCTCCTGGATCTTAGTCTGACATTTTAGCCACCAGGACTGGTGCTTATGACAGGGCCCACTGCGTCACCCCCCCACCCCCCATCTGCCAGTGCTCCACCATGCTCCCAGCTACATTCACTGCCCGGTGCCACTGGGAAAAGGACTGCAGGCCATGGCAAAGCACAGGCAGTGGGAGAACTCACAGGAACACAGGGAAGAGGAGGAAGAAGAAGAAGAGTTGGATTTATACCCCGCCATTTGTTACCCGAAGGAGTCTCAGAGCAACTTACAATCTCCTTTCCCTTCCACTCCCTGCAACAGACACCCTGTGAGCTATGCTCCCTCTAAGCTGTGGAGTCTTGTGAGCAAAAATTCTACTTTGTCAGTAACTGGCACTAAAGTGGTGAGCGAGCGATTTGGCTACTGCATCAATTAGTTTGCTCTGGAGCTGTCCTTCCTGAGCCAAGACAAAAATGCGATTTTTGGCAAGGCGGGATATAAATGGAAAATAATAAATAAATAAATAAACGTGTGAGCCGGAGGCTAAAAAACTGTGAGCTAGCTCACACTAACTCAGCTTAGAGGGAACCCTGCCTGTGAGGTAGGTGGGGCTGAGAGAGCTCTGAGAGAACTGCTCTTGAGAGAACAACTCTGAAAGAACTTGTGACTGACCCAAGGTCATGCCAGCAGCCACATGTGGAGGAGTGGGGAATCAAACCTAGTTCTCCCAGAGTAGAGTCTGCACTCTTAACCACTACATTAAACTGGTTCTCAGGAAAGGACATGTAAGTAGGTGAGGCAAACAGTGGGTGGAGGCCTAGTGGGAGGAGACCCCCAGGAATTTTCTACCCAGAGCCCCTTCAAACCTGGGACCAGCCCTGTTAACCACTATACCATGCTGTCTCTTAGATCCCTCCCAGCATTCCAGGGGAGAAACACAAGCCATGAAAGAGAACATATCCCCAACACATTGGAGGATAACAAGTGGGAATAAGCTTATATGGCCAGTTTGGGTGCTGTATGTTGTTACTACCGCGTTTTATCCTGCCTAATTTTGTCTCTGTCGTTGATTATTCTTGTTTCTTATGCACCATGTTTACACCATTCATATACAGTCAACACAAAGACCCCACTGAAAAAATGGGGTTATTTTAATGGGGAAGCAGGAAAACAGAGCACAAAAAGACTCAAGGAAAATTAGTGCCATTAACAGTAAGGAGGATGATTATTTGCATGAGAAGCTGAAAAAATATGCAGAACTATTCTACATGATTGCTGGTAGCACCAGTACCTTTTTAGCATACTGACTCTTGTTGTTCTTAAAACTAATGTACCAATGTACCATAATGACTCACGAGAGAGCTGTGGCTCAGTGGTAAAGCATTGGTATGCAGAGGGTCTGACGTCCAATCCCCAGCAGCTCCACTTAAAAGGTAATAGGTAATGTGAGAGACCACTCCCTGAGACCCTGGAGAGTCTCTGTCCATCAGAACCGACAATACTGACCTTGATAGACCCGACTCTGCCTGCCTCTGGAGAAGACAGCCTGCATGCTTATGAATCCATTAGTGAGGCCTAGCTAATCAAGCTGTAACTCTGATGTTCCTCAAGATGGCACCATTTGAAAAAAGAAATAGTTAGGGTTTAAGTTACCTGTTTTGCTTCTGTTGGAATTTATTAGCCTTGTCTACGTTTCTTCTATGAACCTTGGCTTGACTTTTCTTGCACATCCTGAATATGGAATCTATCACAGAAGACTACATTGCCTGGCTCCATCAGTTTAGTGTTTTTCATATTATGATTTCTGGGTTTATTTTGGATGCATTTTTGTGGCATCTGGTGAGGTGTATCATAGAACAGAGATCCTGAGGCAAGTGTGAAGGGAGAAAAAAACCTGGTATGGTTGAGGGCCATGAGGCAACATCTGCACAGTTTTTTGTGGGGGAGTTTTCCATTTCATACATGATTTCCTTTGCAAATGGCTTCATCGATCCCAGAAAAAAAAAATGAGATGCATATCAGTCATTGTAGCCTGAGAAAGTGTTGAGTTAATATCGTGTGCTTTTGCCCATACAGTTTCAAGGCTGGCTATGATCCAGACACAGTGGAGAACGTCTTCATAGCAACAACCATTTATTGATTAAGAGTATTTTTATCCTGCCCTCACAAAGGCTTGCAGCAGCTAACAAGATAACATTTCAAAACAACACCGCACACCAAACAATGTAAGACAGAGAATTTGAAAGTTCTGTTTGCTACAAAATATGACACACAGTTATGTTTCGTTTCTGGGGGCCAGTGCCTTTAGGAAAAGAAAACCCAACATAAGTAGATTTACAGGGCGATTGTTAAACTGGTCTACTTGGAAACCTACTCAGGTCTTCTCAATGGGCCTTACTCCCAGGAAGCTGTTTCGATGGTCAGAGTCAATAATGAACAGAAACAGGTGTTACAGCTTTTAGGAAAGGACACCCCTCTGTTCCTGTTCCACCACCTATTCCTGTTAATTATTGAATCTCTGGCCAATCAACAGTGCAGTGCTTAGAAACACTTTCCTGGAAGTTAGGCTCATTGAATAGACTTGAGTAGGATTCTGAGTAAACCAGTGCACAAAACGTTCCACAGCGAAGGAGCAATGCTGGACAAAGCCCAGATCTCTCTGGATACCAACCAAACCTTCCCAAAGAGTTGGTTCTTTCAGTAGCTGTAAACAGAGAGAGGGGATGTGGAATGGTATGGTATAGCCCAATCTCCTCAGATTTTGGATGCTAAGCAGGGTAGGTACTGGGATGGGAGGCCACCAAAGCAGACTCTGCAGAGGAAAGCAAAGGCAACCCACCTCTGCTTCTCACTTGCCTTGAAAGCCCCCTTGCTGGGGTTACCATGAATTGGGTTGCAGTCACATGTGCCAGAAAAAATGGGGGGGGGGAGCGAGGCTATTTCCTCCGGAGGAATTTGACCCGCAGTTGCACGATCACACCTCCCTTTGAAGCTGCGGGCGCAGTCTGTTGGTGTGTGAACAGATGCAACTGCGGGTGAGTCATTTTTTTTGGTGCCATTTCCCCCCCATGTGCTTAAACAAGGGATCGATGAATCGCACCTCTGCACCGAGGGCTCCCTATGGAATTTGCGATGATGCGCATACTGCGAAGGTGGAAAAAAACAACGGCACAGAGTTGGGATGGCCTGATCAGACCATCCTGACACCATGAGAGTGCGCTGGAGCAGTCAGACACGGGAAAGTCCATCCGTGGCCTGTTGCAACCCGTTAATTACCGGATTCCCCGCAGTGTCTTTTAACTCTTCTTCTGCGGTGGAGCAGAATGGGTTGCCAACGGCTGTGGGGCGCTTTCCAGATGTTGTTGTCTGATCCACCCAGCATTCGCATCTATGTCAGGTCTAATTGTGTGTATGATTGCAGCCTTGGTTGCAACTTGACACCTCTTATGTATGTATGTATATAGATGGGTAGATCTGGCAGTTGGGAGCAGGCTGAGCTGAGCCTCAGCATCTCTGCTAGCTCTGCAGGGATTGTTTGGCTAGCATCCATTCAGTGACAAGAGCAGTTGGTGTCTGCTCACCTATCATCTCCTTCACCTCCCGTCCAACAACTGCTGGAGGCCTGGAAGGAGTTAAAAGGGGAGCCAGCATGGATCCTGGCTAAGTTGGGCACAGTTTAGCTAGTACCGGGGACCCTTTAAACTCTGGAGTCCATGATCCTTGGTGTGGAAAGCAAAAATCTGGATTGCATGCACCATTCAGCAAGGATATTATAACATGACACTGAGAGTAGCAAAGGGAGAGAACAAGAGATGATGCATTTCCTGATACTGGCAGAACTGTTTCTCAAAGGACTGTAGGAGATAGAGAGCTGACTGAGCGCAGCCAAGTGTGACCCTTGGAAATGGGAAAAGGCTGAGAGTTGTTAGAGTGGGGAACTGCCCACTAAAGTGATGAGCAGGCGAAGACAGGAGGGTGATTTTATAATTTTCATGCTTGCTGTTTTTAAAAAAGGTTGGCTCCCCTCCTTTCCTTTCTACACATGCAGTGTTTAGAAGCCAGGTACTCCATCGGAATTCACTGGCTAATTGAATTGTCCTAAGAACACTTTCCTGGGAATAAGCCCCTCTGGATAGAAGGGGGCTTACTTCTAGTTGGCCTATGTAGAATTGCCTACTTAGGATTGCTCTTGGGAGTAAGCCCTGTGGAATAAGAGGGGAGCGATTTCTTAGCATACCTGCTTAGTAGCAGCCTGAAAGCCCAAACTAGCCCAATCTCGTCAGATCTTGGAAGCTAAGCAGGGTCAATCCTGTTTAGTACTAGGACAGGTAAAGGTAAAGGTTTCCCTTGCTTGAAAGCCAGTCGAATCCAACTCTAGGAATGCGGTGCTCCGTTTCTAAGCCGAAGAGCCAGCGCTGTCCAAAAACATTTCCATGGTCATGTGGCTGGCATGACTAGATGCTGAGGCACACGGAATGCTGTTACCTTCCCACTGAAGCGGTACCTATTTATCTACTTGCAATTTCTTGCTTTCGGATTGCTAGGTTGGCAGGAGCTGGGACCAGAGACGGGAGCTCACTCCATCATGCAGCACTCGGGTCTCGAACTGCTGAACTACCAACCTTCTGGTCTGCACTGCAGTTCAGCATCTTAACCACTTGAGCCACCACTAAGGAGACCACTAAGGAAGTCCAGGGCTGCTATGCAGAGGCAGGCAATGGCAAACCACCTTTGAATGTCTGTTGCCTTGAAAACCCTTGTAAAACAATTTAAAATCAGTCGTACATTGTACAGGGATTGCATGCATGTATACTGCAGTACAGTCACAAAAGGCATGGCATCAAGGGTCTGAAGCAGAGGCTCGAAGAAGAAGAAGGCAGCACAGAGCAACTGCCCACAGTTTCCCAGTACAACAAATTACTCAGATTATAGGATCCAGCAGCCTTATAGTAAATAGTCTCCCAGGATTGGCTCTCTGGGATCACATGTTTCTCAGTCCCAAGGAGGATTCTGGGAGACAATGTTACTCTCTCCTCCTGTTTTGCTTGCTCTTTGGACTAGATGACCCTGGAGGTCCCTTCCAACTCTATGATTCTATGATGCTGTGATTATGATCAGGGTACATTCTGCAAGTCTCTTGGTTTTGGAACCTTGTTGTGCCTGACAACAGCCCCTCGTTACTGAAATGCTGCGACAAATGTGGACAGAAAATATGCTTCAACAAATCCTGCTACCTTCAACTTCCTTGCAAAGAACTGCATGGTCTTCTTATATCTCCTGATTTAATTTTAAATTTTATAAACAAAACTTAACTCTTTTTTTAAAGTGATCCCCAAAATGAAAACTGAAAATCTGACTGCAAGCCAAGGAATGAATGTCTAGATTTTTATACTGCAGCAGGTTTGCTCTAATACTATAATATCTCCTGGATCACCCTCTTCTATATGCTTGTTCACCTTCTCAAAGGACTCTAAAAGGCAAAAGCCATGATGAGTTCCCCTCAGCAGCCCCCCCCCCAGTGTTTAATAATTCTGTCCTTAATAACAGTTTCTAGTAATCTACCTGGGGCAGATGGTAGGCTAACTGGCCTGTAACTTCCTGAATTCTCCCAACCCCTTTTAAAAAATAATCAGTGTAACATTTGCCTCTTTCCAGTCCTCCAGTAGGGAGTGACCAGTTATACATAGTAGTAATAACCCAGTTTAGGCTGAGCTCGTTAGAGTTCGGAATCTAAACTGGGTCAGCCATGGTTAGTACTTGGGGTGGGAGACCATCGAGGAAGTACAGCGTTGCTATGCAACTCAATGGTACATTATTCATTAAGTAGATCAAACTTCAGTCCTAAACAGTTGAAGCCCGAGTTCACTGCAGAGAGTGCAAGTGGCAAACCTAATTGACAGTGCTTAGCCTCCAACCCTGGAGTGATTTATTGGAGGCTGGAGGCAGACAATAGATTTCCTTTCCCAAGGGGTGAAGGCACGACATAGGAATTCATGCCCACAGTGCACACATTCATCCTACTTTCATATCTGGCCAACCGGTTGTGCAAATGTTTGCAGTGTGTCAAAAACTGACAAAAGCTGCTTGACCAGATGCAACAGTGGGACAGGGGTGAGGATCGTGTCCAGCACCGCCCGGGGTTGAGAGCTACTTGACACCCTCTTTGGTTCTCAGGGAAACTATTGTCTGCCTCTAGCCAGAGAAGTCGAAGGTCAAGGACAAGCTGTCACCTTTGCGTTTCTACTTGAGCAGTCTCTCTTGTCAGAAAATATTTGCTCCCAGATGCCATGATGGGTAGTTAGAACTGGCACAAAACAACCGAGCTCAGCTTTGATGAATGGGGATGTGGGTCTGCCCATTGTGAGTGGATGGTTGTTTAATGTCTGGTTCACTGAGCAAACAGAGGTGGGCAAAAGAATCAAGATGCATCTCCCCTTTACTGAAATCCTGACAAATCATGTTCTGCTTCATCTTTAGGCCTGCAGTTCATTTCCAAAGGCTCTCTCTACCACTGCACCTGGACTGTGAACTGAGCCATAGATCCCTTTAGTATCATGGATGGTGCTTCCACAGTGTCATGGCTCAGTGCGGAAATGTTTGAACTGGGCCTACGTAGGGCTGACTGATTTGCATGATATGTATTCTCGCCGCCAGCCCAAAGTGCTCTATTCCACATAAATAGTGTATTGGGGGGAGAAATGGCCCTGGGAAAAGGTCCTTTCCCCAGCCTGCCTTAGCTCCCCTAGCCCTGCCACCCCCAAGGACAGAGGGAGCTTCTGCCTGGCCAGCCCTGAGTGAAAGGTGCTCAGCCAAACAGGGTGGCTGGGCAGGGTGAGTCCAGGCTGGGCCACTTTATCCCTCACTGTGGAGAGGGTGGGCCAGGATGGTGTGTTCCTTACCATCGTTCACATCTTCCCCTTTCTTTGGGCTTGGGTGGCCCTGGAGAGGGAGGTGGCTCCCATATTCAGTTGGCTGAAGGGTGGGTGCCCCCCCAGGACCACTGTCCCACTGGAACTCTTCCCCGTGGCCTTAATGGCCAATTCACTCCTGATAATGTATCTGCATACAGTCCAAAATGGCAGTGGCTGGTTCCCTGTAAATGAAGATGCTGAGGATTGAACCTGGGACCTTCTGCATGCAAAGTAGATGCTCTACTGGCTGAGCTGCAGCCCCTTACCAAGTCTGTTCAGGATTGCAAATTGAACCGTGGAATAAAAGTGTACATTTTCCAGTCCAAATTTTGCCACTTTTCAGTGTGATTGGCTACAATGGGAGAGTTAACCATGTGCTGTGGTTCTGCATTGGAAACCTGTTATTTCCTGCATTGTAGATATGTGTTGATACTGTGATGAATCACCAAGGATTCTGAACAAATCTGATTGCAGGTCACAGCTGCATATTGCAGTACTTAAGTGATGAACATTACTGGACATTTAATGAAATTGAGCAAACGCTGGAGGACGGTGGAAGACAGGAGGGCCTGGCGTGATGTGGTCCATGGGGTCGTGAAGAGCTGGACTCAACTGTGCAACTGAACAACAACAAAAGTGTATAGAATTTTTTTTTCAGAAGCTTATGTTTGGATCCTACCAGCTTTTTGACTGATAAAAGAGGAAGGAGGTGGCCCCTTTGTCCACTGGAAAGCCTATGCTGGGGATTGTGGGTTCCTGTGTGAACCAAACAACAACAAGAAGAGACGGAGGTGTTGAATAAGACAAGGAAGAAAAGCTTGTTGGATCCCAAATGCCACTATAACAGAGCCGTAGAAAGGAAATACGACCCACAAATAGATTTAGATGATGGTCTGTATTTTTCAGTATCCTGGGAAAGGCCTTTCATTGAGATATGCTTCAGATGTGCTAAAGATGAAAGTGACGGTATTGTCCTGAGGCTGCATCTCCCTTGTCTTATGAATCAATTAACATGATCTTTGAAGGGAATGGATAAAGGATGTCTGCTTTTTGCACTGATGCGTGGGTGTGTCTCCTGGCATATTTCCTGATCAGAGACTCCTCCTGGATCTGAGTTCAGTGCATATCATGTGCCCTCCTATGCAGTGTCACTGCTGGCAGGAATCTTTTGGGTGCAGGAAGGAAGCCAGATCCAGTAGCGCATGATGGTGGGGAATAACTGGCTAGGCAATAACACTTTTGGATACAATTCAGAGATTATTCCATACATATGCATAAATGACAGGTGGTCCTGGCTCACATTGCCATTTCATTTCTTTCCACTGAGACCTTTTGAGATTATTTTAACATGGTTCTTTTGGAGATGAATTACACAACAGTACATTCTTACCAATCTGATTTGGATCGCCCAGGCTAGCCTGATCTGATCAGATCTCAGAAGCTAACTTTTGATCCAACTTCTTATTGCAAAGGAATTTCAGAAACAGACTGGAATGGGAGACAGCTGAATTACAACACTCAGGACAATGGAGACCCCAGGGCTCAACAGAGATATTGGCTTCTTATCTCACTACACACACTAAGTCATTCTGTTCTTACTTATACCCAGAAATTAATTTTTGTTGGTCTTATAGAGACCACTGGACTCAAATTTGGTTCTCACATCTGTTGTTAACTCCTTTATTATTGGTATACCAACTTGCTGCTATTTACATGTCCCACTATTTGTGTTATTCCAATCTTACCTATATTTATAGCTCAGTTACTTATGCATCTTAACTCTATTTAGCTCTAGGCAACTAACCCTCCCCACCTGCATGTAATATTTGAGGAAATTGGTTTCAATGTATGTGAAGAAGTGTGCACATGCTGAGTCCCTGTTCTTGTATTTACACAGGGTTGAGCTTGGTTTTTCTTGGGGATGCTGCTGGACTCCAATTTCATTCTCACATCTCTTTGTTAACTCTTGCATTTACCTGCTAATTTGCTGCCATCCATTGATCCTACGGGTCACCCTTTCCAATTTCAGCTCTGCATCTGCGTCTGGGCTCCGGATGGACTCTCTTAACCGTCTACCCCCACCCTCTTTGTTCCTGTAACTAGCTTTTGAGATTTTATTCCAGTTTTGTCTGAAAAAGTGTGTTTTGCACACAAAAGCTTACACTTTGAATAAAAGTTTGGTGGTCTCAAAGGTGCCACTTGACTCATGCTTTGTTTTGATCCAAAGGCATTTTTTCTCCTCCAGAAATTGTATCCTCTCCCATGTGCTGCTCCTTTCCGGAGCAGAAGGATACTGTCTGTGATTAAAACTATTCCTTCCATGAGAAGGAAGATACCTTTGGATTCCACCCCATGGTTCAGATCCCACCCTAGTTATTATAATTAAGAGCATTGATATTCCTTACTTCAGAAATTCTTACAATAGCTTTATTAGGTAAGACAGTGTGATGGAATTGACAAGTGTCCACTGGGAGGCTGGCAGGAGGAATTTTTTTAAAGAAATCACTGGCAGTGATGGTGTGATGTTTCTTGGAAGTAGTATCATGAATCTCCAGGAATTACTGGAAATTCTAGAGTTTTTGGTAGTTCCCAGAGTGGCATGATGTCACTTCCAGGGTTTCTGAAACGTGATGTCATGTGGTCACTGATGGCTACCCTCCCACGTCCTCCCTCCTTGGTCTACCACTGGTTGCCAGGCCTAGCAGCCCCACATGTGACACTGCCCATATTGCATATGGAAAAACTGAGGCTTGTCTCAGTCCATCAAATGACCACGTGAGAGAAACAGAAAATGATCCAGAAATGTCTTCATTCACATCCCAATTTCTTTGCTTTTCATAATCCTGATTTATTTTCACACAAGAGTTTTCCTCAACTTTCAAGGCTGAAATGTTACAAAGCATCATGCGCCATCAGCTTTTCAGCCCATGAATTCGCCACCATCTGTCTGCACAACTGTGGACTGATGAGGAACAATTGAGGCACCTGTAGGATGTGACTTTTCTGACCCACCTGGCTAATCGCTGGCAGATGCGGATGGCACAAGCTCTCCCAGCACCGCTACTCTCAAAACGAAATCGGAACCTTCTCTCCCCTGTGGCAGTTTTAATGTTAAGGAAGTTCTAAGAGATCTGATCACATCTCTTCCACACCTGTTTTAGTCAGATCAGGTCTGACATTGATGTTTTAATCTGTGGGTTTCCCTGTTAACCTTAGTACTGCTAACCTTTATGATTTTGGTGTGCTGATCCTTTCCTCCTTGGTTTTATGAATGCCTTTATACTTTTGCTTGCTGCTGGTTTTAGATTCCTACATTTTTAAAAACAAACCAACCATTTTTTGGTTACTGTAATATTTTAACTTTATGTTATGCGGCATGTTACTGACTGAAAAGCAATGTATGAAATGTTCAAAATACAACCCAGTCTCGTAAGCTCGGTGCCATTAGAGTTACACCCTTCCACGCCCATTGACTTCAATAGACTTAGCAAAGTGCAACTGTCCATTCTGTATCTCTGGCGGGAAGTCTCTAGGGTCTTAGCCTGAGCTCTTATTTTCCCCAGCTTTGTTAATTGAAGCCCTTTAACAGGAGCTGCGGTGGCTCAAGTGGTTAAAACACTGAACTGCAGGACGTGGAAGGTCAGTAGTTCAGCAGTTCGAGACCCGGGTGCCGCATGACGGGGTGAGCTCCTGTCTCTAGTTCCAGCTCCTGCCAACCTAGCAGTTCGAAAGCAAGAAGTTGCAAGTAGATAAATAGGTATCACTTCGGTGGGAAGGTAACAGCATTCCGTGCACCTTAGTGTTCAGTCATGCTGGCCACATGACCACGGAAATGTCTTCGGACAGTGCTGGCTCTTCGGCTTTGAAACGGAGATGAGCACCGCAACCCTAGAGTCGGATTCGACTGGCTTTCGAGCAAGGGAACCTTTACCTTTACCTAACAGGAGAAGCTGACAAATGGACCCGGGACCTCAGAGGTCTCCCACCGATATCATGGTCTACAAGCTGAGGACCCACAAGGAATCATAATGAGAGAGGAAAACAATTCAGAAATTCCTCTGAAGACCTACCAGGATGGTATGTGCTGTCAGCAGTCTGAGATGGCCAGATCCCCCCTTTGTCCTTTAATTGACTCTCAGCTGCTCTCAGCATTTCTGAGCTGGAAGCATACTCAGTCCCTTTCAAGTTGTTTATATCCTTCTGATTAATTTACAAAGTCGTATTTTTCTGCTTACCTGGGAAGTTCTCAGAGTATATGGAGAGTCCTGCCTAGTCTGTAGGTGGCCAGGTTTTGTTGTTTTCTTGATTGGCATGGGTGGGGGGAGCACTTTGATACCAAGATGACTCATCCTTCAAGAACTAACAGCCAGCGCTCTGTTCCTATAGCAACCAAGAGTGCCTTATTGGCCTTATAAAGCCTATGCTTCTGTAACTGCCTGCCCTTCCCTTCTTCCCAAACTTAACAATAAATAGAAAAGATTTCAGCCAAGCCTCATAACACCCCTGCCTCCCTCCACAGTCTCACTCATCTCACTCACATCATCATGTATCCTCTGCCTTTTTCCCCAGTGGGGGATCCAGATCAGCTTACGTCGTCCTCCTCTCTACCTACCTGTGAGGCAGGCGAGGCTGAGAGTATGTCATTGGGCCCTGATCTGGATAGCCCAGGCTAGACCTATCTCATTAGGCCTCAGAAGCTAAGTGGGGTTGGTCTTGGTTAGAATTTGGATGGGAGACCACCAAGGAAGTCCAGGGTTGTAATGCAGACACAAACAATGGCAAACCACTTCTGAACATCTCTTGCCTAGAAAACCCTGCGTGGTCAGTACAAGTCAGCTGCGACTTGAGGGCACTGTCTATCCACACCACCATGTGACTGGTCCAAGCTCACTCTGCAGGCTTTCATAGCAGAGAAAAGATACAAACCTGGATCTCCCAGATCCTAGTCCAGTGCTCTAACCATTTTATTTTATTTATTTAAATTTGTATCCCACTCCCCTCACCAAGGTGGGCTTACTACACTGGCTCTCTCACTCGTATGATCTTGCTCATACTGTCTCCAGTGTTCCACATCTGAACAAGTAATCCCTTATCAGGACCAATGTACCGGACTGAGCACAACCAGCCGAAGTTAATGCTATGCTTCATATTTTATTTATATTTTTTATGTAAACATCATTTGCTTGGTAGGCACAATAATAACAAAAGCTCTAAAGCAACAAATAACAATTAAAACCAATGTTTCAGTTCACTTCATTTGGGCGGATGTTCAAGAGAGGCCTTCACAGTTCTGTAATACTGACTGAGAAACAATTTGCTTTGGCTCGGAGAAAATAACCAATTAATTAGGTAAAAGGAAAAAGGTCCAACTGCAGTGGCCAGAGGATAATTCTCAGTTGCATCCTAAGTAGAGTTACGTCCTTCTAAGCTCACTCACATCAATGGACTTAAATGGGTATAGTTCTGTATAGGATGGCACTAGCAGTTTCTTTCCCCTTCATAGTAATAATACTGAGAAAACACATTTTCTATGGAACCTTTCCTACCAACCTGAAAAGGGATGATTCCGCCCTATGTCCTGGGGAATCCTGGGCTATATATTTTTATCTCACACTTGATCTTGCAAAGGTTCAAAAACCTAGCTCCAATTGGCAACATATTCAGATATGTCTTTAAGAGTAGTTCTGTCAAAGTCAATGGGAATACTCATCTGTGAAATTCAGGATTGAGAGCCAATCTAAATGTTCAGGAAAATTTCAGTGCAGTGGAGGATTGTACCACTTGAAGGAGAGAAAGAGGGGAATTGTATGTTTGAGTTCACCTCTAAATTGAACACGTCCTGCACATGGAAAGCAAGCACATGGAGAAATGACTAGGCTACAACGGTGCCCTGCTTGCTATATGCAAAAGAATTCTGATCTGGGGGTGAACATTCATGCATCTTGAAGTGACACAGTCTCAGGAAGACCACTGAATGCTTTCCTGGACATTTAACAGTATATGTGAGTTTACGGAGGAGGTTGAAGTGGATGATTCACACAATCAAGACACAGTCTCTGCTGACCCCGATCTCTCATCCATCTCTGCCACAGAAGGGGAATCATAATGCAGCATTCACTTTCCAAAGTGCAATGCCGACATAGAAGAATGAATTTTTCTGGGAATTTCAAGCTAGATACAGGAAAGATCCTCAAGTGGTTACACCCCATTAGTGTACTGATGAATATAGATGACATTCAGGTTCAACTTTGCATTAAGGAATGCAGGGGACAGGTCTGATTCCATTTGATTGCAAAATATCTTTCATTGTGGTGGAAGTTCACTTCTATGCTGGTTCTAAAGTAGCACTTTCTAGGGACAGAAGGTCTCTGAGAGTCCTGTGACTGAATTCCCAAGGAAACAACAAATTCTGTACAAATAGTGCTCCCTGCTGATATTGTGAAACCAGAATCAAGAGTGAGAATGAACAATATGCACAATTCATGTGCACATAAACAGTTGCATGTGTATCTGGTTGTAGGGGTTTACTCTGGGCACTGCTTGCATCTAGACTGCTCTACCATGCAAGCTACCCATTGGATACCAAAGGATGAGAAGGGTCAATAGAATATGGCTGGTACTAGGTCAGACTTCCATAAACAACAATCAATGCGTGGGCACGTTGCATTTAGTAATTCCAATCCTGCCAAGACATCTCTAGAAACAAAACCCAACCTGACAAGGTACTGATTTGGCTTTTAAAAAAATGGCCTCCTCAGATTACACCTAGGAAAGTCTTTCTTCTTCATCTTCATTCTCTAGTGTTGGAAATATTCTGAGGAAAAATCACACCAAAGAACAAATTTTGTACTTGCTTATTCTAGTGGTCTGAATGTATGTGAGCGTGTGCACATATTCTTTGGGGTATGCATACAACACCTGAGAATCTTCAAAAGGAAGTGGACGTTTGCATGGGGAAAGGTGCGAATTAGTTCCTTTCCATGAAGAGAAGGAAAGTGAGCAGCAGGTTAAAACATAGGTGGCATACAATGCTGAATCATCCCTGGATCACTTCTTGGCCAATTATCCCAAGATTTTCAGTGCAGGCTGACATGATACACACATTATCATGAAAGCCTCTTTCTATGAGAGTCAGCTGCAGCTTAGCAAAATGATAAATTTATGCTGCAAAGATCATAAAGACTTCTCCAGGGACTGGATCCTGCTGGCTTTTTTCAATTAATTCCATCCAATTATCTTCCTTACTATAGCCCCCCATCCCACATGGCTTTTGTCCATGCATGTTCCATAATCTCCAGCATAGCCTTCTGGGGTGGTCACAGGGTACCCCATTTCTTCCCTTTTCACCAGCAGAAAAGCTGGTTAGATCCCAGGGCTTCTGCCATTCTGCCCAAACACTGAGCACTGATTTGGAAACAACACATGCCTTCATACATTTTTTTTCAGGGGGAGGGTTAGCATTATTTTCTACAATATGATTCCTCTTGAGAAGGGGCATAGCCTAAAACACAATGGAATTCCCTTCCCATCAAAATTCCATATATACTTTCTGGAATTTGTTGATTGACTGTTAAAAAATAGGGCACAGAAACAGCACAGTAACAGTGTAGTTCAAAGCAGAGCTACACCTTTCTTAGACCATTGACTTCAGTGAATTTTAGAAGGATGTAACTCTGCTTAAGAGTAGCACTGCAAGGGACAGAATGATGTGTGCAAGATGCACAAATGTTCTTTATCATAGTCTGCACACACACTTTTTTGGAAATTGCAACTGGATTTCTAATGTAGTCAAGACAACGTAGTTTTGGACAAATGCTATAGTTCAAGGACAGTCCAATATCCAACCATGCGTGTGGATGGAGTGTTAGATCTTTAAAAGGAGAGTGGACAAATCACTAGAGGGGAGGTCCAAGAAAAGCCACAGCAGGGCTCTTGGCAGAGCCATAGTCAGCAGTGGGGCTTTAGGAGTTCAGCCCCCCGCCAAATAGGGGGGATCCTCAGTGCCAGCCAGCCAACCCCCAGAGAGCCCCAGTGCCAGCCAATGACTTGGCTCTCTGAGAGCTGACTCATTGGTTCAGCTGGCTGGCACAGATGCAGCGAGGCACAGAAGCAGGCCATTCTAATTTGGAGATTTGGCTCTCCGAGATCCAACACGTTGGCTGCCTCCTTAGAGAGCTGAGGAGGCAGTCAAGCAGTAGGGCAGTGAGCAGCGCTGCTCGCTGCCCTGTCACCTGGCTGCCTCCTCTTCAGCTCTCCTCAGAGGAGAGTCAGACATGGTGACATCATCAGTACTGTCACCACATCTGAGGGCATGACACCCACCCTCCAATCCCAAAGCCCCCTGCCGGGAAATTTCCTGGCTACAGACCTGGCTCTTGGCTTCATGCCCTGCTCGTGGGGTTCTCAGAAGCATCTCATTGATCACTGCTGGAAACAGGATGGTGGACTAGATGAGTGACTTCTAAAGTTCATGATGGTTCAGGACTTCTTGGCCAACCTTCACTCAACTCACATTTCAGTCTGAATTGGCCAAGGGAAGATGAATAATTACTTTGTTTTTGGCATACTGGATTGATTTTGTGAAAGCTTCAGTGCCTCTACCCTTTGCAGGTTCTTCTCAGCTTGGGAAACCTTCCCAGAAAGTGTAACAAAATGGGGAGATTTTGAAATATTCACAAGACTGGCTTGCTAGGTGAAATCAATGCACAAAATTCATTACAGCATGTTAAAAAAAAGGCAGCTGTGTGAATTATCGCATGGTCTTGACATTAAAAGAATTTATACACACGAGCCACAACCTAGAGTTAATTTCATTTAAACCTGTTGAAATATGTGGGCCTTGGGGCTCTTAACTCTACGTTAGAGTGTGGAACCTTAATAAAAAAGCATTGATGGGTAATCATATACAACAATTCTGTCCATTCCCTTGGCAACTAATACGGCTAAATTTCAGGATGCAGGAAATGCAATTAAAAATGGTAATTGTTTTAATTGCATCTGTATCATCTGCTGGCTCAGAAGGATGATAACAGCTGGCAGGGTTGAGGGATTCTTTGCTTGGAGGGTGCGCAGAATGGTTTCTCATGACACTTGCCACCCAATTTCCCCTGAATTTAAATCAGCTGGTAGCCACATATGAAATAACATGGCTTGGAAGATACCACAATAAATATAAAAGAAAACAAAGCTTTTTTTTCCTTTCTTTTTCATTTCGTATAGGCCTAGCTTGCTTCTTGACTAAAACTAAATGACTGTTTCTTTCTAAAGACCTCAACTGCAGTCCCCATGGCTGTGAAATTCCTACTGAATTAATTTTGGCTACAAATTGTGGCCCAATATGTCACTGAGAGTTCACATGAGGAGGAGTATAAAGACAGATTATGGAATTATGATTCAATTGTGCACACAAATCTGATTAGTGGTCCTACCACTTTGATGACAAATGCTTTCCCTCCCCCCCTTTTTGGCATTTTTTTTCACCCTAGCCTAAGTGGTTCATATCTGTAGCTTTGTTGATTCAGAATCAAGCTAACTCCTAGTAGGCACTAAATCATTATTTATCACCAGAGCCTAAATTTCATAACTACAGAGAAGACGACATTTATACATAGAATACTATATGAGAAAATTAGTAAAAATAAAATAAGAGAAATACTTAAAAATGCCATACCATGTTAATCCAAACTCATGCATTCTTGGAACATACAGGATAATGTTAGTAACTGTTTCGTTTCCTTGAAAAATGCTGCTAAGTGTTAATGGTTTTATTAGAACACTTAGGAACGGTTAATTTCTTTCAGTAACCTAAGATGCTAGAATCACATTTAATGCTAGGCATTAGAGTTATATCTAATTACATAGGCATGAATGCACTGTGCCAACAAGAGGAAGGGCTGGGTGTTGGAGTCTATAGTCCTTTCCCTTACAGTGTAATCCTCAACACCGTGCCAAGCTACATATTATATTTTACATGAGTTCACCTCGGGGACTTGGAACCATATTGCAGCCATGAGTCCCTGGTGGCAACGCCATGTAAAGGTGTCACGGGGGCCTCATTCAGACTGGGGCCATGGCCCCAAGGGAAGAGGGGCTGCTGCCCCTTGTGATGTATTCTGGAACTGAAACAGCCCAGGAGGGCATTTGCCCCATTGGGAGGCTCCACATGCACTGAATGCTTGCATGTGCAGCCTTCCGCCAATGGAGGAGGGAGGATGTTTTGGCTCAGGAAAATGGTGTGTGTGTGTGTTGGGGGGGGGGGAATGCAGGAGTCCCTCCTCCCCCACACTGTAGTTCCAAATCAGGCCTTTTGTGGTGCTTTTACATGGAGTTGCCACTGGGGGACTTGCCGCTCCAATATCGCTGCCAACACCTAGGAACTTATGTAAAAACTAACATGTTGTTAGGCCTAGTTACACTCTTAAACACATTGACTTCAAGGGACTTACAAAGGTGTAACTCTGTTTAGGATTACACTGTTAGCCTACAGCACAGCTGTTATTGGATCAATATGAAGGGGCTTAGATGTAGTACACTGGCACAATTTTGGTGCACAGGTGTAAGACCAACAAACTCACATTTCTCCCAAGGAGTTGAACAGCAATCATTACCACTATTTTAAATAAAGCATTTTGTTTTCAAATAACCAAAACAAAAAGATATCTTTTACTTCTTTGTGGTTTTCAAATAACCAAAACAAAAAGATATCTTTTATTTCTTTGTGGTTAAAGAGCTTTTAGGACCAGAGAAAAAGCTACCCTGGAGATTTTTCTATATAAGGCAATAAAAGTTTGAGGGATCAACATATCTGTTGGCACCACCAATGAATTAATTTCCAGTTAGACAAGTGGTCTTGATCATTACTGTATGTACAGCTATACTAATTAACATTTGCCAGTCTCTTCTGGCCTTTCTCCTTTTATGCCAACCAATATAGCATCTTGAACTTAAAAACTGAGGTATTCTACTTGCTTAAGAAATTAAGATTTTTTAAAAATAGAAGACAAAATATAATTTGGAAATGAGACAGATAGGAAACCTGGCTTTGAGGTTCAGGAGAAAACAAAAAAAATCAGTAGAAAATTCTCATTTTCCTGTCACCTCTAGGAGTGGCAAAAAGTCCCCATACAAGGAAGTATATAGTTATATGCAGTTGGTTATATGCAGTTCTGAGCATGTATCTTGTTGCATGCACAGACCTGTCACTGATGCTTGGGCTGATTCACACAGTCCCCCACAGAGTACTGCCATTTTTGTGGTGCAGAAAGCAGGTGTGGGGATACAAGGCATTATGTGAGCCAGATACACCTTTTTGCATGGAAACCCACTTCAAATTTCTCCTGTTCATGAGGGAAAAAAGCATGCTCAGGTGTAGGCACAGAGTTCCTGGCTCACACAACGTCTAATAGGTGGCATGCTCCCAGCACACTGAAACAAATGGGGATCCTGGGCTCTCATTCATTGGAAACCCTCCTTTTATAATGATTTCACTTTACTAGCCAATGGGTTGGCTGCATTGGGGTGGGGGTGGAGGGTGGAGGGGATAAAGCCCTGCTAAAACTGGTTTGAAAATTTGCCTTTGAAGCTGCATGAGAAGAGCTTCTAGTCTTGAAATGACCAAGTACGTCAATAAGGCTTTAGAGAGGGATTCTGACGGGCAAACATGGTGCCACGTGATGGAATGTCAATACCGTACTGGGTGGGAATGGCACTTGAGTTCAAAACATCAATGACCAACAGCTTATAGCTCAGCTGACTGCAGACAAATAAACAACACACACTGTACTAGAGCATTTGTTCACTGGTACACAAAATGGATTTTGCAGTCGTCTTCCCTTCTTCTGCTTGATCCATTTTTTTCTTCCTGGCTTTCATTCCCACCCGTCGTAGCTATTGCTGGATGAATGGTATACGCTCTTTATTCTCATTGTCCCCCTCGTGGTCTTCTTCTTCTTCACCAGCTTCACTGGTTTCTGTGCTGTCGTTGGCCATCTGCGTTGGAGAGACAGCAAACCAAGAGGCACAGTCAATAAGAGCAAACTGTGATGTGAGTGTATCTTTAAGTAGGTGGCTTTCCATTCTACTGTGATGTATTTAACCTGACAGAATGGGGAGGGTCAGAGGACTCTTAGGCATCTGTGATGTTGTTCTTTGCTCTCCCTTCGTGGTGTCTTCTTCAACTGAAAAAAGCTGTCCTATAAACAACGACTGGGTGTTGTTGTTTACCAGCCGAGGCTTATCGCCGCAGAATACTACATGGTATCAGAAGTGGGAAGGCCTTTGTTTACAGAGGTCTTAGACAGTTAAAGAAATCTCAGTCACTTGAGTTCCAAATGTGAAACTGCATTGTTTCTGAGGGTCAATTACAATTCTACTGCTGTTTATGTGGATTTGGATGTGGGTTGCTACTTTATCCTCCTCACCCTCTCCCTATATGCAATGGCTGGTGATTTCTCTTTCAATGTATCTGAAGAAGTGTGCATGCACATGAAAGCTTGTGCCCAGGGCTTTTTTTTGTAGAAAAAGCCCAGCAGGAACTCATTACCATAACAGGCCACACCCAACAGAAGAAACTCATTAGCATATTAGGCCACACCCCCATGTTACCAGAAGTGTGTTCATCCAGCCACACCCACCTTTTGCTTCTTATTCTGTTTACCTTGTTTGTTGTCAAAACCCAGGGCTTTTTTGGGAGCAGGAACTCCTTCGCATGTTAGGCCACATACCCCTAATGTAGCCAGTCCTGATGAGTTTCTGCTGTTGGGTGTGGCCTATTATCCTAATGAGTTCCTGCTGGGCGTGGCCAACTTGGGAGCCAGGCGGAATTCCATTCCTGTGCGTTCCTGCCCCAAAATAGCCCTGCGTATACCCAGAATAAAACTTTTGTTGGTTTTAAAGGTGCCACTGAACTCGAACCTTGTTCTCCTGCTTTAGACCAACACAGCTACCCACCTGAATTATATTATACTGTGATTAATCTAGAGTGCTTTCTAGGTCAATCAAAAGTTTTAGAAGTGACTAATCAAACTAATTAAGCCACTACAGGTTGCAGCCCTAATTGTCTGTGATATGCAATCTCAGTTTGTTTTCAAAATACCTACAGAAAGGGACTTAATTTGCCTTTTTCTTAATACAGCACTTTGAACCTCTGTGGTATATGTAGCACCATTTTAAAGACACTTGAAAGCACAAGCTTAGAGCCATTACTGCCCAGATGATATATACATTCATTTTTTCTGCACAGATTTGCATACTTTTTAAACACTACAAAAAATAAAGTGTGACCAGAGAGCATTAGAGGACCAAAACAGGAGCGTGTGTGCCAAAGGCAAAGATGACAGCACAAAAAACAAAAAAAAGCAAAACAAAAACACAAACTATCACCCCCACCTAGATAGTTGGGAAAATTCCTTACTAACTATGGCTTTTCTTACAGCCTCCATGAGATGTAGGTCATGATTATGTCCACATTACAAATCAATAGTGATTCTGGGCACAGCTGCTTTAAAAGACCATGGAATAATTCCTAATGTACTTCTGATTCTCAATACCTCTCCAGTTAAAAACTGGAACTGCGGATTATGCAGCATATCTGTGAATAGCGTAGCTCCTAAAATGCAAGTGTAAAAGCAGTGGGGGATGAATTATTTACCATACAAGTGTTATGTAGAACAGCTGTGCTGTGGTGCCTGACGTCTGTGCTGGCAATGACGATATGGGACGCAGTTGTACAAAGCTTTGTCTGACTGTCTTCCCATCCCTTTAGCAGGTGAAAAAGGCGTTTCTGCATGTGAACATCCAAAGCAGTAACTAAAGGGCACCTTTGAAGATGGGATGGTGCAGGCCCAACATCCCACATCACTTCTGAAAGGACATTAGTACAAGGTCATCCAAAGCAGAGTTCAGCTCTTCTACACCCGTAAGTTTCAATGGGCTTAGAAGGATGTAACTCTGGTTAGGGTTGGACTGCTAAGCAGTTCACTGACCACGGACCTTCTGCATGCACATCTGGCCCCTACTGTCTCTGAAATGTTGGCTGTGGGGACAGCTGGTACTCCTGAGGGGGCTATATGCAGCCCTTGAGCAAGCAGCTGCAAATTCTGACATTCGCCATTAGGAAACTCAGGTTGCTCTTGTCATTTATATAGCATAATCAGTGCCCATTAGGGCAAAGGAAGCTCTCTACCCCAAAGAGACGGTGTGGTATAGTGGTCAGAATGTGCGACTAGGATCTGGGAGGCCTTGTCTTGAATCCCCACTCTGCCACAGCACTTGCTGAGTGATGCAGGCCACACTCTCAGTCTAACCTACCTCACAGGGTTGTTGTGTGGATAAACAAAGGAAAGGAGAACAGTGTAAGTCACTTTGGGTCCCCACTGGGGAGAAAGGCTGGTTATAAATGAAGCTGATAAATAAAAGAATTCATAAAGAGCTGATGTTGAGGTTTTCGACAGAGGGAGGCAAAAGAAAGGAAAGAGGAAGAGGGTAAGGCAACACTAACTGTAAAAGAAGATGTACAAAGGCATGCATACCTGTACCTGTCCTTATTCCACTTTAGGAGGGAGCCAAAGTGGAGCAGAGAGCAATCCCAAGCAGATCTACCCATGATCCTTTTCAGCCCTGGGCCCCGCCTGGTACAACTCTCTGCCGGAGAACATCCGTGCCCTCCGGAATTTACTCCCTTTGCGTAAGGCTCACAAGGCAGAGACATCTCGCCAGGCATTTGGTTGAGGACAGCGACAGTCTGGCACTGCCCCACTCCCATGTCCCCCTTTCCTCCATATTTCCCCTCCATCCAGGGGGCGGGTGGATACTGAAATTATCCATCATCTTGGACACTATTGTTTTTCTGATGAATTGTTTTAATATATTTCAATGATGTCTTAATTTTCGTATATATTGTTATTTGCCTTTGATGTAAGCCACCCTGAGCCCTGTTTCAGGGAAGGGTGGCCTAACAAACTGAATGAAATAAATACATAAATAAATAATCCAACTCAGATCTATTAAGTTTTTTTTTCCAGGAAAGTGCTTTTAGGACTACAAAGGACCTGTATTGGCTTCAGGGTCAGATTAATATTGGGGAGATGTGTGTTCAAATCACCACTCAGCCTTGAAGCTTATGGAGGAGGCTTTGCGCCACAGGGTTGCCAGCTCTGGGTTGGGAAATACCTGGAGATTTTATGGGTGGAGCCTGAGCCTGGGGAGGGCAGGATTTGGAGAAGAGCAGGGCTTTGGTGGTGTGTAATGCCATAGACTCTACCTTCCAAAAGTGGTCATTTTCTCCAAGGAACTGATCTTTGTTGCCTGGAGATCAGTTGTAATCCTGAGAGATCTCCAGCCGCCACCTGGAGGTTGGGAACCCTATTAGGCCAGATGTGCACGCTCTCGTGCTCTCTCTCTCTCAGCCTAATTTAGCTCATAGACCTGTGAGCTTCATATGAGGGAGGGGAGAATTTCATATGCCAACCAAAACTCCTTGAATATGGGTGGGAGTTTTAAAAAAAGAATGTATAAACATTTATAAAATGCATATGGGTTTCACAGAAAGTCTTCACAGAAATATTGCAGCCAATTGGTAGAAGTGTTCCTTTTTAAAGAATAAAATCAAAATTAAAAATAGATCTTAGAATTTGGTAGTTCCAGGCTTTAATTTCTGCCCCAAATTAGTCTTGGGAACCCGCCTCCTGTGCCAGTGCTCAAACTAAGCCTTGCCAAAAAATTAAATCCAAACATAAAAGAGAATGCCAAAGAGTGCTGCTTGAGATTCTCACTAAGAAGCCCTTGGCAATTTGCAGAAACTGTCAGAGCAAACCATTGCCACTCATTTGAATGTGGTGGCTGCACGTCACAGCACATCTGGTTTTGCCCATTGCCTCCAAAGACTACGGCCAGGAGAATTCTATAATTATCAAATTGAGAAGCATCCCAGGACTGCAAAATGTAGCTGTGCATTTTGGCATTCCAAAAAGGGTTGCAGAAAGTCTCTAGCGGGTGCCTGCCAAAATCAAATTGCTCTTTTTTGGTTGTACAAAGACAGCAGAAGGCACAATATAACACTTCTGAAGATTGTCAGTGTGGAGAACTGAAGTCTGATGAGCAAGACAATCCTGACAACCTATTCCATCAGTTTGCTATCAATTTCCCTGTGTTCCCTCTCTCAGTCTAGGAACAAAGAACTTTATAATGCATTTTATTTACTTAATTTATAATTGTGTCTATTGTGTGAGCTACAGCATTTAAAACTTGCTCAGGATGTAGCATTGTGCTTTTCCCCCTTTAAATTTTATTTTGCTTGTTAATATTGTTTATTAAATTTAACTTTAAGTGTTTTTGCCAGCCACTTTGGGTGCTCATTGTGGAGAAAACTGGGGATGATAAACTGTTGACACAAATAAAGTGACTTGTCTAGAAGGCTGCGCATATGTACATTCATGGCTGAGCAGTGATTTGGGCCTCGATCTTCCCAATAGTCTGAGGCAGGGGTGTCAAACATGAGGCCCAGGGGCCGGATCAGGCCCCTGGAGGGCTTCTGTCAGGCCCGTAGTGGAACTGGCTGTCTTCTGCTGCTTCTTCCAGTTCTGCTGCTGCTGCGTCATCGTAGGTTTGCAGCTTACAGACACACACCTGAACAGCATACTCAGGATTGCAACTGCACAGACATTTTGATGCAATAATTCAGAGCAAGAGGTGTCAGTTATCAGACACTGTTAAATAAACAAAATATTGTAAGAGTGCTAATTTTTTAAGCATGTTTTTATTTTAAGTTAAAAAAAAAAAACCCTTTGTGTTTGTTTATATCTCTGCTACCTGGCATTACATTTTATGGCATAGTCTCATTTATGTCAGATCCGGCTCTCATAACAAATGAGTTCGACACCCCTGGTCTAAGGCATGGGTCCCCAATAAGGCGCCTATGGACGCATAGTACCTGCCTACACCTTTTCTGAAGCCCACCAAGTGGTTCTGGAATAGGGTTGCCAGACCCGCCCCCTGGTTCTGCAGGGGTTTCCCCGATGGGGGGGGCTCGTTCCCACCATCAGCCAGCTGGCAGGTGGGGGAAGCCCTGCCCCCAAGAGCAACCACCTAGCCTCCCCCTACCTCTTCCCAACAGTGTTTAAAGACATCTTTTAAATGCTACTGGGGAGAGGCAGGGGCCACATGCCTGCACTCCAAGCCCCGTATTCGGGGCATGGAATGCAGAAGTGTGTGGCATCCCACCCCAGCCTCTCCCCAGGAGCGTTAAACTCTACTGGGGAGAGGCAGTGATGTCACCACATTGGGGACTCTCCACCTCCTCCAGTAATGCCCCCCAAAGTCCCCCACTGGGGACTTTGAGGGGACCTAGCAACACTATTCTGGAAAGTGGGCGGGGCTCCTGCCCAGCAAGGCTTCTGACTGGCCATTGGAGATCTGATTGGCTGTGCTGGTTAAAACAGCATTGTTTTGGGGAGCAACTGCTATGACACTGTTGGTTTTATTCTATCTTCCTCTCCTAGGGTTGCCAGCTCCAGGTTAGAAAATACATGGAGACTTTGGGGGTGGATCTGGGAGAGGGCAGGGTTTGGGGTGGGAAGGGACCTCAGCATGGTACAGTGCCATAGAGTCCACCGTTCAAAGGGGCCATTTTCTCCAGGGGAGCTGATCTCTGTCAGCTGGAGATCAGTTGTAAAAGAGGGAGATCTCCAGGCACCACCTGGAGGCTGACAACCCTATTTTCTCCTCTTTCACAGTGTATTTTTTAAAATTACTCCTCTTGTGCCCTGCATTTCGGATTCCTGTGCGTGAGTGTGGTTGGCTGCACTTGCCGTGGTGGCCATTTTGCCCACTACCCAGAGTCAGAATTCCAAAGATGCCCACAGGTTCAAAAAGCTTGGAGACCCTTAGTCTAGGGAGCTGAACACATGTGACCAAGCACTATGACATGGTCGAAATCTGAAGTGGTAGATTGGTCTGTACTATTTCAAATGGCAGGTTGGAAAACTCACATTATTAGTACTTTCCCATGCAAAAACTCCCTGCACATTAAAAAAATACCCAAGGGAGAAAGGTTGCAGTTTAACTTTTCACTTTCTGTACTGTTTCTACTTACAGGGAAAGATTAATGTTGGGGAACTCTGACCAATGTAATCCTTCCCCTGCAGTATGAAGTGGTACAGTCCATTCCACCACCACATAGCCTACAGTAACTATCTACCACATGCACAGACTAGGCCTAAATCCAAAGCACTGAGTACAAATAATAGCAACAGGACTTCTGAATTAACACGGGGAGGACTGGCAATCCAGTAAATCTGAATTTGATGAATGAAGCCACATTTCAGTTGGCATTTTTGGAATTTATTTACAATGAACTCATTCTGTGTTGTCTTGACTGCTTTCAGAGACTGGAACCTAATTTCATTTTTGTGTTGATTTGGGAAATCGCAGATCCATTAGAGCTAGGGTTACTAGCTCCAGGTTGGGAAATTCCTCGAGATTTGGGGGCAGAGCCTGGGAAGGTTGAGGTTTAAGAAGGGCAGGGAACACAGCAGGTATAATGCTATAGATTTACCCTCCAAAGCAGCCATTTTCTCCAGGTATCTGATTAAGGTAACTGATGAAAGGAGATTTGACTCTCAGATGCTTATATTCTTAAAATCTTGTTGGTTTCTAAAATGGTCCTGAAATTATTTTCTCCAGGGGAGCTGATCTCTCTCCTCTGGAAACCAGCTGTAATTTTGGGAGATCTCCAGGCCCCACCTGGAGACTGGCATCCCCAATTGAAGTCCCAGATTTCTGCATATGGCTCTTTGGTAATCTGAAGGTGCCCTCCGCTCCCGTGCTACTCACCAATGGAGTTGGTGTCTTCTCCACATCCAGGATTAATTTACCTATATTGCCTCTGTCATGGATTCTTTGCATTGCTTCTTTCACCTGTAAGATAATATATATGTATGTTGAATTTTCACTGTAATGCAAAAATTGCAATTCACATTTGCATAGAAGAATGTTTTGTGCAGGAGATATGCTAGAGCTGAGGTTGTAACAAAATGGGAAAATGCTGATGAATTGACGGCTAAAAGCCAGCTGAGAATGATATGGGCTACATTAAAATTGGAACTTCCTATCGGTTTCCAGCATATAAAAATACATTTTATAAAGTGAATGGACTTGGTTTATAAAACCATTGCAATCTGCAATAAAAACCACTGCAGACAAATTATAAATGTCTTTTATCTTGACTTGACTGACATTTCTGCACTTTTTATGGGCATGAAGAAGTACAATATAAAAGGCGAAGAAATATGAAAAGGGAAAATGACACAGCAGCAAAAGTATGTTCATTGTTCAAAATGATGGCCAAGTCCAACATGCTGCTTTCAAACAGGGTATAAACTCTGACAGGGGAGGAACCAGGGAAGATCCTGCTAGTTACCAGCAACTGAATAATATCTTGGTGAGTTCGCTCTCTTCTCTGCACACAGCTGTTTAAGGCCTGGGTTTGCCCAGAGGCGCAAGCCAAGCCAAAGGGCTCTCATCCATCAGCTCTTAACCTGAGAGTTGGAGCCAAGAGCTGGGCAGAAGATCAGCTAACACAGAGGTGTTGAACTCATTTGTTATGAGGGCTGGATCTGTTATAAATGTCACTTTGTCAGGCCGGGCCACGTGTGTCATAAAACATGATGCTAGGTTCCGGAGATATAAACTGTATAAAGGATAGCAGCCGGTAAGCTCCGAGTTGCTGTATCCTCACAGCAAGGCCCCATGGGCTGGGAGGGGGATGCAAAGGAAAACCCATATGGGCAGACTGGAGAGCCAACGGCACAGCACTGGGCAGATGCTCCCATGCTGCTTGACTGTCACAGATGAGGTTGTTCTGCTGTGCTGAAGTCACTATCAGAGTGGCTCTGCCCACTCCCCCGAGCAGTCTCCTGTTCCCTTCCTTGCACTAGTTGCTCGCAGGCTGCATAAGAGCCCTGGCCGGATCGGTTCCAGCCCTTGGGCCTTATGCTTGACACCCCTGGCAATTGGAAGCATCACCCCCTTTCTTGTTTGTTCGGTTGCATTTTTCTCTCTGCACTGTTAGCCGGTTACAGAACATCATTTATGTAGTATACATAAAATCATTTATGTAGTATACCTAAAATGTCTTAGGTTTGCAGTATATATGAAGACATTAATTTAGGATCAAATGATGTATCGTGGTGGGGAACTGTGATCAGATCTCCTGGTGTGCCCTTTAACCTTAAAAAAAATCTCCCGCCACCACTGATTTTGCCATGTTCCAGGCCCAGGCACCCCCATGGAAGGGGAGTGAGAATCACCAGGTCCCCTGTGACCCTGCAAAGGCCTTCCTGCAGCTACATCCTGGAGCCATCCCCCACAGCCTAGGAACCATGCAACAGCCATTCACACCAGAAGAATAAAGAAGGTAGAGAGCTCAAGCAGAAGACCTTAATGGACCACAGAGTACTTGCTTGGCAGAACCAGGATCCCTTCCCATTTCCCTACTCATGAGGAAGGTTCCTTGATGCAAGTAGAACCAGGATCAGCTCCCCTAATGTGCTATGAAAAGATGGAGCTTCAGAGCCAACCAGGGGCAGAGTGGCCATTTAAGTTACAGGGAACGTTCCCAATGGGCTACTGCCCTCGAGGACCACTGGTGGTCTGGAGCAAGCAGAGCCAAGCTCCTCAGAGGCTGCCTGGGTTAGACCCTTCATCAGCAGTTGTGATTGGTATTGGTCCATCAGTTACGTTTTCCTGCTGTCAGTTTTCAGGAGAAAGCAATAATTCTTACAAACAGATGCACACTAATGCCCATTTTTGAGTCACTGAGTTGAGTGACCTCCTGCAGTGCTAGCCTGCAGTGCCACAGGGCCGCTCTCCACTTGGCTTGCCCCAGGGCCATTTCCACTTCCCAATCCACTCCTGGAGCCAGCTTATGCATCCCTAGATTCTACTACTGAATCATGTCTCCAAGAGAACTCTTCTTGGGTTGCCCTGACCTTCGCTATCTCACTGGGTGGCTCCTCTGCTGCTTCATCGACCTCACCATGAATCTGCTTCTTGGGATGGTGGGCAGCTGCTCCTTTCTCTTTTCAGAACTGCATTGAATGCTGGGCCTGCCTTGCCAGTAAGATGGAGAGTTTTACGTCAACAGGAGTGGGACACATTTGGAGCAGGGCGTGGTGCTGATGGTGTTATGATTCCTTCCCCAGTGCTTTTTCTTTGACAGAACATCTCTCCCCAACTGCTATTAGTCCTAACACATAGCTTTCTTGCACATATCTTTCCCCCCTACCAAGGCAGTAGTAGCTCAGTGGATTTGACTTTTAACAGGAAAACAGTGTGAAGAGGGAAGTTAACTCCCCCAGCGCAGAGGACACAGATCTGACCCAAAATGGGCCCCCAAGGCCCAATTTTCACACATGGACCCCCAATTTGTCATTTGGGGTATGTTAGGATACATCAACAGTGCAATCCTATGCAGATTTATTTTGAAGCAAGTCTCACCATTTGCAATGAGGCTTACTCCCAAGTAAGTGTGCAACTGGCACTGTAAGTCCATGTACAACGATATTGCGATAAAAGCAGTTTCTCTTTCAGGTACCTCCCAAATAACCATTCAGAAATGAAGGATAAGTTGTTTTTTTCTCTCATATTGCCCTCTTAAAGTATTAATTTAACAAGGGACCCATGGAGAAAAAAGCAATAACTTATATTTAAAGCTTTTGACAGCAGATCTAACCATTTAGTTCCTCAGCCACTATAAATAACTCACTAAGAGTGCAGAACTGAAAGAATCAGCAAATACATTAGACTGCTGGCTGCAAATTATCACCAAAATCCTGGAACCATTTCCTTGCAAAAAAGGGGGTGGAGGGAGTGATGGGTCTACTCTTTATTAAAGTGGTTTTGGGCTTGCGGCCAGAGAGCGAGATTGCACTAAATGCAGCATGCCATATCTCATGGTTGCTCAGGGAAAATAAGCTGCTCTTGCATTTTTCTCTCTTACACAGTATCTGGTTTAACGCTTTGGAGAAAGATTCAAGCCAGATACGGTTCCCGGCTGCTCCCCGCAGCTAGCTTCTAAATGAAAGAAAACAAGATAATTTTGTTCCTTTACAAAAACAAAACAAAGCAACAATGAACCCTATTCTGGATAAATAAAACTGAGCAGTGGTTAAGGGAAAATGGTAAAGGACGATATATAGCAGCACCACTTCAGACTGCCGTAGAAAAAAAGAGAGAAATGCCAGTATGTAGAGGGCAAGAGGCGCCTTTTTTTTTTTTTTTGCTGTCAAGTCACAGATGATTTATGGTGACCCCGCAGGTTTTCTAAGGCAAGAGATGTTCAGAGATGGTTCACCATTGCCTGCCTCTGTGTAGCAACCGTTGACTTCTTAGCAAAGATGTAAAGGAAAATATTCAGGACTGTCACAGGGACCAACAGTATCTCTATTAAATACAGTGATTCGATGCACATTGGCTGTGTTTCCTTTATTCATAGTTAAATTTATTCCAGCATAAGCTTTCATGAGTGAAGCTCATTTCCATCGTGAATACCACAGTGGTGTAGTGGTTTGAGTATCAGACTAGGAACCGGGACTGCCAGGTATGAAGCTCTGCTCTGCTTCAGAAAGCGTGCCTTTGTCCCATCACACATTTCTTGAATGCGACTCTTCTTGAGTTTTGGTCTGCTAGGGACCCAATATTGCTCTGTAATTGGTCTCTCAGGATCCAAGAATGACCAGTCAATGTCCTTGCACAAACTGTCCTTGTAGGTTGGGAGAGGCTATCGCACTCTGTCTTGAGTGCATGGCTGTTGAATGCCACCTTGCTGGAAAGAGATGTGATATGCAAAGTGGCATGTTCCTGCATGTATTTCAGCTGGAACACTTGTAGAGAGCTCCCTGTTCCTTTATAAGACAGTTCTGGGTGAATGAACAGCATTGTACCCTGTACAGCATTGTGCACACTGATGATGCTAGATTTATTCTTTACCCACAATATCTTTGCCCTGCTTTTCTCGCCAGTTGGGGACTCAAAGTGGCTCTCAACATCATTCTGCTCTCCTCCATATTATCCTCACAACACCAACCCTGTGAGTTAGGTTAAGCTGAGCAAGAGTGATTGACCTAAGGTCACCCAGCAAGGCAGTGTGGGGATTTGAACCTAGGTCTCCCAGACATGCTAACCACTATATCACGCTGGCTTTTAATCTGTTGCTACTGAAAATTTAATGATTAGACTCTAACATGCTAGTGTAAGGGACCAGAAATGGAGAAACAGGCAACCAAGTGGGCAAATTGAGACAGGACTGCCAACTCAAGTTTGGGAAATTCTAGGAGATTTTGGAGTGAAGCCTGGGGAGGGTGAAGTTTAAGGACTGGAGAGATTTCAGCAAGGTATAATGCTATAGAGTCCACCCTCCAAAGCAGCCGTTTGGATCTCTGTCGTCTAGAGATCAGGAGATCTACAGGCCCCACCTGGAGGCTGGCAACCTAATGCTGAGAGGTAACCACAAACCCATAGAGAAAATAAAGCTGTCATGGATCCCCCAAAGTGGCTTGATGAACTACCAGGAGCCTCACTCTTTTCTTTTCCCCAACGTAGTGTGCCACTTCCATTGTTCAGCTGAATAAAGAGAGCTGAGACTCCCATTGGTAATTTCTAATATTCCGTTTCATTTGGCATTTCTCTAAAGGCACAGATTCATTAGTGTTTAACTGAAGCAATTTTCCAGCTCTATATACATATAGTAAATGTTTAAAGAGTTCTTATCCAAATGGGGAAACAAAAACAATAACTGTCTTGTGCATCATTTCTCAGTTTGGAATGTGCACCTCTCTCAGGACCGGTTCATATCCCATTTTATTATTTATTTACATTTATACTCTGCTTTGCCTCCAGGGAACTGAAGATGACATATACTAGTTCCCAGACAATCTTCCACTGAGGCACTGATTGGACCCAGACCTGCTTAAGGATGTTACCAATTTTTGCAAAGCTCCCCCAGATTTTACTTGAAATTTCCCATGTGAACCTTGCTTTTCCCTGTTGCAAACCAAAACCTCACCATCTTTATTTCCATGCCATTTTCTGTTTCCTCCTACTGAATTTTTCTCATTAAAATGCATGTAGTTTTGAATGCTAATTCTTGCATTGATTGCATATGAATAGCATACGAATTTCTTAAAAGATACAAACAAATTGGGAATGCCAGTGATGAATATGTGTGAAATGAAAGCATTCACAGTGACAAACATACAAAAACAAATGAAAAAGGCATCTCTGTAGGTCCCCAGCCTTTCTTGGGAGAAAACAGCTCTGTATGACCTTAATAAACTCCCCCCCCCCTTAGAGGAATATGGAAAGAGACTCAAATCCAAATGTAGCAGAAAGCACAACTGGAACACTGAATGAATTGTTACGGCAAAGTAACAGATTGGCAGGCAAAATGAAGCACTCCATCCACGTTCATGCTTTTGTCTCGCATATAACAATGCATCTGGCCATGAGGCCCTGTTCCAATTGAATACTGGCTATGTCTGAATGGCTGTAACTACGACCAGAACTTAATGTTAACTACTTCACTTCTGTACTGTTGAGACTGAGTCTGTCTTGAGCAGGCAGAGAGAGACAGAGAGAGAGTGAGAGAGACTTTAAAGAAAATCAGAACCTCATGCAAAGGTTGTGGTAAGTGTCATCAAGTCGCAGACCACCTGTAAGGTCGCCATAAGACAGCTGTGACTTGAGGCCACTTTCCACCAGCACCATAGCGGTTGTCAGAGACAGGCAAATACGGACGATGGCAAAAATGAAACAGCATTCAAGAGAGTTTGCTTGTATTGGATGATGTTGTACTGCAGTGCGTAGGATCTGGACAGGGCTATTTTTGGGGGGTGGGGTGACAGTATTCAACAGTACTGAGTACTAGCACCTTTTTTCAGTGCTCTCCCAAGTCCTGAGGGAAGAATCGGTGGAAATTGGTTCTACCTTATATATGAGTACTGGCAATTAAAAAAACCACGGGGGAAAACAAACAAAAACAACACTGGATCTGGCCCAGTTTCCTACTCAACCTCATTCAATTCTCCTCCTTACTACAGCCCCCATTCCACATGGTTTTTGTCCACGTAGGCCCCAAGCAGCCCCTGGACAGGCATTTGAGGTTGTCAAAGGAAACCCTCTTTCCTTTTTTTTGCTAGAAAAAAACTGGTTGGATCCAACCCAATGTATTTCCCACTATTGTCTCCCTCCTCTTCCCCCAGTGAAACAGGTGTGGCAGTTAGGATCGCCAAAATACAGGTGGAGCCTAGAGATCTCCCAGAATTACAACTGATCACCAGGCTATGGAGGTCTGTTCCCCTAGAGAAAAATGGCTACTTTGGAGGGTGGCCCCTATGGCATTATAACCCACTCAGGTCCCTCCCCTCCACAAAGTCTGCCCTCCCCAAGCTCCACCCCTAAATCTCCAGGGATTTCCCAACACAGAATTGACAACTCTATGGTAAGATGGTAAAATGCTTCACCATTTGAACTTCAAGCAGAGAATTATGTCTTAAAGGTAGGGATGGGCATGAACCAGAAAAAATGAGGTTTGTGTCAGTTTGTGGCCAAACCATGAATCAAAACAAACCAGGAGGTTTGTTTGAGGTTCATGGCCCTGTAAACCCCATTGAAAAGGTCTACAGTCCCTTCATACAGGGTTTGCAGAAAGCCTGAAGAAGGGTTTGCAGAAAGCCTGAAGCCCAGCAGCAGGGAACCGTATGCTTCCCACTGCTCAGCTGCTTCAGGCTGTCATATGTAGTTCCTTTAACCTTTAAAGGAAGTGTACAAGAAAGCCCGAAAAACAGCTGCATGGTGGAGAGGCACTCCCAGCCACTTAGCTGTTTCCCTTTCTTGTGCAGTCCCTTTAAAGTGAGTGCACAAGAAAGCCTGAAAAACAGCTGAGTGGTAGGGAGGTGCTCCCAGATGCTCAGCTGTTTCACTCTCTTGTGCAGTCCCTTTAAAGGGACTCCATAAGAAGACTCAAAAAACAGCTGAGCAGTAGGGAGGTGCTCCCCACTGCTCAGCTGTTTTTGTGGCTTTCCTGGGAAATAGAAAGCCGGGGTTTAAAGGGAAACAAACTGCTTCAAAAATTCATGGAAGTTCTTATCCGTTTCGCAAACCACGTGGTTCGGTTCATGCCCACTCCTACTTAAAGGGTTTTGTTTCATTGCAACACTGAAGTACTCAAGGGAGATATCTAGGGTTGCCAGCCTCCAGGTGGATTCAAGTCACAAATGGACCACAGTGACTGGAGGCTGGAGATCAACCAGGATTACAACAGATTTTCAGAGTATGGAGATCACTTCCCCTGGCTGCTTTGGAAGGTGGGCTCTATGGCATCATACTCTGCTGAGCTCCCTCCCCTCACTAAGCCAAGCACATGTGAAACTCTGCCCCCCACCCCCAATCTCCAGGAATTTTCCAACCTTGTGCTGGCAACATATATCCATTTAAACATTTGCAATAGTTTCTGACCTTCTCAAAAACATATGGGGGAAGGGTGGGCATGAAAATCCCTTTCCACGAACACTCTGCTCTTGGATCCTGCTCAATACAAGCTGTTGTCTTTTACTAACACTACAAAATCCTGCCTGTGTTGCATTTAATACCATGAAATGCCATATAATTGATAAACACTATTGATTGAAAAACCGCATCTCTATGAGAATCCACGACATTTAAAGTATATCCTCAGAATTAATTAGTGCTAAGGGGTTTTTTTTAAACAGGCAGACCCCCCCCCCGAAAAAAGCTATGATTTCACAACACCATACAGTCTACTGGGAGTAGGGCTGCCAACCTCCAGGTGGTAGCTGGAGATCTCCCCCTATTACAACCGATCTCCAGGCAACAGAGGTCAGTCTCCCTGGATAAAATGGCCACTTTGGAAGGTGGACTGTCTGGCATTCTACCCCACTGAACTCCCTCCCCTCCCTAAACCCCGTCTTCCTCAGGCTCCACCCCAAAAATATTCAGGTATTTCTCAACCTGGAACTGGCAGCCCAACGTGGGAGTGCAATTTTAAATTCAGAGCGGAGAGAAGGCATGATGTTTGCTATGTAAATATTTCGTGTTTGTTTCATTTCTGTGCTTTAATGCAGGGTTTATATGTGTGTTGCTGTGGATTAAAATGTACGCCTTTAGAGTAAGAATGAGGGGGTCTGGATGGGTGATTGAAATGTGTTATGACGGGATGGTAGCTGTACCCCAGGGAGTGGTGTGGAATGGTTTATTCAGAAAGGTTTTGTGGGAGAGATAGTTCAGTGTATGTGAGAGGAGAAGAGAGCTGAGTGGGTGAAGAGTAAAGTGCTATGAAATAAATCTGTGATCTTTGTGGAAGTTGTTCATCTAGGCAGCAAGTTAGGAAATAAAGCTTTGTGGAAGTTATTAGTGTAAGTGGCGTGAGACAATAAGCCTTTGTGGCTAGGCCTATTTTAGGAACTTTAGAGAAAGGAGAAGAATCTCACGTATCTGAAACCATTAGGCTTATGTACCTATCTGAAACTATTTTGCTCATGAACCACACAAAACCATTACAGTGTTTTACTTCTAAATAAACTCTATTTATGTTTAAGTGATAACGGTTGTTTTATTTATTTATTTGTTTGTTTTACCACAGAGCCTCCCCCATGCTCTGATAGTTCTGTCACTCTATCATATCTAACTAAGCTATCCCATTCTTAGAGTTCAACTAAGAAGTCGAAGGCAAGAGCCTTTGGGGCAGTGGAAAAAGGTAGGAAATGCTAAAGAAGGCACAGAGGCAGCATAACACACACCACTTCAGTGCCAGGGCTTGGTTCCTGCAGGAGCTCCCCGGAGCAATGCTCCTGCAGTAGCACTCAGTCAAACAAGTCAAGGCCGGTGGGGAAGGAGAACTAGCCTCACTGAGGGACAGGTGGCCGAAGGTGGGAGGGACGCCACTGCCAGGTCACCTCTGCCCCCCTCACGCCACTCTGCTCCAAATCTGCCGGGAGTCGCCACTCGCCTCAGCTGCCATGCGTGCCCTGCCTCACAGTCTGGTCCCGTCCCCTTCATCTTCCCAGTCTCCCATGGCTGCCCTCTGTAGCAGGGTGCCACGGGGAGGAAGGGAGGGAGAGAGAGTGCCCGTCTGGGGGTCTGCAGCTGCAGGGCCCTCCCTGGCTTCCAAGCAGCCGGTGATGGGTGGGGGTGCAGCCAGGTCAGGAGGAGGTTTGTGGGTGCCTGAGCGGCTTCAGCACAGTCAAAGAGGCAGAGAGCGGAGCCTGGGTCAGGCGGGAAGGCTCATCAGGGCACTCCAAGGCAACAGGAGCAGTGGCCAGCAGGTAAGCCTGGCATCTGGACTGTCCTGTGGCCACTGGGATGGCTGCTGTGTGGAGATTCCCGCCTGAACCCAAAGAGACCAGAGTCATGCCGCTCAGTTGGCTCTGAAGCACCCTCCTCTCCCCTGACTGTGCTGGGTCCTTCCGTCCTTCCTTCCTTCCTTGTTCTCCCTTCTTTCTTTCTTCCCCTCTCTCTTTCTCCCTCCCTCCCATCTTTCCTTCTCTCTCTCTCCCTCCTTCCCAATCCAAAAGAGTTCAGAGGCAGGATGTACCAAAAGGAAGAACAGGATCGCCCATTGGAAACAATGGGAGAGGCTTGAAGGCCCATTTGAAGTAATGGGAGCCAGGAATGCCAATTGACTTGCAAGGGCTCCAGTGAAATACATTACAGCTCAAGAAGAGTTGCAAAGAAAAAGCGGAATGGATTTTCCATTAAGGTCTCTGGTCTCAAATACACTACTCTGGGACTGGAATGACAGGCCACAAAGTGCAATAACAGCCCCTGGGGGTAGCAGGAGTGTTCTGGTATTGGAATGACAGGCTCCAGAGTGGAATGACAACCCCTGGGGGTAGCAGGAATGTTCTGGGAGTGGAATGACAGCCCTAGAGTGGACAGGCCACAGAGTGGAATGACAGCCCCTGGGGGTAGCAGCTGTGTCCTGGGACTAGAATGACAGGCCCCAGAGTGAAATGACAGCCCCTGGGGGTAGCAGATGTGTCCTGGGACCGGAATGACAGGCCCCAGAGTGGAATGACAGCCCATGGGGGTAGCAGGAGAGTTCTGGGATGGGAGTGACAGGCTGCAGAGTGGAATGACAGCCCAGGGGTGTAGGAGATGTGTCCTGGGACTGGAATGACAGGCCCCAGATTGGAATGACAGCCCCTGGGGGTAGCAGGAGTCTTCTGGGACTGGGATGACTGACATCGGGGAGGGAAAGAAAGACATTTAAACTCAACAGCTGACTGGTGGCCCAGACTGTGTTAGGTTTAAATAAGATGTTTTTCAATATAGTAAAATGAACCCCCACAAAAGCCGGATAATTACGGCTTTTTTGGGTTCAGCTATACCAACAAGATGTTTTTCGGGTATTTTTTTTGGCTCAGCTATAGCTGAATGCACACCCCTGGTCCCAGAACACTCCTGCTACTCCCAAGGACTATCATTCCACTCTGCAGCCTGTCATTCCAGTCCCAGGACACATCTTCTACCCCCCTGGCTGTTATTTCACTCTGGAGCCTGTCTTTCCACTCCTAGAACTCTCCTGCTACCCCCAAGGGATGTCATTCCACTGTAGGGCCTGTCTTTCTAGTCCCAGAACACTCCTGCTACCCCAGGGGCTGTCATTCCACTCTGGGGCCTGTCTTTCTACTCCCAGAAGACTCCTGCTACAGGACAGGGCTACCCCCAGGGTCTGTGATTCCAGTCCCAGGACACTATTGCTACCCCCAGTGGCTGTCATCCCACTCTTTGGTCTGTGATTCCAGTCCCTGGACACATCTGCTACCCCGGAGGGCTGTCATTCCCCTCTGGAGCCTGTCATTCCAGTCCCAGATCACTGCTCCTACCCCCAGGAGCTGTCATTCCACTGTGGGGCCTGTCATTCCAGTCCCAGAGTGGTGTATTCGAGACCAGAGACCTTAATGGAAAATCCATTCTGCATTTTCTTTGCAACTCTTCTTGAGCTGTAATGTATTTCACTGGAGCCCATGAAAGTCAATTGGCATTCCTGGCTCCTATTACTTCAAGTCTCTCCCATTGTTTCCAGTGGGCAATCCTGTCCTTCCTTTTAGTACATCCCTCCAGTGGAACCTTTAAGACCAGACTTGTTCAGATGCAAGCTCTCCCTCCTCTGTCAGGGAAGATCTGCGCCTTCCCCTCCCTGATAGCTAGCAATCCATAACAGTCCAATGGCACCTTTAAGACCAAGGTTTATTCAGGTACAAGCTCTCTGTCCTCTGCGAGGGCAGATCTGTGTGTGTCCCCCCAATAGCTAGCAACCCAAAACAGTCCATGGGAGCCTGAGCGGTGGGTGTTGCCTTCTGACACACATCCAGTGATGTCAGGGGGTGTGGGATATGCAAATAAGTTATACTAATGAGTTATGCTAATGAGCTCCTGCACCTCTTTTTCTACGAAATGACCACTGCTCAGAACACTACAAAGAGGTACCTTTATGGAGGAATATAAGGGATATCAGAAAAAAGCAGAAATGTTACAGAAGGGCTGCTGACTAAACTGACTCTAGAAAGCACCCAAAGAACATGACAACAGAGGTCAACACTGCAATCCTTATAACCTTCTGAGCCTGCTAACTTCAGTGCATTTAGAAGAGTGGTACCTAGGAGGATGAAGTTGATTCCTTATTCCCAGTTCCTTATTCATTCTTTATTTGTGACTTATTCATGAATTCTACCAAAAACACTGAGGAGAGTTTGAAAGCTCTGAACCCAAAAATAAGGTCTGGACGACCACATATCACACACACCCCGGTTCAGGGGCTCTCCCCTTTGAGAAGATATATGCTGTTTCCTGGTCCAAAGCGTAATTCTTGTGCTAGCTGCTCCAACGTGGGGAGCCACATATGATTTATGGTAGTCCAAACCTTATTTTGGGGTCCACAGCTTTCAAACTCTCCTCAGTGTTTTTGGTTGAATTCATGAATAAGTCACAAATAGGGAATGAATAAGGAACTGGGAATAAGGAGCCAACTTCAGCCTCCTGTGATACCTCTGCTTAGGACTGTACGATAAGAACCAAAATGTGGGTCACTTTACAAAGATGCCTTCCATCTTATAGCTGGGCTGGAAGTCCATTTGTTATCGACAGGAGACTTAATCTGCACTTTAGCCCACTAATTGTCCACCCTGAATTTACACTTTCTGGTTTCAGAAGGGCATGTTAGATTGATGATAAAGCAACGCTGGTTGCAAACTGTGTTACCTGAATTCAGTTTTAACAAGGTAATTGTGGCAGTGACATGATGAACAGTGAAAAACATAATGATCGAGAAAGCATAAAAATGTCTATACAAATACAACACGAACCTTTAGAGTACAACCATTTGGATTTCAACAGGACAGTTTTAAACGTATGATCACTGTTGACAGAGGTAACTCCCCCCCCCCCATAAAACTAGTGAAATGATGGGGTGTGCTTATTTTTGAGACTTCTTAAAACTTGAGCAAAGAAGTGGGGGCATTTAAAGAGCAGTTTTTTAAAAGTTTATTTATGACTGACAACATTTTTCACTTGAGTTTGTGTACATTCCTTGGTTGAAGCTTTGTGCTTTTTCAGACATTATGCATGCACCAAGCAGCTGTCAGCAATAGCCTGGCTGGACTCTCAGAGTCAAATATTGACACATCCAATGTGAAACGTGTTCTGCTAACCCTGATGGATTGTTGGTAGCCTCTTTGGTAATACAAACCAGGCATCCCTGAAGGGAAACTTAAGCCTCTAAAGTCAACGTTAGATACTCTACCTAGAAAAGATATATTCTCTGCCTATCACTAATTCCTCTCTTTGTCAGGCCTTAACATACAGCTGCTAAGGAGCCAGGCGCTAAGTCACTTAGCTACAAATTACATGGATAAGATCTCCATGGTTACAGGTCATGTGACATACAAACACAAGCTTTAGCGTCAAGGTTACTTTGGCAACACAAGCGACACAGGTAAATGTTCCAGATCTTCTCCAGATTTATGAAAGGATAAATCTGTTCCAGAACTTGCCCATTTTACATGTGGAGCCTGGTAGTAACCTTCAGTAATGAATATCAGACACCATAGTGTCAGTTCACATACTAATTATCTTGGTTGAAACCGCAGCTGCTTTAATATCAATAACAGAGATAACTGTTCTGCAGCTGGACTAAGAAACATTACAAAACCAAGCTGCCCAGGATTCCTGACCTTCAGGTGGGCTCTGGCGATCGCCTGGAATTACAACTGATCTCCAGACAACAGAGATTAGCTCGCTTGGAGAAAATGGCAGTTTTGGAAGGTGGACATTAGGATTGCCATTTGCCTGGTAGGGGTGGGGGATTCCCCGATTTTGTGGGCTCCTGCCCACCACTGGCCAGCTGGCTGGTGGGAGGGAATCCCCCCAACAGCGACATTGCACGTGACATGCCTGCATCACCTGGAAGTGACATCGGCCTGTCGGCAGTGTTGGGGGGTGATGCTCTGGTTTTTGGGTAAAACTCTATGGTTTGAGGCCAATTTCACTGTCAAGTTTTGCCCCCGATGTGTCTACATCACCCAGAAGTGACCGAGGCATGGCACACAACGTCACTGCACATTGGGGGTAATGCTTCCAGCTCCCAGAGCATCCCCCCATCCCCCCGCCTGCATCTTGAAGGGACCTGGCAAACCCTACTGGCAACTGTGACATTATACCCTGTTAAAGTCCCACCCTTCCCTAACCCTAAACTCCCCAGGCTCCACCCCCAAATCTCCAAGAATTTCTCACCCTGGGGTCGGCAGCCCTTAAGCCACTCCACTTGGGTAAGTATTTTAGCTTGCATAGGTCTTAAGTAACACCTATGGAGACCAATGCTATGCATTGGAAGGAAGTCCCACATTGGGACTAACACAAAGGTAAGAGTGCACAGGATTATGTCCTCAACATTATAATAATGGTTAGAGGCATCATTAACACTGTAGGTTTACACAATCACTGTTGCAGTTCTGGTTTATCAGAATCTAATATCATCTTTGACAGCGATGCACACTTACAGTGTTCCTCTGGCCTGAGGAGAGTCACAAGGATTCTACGATACTAATAACAGGAACTAGGCACGATATAAAATATTTTAGAAGGCAAATGATCTGTGCTTAGGGTTGCCAATCCCCAGGTGGGGTCTGGAGATCTGCTATTACACTTGATCTCCAGGTGACCAAGATCAGTTCCCTTGGAGAAAATGGCTGCTTTAGAGGGTGGATTCTATGGAACTATATGCTGCTGAGGTCCTTCCCCTCCCCAAACAATGCCTTCCCCAGGCTCCACTCCCAAATCTCCAGGTATTTCCCAATTCAGAGTTGACAACCCTACCTGTGCTATAGGATTCCAATCTAAAATGAACAATGGGAAAAAGAGAGAAAGGAAGGGAAAGAAAGAAATGAAGAACAGCTCTCAAAATGACCAAAGGGACTGAAGAATTAAGGAAAGCAGATTGATATTAACCTGGAAAAGTCCTCTTAAAACACATTCGAGTGGTTGGACACGCCAGGAGAAGTGCGGCCGGAAAAAGTGAGGGGAAGCTGCTTCTTTCCACACAGACACACACCTTTTACTCTGAGTATAGTGTTGCCATAGCACCAAAACACAAAACAGGCCCCAGTGAAGGGGGGAAAGTGCTATTGAAAAGTAAATGTGGACTATCCAGGCTCAGTTTTAGCTGGGATGGAGGGAGAAGAAAGGACAACAGCAGTAGATTCAGCATTCTGGTCAGCAGGAGGCTTGGAAATGGGGCTACAATTGGACACTTGAGGCTCAGAATGAAGACCAAGATGCCTTCTTTGAATCATTCATGCCCCTTTTGTAATGTATCAGCCCTGACAAACAACAATCAGACAATGATTCTGTTCACCCCAAGAGCAAAACTCTGTTATTCCATCAGACGAGAGTTCTGCAAATTGTTTCATTGGCAACAACTGTTCCTGCTATTTGAACTGTGTGTTGGTAACGATCAGAACTGTAAGCCTCTTGGGAGACCCTTTGAGCGAAAAGAAGAGGATAAATCTAATAAGCGAATTAACTAATGTTAGCTATTAAAAATAAAGTAAAGAATCCTCCAGAAGGCAGAAGATTATCCATCACCCAGGACATATGAAAGTGCTTCCTAAGCAGGGATGAGTGTATCCTCCTGGCTCTTTTTTATATTCTTTCTGGAATGGACCAAAGTGCTTCTTCACTCAACAAGTATGTAGATTGTGGAGCTCACTGAGCGGATGAAGTGATGGCAACAGGCTGGGGTGGCTTTTGAAAGCTGATGAGACAGATTCATGGAGGAGAGGTCCATCAATGGCTACTAATTACAGTGATTAAAAGCAAGCTGCACACCCAGAGTCAGTACCCCTCCGACCACCAGAGTCAGAAGCCAACTAGCTGCGCCAGGGTGGACCACTGCTCAGATCTAGCAGAGCTTCTCTTAGGTTCTTGTGTTCCATCATCGATTAGTAGACTGTTGATGGTTAGTGTTCCATTCCTTTGGGTTTCTGACACTCTCTTTCACAGTTTATTTTGGCATTTTACCCCCCCCCCACCTTGGACATATATTTGATCATGCGTTTTAGTTTGCTGTTTGATGTGACATTTGATATGGCACTAAAAATAAATACAAATTCTGTACCAGCGTACCTCCATATCTTAATTCTGAGAACTGTGTAATCATACACAGGGAAAGGCCATGGCTCAGTGGTAGAGCACCAGCTTTGCATGCAGAAGGTCCCCGGTTCAATCCCTGGAATCCCCCAGTTAAAAGGATCAGTTAGTAGGGGATGTGGAGGGAAGGCAGCATGGTACAGCCTGATCTCGTCAGATCTTGGAAGCTAAGCAGGGTCTGTACTTGGATGCAGGACCGTCAAGGAAGACTCTGCAGAGAAAGGCACTGGCAAACCGCCTCTGCTTCTCACTTGTCTGGAAAACTCCTTGCTTGGTTGCCACAACTCAGTTATGCCTTGATGACACATGTGTCTGTATGTAGTAGGTGATGTGAAGGACCTCTGCCTGAGACCTACTGCTTGCCAGAGTAAAGACTGCTGAGAGTGAGATCTCTCTGGCTCAAAATAAGCCAGTTTCATGGGTTTGATACTTAGCATTGCTGTGGTACATTTAAAGTACTTGATTGAAATCCATATAAAAACCCTCCAGCACGGTATGTCTGTATTGTTATCCACATATTGCCCGGAGGAGGAGGAGGAGCTAAGAAAAAGGGTTTGCCTTGAATTCACGGCAGAAGTGAAATCTGAACACAGTGTCTTCCTACACTGCACCAGAATAAACTGTGCAAGATTGCATACTTTCTCCTGCTTCTGCAACCCAGGGAGCTGCCTTCTGCTGAGTCTATCAAGATCAATATTCTGTGCTCTGATAGGCAGCAGTTTTCTAGGTCTCAGGTTGATCTTTCACATCACACACTACCTGGTCCTTTACACTGGAAATGTCAGAGATTGAATTGGGGACCTTCTGCATGAAAATCAGCTGCTCTGCCCTGAGACACACCCCTCCCTGCTAACCATGCAGGGAGGATACAAGATGCACAGATCATTCCCCCAACCATTGAAATTCTTACACACTACAGCTTTCAGTGGGCATCACCCATCCATTTTCAACTGCACCTTTGTAACTGTAAAGTCTAAAAAAGAATGAAAGCTGACATCTACAGGCAACTGCATTTTGCATCCAATAGCACCTTCTATAAGGAACATACCTTCTTTTTATTCTCACATTTGACAAAGGGCAAGAGTTAAGCTCCTTCTACAAGACAAGGAGGGGGGGAGCTATTTGCTACCCAATTTCTTCCCCTCCAAGAGATTTGTTCCCCTGACACAATGAATTACCAAAGTCCTCATTCTCTCCTTTCCTTGGCCTTGTCTATGGTGTTCTGCAGCCACACCCACTTCCTGGCTCCTTTGCATTGCTCATGAGTAGGCACTCCTTCACAACCTTCTTCTAGGTTAAAAGAATCATTTAAGGATGTTTGTAGTAAGTTCATTGCAGTCCCCCTTCTCTGAGAGGAGAAACAGGCCAGCTTTCTCCTTTGCTTGTTGCCACCTTCCTTGAGTTGCCAACCATGGGTTGGGAAATTCCTGGAGATTTGGGGATGCAGCCTGAGGAGGGCAGGGTTTGGGGAGGGAAAGGACCTCAGTGGGGTATATTGCCATAGTATCCACCAACTAGGGTTGCCAGTCCCCAGTTGGGGGTGGGGGATCCTCCAGGTTGGAGCCCCTCCCCCCACTTAAGGGCTATCAGGAACTGGAGGAAATTACTCTCCCCAAATAGTCAAGAAACTGAAATAAATGCAACGTGCCTATGTCACCTGGAAGTGATGTAGGGACACCAGTCATGTTGGAAGGTGATGCTCTGGTAGGGTTGCCAATTCCCCTGGTTTGCCGGGGGTCCCCCACTTTTTGAGGGGTTCTACCAACCGCCAGCCAAATGACTGGCGGGGAAAGCCCTACCCCAAGCCCCAACACCCACAGCCACCCCTCTCCCTTCTCTCTTGAGAGAGGTGGGAAAGGGGTGGCTGCAGGCTTGGAGATTGGGCACGCAGGGAAACGCCGGCTCCCTGCACTTAAAGGGGCCCCTTTAAATACATGGAGCTGGCGTTCAGATGCGTGGGGAAATGCGTTCAGATGCGTGGGGAAGTGCAGGGAGCTGGCATTTCCCTGCATGTCGGATCCCCAAGGAGATCGGGTGCATGGGGGTGGTGGTGGATGTCCCCAACGTGATGTCATCACGTTGGGGATGCCCCGCCCCCTCTGGGAATGTCCCCCAAAGTCCCCCGCTGGGGGTGAAGATGGACTTGGCAACCCTACGCTCTGTTTTTTTGGGCAAAACTCTATGGTATGAAGCTAATTCTACCATAGAAGTTTTGCTCACAAACCAGAGCATTGACCCTAACATCCCTGATGTGCCTACATCACTTCTGGGTGATGTAGGCACATTGTCCCTGACGTCCCTGACATGTCCACACCATCACATTTATTTCCAGCTTCTTCCCTCCCTGCTCCTGCTAAGTGCACCCCCATCCCCCACCCACTCATCTGACAGACCTGGCAACCCTACCACCAATCAAAGTAGCCATTTCCCTCAGGGAAACTGACTGCCATCTGGAGATCAGTTGTAATTCCAGGAGATCTCCAGGCCCCACTTGGAGATTGGCATCCTTGCCTTCCTCCTCCACAACCTCACTTCTGTGCCAAGAACTCTCAGCTAGATGAGGATCTCCCCTGACCCCTTCCTTATACCTCATAACTCTGGTAAATTCCTATGTGAGAGAACTGCTTGTCCAAAGAAGAAGTTATGTAGTTCAGAGTAAGTGAAAGGTTTCCTCTCATGAGAAAAAGAAAACATGTTTCTGAGTGGCAAGGACTACAAATTTCCTGCAATTTCATGTTATGTTACCCAAGTGAATATACAGGAGACCTAAGAAAGCAATCTGATCAAGTAGGTGTGAGTAAACGGTCCTAATGAGGATTTGAATTCCTTTGACTCCCCAAATAGTAGGGCTGGGAAACAAGCCCGTTAAGACTGTTGTTTTGATCATTTTGAGTTAATCCTTTGGCACAGAGGCACAGGGATTTGTCCTCATAATTTTTAAATGAGGAAATAATGAAGCAAGTGCATCTGAAGAGGACTCAAGCACCAGCTGTCTGGCCTATGAGACAATTTTTTTTTAAAAAAAGCAAAGGGAGGGGATGGATGATTGATGGTCAGGGAAGGTGGAAAATGACATTACTGCCTCTGCAGAACTGCAGCTGGAGATAAACTCTGGAAGCCAATCAGGGAGCGGTACAATCAAGCAGACGCAGGTAGAATGCCTTTTTTCCCAGTGAAAACTGACTCCGTGTTCAGGCAAAAGATATTAGGATACCCGCTTCCAAATAAAACACAGTTCTTGGACTTGTTTTGTTGAATTGCTGACTTTATTACAGACTGTTATGTTCTGCCTTCTTAATTATTTAAAATTGTATGGTGCTCAAACGGTACCACTGTAATGGCTCGATTTCTGTGTAAATTATTTTAGCTGCATTTCAGATCCAAGCCAGCTGCTGTTTTTAGCTTCCAGTTCATTTGCTTTAGGCTGATGTTTTATTATTTAATGCCAACATTTTAGCTTGTTGTTCAGATTTGTTTTTTGGAATCGTGTTTCAATTGTAGTGTGTTTTGAACTGTTGTATGCCACCCACAGGGTTTCCATTCCCATGGGGACCCCGCCCCACCCCCAGCTCCCATTGCCCACAGTAGAAATAATACATAAAAAAAGCCATGTTGTGTGTGGCACTATATCATTTTTGGTAAAAATCTGGAAGTAACATAGGGTAGCTCTTTAAAAATCACCAGAAATTCTATGATTTTACCACAGAATGTCCAGCAATTCATAGAGCTACATCAGTTCCAGAAGTGACATAACGCTGCAACTGGCTTTGTGCACCTCCCCATGTCCCTGCCCACAACCCTCCTGCTGGTTGCCAAAAACTGCCTGACAACCCTAGCCGCCTAGAGTGTTATTTTTAATTGGCAAGGCAAACGTTTTCTAGATTAACAAACATATTGTAATGATGCTGGAGAAGAGAAAGTTTCAGTAGGGATGGTGGGAAAGTGACATTTTATAGTATGTCCATCTGTCATGATCTGGGCTGTGCAAGCAAGGCCTAGTAGGCCCCGGGAGCCTGAGCCTACAAACCCCAGAAGGCCTTAGGAAGTTTTGGTACTGATTTTGGCCAATAGGGAAGAAGAGGGCTGGGGAATAAAAGAACTGGTGCCAGAGGAGAAGCTCTTCTTCTTCCCAGGAAACAGTGCCAGAAGAAAGGCTGCTGTGGGGAAGAAACCCTCATCCTGAGGGAAGGGTGAGTAGTCTAAGGCCACTTGAGATAGTGAGCTAGGGACGGTATATATTCAGACGCGTTAGGGCATATGATTTCTTTTCTTTTTACCCATTGACTGTTTTTATTCCTGCACCTTGTTTGTTTGACCTCCTATAAAATAAACTAAGAACATAAGAGAAGCCAATGTTGAATCGGGCCAATGGCCCATCTAGTCCAACACTCTGTCATGCAGTGGCCAAAAATACCAGATGCCATCAGGAGGTCCAGCAGTGAGGCCAGGACACTAGAAGCCCTCCCACTGCTGCGCCCCTCCCCCAGCACCAAGCATAGAGTGCATCACCTGCCCCAGACTGAGAGTTCCTATCTATACCTTGTGGCTAATAGCCACTGATGGACTTCTGCTCCATATGTTTATCAAATTCCCTCTTGAAACTGTCTATGCTTGTAGCTGCTACCACCTCCTGTGGCAGTGAATTCCATGTGTTAATCACTCTTTGGATGAATAAGTACTTCCTTTTATCTGTTCTAACCCGACTTCTCAGCAATTTCATTGAGTGCCCACGAGTTCTTGTATTGTGAGAAAGATAGAAAAGTACTTCTTTCTCAGCCTGCTCTATCCCATGCATAATCTTATAAACCTTCATCATGTCACCCCTCAGCCATTGTTTCTCCAAGCATTTTAACCTTTCTTCATATGGAAAGTGTTCCAGCCCTTTTATCATTCTAATTGCCCTTCTCTGCACTTTTTCCAATGCTATAATATCCTTTCTGAGGTGTGGCGACAAGAACTGTACACAGTATTCCAAATGAGGTCGCACCAATGATTTATACAGAGGCATTACAATACTGGCTGATTTGTTTTCAGTTCCCTTCCTAATAATCCCCAGCATAGTGTTGGCCTTCTTTATTGCAGTTACACACTGTCTAGACATTTTCATTGAGTTATCTACTATGACTCCAAGATCTCTCTCTTGGTCAGTCTCTGCCAGTTCAGACCCCATTAATGTGTATTTATATTTAGGATTTTTGACTCCAATGTGCATCACTTTGCACTTGGCCACATTGAACCCCATTTGCCACATTGATGCCCACTCACCCATCCTCAATAGATCCCTTTGGAGTGCCTCATAATCCTCCCTGGTTTTCACCACCCTGAACAACTTTGTGCCATCTGCAAATTTAGCCACTTCACTACTTACTCCCAATTCCAAATTGTTAATAAACAAGTTAAAAGCATCAGACTGAGTACTGATCCCTGTGGTACCCCACTGCTTACCACCCTCTACTGAGAAAGTTTCCCATTTATACTCACTCTCTGTTTCCTATTTATAAGCCGGTTTTTGATCCACAAGAAGACTTGTCCTTTTATCCCATGACTATTGAGCTATGAGGAATTTTATCAAAAGCTTTCTGGAAGTCAAGGTAAACAACATCTGTTGGGTTCCCCTTGTCCACATGTTTGTTCACTCCCTCAAAAAACACTAACAGATTAGTGAGACAAGATCTTCCCTTACAGAACCCATGCTGAATCTGCCTCAATAGTTTTTGTTCATCAGTGTGCCTACTAATTCTTTCCTTAATAACAGTTTCCACCAACTTACCCGGTATCGACGTCAGACTGACTGGCCTGTAATTTCCCGGATCTCCTCTGGAGCCCTTTTTAAAAATGGGAGTGACATTAGCTACCTTCCAGTCCTCAGGAATGGAGGCAGATTTTAAAGAAAGATTAAATATTTTTGTCAGGAGATCCACAAGTTCACATTTGAGTTCTTTCAGAGCTCTCGGATGAATGCCATCCAGGCCTGGTGATTTATTAGTTTTTGAATTGTCCATCAGTTGTAGGACTTCCTCTCTTGTCACCTCAATCTGATTCAGGTCTTTCAAACCCCCTCCCGAAATTGGTGGTTCTGGAGTGGGCAAGCACTTCTCATCTTCCGCAGTGAAGACAGAGGCAAAAAATGCATTCAGCTTCTCAGCCATTTCCCTGTCATCCTTCAGTAGTCCTTTTACCCCTTGGTCATCCTACTTCTAATGTATTTGAAGAAAGTTTTATTGTTGGTCTTTATGATTTTTGTGATATGCTCCTCATATTCCCTTTTTGCTTGCCTGATCACAGACTTGCATTTTATTTGCCACAGCCTGTGTTCCTTTTTATCAACCTCACTGAGACTAGCTTTCCACCGCTTAAAGGAATCCTTCTTACATTTTACAGCTTCCATTACTTTATTTGTTAACCATGCAGGCTTTTTTCTATACCTATTTTTGCCTTTCCTAACTTACGGTATGTATTTTTTCTGAGCTTCTAGGATTGTATTTTGAAATAGTCTCAAAGCTTCCAGAATGGTTTTGACCGTTTCCACTTTTCCTTTCAATTACTTCCTCACATGTCCCCTCATACCACAGAAGTTACCCCTTTTAAAGTTAAAAGTGGTTGCGTCAGTCTTTTTGGGCAACTCCCTATTTATACAAATGTTAAACTCAATCACATTATGGTCACTGTTCCCAAGTGGTGCAATCACTTTTACACTTTTAGGATCAAATACAGGATCGCCTCTCCCCTGAACTATTTTCATTGTCCACTCTGCCTGGTCCTCATGCCTATTACTCGGCCAAAAGGGAGGTCTGAAGGTCTTGGGAGGGTGCTCTGGGCCTTCTCAAGGGATCCTAAATCCAGAGTGGTGGCAGCATCAGATGACACCCCACCTAAGTCGTGACAGCATCAAATATCAAAAACACAGGCTTGGTGTAGTGGTTAAAGTGTTCGACTAGGACCTGGGAAACCCAGGATTGAATCCTGACTTTGCCATAGAGGCTTGCTTGGGTGAGCTTGGCCCAGCCACAGACTCCCTCAGCCTAGCCTATCTCATAAGGTTGTTGTCCTGAGCATAAAATGGAAGAGATGAGGCCAATGCTTGCAGCTCTGAGCTCCCTGGAGGAAGATCAGGATAATTTAAGATAGGTCAGTGCTCTTAACACTCAGCTACTTAGTCCAAAGACATCCAAGCCCTCTGTGACATCAGAACAGCTAAACCAATAGATTCAAGAGAGGTACACAGAGGTCAAGATGAAGACCATAAGAGCAATGAAGACAAACCTAAGCAGGTCAGAAGTTAAGTCCCGTGTTATTCAATGGGCCTTACTTCCAGGAAAGTGTCCTTAAGGATCGCAGCCAGAGGAGATGATTGATGAGTGAAGAAAAATATCAGACTTATGGGAATGTAGGTAGCTCAGCAGTGGAAAAGATTCACAAGGCAAGGTGGGGTGGTGGTGGATGGAAGTATGATGGAGAGACTGAGGTAAGAGTCTCCTTTATTTTGGAGATAAGAAACTCAAAAGGGATAGGAGTCATCCTGGTTACAGCCCTGTGGTTTTTGCTGTCACAGTGAGATAAGGAATTCTTTTGATGTGGCCTGAAAAGCTTTGCAGTAGATATGAAAAGGTCAAAGGGCTGCCCTGGATTATAATTAGAGATAATGGCAAACCTGACAAATTGTGTGCCTTACTGAAATGAAATGCTCTGTGCATGAAGCTAGGCTCATCAGGGGAAAAATTTAACTACATAATGAAACAGAGGATATACTTTCCTCCAGAAGCTGGAGAAATTTCCCCTGACGGGAAGTGTTTCTGAAAGCAGAATAGGATGAATCACCGTCGCACATATTTGTTACACAGTTGGCCATCAGATTAACTGGTAATCGTCAAGATTTTCTAATGTTTCCCACTGGCCTTTGGCGGTCATAAGAATTACTGGTAAATGTCAGCATTCACTGACTTTCTGATATGGTTTGTTTATTTCATTTGTACCCTGCCTTTGGCCCCAGTGGGGACCTGAAACAGCTTATATTGTTATCCTCTCCCATTTTAGCCTTATGACAACCCTGTAAATTAGGTTAGGCAGACAGAGAGAAACTGTCTCAAGGTCACTGAGTGGGCTTCCATGACAGAGTGGGGACTAGAAACCGGGTTTCCCAGATCCTAGTCTGGTGCTTTAACCACTGTGCTGATAACCATGTCACCAACTTGGCACAAAAATATGCCTTTGAAAAGTAATTCAAAGAGAAACAGAACACTGACCAGATACGTTATAAAGGTTTAATAAAAGAATCAAGCATTTCCTCCAGACTACTCATAGGCAGCAGGGCTGAACGAAACACAGAAAATAACATGGCAAACTACAGTCCGTCTTTACCTGACTAGAATTGTCCCTCATCAATGCAATTAAAGGAATGGGCACTTAATTCTTAGAGGGATGAGCCATCAGAAAAGTTCTATTACCTTGAGGTCGTGGTTTCGGCTTCTGCCCTTTGTGTAGCTACATGCCTGCAAAGAGAGAGCTTTCTGTTTGTGTCCAGAGAATTTATAATCTGTGGCTCGCCTTTGTTGGAGTGACTGTCTGCCTCTCCTTGTTTATCAGGAGAAGGAAACCCTGCTATCCTTTGGTCTCTCTCCTTCTCTCCCTGGATGTGCATGCACACAAAAGCTCATAGCTTGAATAAAACTTTGTTGGTTTTACAGGTGCCCCTGGACTCACACTTTGTTCTGCTGCTTCAGACCAGCACAGCTACCCACCTGAATCTAAATTCTCCTTCCTTTGTTTTTACACGGGCAGAGTCCATTTGCATGTCCATTGGGCTGATTTCCCTTAGCTGGGAGTCATAACCTGCTAGTTTGTTCCTAGGACCTTTCTAGTCCTGAGAGATGGATATTTCTTTCTCACATCAGCCCTGCAAAGTAGGCCACACAGAGTTAACTTTAAGTGAAAACTGTGAAGCGAGGGCCATTTTCCACAGCTGTAATCAGCAATAACGTTTAAATCTGCCACATGTTATGAAAATCTCCACAAACAGACCAGAATTTGCATAAAGGCCATGGGGCTGCCTTGTCAAGCAAAAAGTAATCTTTTTTTTTTTCCTCACGAAATTAAAAAGAAAAACAAAATAAACATAATATAGGCAATTTCATTAGGAGAAAACATTAGCACTAATACTGATTAGCAGTACTGGAATGACCATTATCATGAAACAGCCAGCTATGCTAAAATTTGCTGATTAGTAAAAATTAGTAATATTATGGCTGCTAATTATTTTTACAGCTGCTGCTGTTGGGTTTTTATTGCTTTTTAACTGTTGGAAACTGCCTCAAGCATTTTGATTGTAAGAGCAATATTCCAGTGTATATAAAAAACCAAGATATAAGATGTAGTTGGTTAGGTGATAAAATGCACAGCATAGCTTAAAAATGCAATATTGTCCCAAGCAGAGTTTTACAGTCTTAGTAGGAAAGCCATAAGTTTGCTGTGACTTGATGGCACTTTCAGCCACCAGTCCTGCAGGTGATGTAACATGGTAGGCACAGGAGCTACACTTGTACCGTTGACCTATTGTCAATGTTTTGTATAGAAATTCTTGGTTATGTACATTAGAAACACAGACACAGAGCTGCAAGGGACCTCAAGAGTCATCTAGTGCAACCCCCCACACAATGCAGAAAATTCACAGCGATCCCTCCCAATCCCTGAGTGACCCTTGCTCTATACCCAGTGCAAGCAAAAAACCCAACAACACCAGGATCCCTGGGCCAATCTGGCCTGGAGGAGAATTCCTTCCTGATCCCAAAGTGGCAGCTGGCATTACCCTGGGTATGTAAGAAAGGGCCACAAGAGTTGAGCACTGGCTCATCTCTTCCTGCCCTCCCTCTTATAATCTGCCTAAATTCACAGAATCAACATTCCCCAATTAAAAGTCAAACTTCTAGGAATAGCCCATTAATATTACTCTCCAAAGAAAAGGACCCATCCAGGATCAGTACTAGAGTGGGATCTCCCCATAGGTCCTTCTATAACCAAAGGCCAGGACCCTCAGAGGGAAGTCTCGACCAACCAGTAAGAAGCTTGATTCAGGGAAATGGAGGCAGAGAACTGTGAGCATTCTATGGATCTGTCTGCTTCTTAGAACCCTGCAATTCCCTCTAGACCCCAAGAATGGAAAAGAGCAAAACATCAAGCAGAAGCCTGGGTCAGAAGATGGAGCGCATGCCTGGCCATCTTTGGGATTCTACTGTACTGGATAGGGGTGGGAGGTAAGCTCTGAGCGTTTTCAGGATCAGGGTCCACTCAACAAGAGAAGTGAGGCAACCAGGCACTATTATGTCTAGCAGTAGAAGTCTAGCATTTGCTGGCAAGGTCTTTCTTGAGAACTCTGCCTGGACAGCTCCACTGCTGACCTGCTGCCGTCCACTTCAGGCTGTTGACTGCATTGCAGATTCTGTGGACAGCTCCTGTGCTGATCCGTGTTTAGATGCTGGACAGTAGCCCCATGTGAAGAGCGGGGTTCTGTAACAATCTCTCTACCTGTCACAGTCCTCAATGGCTGGCTAGCAGAGGATAGCGTACAATCGAGCTGTTTTGGCAAGTGGTCAATCCAGTTTAATGTAGATATTAAGAAGGCTGAAGTTCTCCATGGATCTATGGATGGCAACCCAGGTTTCAGAGGACAGTTTTTACTTTCCCCTTCTCCCCTTTTATTTGACTCATAAAGACCCCCTTATTTTAGCAGCACAATGATGAGTTGTCTCTTCCGTAGATGGGGGGGAAATGGTTTCACAGTTAAGCTGGACTGCAGGTCTCTTAAGAATCATTACGATGTCCCACCTACCCCAAGGGTTACAGAACTGACAGGCGGTTTCTCTGGGTGAGAGAGGTGGAGCGAGACTCACTAAACACTGGGATCCCTGATCCCTTCGCTATTGGCCTGCATCACACTGACAGAGATATTGAAGTGTGGGATTTATCTATTTAGTCCCCACATTTCATCAATTTGGCCACTCCTTGATTCAGATCTTGAAGGTAAGTTTAGCTGGTGCCTCAAAATTCTCCCTTGATCCTCTCACCCATCCCTAACTTATGGCCTTTCCAAAGTAAAGTAATCTGCCTAGCACAGGATACCTATTTCTACACCTAATCCAATCCCTACTTCTCTGTGAGCCAAACTAGACAGTCCTAAAATGGTGGAGCCATTCTCAGCGTGGATTAGGGGACACCATCATGTCTAGTTCAGCTCTGAATATCTGGCTCAGTCCTGACACTTGACATGGTTTCTCATCTTCTGACTCTCATCTGTCTCACAGTAGATCTTCAGCCTCTCATTGGCTAGAAACTCGAGGGATTACATATACTCCAGGGGTTTTTTTGGGATTACATATACTCCAGGGGGGTCTTACTTTTATTATTTTATTAGATGGGAAGGAAGGAGGAAGGGAGGGAGGGAGGGAGGGAGAGGGTAGAACTAGAAAAGATCTATTACACTCTGCTATCCCAATTGGTTGGGGCTGAATTGTAATTGGCATATTGAAAACGAGATGGTAAACAAAGCCACAAGAGTTGTCTTTCATGGTGTGAAAGTTGGTATGGGACTGTGGCTCAATAGTAAAGCTTCTGCTTTGCATGCAGAAGGTTCCATGCTCACCCCCCTGCATCTCCAGTTATAAAAGATCAGGTAGTAGATGCTATGGAGGACCTCCACCTAAAATCTTAGAAAGCTACTGCTGATCAGAGTAGATAATCCTGTCCTTGATAAACCAATGGTCTGATTCAGAAAAATGCAGTTTCCCGTGGCCTGTCCAGTATTGTCTACTCTGAGTAGCAATGACTCTCCGAGATCTCTGGGAAGTCTTTCTCAATACCAGCCACTTGGATGTTTTTAAATGGAAACACAGGGAGTCAAACCTGGGACTATTTGTAAGCAAAGCATGAGCACTTGTTGCTGTATTACAGTCAAGATGGATTTGGTGTCGTCCACAGCATTCCGTCTGTGACTCATCAAGGCCTGATGTGAACTGAGACTTTCACAATTGCTGCACGTAAACAGGGGATCATTTCTCCTATGCTGAAAATCTAATTGTTCTGGTGGTGGTAGGGACTGCTGTTCCCAAGCTTCGCTTCATCATTGCATGAGCCAGCAGGGCTGATTAAGAAAAAACCCCTGAAGGCAGCTTCTAAACTGTTTCTGCTTTTCCAACACAAATCCTTCTGCATTCAAAGTAACTAGTTTTGCATCACTGAGCCAGGCTGAAAGTGTAGCGTACAAAGACTAATTCAGCCTCGCTGCTTTGGAGGCTTCCATTCACTAATTTCTGCAGCCCGACACACCAATCCCTGGTTGTGATTTGCTGCAAACGGACAGAACTCATTGTTGCTTGTGCAGCCTTGGCTACTGCAGACACATTTTGGGACCCTGACAACCGCATCTGAGAAGACTTGCCAGGACTGTGTGCTCTGATCAGAAATCTAAAAAGGCCTTAATCTCCCCTATTCAGTATCATGATGGTGGTATCTAATTGTAATTCAGCAGCATCAGGCAGAAGGCAACATCTTCTCATTCTAAATCAACGGAAGCTGCTTGCCTTTTGCAAAACAGGAATCCTGGGCTTTGGAAATCAGTATGGCCACAGCTGTGTTGCCGAGTATAGAATATGGCCCGTAGAGAGGAATGTAAAAGATGCATCCATAATCAGAGAATTCAGATTCTCATTTCTGAAAGAAAAAAAAGCAAGTTTCTAGCTCTCATGGAACTGAAGTTGTCTCGTGAGCTGCAATTTGGGCCAGTGTAACATGAAAAAGTTCATTGTGCACTGACGTTACCTCAAGATGCCTTCAACAAGCAAAGTAAGTACCCCCTTCCCAAGAGATCCTAATTCACTGTTACGTGTGATGATACTTTCTTATTGAAGACAGATTCAGGTGTGTAGCCGTGTAGGTCTGAAACAGCAGAACAAAGTTTGAGTCCAGTGTCACCTTTAACACCAGCAAGGTTTTTCCAAGGTATAAACTTTTGTGTGCACGCACACTTCTTCAGATACAAGTGCATGGACACAAAAGCTTATACCTTGAATAAGATTGTATTGGTCTTAAAGGTGCCACTGGACTCAAACTTTATTCTACTTTCTTATTGAGTTTCTCTACTGCTGCTATTTTGGCTGGTATGATGAGCCACACACACACACACACACACACACAAATCAACAGTTTCTGTACTATGTTTCATGAACTATGTGCGTACTGCAAAACTAAGCCACCATCTAGAATATATCAGCTGCCCTGTGCTCATTAAAGTATGGAGGCCCCGTAACACATTCTATAAAGCCCCCTTTCATTGGCAAGTCACTTATTCCTCATGGAGATCTCCAACTTCCTCTGTTCTCCAAAGTATATGTTGAGATTCTTATCAGCTACACTTTAAAAGCAAACTTAAGTGAAATGTGTATGCAGTTGGTACCTAGCCTACAAGGTCATGTCATACAGTGTAGCTGATTCTCTAGGGCCACAACTCAAAAGGCCCTGATGCCAGTGCTAATCAATCTCACACCTCGGATGGAGAGGACTTCTGCCTGAAGCAACAAGAAATTACTTTTGGGTTAATACAATTTTTGGTAGGGTATGAACTTTTGTGAGTCACTGCTCACTTCTTCAGATATTTGAAGGAAGAAGTGAACAGTGACTCGCAAAAGTTCATCCTCTACCACAATTTTTCTTAGTCTTTTAGTTGAAAATTGCTGCAGTCTATTGTTGTCCATGTTTGTAGAGTGGTACACTGGAAAATGGCATGAAAACCAGTTCAGTTTTATATGGGAAGTAGCTACAATGTCCGAGTGAGAACTGTATCTGCTTGGTTGCCACTCAGACAATCAGAGTTTTTAGCTATTGTTCCCCTGTGAACCATCTACACATTTTGTCTTGATTACGCTGAAGAGATCTGTGAATCTATAGGCAGTGGTCACTCTGTGACCTCCCACCCCTTGAAAGAGGAGGAAACCAATTTGATCCACTTCTTCTGAGGTAGAATCCCAGCCTAGGTTTGCCAGGGGACATGGTGTGTGGGGGATGTCGTGAACTTGATGAACCCAGAAGTGAAGATGGTAGTTCTAGGAATTGCCAGAAATGCTATGGTTTTTACCACATGGTAAAACAAGAAGTGTTTGTGGTGATTTCTATAGCTACTGTTGTAGCTTCTGGGTTTTGCTTGGAAGGGACAACATGCTCATTACACAGGTGAGTTTTTGAAAACTCAACGGCTCTGGTTTCATGTTAGCCAGGTGGTCTGACCTTTCAAAGGGCTCATGCTCTCCCTGGACTCCCTTGTGGATCCCCAAGGGTCCTCAGATCCCTATATGAGAACCGCTGTGTTAGAACCCTTTTATACTTTTGTTATTCTGCATTGAATATTCCAGCCAGTGTTAGCAGGTTTTCCACTCGCTCTTTGCTCCATTTTCGAACAGAATTCCAATAAAAATAACCAGCAGCCATCTGCAGCAGGGGCCTGGGCTTTTGCCCTTGTCAGGCAAATAACGATATCTGTACATGTGGAACCTGTCACAATCTATTACTCTGGATGTTTTGGAACTTGCAGGCATCTAATGAGAATGTATCTGAGCCTGCGATTCTGGGTCACCTCATTTATGTTTGGTGCCGGCATACATTGTCAAACATTTGTAGTAACTTATCTGCTCTTTCTAGTGTTGCTGGCTGTATCAGTGTCACATCATTTGACTGCCTGCATCGGGCAACACCGTCTTCTTATTTGACATTTATTTTGAAAATGCATATGCTGCCACTCCAGAGATGTGCTCAATGGGGCATATGACTAAAACAAGCCAAGGTCATTCAGAACAAGCCAGGGTATCAAACAGCATTGAGAAGCACTGAGTAGCCTAAGTTAATATTGATAATACAGTCTCCAGGACAGAAGCAGGCCATAGCACTGCTAAAAAAAAAAGATTTAAAAGCCTAGGTCAAAAGGAATGTTTTGAAAAGCAGTGGAAAGAATATTATGTTCCCATGTCTGAAATAAGATCCTTTGTCTTCTAAAGCAGCACACCATTGGTCAGTGCAAATGCAATCTCAGGACTGGAAGTAAATTTCGATACTTTGGTTTCCCCCAGCGTTCCATTCACTGGGCCGCTGATATCAATGGAAGAGTAGGATCTATTACTTATTTATTGAGACATTTCTCCTACATGGGGACCAAACACAGCTTATGACATGGTTTTCCCCTCTTCCATTTTATCCTTGCAAAAACTACCTCACGGGGTAGGTTAGAATGAGACTGTGAGACTGGCCCAAGGTCACCCAGCAACCTTCCATGGCAGAATGGGAATTCAAACCTTGGTCTCCCAGATCCTAGTTGACACTGACCACTCCACCATACTGGCTAGTGGTGCTGCTGTTTGGCCTGCAAATGTGATCAACATGCAGCTCACTTGCTCCTTTCATCCCCTTTTTGTCCAATGAACCAGGCAGAGCAATAACTTGGGTGACTGTCGGGCTGGAAGGAGACAAAATGGGGTCATCATCTTGGCCAGCAACAGTAAGGAACACTCATTGGCTCAGCGCATGTTCCTGATAGGCAGCAGTGCCACGAGTATTTTCCGCCTGCTGATTGATTGGTTGGTTTCATTTATACCTTGCCTTTCTCCCCAATGGGAACCCAAGGTGACTTGCAACATTCTCCTCTCCTCCATTTTATCCTCACAACAAGCATGTGAAGTAGGCTGCTCTGAGAATAAGTTGTATGATTTAGTTTGGTTCAGTTTGGACACAGAAAATCATTAACATATACTCTGTTAGGGTGGGCTCCTACCAGCTTTTCTGCTAGTGAACGAAGGACAAGGGGGAATTATTAACCACCAAAAAAGCTATGCTGGGAATCATGGGACCGAACCACAGAAAAGCTAAGCAATACAAGGCCTGCAGTGAAGAGGGGAACTGGGTGAGATTATGTGGAAAGGCTGGTGAATTCCAACCATTTAGTTATGGTTGCCATACCCCCCCAGGTGGGGCTAGGGGATCTCCCAATTCTGGGACCCCCAATCCACCTGGCCAGCAAGGGAAGCCCACCCCTGAACAGCAGCATCCCACAGGGACGCTGCTGATACAATGATGTCATCACACTGGGGCCATCGCAAGGAATGCTCTAGCGTTTGGGGTTAAAACTCTATGACTACCAGGAGAGGAGAGGAGTCAGGAGCCCCTCGCCAGGCAAAAGGTGAGACCTGGCAACCCTTTGGTTACGATATGACATACGGAAGGTTTTTGTAGTAAAAAATGCATATCTATTCTCTTTACACATATGGATAAAAAATGATGTTGACTTAAGATCCAGTGCAAAGAAGGGGATTCAAACTTTTGCCCCCTCCCAGCTTTTAAAATAATAATATAACACTTGGTGCAGAATAAAAGAAAATAAAGTTTCGCACTTTAGGATAATTCCTACAAAATAAAGCAGGCAGTACCCTGAAGTGTGTACATCAGGAGTCACCAACTGAAGGACCCTGGTCAAAACCTGGCTCTTGGGATTGCCTGACCCCAGTTTTTAACAGCACATCCAATGGGAATTGTGTAGAAACTGTTGGGAATATGACTTGGCAACAGGCCATTTCAGGGGAAACTGGATGCTTGGACTTCACCCTACTCCCTCTGCTTTTGTTAGGGCAATCCCTTGCTATAAACTGAGTTAATGACCATTTGGCTCTGTATCTTAGAGGAAGCATCTTTTTGCCAGACTGTTTAGATTGGACCTTCTCCCTCTAAGTCTGTTTTCATTTATTTAGAATTGAAGCTCATTATTGCTAATTGCTGCTGAAGCTCTAAGCAGAATGCATTGGCAGGCAGTGCTTCCGACTTCGCCGGTATCTAAAGAACAATTTGCCCCACACGGAAATGCTAAGATGATTCATCTATGTCGATGACTTCGGGTTCTCTTGTTTACACGCTCGTTGTCTTGGTTTACCCTTCTATTACCTCCCCACTGAGGCTCTGCTGAAACACACCAAATTGATAGGCCTGTTGCATTTCCAGCCTTCTGTTAGCTTTGATCCCCCCTCCCCCCAATGAGGCTTATTTTGTTACAAGAGACAATTTTGTGCAGGGGCACAGAGAGAAACAACACTGATCTACCATCTAAACATATTAGCATACTTTGATCATCTGACACTTACTTAACAGAGGCATCAAAACAAGCAGAATGTTAGGTTTGAGGAGGCAAATACCACTGCAGAATGCCAACATGTCAATATCTCCAGCCTCCTCCCCCCTGCCCCGGACGTTAATTTCCTTGACAAAAGCTAAGGTTGTCATGGGAATCACTGGGGTGATAGAAGAACATATTTCATTAGTTCAGTGGCAGGAGGAGGGAGTTCACCTTGGAAAAGAAATATTGCAATTAATTGCTTTTCTATTTTTAACATTCGCTTTGAAATATGAACTTTATTGTGATGAAGAACCAATCCTGTGTTAACAAATTTGAGCACGGCAATAGTAAATGGGCATGATTCTTCATATTCCCATCAATGAAACGGCTGATTTCCATCCATTTTCCAGATGTGGTTTTTCTTTTTGTTTTGAATTTTATTTACAGTCTGCCTTTCTCACAGAGACTCAAAGTAATTATCTGATGTAAGTCAGGGCAATCAAACAGCATTAGAAATCTAATAAGCAATGTGATAGGACTAGGATTACAAAAATTAGTTCTGGTTGCCAGCTGGGAGTAGGGTGGGCATAGTGGGAGGAACATCACTCATGCCAGCTGCAACACCGAGATTGTGCTTTTCTTCCTGCTCTTCCTACCTCCAGGAGTGAACTTGGGTGGGGCCCGAGGCATGAGCCCTTGGGCCTGAGCTGAAGTGCAACAGCCAAAGGGATCTTGGCCCTTCAAACTGTGGCTTCTGCCATTCAATGAACTGGACCATAAGATTCAAGAATGGCCCAAGTTATAGGTGGTTATTTTCTGATTGTTTTGTTTAAATTGTATGTTTTTCCATTGTGTTTGTTCATGCTGTAAGCCATCTTGGATGCCTTTGAGGGGAAAAGTGATGAATGAATATAGGAAGGAAGGAAGGAAGGAAGGAAGGAAGGAAGGAAGGAAGGAAGGAAGGAAGGAAGGAAGGAAGGAAGGAGCAGCGGGATCAGCAACTACTGGACAGGGTTCCTCCCCGTATTGTCTCATACAATGGCCGATGTATTCATATGAGGTTCTTTAAGCCAGATGGGACCACTGGTCCATCTAGCCTAGTATTTTATACCTCAATAGATACTTTCCAAGACCACAGGCAGGAATTATTACAATAGCCCTTTTTAATTGGTTGTTCCAGAAGCTAAATCTGGAACCGTCTACATGCTGAGCATATATGGACCCTCCCAGTTATGAGCTTCAGGTATTATTCTCACACATAAGACACTAGTGCAGGATTTGGAAGAAGTAAACCAACCAAAGGAAGGAATCATATTGGAATGATGGTAATAGGAGACAGTCTAGGAGGAGAGTTGTGCATATGAGGGAGGTAGGGAGGGAGCAAGGATATGTCTGGGAGGGGAAGGGCCAAATGGATGGCCATGGGAGCTTCATGCTGTACTGAACACCCCAAAGGCAAGAAAGATGGCACACCGATGTAAAAAAAAAAAAGTAAACTCAAGAGCTCCATGCATGATGGTTTTAGGGCCCTGGCATAAATTGGTGCTTTGCACTTGGATTACTGGCAAATCTGTCATTTCCCTTTCTGTAAAGCATCTCCAAGATAGGGTTGCCACTCTCCAGGTGATGGCTAGAGATCTCCCAGAATTACAACTGGTTTCCAGGTTAGAGATCAGTTCCCCTGGAGAAAACGGCTGCTTTAGAAGGTGAACTCTATGGTGAACCCTATTCCCACTGAGGTCCATCTCTTCCACAAACCCCACCCTCCCCAGGCTCCACCCCCCAATATCTCCAGGTATTTCCTGGCCCAGAGCTGGCAACCCTACTCCAAGGTGCCGACGCATCAGCAATCTCACAGGTAGATATTATGGGATTTTGGGGGTGGGAGGAGTGGGGAGGTTGGCACTGAGTCTGTCTTTAACATTTCTTTGTGTCCATCCAGGGAGAAAAATGGCTGGCCTAAAAATAATTAAAACCAGTCCCAGAAGACAATCCTGGCCTGATTTTCTGTGCTGGTCCTACGACCAGCCCAAGGCCAGCCCTAGGATCAATGTTTATTGCCATGTTCATTGGCATCCATACATTTTGCACATTCAGGTCACGTATGGAAAACAGTACTGCTTCTGTGTTTGGCCAGTGAAGTGAGGAATGGAAGGTGACAGGGAGTAAAGCAAGGTCATGGTGAGGACTGTGGGACTGGGGGCAGATGGCGGCCAAGAACTTTGGGGCCTCCAACATTGTTCTAACAAAGGGAAGAGAGCTATGAAATAACTTTGCACTGTTCTGTGCCTTGAGCAAGATCCAGTAAAGGATGAGAAAGGTATCAGAGAGAGCAATCATTACTGGAGCACATTCCCTATGAGGAAAGGGTAAACACTGAAAAGGTATTTAGCAAGTATTTTTTCAGCTCACTTTATACCAAGCACACATCCCTAGTGATGACCACACAAATGCACGCAACACAGGTTTATGAATGACTACGAGCCACAATAATGAAAAAAGAACCTCCATGTTCAAAAGGGGTATATCTGACTCACATGGGATGGCAGTAGGGTTGCCAACATCCAGGTTGTACCTGGAGACCTCCCACTATTACAATTGATCTCGAGATCAACAAGATTAGTTTTCCTGGGGGAAATGGCTGCTTTGGAGTGTGGGCTCTCTGGCATTATACCCTGAGGTCCCTCCTCTCACCAAAGCCCACCCTTCCCAAACTCCACCCTGAAAATCTCCAGGAATTTCCCAACCCAGAGCTGGCAACCCTAGATGGCAGTTATATTCACGCTCTGCTTAACAGCTTCAGGATGTTTCCTGAGGGCACATCACTGTTGTTTGTAAAATATGCAGTGACACAGGTTTTGGAAACAGCGTTGCAGGCCATCCCATCCTAATGGATTTATGTTTTGAATACGACAAATCGGAAACAACGTGAAAGATGCTGTTTATGTTCTCCTTGTCAGTTTTTGTCATTTGTCCCATCTGTTAATCTGGAGCCCTCGATTCATCTTCTTAAAGGTCTGCAGAATGCCAACAGGCATACTAAGCCATTATTGCAAACTGATGAACAGCGAGGGAAGGAGTAGTGGAGATGAATCAAAAACCAAAGACAGAAAACAATTAGTGTTGACCTAGAGACGGCCGTTATTACTCTGAAAGTAACAGGTTCATTGGTATTCTGGTCTCATCTTCCAGTTTAGCTGGGGCATCGCTCAAACCGCACATGTCTTTCTTGGTGCCATGATCTGAAGCAAGCCACAGCGGCTGTGTCTGCTGCAAAAAGCTGCCCACTGCACAAAATTCAGGAAGGCTTTAACATCATATCTTGCAGTGGGTTCTGAAGCCCCCCACCTGCAGGCAACAGTGTATTTCATCACTGTCAAATAAACCAGACTCCTTGCGTTAGAGTCATAGAATAATCACTACATCTGTTTGCAAACCAGTTTGGATAATGCTGTCAAGCTTTCTCTGTGGATACAGTCATGTGAAGGAGGTATTAAATTAAAGCACAAAACACATACGGCCGGATCTTTTCTATGAGAAATCATATATTGGGAGAAGGGGTTCTTCCTTTGGCGGAAGACTGCATCCAACAGAAGACCTATTGGACCTATGGTTGCCAGCTCTGGGTTGGGAAATTCCTGGATTCTTGGGGGTGGAGACTGGGAGAGCTTAGCAGGGATGTGATCCCATACAGCCCACCCTCCAAAGCAGCCATTTTCTCCAGGGGACCCAATCCCTGTAGTCTGGAGATCAGTTGTAATTCCTGGATGTGCCCAGGCCCTACCTGGAGATTGGCAACCATGTCCAGATATGGAGAGGAGGAGAGGAGATTGGATTTATAGCCTGCCCTTCACTCAGAGTCTCAGAGTGGCTTACAAACTGCTTCCCCTTCCCCTCCCCACAACAGACACCCTGTGAGGTAGGTGGGGCTGAGAGAGCTCTTTCAAGGACAGCTCTTATCAGAACTATGGCTTGCCCAAGGTCATCCAGTAGCTGCAAGTGGAGGAGTGGGAAATCAAACCCGGTTCTCCCAGATTAGAGTCTGCACACTTAACCACTACACCAAACTGGCTGTAATGTTGCAATGTAGGCAATGGCAAACCACTTCTGTTTGTTTGTGGTTGTTGTTGTTGTACAGTCGCACAGTCGGGTCCGACTCTTCGCGACCTCATGGACCACATCACGCCAGGCCCTCCTGTCTTCCATCATGCTCCAGAGTTTGCAACCTCTGTTTGTCTCTCACCTCAAAAACCTTACGGGGTCACCATAAGTCAGCTGCAACTTGACAGCACATTCCACCACCACTTCTTCATGTCTCAGTCACCTGTGTGCCTTTATGTCCCATCCATTTCTGAAATAAGATGTGTTAGTACCATAGTGGCTCCACACTATGGAATGGTCTTCCCTAGAAAGTATGTTAGGATTCTTTACCCCTTGCCTTTTCAGAACTTTTTGTTCACCAAAACTTTCTTAATTCTCACCTTGCTTCATTGTTGGGAGGGAGCCATGACTTGGTGGTAAAACACCTGCTTTGCATGTAGAAGGTTCGGTCCCTGGTATCTCCGGTTAAAAGGCTTAGGTAGCAGGTAACAGGAAAGGCCTGAACCTGAAATTCTGGGGAGCTGCTGCTATGGACAAGGCTGACCTTGAAGGACCAATGATCTGGTTCAGTATGAGCCATTTTTATGTATTATTTCACTCTTTTTACTTCCTGTTTTAAATACTGATTTTATTGACACTGTGTTTTAATTCATCATTGTGCAGTTAATTTTTCTACAGCACCTCGGCCAATTTTTTGGAAAGGCATAGTGCAAATAATGCCCATCCATCCATCCATCCATCCATCCATCCGATGTATTCCTAAGAGCTTAGTGTTTTTCTAGCCACAGTTCTAAATAAGCAAATGTGAATATGGGATCTAAGTGCAAAGGACATTCAACAAATCCTCCCCAAAACTACAGAAGCCTCATATTCTTGTTAATTCCAAGCTGTAATATGCTTTGCAAATTTCCTACTAAATCACCAATAGCAAGTAGGCTTGTCAAACAAGCAAGGCTGGAGTCACGAACAGCTTGTATTTGCCTACTTCTCAGACTATTGTCAGAATGACAGCCAAATACTGCCAAATGTTAAATGAAATGTTACCAAACAAATGAAAGAATATTGCTCTAGGACTTCCAATGTGGCTTGACACATTTAGAAAATGGAGATTTTGGCCCTGCCCCCACCCAATTCTCAACTGGATACCAATAAGTTTCCTGCTTACTGCCAAAGGCACAATATTGTTAACATTTTGTAGAGTATGTGACTGTAGAACTGGGGCTATGGAACATAAAGACAGGGCCAGAAAGGGTAACAGCACATATGGGAGATAATGGCCATGAAAGAGCTACTTGAAGGAATGGTTAATACAGCAATCATTGACTTTCCATGCTCCAGAATGTCAGAAGGTGATGCTAAGAGTGGTACTCAACACTTCTATTGAAAACCAAATGGAGGTTCTTGTTGCTAATATCTGAAAGTTAACTACCCTGAGTTCATGTCTAGGGTTGCATGTCTGTCACTTCTAAATTTAGCCTGAAAATTCTAGCAGCCATTCTGTCATTTGGTTGAAAAACAGCCTCTCCAGCCATCCAAGACGAGTCCCCCATAAGGAATGATGGAGCTTGAATAATTCTGAAATCCCCCCCAAAAAATCCCAAACCCAAATCCCTAAATGGGATCAGGGGACCTGAATACCCCTGAATACCAGTATTTATGTCTTCCCAAAATCCAAATAATACAATTTTCCAGGTGTACATCCATACCTGTTAGCGGCCAACAAGATACTACCAGAAGCAGAGAAGCCAAAATCTGTCCCTGATGTTGCCCTCTTAGCAAGTGATATAGAAAAAAGTATAGTGCCTCTAAACATGGAGGTTCCATTAAGCCCTTGCAGCTAATAGCCACCGATAGTCATATCTTCCATGAATTTCTCCAGTCCTCTTTGTGTAGCTGTCTAAACTAGTGATCATTCCTACATTTTTGACAGTGAATTCCAAGTGAAAGAAACCTAAATACAGATAACTTCATTTTCTTATATTCACCCCTTGCTATCATTGCTTCTGTATAGTTTATACTGGAACTCACTGAAACAGAGACTGGTTATTTACCCCTTTACGTTACTCTGTACACATTTCTGGTGATGTCTAAGGGTAATAATAATAATAAAAATATTTTCTTGCAATGCATCAACCTTCTAGCAGTGTATTCTCTTGTTATATGCAACATTTGTATTCTCATTGTACATCTAACTTTTTACCATCTGCAGCCTTGCAGTATTTTAAGCCTTTCACCCCAAAGCATCTTCCTTCTGCCAAGAGGAACACACACACAACAAACTGAATATCTGTGCAGCTGAAGAGCTAAGCAAGCCCATGATGTGAAGCAACTGAGAGCAAAGTACACAAAAATGCAAACTTCCAAAGTCCTCCAGTAAGGACATGACAAATAAATAAAAGGACATACAACCAGAGTCTATTAAAATTCAAACTGTCAGCAGCCTTTTCTATGGAAATTCACTGCTTTCCACCAGTAACAGAACCTCAAAACAGAATCCCTCCAGGTTTCACATGTACCTGGCCACCTATATGAGTTATAACAATCAGTTATAATTGATTCAGAGAAGGGCAAAATATATATCAAATCATGGTGACAAGGAGAAAAGATGACCATCTTACCTCTTCCAGTGCCCATAATGAATCAACTCGTGGCTTGATCTTCTTCTCGTTGTACAGTGTTATGAGTTTGTCCATTACATTGTGAATCAGGCCACTTCGGCCTTGTTTGAAAAGCAGGTTTAAGAGAGAAAATCCCGCCATAACTTTATTCTCTTCATACAGCTTGATTGGGTTGACTTTCTCCACTTGCCACCACTAGAGACAAACAACAAGAAGATACCTTGATACCTCAAGCATAAAATCATGTACAATGTGCCTTGACCGGCATAGCCCAGGCTAGCCTGATCTCATCAGATCTCGGAAGCTAAACAGGGATTTGGCCCTGGCTAGTATTTGGATGGGAGACCTCCAAGGAAGACCAGGGGCTTTACACAAAGGCAGGCAATGGCAAACTACTTCTGCGTATCTCTTGCCTTGAAACCCCAAGGGGTTGCCATAAGTCAGTTGTGGCTTGACGGCACTTTCCATCACCACCATATACAATGTTAATCAACATAATGGAGGTAGCAGGCGGCAGCGGTTGAGTTTGCGGCGGTTTTCATAACACCTGACTTCGTAACCCCTAGACTTTGAGACCGGCAATGCCGGGGCCTTTGCCACCTTCCCCATGCAGTGCTCCGCTCTCCACAAAAAATGGCTTTGTGGTGCTCAACGGGTATCCCTGCAAGATTGTGGAGATGTCTACCTCCAAGACCAGCAAGCATGGGCATGCCAAAGTGCATCTTGTGGGCATAGACATTTTCACCCAGAAGAAATATGAAGATATCTGCCTTTCAACCCACAAAATGGATGTGCCCAGTATTAAGAAATATGACTTTCAGCTTATTGGGACCCAGGATGGGTACCGGTCCCTGCTCCAGGACAGCAGAGAAGTGCAGGAGGACCTGCACCTTCCTGATGGAGGCCTGGGCAAGGAGATTGAACCGAAATATGACTGTGGTGAAGAAATTCTGATCACCGTGCTATCTGCAATGACTGAGGAAGCTGCAGTTGCTATTAAGGCCATGGCTAAATAAAGAAACCACAGGGCAGCAGCAACTCCACCTTGTTATGAAACAGAGAGGATCGCAACCCTCAGACTGGCTCGATTTTGCTCCAAACCACCCAAATCTTTTTTTCCCTCTCCCTCTCTTCCTTTAAAAAGCAAAACCTCCCCCGCTCCCTTTTGAATTAAACAAGAGGGGAAAAACAAACAAACATAGTGAGATGATCACTGGGGTAAAAAAGCAATAGTGCTATGTCTGTCTGTCTGTCTCCCGATGGGCTTTGACAAGGCAGTACCTAAACAGGAAAGAGGTCTTGGAGTCATGGTGGGTTTGCTCAACAAAGACAACCTGGTGTGTGGCAACACTGACAAAGGCAAATTTCATGTTACAGATTATTATAAAGGGGAGGAAAATTAAACAACTACTATAATAATGCCTTTGTCTATGGTATAACTGTGTTTGGTATATTGCATACCGTTTTGGTTGCCCTATCACAAAAATGGCATCAAGAGCTGGAAAACGTCCTACCATTACAGGGGAAAGACTATAGTGTTTAGGGAATCCTAGTTAAGAAAAAAATAATGACTAAAGAGGAACATCATTATCATTTATAAAATTATGTCTGCTTGTGTGCAGAAAGCAGACACAGAGGATTTTCCTCAATCCCTTTCTCACAATACTGGAACTTAAAATCACCCAGTAAAACTGATTGATAATACGTTCATGACAATCAAGGAAAATCATTTCATTCAACAACACATATGTAACTTACTGAATTCTCTGGCACAAGAGGGCCCTACAAGAACTTTAAAAATGGATTAGAAAAATTCATGGAGGATGAGTCAATCAATAGCTGTTAGTTCTCATAACAAAATGGAACACCTAGGTCCAAAGCTAGTATGCTCAGGGATTTCAGGAAGGATTTTCTACTGATTAACAGGAAGAGTCTAGCGGCTAGATTCTAGTCGGTCACTGTTAGAAACAGGATGCTGGACTGGATGAGCTCATCCAGTAGGGCTCTTCTTATGTTCTTAAATACAGTCTTACCGTCAGTTGAATGAATAGACTGACATGGAATACATGAATGCTGAGGCTGAATGTGCTTTATACCGTCAGACCGTCCATTGGCCCGTTTAGCTCAATAATGTCTACTTTGATGGGCAATGAGTTGTCTCTCCAGGGCCTTTGATGGAGGGAAATCTTTTCCCAGCACTTACTACATGAGATGCATTAGTCTTTGGCAGTTCCATAGATTGAACCTGGGACTTTCTGCATGAAAAGCAGGTGATCTGTCACTGAGACACAACCCTTCCTGTGAACACAGGTTCTTAGCAGAAGGTGCTATTGCAACCTTGATGCCTATGGGAATTAGGCTTCATGCTTTCACATGTTCTTTTCTAGAAAGGTTGCCACACTGTGATCTTGCTGTCACTTTAATGACACAGGAATACTTTTCTCATTCTCTCTCAGCTACTGTTGAGAAAAAAGTAAAGTTGTTTGCTCCATGGGTATGTGCATACTTTTAGTGACCCTCATGTGACTTGATTCAGGAATGGAAAGAGCTGCTTGTGAAACTGTAGCCTGATTGAGAAAACATGTAAGTGATGTTTGTATGAACCAGCACCTTGAGACCTGTGTCTGTCTCTCACCCTGGAAACTTGATGGAGTGGCTTGGAAAGTTCCACGGCTATCACAGGACTCAGGACAGCTGCAGATATCCTACCCATGAGGAGCAATCAGCTCATAAAAATACTAGGATTGACAGCACTGCCTCAGTAAATTCCAGATTTTGAGGGCAGTGCTTAGGGAAAGGGAAGTTTGGGGAAGATGTGATATCACTTCTGGATGATGCTGTAGGAATTTCCTCTCATCTCTATGGTAAATACTACAGAGAAATGTGGAAATTCCTAAAGCATTACTATGGAGGACATTTTCTCCCGCTGCTCAACTTCTCAAGGGTGGAGGATTGGGGTCAAGGGTGGAGGTTTACCTGCTGCAGGCGGGCAAATGGCAAGCCTTACTCCATGTGCTCCAACTGGAGGCTATGGAAAACCCCAAGGCTCATATTGCCCAGGAAGGGAACCAAAGGAATGAATTTCATTCTGTGCATTCTCTGATTTGCTTGCTTTTTATTGTCTTTCTGGGTACTTTTATTGTACTGATTACATTTCTAACTTGTCTTTACTCCTTAGCCTTAAGAACAGCATACACACTGTCCTCAGTTTTACCCCTATAATGAGCTTGAGAGAGAAAACTTGACAAGCCAAGAGTCACCCAGAAAGGTGCCCTTACAAACAGGGATTTGACCCCAGAGCTCTCTTGTCTAAATCCTACCCTCTAGCTAGGAAACCACACTCACTTGGAAACCTAAAACATGCCAGGCATCCCCTTCCACCTCTTCTCCAAACATTCACTTTCAGCCAGATGAGCCATCTGAATATGTCTGAGAGACTAACCAGTTGGTCTCAACACAGGAAGTCTCATTTTGTTATTGACTAAAGAAAACCTGTTCTTTATATTGTATAGTGTCACCCTGCTTATTTAATTTATATGCAGAGTACATCATGCAAAATGCTGGCCTGGAAGAATCACAAGCCAGAATTAAGATCGCTGGGAAAAACATCAACAACCTCAGATATGCAGACGATACCACTCTAATGGCAGAAAGTGAAGAGGACCTAAAGAATCCTTTGCTAAAAGTGAAAAAGGAGAGTGCAAAAGTTGGCTTGAAACTCAGCATCAAAAAACTAAGATCATGGCATCCAGCCCCATCACTCCTTGGCAAACAGAAAGGGAAGTCATGGAAGTAGTGACAGAATTCACGTTCTTGAGATCCAAGATCACTGCAGATGGTGACTACAGCCATGAAATTAAAAGACACCTGCTCCTTGGGAGGAAAGCTATGGCAAAGCTAGACAGCATAATAAAAAGAAGAGACATCGCCCTGCCAACAAAAGTCTGTATGGTCAAAGCAATGGTATTCCCAGTAGTAATATATGGCTGCAAGAGCTGGACCAAAAGGAAGGCCGAGCATCAAAGAATAGATGCTTTTGAATTATGGTGCTGGAGAAGACTCTTGAGAGTCCCTTGGACTGCAAGGAGACCAAAACAGTCAATCCTAAAGGAAATCAACCCTGACTGTTCCCTGGAAGGCCAGATACAGAAGCTGAAGCTCAAATACTTGGCCACCAAATGAGAAGGGAGCAGTCACTGGAGAAGACTCTGGTGCTGGGAAAGACTGAATGTAAAAGAAGGGGATGGCAAAGGATGAGGTGGTTAGACAGTGTTTTCGATGCAATGAACATGAAATTAAGCAAACTCCAGAGGACAGTGGAAGACAGGAGGGCCTGGCATGATGTGGTCCATGAGGTCACGAAGAGTCGGACTCAACTGTGCAACTGAACAACAACAACAACAAAGAAAACCCTGCTGGAAAATTGCGTGGATCGCTTGTCAAAAGGGTCTCCAGCTGAATTCGCACCAATATTGCGCTCTTGACTGTCACTAATTCTTTTATCATTTCCAGTGTAATTAAGACAGCCTACTTTTGCCCAAAGGCATCTTTGCAAGAGAAGCAGCCAGCACTTGCAAAAAGGGCCAATTCTTTTTAATTGAAAAAAGGCATATTTGATAACTTGATTTTTAATAGTTTAATTAGATTAGGATAAAAACCAATTTACATTTTTATGAACAATTCAATGCACTTTCCTACTTTTTATTAATGAGTTTTTTTCCTTAATGGCTTGCTCTATTTCTGGTGGGTGCTGTTTTTCTTAAGTGTGATATCTGTTCCACAGCAGGAGTTGGCTGAAACTTTAAAGGCTTAAAATCAATGTGTGCTTCACTTTTTATTGATGATAAATAAATGTGAAATAATAAAAATCAATCACTAAGGACTCTGTCAGATCTGTTGCTATTTCTACTGCCTAAACTTTCTGCTTATTCAGTTCCTGATTGATCTTTCCTCTAGTTTAATATTTCATCAAAATTTGGCTTCAGGTCGCACCCCTTATCCATTTTAGCTGCAACTCTGAAAGGGGGGGGACAGCCCAAGGCAAGCTTAATAATGTTTGTGCCTTTCATTCCCAATAAGATGTGATGTAATTGATCATTGGCATTGGGGGAGGAAATTAATGGAGACAAATGAGAGCAAACCTTGATGCTACATGGGCAGAGCATGAAGAGTGGCATGACAGTGAAATCCTAAGCAGAGCTAAGCAGAGATAGAGCAGGTAGAGAAAGAAGTACTTTTCTCCCTTTCTCACAGTACAAGAACTCGTGGGCACTCAATGAAATGGCTGACCAGTTAGGTTAGAACAGATAAAAGGAAGTACTTCTTCACCCAAAGAGTGATTAACACATGGAGGTGGTGGTGGCTACAAGCATGGATGGCTTCAAGAGGGAACTGGATAAACATATGGAGCAGAGGTCCAACAGTGGCTATTAGCCATGAGATATAGATAGGAACTCTAGATCTGGGGCAAGTCATGCTCTGTATTCTTGGTGCTTGGGAGGGGCAACGATGGGAGGGCTTCTAGTGTCCTGGCCCCACTGGTGGACCTCCTGATGGCACCTGGTATTTTTGGCTACTGTGTGACAGAGTGTTGGACTGGATGGGCCATTGGCCTGATCCAACATTAGCTTCTCTTATCTTCTTATGTACTATGTCCATTTAGGTCACTGGGCTTAGAAGGATACGACCCTATGTAGGATTGCATTGTGAGTCTGAACGGAGAAACACTGGCAGGATGTATGCAAACATATCCCATTCCCCAGAATCACTTCTCATAAGCTGCTTGCCTATTCATGGAAGGAAAAGAAATGGCTACTTGTATCCAGATGGGAAAGGGTTTAAGCAGTGGCCCTTCAGCTGTTTCTCAGCTCACACTCGCATCCTCCCACAGCTGTTTGTTTTTTGTTTAAATGGGGGTGTCTTTATGCATCTCTTGTCTAGTTAACTACTCAGGTTGCCAAAGCTGTGAAAAAGGGCATTGTATGAACATGAGAAATAGCAGGAAACAGATACATAACCACCACTTAGGAGAGCCACAAAAGGCTTGTACTTACTGATTTTGCAAAGCTGAAGAAACTTTTGGTTTCCCCGGTAACCATATTTGATGATCCTGAAAAATAAAGGGGGAAACGAGGGAGAAAGGAAATTCATAACTGCAGACACTAAAGATACCAAAATTGTTAGGCGCATTCCTCGCAGCAGTACAGTGTCTGCAGTCTTTATTTATAAAATAATAATAATAACAACAACAATAATAATAATGACTACAGACACTGTACATTGTGTGCTGTGAGGAATGGGCCTAACAATTTTGGTACCTTTAGTCAAAATCCAAGCATACCATCCTCCTCTTTCCATAAAATCTTCCCAAAGAGCTATTCAGATGGACTAGCTCCTCTTCTGTTACAATTACACAAATTGTGCCAGCCCCTGACAATCACTGTCATTAAATGGATACAAACATGCAGTCTTCAAATGGCTTTCCACTACCTTGGTGTACGCAAAAAGGATTGCTTGCAACAAACATGCTGAAATTAACCTCCCAATGAAAAGCGAAACATGTTGGGTTAGAAGAATTGTGCCATTATTCTGTGTGACGCATCAGGTTTGCATCTGCAGGGAATATGACTGAGAGTGGATGTGAAGTGCCAGGGGTCAACCTGGCAATCTCCTTGCATCACTACAGCCACCAAGCAAGCCAACCATCTTAGACTTGAAACAAGCCACAGCACCATACTAAAAAGTGACCTCACAAGGAACTGCAGCCTGGGTTGCATGGGACTGGGGGAGCCAATCAGAATGGTGCTGGAGCTATATAAGCTCTACCTCTGAGCTGGCTCCTCCATCCTAGAGGACAGTAGTGGGTAGAGTGAACCCTCCTGTGCCAGACTCTTTGGACTTGCTGCTGTAGAACCGACCCCTTACCTTATTATGACACTGCCACCAGGACCTACTGCTTACTAAGCAGTATCTGATCCCTGGTCAGACTGTGACCACGTTTCTGGCTCTGGTGTTCCAGTTCTTTGCCGGAAACAATGGTGGTATCTCTACCATAGAGTTTCTGCTGATGTCTAAAGCTACCTCCATTACTTCCAGGTTTTCCATGGAAGTGACATAATCACACTTGCAACTCTGGGGGTTTGGCAGGCCTGGGCTTATACTGGCAGTTTCTTAAAACTGTCTGCGTTTGTGTCTATTAGTGTTGAAGGAGGGTACTACTAAACTGCTGTTTTCATCTGAGGGGTCCCTACAGATTGATGCCACTTAACATCTGCTGGGATAGCTACTATGGAATATGGAGAGGGGGGTCGATATATGACCTGCACAGTTCAGAATTTATTTACTAGGTGACTGTCACTTACCGTATAAAATATAAGTCCCAAGGGGCTTCAGAAGACCGAGGCCTTTCCCTGTGTTTTCCCCACAAAGGCAATCCAGAACAATGTCTACGCCATCTGCAGAAATTCTAGAAAACAAGAGAGAGGGAAAGAGAGAGGGAGAGAGAGAGAGAGGGAGAGGGAGAGAGAGAGAGAGAGAGAGAGAGAGAGAGAGAGAGAGAGAGAGAGAGAGAGAGAGAGAGAGAGAGAGAGAGAGAGAGAGAGAGAGAGAGAGAGAGAGAGAGATCTTTTGCAACTGGAGAGTCTCATAGCTTAACCCCAAAAGCTGCTCATCTGGATAAGTGGAATTAAATCAAAGAAAGCTAAAACCTGTACCATGAATCATACATACAGCGGCTGGTACAGATGATTTGAAGCAAAGTGGCCATAACTATCATATTTATGGATCTTTGCAGACGATCTTTATGGGGAAAGGCTGTGGCTTAACGATCGAACATCTGCAAATAAAGATTTCAGGTGGCAGAGGCTGCGAAAAACCTTGGTCAGCTTGAGACCTTGGAGAGCTGCTCCTCCATCACTGCAAAAAACACTAAGTGAGGTGGACCAATGGTCTGACTTTGCAACTTTCTGGGTTCATTAGTGGCAGACTACATGCTTTGCATGCAGTTTCTGTTTCCGACATCTCCAGTTAATTGATCTCAAGTGGCAGAGGTCTGTCTCCAAACGAAATGGGCTGCTGTCAGTCAAAACTGAAAGTTCAGAACTAGTGGTTCAGAGCTGACTTCAGAGCTTGCTAGATGGACCAGTGGTTTAACTCAATACAAGCCACCATCTGGGAGGGAAGGTAGCATGGTATAGTCCTATCTTGTCATATCTCAGAAGTTAAGCAGGGTCAGTACTTGGATGGGAAACCACCGAGGAGGCCTTTGCAGAGGAAGGCAATGGCAAACCACCTCTGCTTTGCACTTGCTTTGAAAGCCCCTTGCTTGTGTCGCAATAAGTCAGTTGTGACTTGATGGCACTAAATTATAATCCTGACCTGGATGGCCCAGACTAGCTTGATCCTGTCAGACCTCAGAAGATGAGCACAGTCAGACTTGGATGGGAAACCATCAAGGAACATTCTGCAGAGGAAGGCAATGGTAAACTACGTCTGCTTCTCACTTGCCTTGAAAGGCCCTTCCTGGGGTTGTCAAAAGTTGGTTGTGACTTGACAGCACCTATGTATTTATGTAAGCTACCTTCTTGTGTACGTAAAGGTGGTAGGAGCATGTTAATGCAACAGAAACTGTACATTATACTCATTCACCTGTGATTTACATCTGGCCTGTGTCCTGTTTAAAGGAGACCACCTTCAACATGTTTAGGAAGCCCTCCATTGCAGAAGCTGCATGGTGCAGTGGTTAGGAGTAAACAACAAAACCTCCCAGTAATAGAGCCAAACAAAGAGAACCAAAACTGTGGAAGTCACTATCAAAATAATAACAACATACAAATAAATGCAATATAAATGTATTATTAGCAAATCATGTACAAAGCAAGTACAATAATCAATATAGTCAAATACTGATACAAAAATCTTCCAAAATTTTATGCAATCTTCCACAATATTCTCGAAATTCTTACGAAGATTCCAGATTAAACTTTGGAAGGCATTTTGGCGCTTGAAGCTGTTAGACTATTGTTTTATGCCCTCTAATTAAGAGTGTTCAGAGACTGAAGATATACAAGAGCTTGTCCCAAGTTCTCATTGTGAGGAAATGCTGCTTTTGACTGAAATTAAAGAATAAAGACTGAAATTAAAGAACAAGACAAACTGCACATGTTGTTTATGATTACTTCTGATGAAGTTTCATCCATGAAACAAAGTTTAATACAGAGTATTCATAAGAATTTTGAGAATATTGTGGAATTGCATAGAATTTTGGAAGATTTTTGTATCAGTATTTGATTATATTGATTCTCGTACTTGCTTTGTACATGATTTGCTAATAATATGTTTATATCGCATTTATTTGTACGCTGTTATTATTTTGACAGTGACTTCTCCAGTTTTGGTTCTCTTTGTTTGACAGTGGTTAGAGTGCCAGACTAGGATCTGAAAGACCCAGGTTTGCATCGACCCTCTGTCATGGAAGCTTGCTGGGTGACCTTGGACCAGCTACACTCACTCAGCGTAACCTCCTTCACAGAGTTGTTGCTGTGAGGATAAGAAGGAAGACGGGAGAAAAATGCTCCCCCAACTGGGGAGAAAAGCGGGGTATTTACCCTCAGACTTGCTAGTATTGGAGCAGGGCCATAATTGGTCCCCTGCAGTAGTGCTGGAACATGGAATTACATCCTACATACAAAAGCAGCAGCTACTGGTACTGCCATGCAGGGCCTTAGCTCCATTTTTCTTGGACTGGTATAAACTTGTAACACGGGCCCCGCACTATGGGTTGGATCCAGATTAACCTTTCTAAGGTTTCAGACTTCCACTCATGGAGGGCAGTCCTCCTCCCCTTCTGAAGCAGCTCAAAATGCCCCTGGAATTCTCTTCCCGGGGAGCAGGAACAGGATTTTTGTGGGGCATTTGGGGCTGCACCCTAACCTGGATGGCCCTGGTGAGCCTGGTCTTGTCAGATCTGGCCCTGGCTAAAATTTGGCTGAGAGACCACCAAGGAAGTCCAGAGGCAGGAAATGGGAAAACACCTCTGTTCATCTCTTGCCTTTAAAACCCTAGGTATTCACTGTAAGTCAGGTGCGGCTTGACAGCCCTTTACATACGCATTTTGGGTTGCCGCACAAAATGGAATCTGGAAAAATCATACTCTGCAGTCAGAAGCCCTTGCACTTGTAGAAATGTCTAGTCTGGATTACGAGAAAATAATTTGTACAGAAGCCAGGGATTGAACCGGAGACCTTGCATGCAAAGCTCCATGATCCACAGCCCTTCCCTACATCAACCAGACCAATTTAGGTGGTGGAGCTAAAACCAAGGTGTGACAGACTGTACCTTTTAAAAGCTCAGAAGTGCTCTGTAAATAGATAAAGAACTATGGAGGGTTCATTCTTCACAGAACTAGGGAGCCTTGAGTAGTAGGCTGTTCTAAGAGGTCTGATTGGCTAGCATCAGCTGAGCAGAGAAAGACTTCTGAACTGGATGTGGTTAGAAACTGTCTTTAAAGATGTTAAGAGTCAGTTAAAAACTCAAGATGAGCACTGGTGTTTCAAGAGAAGGGGTTTGGGTACTGGAAAGAGTGTACCAGCCTTCTGGAAACTAAAAGAGTCAATGAACACTCAAAGAAAGGGTACTTGAATGTTTGGAAAACACTGGAACAAAAGCCTCTCAGCATAAAGATTTTAAGTAACTCTGAATAGCTTAAGAAACTCTCATTAGCCTGAAACATAAGAACTAAAGTCTGTGCATGTACTGATTTTCCTCAGAGTTATCTATATTGAGTTAACTCAGAAATTTACCCCTGATTTTACCTGACCTTTCCACTCCATGTTGAATAAAATATTTTGTTAATTTGGCATATAAAAACTTCTTGAGTGCCATTTAAGTTGTATAAATTAAAGGGGGCTCCCATTCCTTCCCTCAGGCTCCTGAAATGCGCAAACAGCCAAAATATTATACTGTGACAGGGTGGGACAGCGAGAATAATTCAGGAAAGGGGAAAACAGACAACTAGGGAGGCTCAGTCACAAAAGGGAAAGAAAAATGGAGGGAAAATCTTGCCTCTGAGGGAGAGCAAGGGAAGGGGGTCATCATACAAGGCAATAAGAAAAATCAATTAGGAAGGACTGAAAGAACATATTGTTAACCTCTGCAGACTCTGGAGGAAGCAAGATGAGATAAAAACCCATGATTTATCACGATTACAATTTTACAAGGCTGGATAGAAATGGAGGCCAGGGAAGAAGCAAAAATAAATTAAGGCTCTATGATATACAATTAAGGGAAGGCCATAAAAAAGGATTGTGAATATTTTAAATTAACAAGCAATTCTAACAGTACATGTTAATTACAACAGATTATGTGAAACAGGTTATGTGACTCATTGCAGTATAGATGCTTAATTTGTTAAATGATGCCCCCCATTTTGGTGTTTTTTTTTGGGGGGGAGGGAGCATACAAACTGGGGCTGCATCCAGACGTTCATGATTGGGCACAAACCTGGTTAAATAGCGGAGCTCACAGGGCTTCCTCTGTCCTTCCCTTATGCCGCATATCAAGACTGAAAACAGCCCCCTATGATACAGTAGGGGCTGTGGCTCAATTGTAGGTCCCAAATTCAATCTTTGGCATTTTCAGTGAAAATGGCCAGGTAGTAGGTGATATGAAACACCTCTAGCTAAGACCTTGGAGAGCTGCTGCCAGTCAGTGAAGATAGTACTGACTTTGACAGACCAAGGGTTGGACTTCATGTGTCCATGTGACTAACTCCAATTTCTTTTGCCCTTTGAATGCTGATTCCTTAATCAACTGGGGCCTGTTTCTCCCAGCAACTGAGATTTTTAACTATGTTTGAATCCGAGCCAAGAATACCCATATCTGGGAGGGAAATAAACTCCAATTTGTTAACATGTCCACATTTGAATACTTCTGATCTTGGGGTGTCATGCAAAACGGAGGCTGGAGATGGAAGGAGTCTGTGAACCTGGCAATGAATAATGTCATGGCCATCATGAATGAAATTGGGTTTGCTTGTGGCACTTATATGGCATGTGGGAGTATGAATGGGCATCCATGTGAAGCACCACCTACCACCCCAATTTTGAGGGGAGGGACTGTAGCTATGTGGAAGAGCCTCTGCTTGGCATGCAGAAGCTCCCGGTTTCAATCCCTGGCATCTCCAGGACCAGGCAGGAGATGATGTGAAATAGCTCTACCTGAGAATCTGATGGACCAAGGGTCTGATTCAGTACAAGGGTGCTTCATGTGATGAGCAACTGATACAGCATGTGATTTGTGGGGTGAGGCACAGCCTACCTTCTCTTCCACCAGGGACATTTTTTTTTCTGGACTGGTAAAATGTTTGTACTCAATCATTTTCTCAAAAGCAGACATACTGAGGAATAATGAGGGGAGGATGTTGTTTTTTTTATCTGAGATGTGAAGTTAGGGTGGTGTTGCTCCTGAGAAATTCCCTGGGATTTCCTCACAACCAAGGTTCAAGGCTGATGTACAGACACATCTTGAGGCGATTTGAAATAGTAATGTTTATAAAACTTGTTTAGAGATATGTGGCCTTCAGAGCAGAAAGGCAGTAAGCTCTGTTCATAGTAGTCTGAAGGCTTCCTAGATTAATACAAAAAAAATAGGAAACCCAGAATGGTCTAATATTTAATTGATTGGGGGAATTTCAATAAGCAAGAGGAGGTAACTTAGGATCAGCACCTTTTTCTTCAAGAGAAAACTTAAATAAACCAAGCTAGTGTTCAACTGGTAAGGATTTTATTGAAAATAAAGTAAGCTAAAGTAATAAAATGTGAAACATTCACACAGACACGCTGAAAATCACATACAGTTCTAAGAGGGAGATAAAAGGGATGAACAGGACTAGAGAAGGTATTTCTAATGGGCAATATTTTCCAATATTGAAGCTTCAGATCTGCTGTAGAAAGTGACCAATGCTTGGTGTGAGGTTGGCATGCATGCACCCGCACACACACACTGCAATTGACAGTGTGTCTATATTTACACTCAAAAATGATACCTGAGGGTATGCTGATGTGGTTGCATCAAAGGAACAATAGTGTTGATATGTTTACAGGAAGGTTCCTAAGAACAAGGACAAATGGTTAATAGCTCTCTCAGAGGGGGATCAAAGAATTTAGCAGAGCTTGATTGTTTCCCCAGAGCTGATAGTATCTGTGGATGCCCTTTGATGTGCAGGATGAAGAGGAACTTCCAGGTGTTGTAAATATGCTAAGTGGACGAATGGGGGAAACAAGATGGGGATAAAAGAAGTTACCATGAAGTGTGATACTGTTTTCCTGACAGACCCCACATTGTTGTAAAATGTACATTACTTTATGATGGGTGAGAACTATTATCAAGCTGATCCTCCTTTGATGAACTTCCAGATACTTTTTTTTTCCTTCCCAGGGTATGCCCGCCATTCATTGCTTGTCCTAATCCAGGTTTATGAGATAGATTTAATTTCTCTCTGGAGTGATTTTTATATGTATGGTGCATGGCATTACTTCCTATTGGAAAACCAACTGCCCCTCTGTCAGATGGCACTGACTGGTAACATCAGTGACTCCCCAGGGCTGCCAAAAAACTGCCCTCCTCAGCCCTACCTGAGGCCGTTTCAGTTCGCCCGCTGTCTTTAGTTACTGTCCTCTGAAGCCCCACTAAAAGGAAGCTAGATTTCCTGTTTAGATGTCCTTGGAAGGAGGGGCAGTCTTAGCCAATGGGCAAGAGGGGGCCCACAATCCCACTCTCCTCAAAGGAGAAGGGAAAAAAGAAGAAGAGCAGGCTTCTGCCATGGCTGATGCCTGCCCCATATGGGGCTTGGGTAACAGGTTTGCGGCAGCCATCTGGGACTCAGGCAGCCAGCTCCTGGTGGTGGAAGTGGCCCTCGCCCACCAAGCTTGGCCCTGGTGGGGTGGTGATGGGTTGGCAGTGATTCTGGGGTCCCATCCTGGACTTTTGCCCAGGGCCTCAGAATCACTAAGGCTGCCCAATCTTGGAAGTACCTCCAGGGTTTACTGGTTATTTCAGCTTGTCCTGCTCTGCCCTGGTTCTCTGTTAAGCCCACTAAGTCTACCCTTTCACTGCTTATCAGCCATTGGGCTCTCCTCCTTCTGACTATTTTACCCTCCTCCTGGCTCACCACCTGATAATATCATTCCGTATCTACTATACCCTGAGTTGGATCCAGCAGTCACCCCTGAGTTGGATCCAGCAGCTGAAATAAAATAAAGGGATAAAAGGGCAAGGGGAACATGTAGTGCAGTGAGGGATTAACACTGAGCACAAATTATGGGATGGTGAAGAGGTACTTTCCTCCGAATGAGAGGCTATTTCTGGGCTTCAATTGGGCGTTTGCATATCCGACACTCCCAAAGGCAAAATTTCACAACTTTATTAGTTGTCTCCTGGGAAAAGTCTGCAAGAAGGAGGGAGACATATAGTTGTTCAGATCTTCCTGGTAAAGTTGACAGAATTGGTGCTATATATCGAGACTGGATATCATTGTAAAAATAGGAACTGTGGCAGAATGTGTTTGATAGACTCTACTTTCCCTGCATGACATGGGCAGAGCCATTGAGAGAGTGGGATATGATGGTATTTGACTTCCAGGAGGGCCAAGGGTAGAACTAATGTGTGTGAGAGTAAGGATTCTCCGATACTTGGAGAACATGAGAGATCTGAGGTAATCCACTGGTTGAAAGCATTTAGTATATTGGAGAATAATTGGATGTTTCCATGTCTGTGCTCTGTCCAATTGCAGAGCTTGATCCCAGAGACACTGTTTAACTGTTTCTTTTGCTTTTTGGTGCCCAAGGCACAGTAAGACTCGGGAGGGGGGGGCCAGTCTCCTGGAGTTTTCCTTCTGTTGCTCTTTGCCAGGCTGACCAGTGGCCGTCATCAAGGATCAAGAGAGCTAGGCCCACCGGATTGAAGACGAGTTTTAACCAGTAGGATCCAGCAGTAATTTCTACTCACTGAAGGAACTTTCTCATCTCTGCTGGACCAATGCAGCCCAAAATGATCTCTAGGGACCCTCCACAACAGTATCAGGGGAAATTGGGAGTCTTATTTTACTTACTTACTCCATTTATACTCTGCCTTGGTCTCTGGTGGGCACCCAAAGCAGCTTACATCTTTCTCTTCGCCTTCATTTTATCCTCGCAATAACCTTGTGAGGTAGGTTAGGCTGAGTGTATGTGAGTGGTCCAAGGTCACCCAGCAAGCTTTCATGGCAGAGAGGGGATTTGAACCTAGGCCAGCACTCTAGTCACTATAAAATGCTGGCTCTCTCAGAAGGAGAAGATATTCATGGAAAACTGTTTCTTTTTCCATTAGTGGAACTCTGCCGCTGGATTCAACCCACAGTAAACTAGAATATTTTATTGTCCTTTCACATCTAAAATGGCAAGTCCTGCTTTTCGTCAGGCTTCATACTAACCAAAAGAAACCAGACTGGACTTCACTCTTCAATTACATAATGCAACCACATCAATGGCTGCAGCAGTTAATTTTTTTTTTTACTGACTAAATTTAATTAAACAATTATGAAAACCCTCAGTGCAGTTTATTGTGGGTAATTATACCCCAGGGATCATGAACAGCATAAGGCATAACAGACACACTCTAATCCCCACAAGTGCTGTTGATCTCATGACAGTGAAATCCGTCTAAAGTTGGTTAATAGCAGTGATAGTCACAATCAAAGTTAAATTTCATGGCTCAGATTATGCATTTTTAATTCCACACACGCACCCCAGAAACCACAAAACCAGCACTCAAAAAGGAAGCAAAAGTCATAAAAATATGGAAGAGTTTTCCCTATAGTTTCCTTATGCTAGAATGGGCATTTTTAACTTGGTTTCTCAGAAGTAAGCTAACTGGTACAACTGGTATGATTGAGTCAGGGTAGAAATTATCTCAGAAGCTAAGCAGAGTCAGCCCTGATTGGTACTTGGACGGGAGACCACCAAGGAAGTCCAAGGTTCCTACATGGAGGTGGGCCATGGCAAACCCTACGAGGCCACTATAAGACTTGACAGAACTTTTTACCTCCAGAAGTAAGCATGTATTAACTGGTAAGTCTTGGTTTGCTTTCACTGCAACAGACCTGGCTAGCATGTACTTGACTGCAAAAGTATAGTAGAAAATAATTTAAAAGGTAAACTCAGTCCAGTGAGGTCTTGCTTCCCAATAAATATGCTCAGGAGTAGTGTCTCAAACATTGCCTCCCTGAGGCCAGATCTTCATGGTCAATTTTGAATAGATGTAGTAAAGTCACCATGAGATGACTTTCCCCTATTATTTTTTGTGTTAACTTCTTATAAAACCAATTCATATAGTGGAATATAATACTCATCCAATGTTTGCTAGCAGGAGACGTAATCTCATTATCCAGCCTAACCAAGATTTCTCAAGTTAATCTAGGGAAAACAAAGCTTCTCTTAACTTGGAAGATGGATGTTTCTTAATTGAAAATCCAGACTCTGAAACTTTTCCTTATTAAATAAAATGTTGCCATTTTCTGTAGTTTCTCCAGCCCTGAAATATTTTAACACACTTGCTTAATTAACCAACTTTAACTAATTAAATGGTCCTCAGTGGTCTCCAGCACAGCCTCCAGCACAGATCTTAAAACAGTAAGAACGGTGAACAGTTAACTCCCCCAGAACACAAGACAATGAGAAACAAAATAGAACTAACCCAAACTCTTAGATGTGCAACAGCACCACCCACTGGTAGGGATGCTTTTATCACCACTGCAGTTTCAGTTGTGGAGATGGAATGCCCAGCACTGTTGAATCTCCTGTTCCTGGGTTTGCTGTCAAGGTATACCTTGTGAGCACCCAGAGGCACCTAGCTGGCTGATGATGGAAACACAATGATGGAACCTATGGCCTTGGTCTGATTTAGTAAGGAAATTCTTCTTAACTGAAAACTAATTTTGGTTAAGGCACTAAAGTAGGTAAGACTAGCTGTTTTCTATATTAAAACATAGAAAGTCTAGTGCTGGTCTTTATGCTCTTAATGAAAATACCATTGATATTCCCCCCCCTGCTGGATTGTCACGTCATTCATCAACATTTTGGCTAGACAATGACTTAGTTCAGAAAGACATAATGTGAAATCATGAATTAACCTAACAATGCTTACCACGACGGTCCAAACATCAGGTGACATCCATGTTTGGTTACAGTAAATCAAACCAGGATCTGAGAACACCATTTGAAGCTGGTTTACAAACCATGGTTAGTCTTAACTATGGTTTTGTGCAAAGCAGTCCTCATTTCCCCCCCAGCACTGCTCTTGCCACTGGGAAGGCTGGGATGCCAGCCACATTTCTTTGAGGGAGTTGGAGGAAAGAGCGGAGGTGATGGAACTAGCATTTGTGAAGGCAAACTAAATTGAAAGTTCATGGAAAGTTCATGCCATTTGACCTGCCATGAACTTCCGTTTGCAAACCACGATCCGGCCAAAATTCATCATGAATGTTAGTTTCTGAGCCGGTTTGTGCCCATTCCTACTCCTGACACAAATACCCATTTTTTTAGGTTTCAGCCTGAGAAAACCAGAGTGTACACCCATGTAATTCAATGGATGGTGTTCGTTTGCATTGTAAAAGGTGTCAATTGGATTTCCCAACCCTTTTTATCTTGCTTAGTTAAGACGACTTCATTGAAAGACATAATGCCTTTTTTTTTTTGCCTGTGAAGAATTGCCCCAAGCAATTGCCAGTGAGCATACTATTGTAATATCCTCTTTTGATGAGCTCTCTGCTGGAAAAGGGAAATGACTCACTTCTTTCAGATTGTGACCAAAGAAAAAAACAATTGTGTTGCTTACATCCTTGTTTTTTTGAGCCAGTTCATGCAATATATTTTTTGCCCGTAAAAACTGTACTTATGCTCTAGTGAGAGAACTAAGGGCCTGATCTCTGCTTATGCTGTTTTCTCAAGTAACTTACAAAGTATGTGACTCCTGAAAGTTGTAAATTTGTAGTAAAATGGATACCAAGATCAAGCTAATTCATACTATAATTCTCCCCTTGACTACGCATGGATGTGAAAGCTGGCCAGTGAAGAAAGCTGACTGGAAGAGAATTGATTAATTTGAAATGTGATGTTGGAGGAGAGTTTTATGGATACCATGGACTACCAGAAAGACAAATAAACCAGTTCTAGATAAAATCAAGCCTGAATTCGCTCTAGAAACTAAAATGACTAAACTGTGGCTATCATATTTGGTCACATTGTGAGAAGACAATAACGGCAGGAAAAGTTGATGGCAGTAAAGAAAGAGGAAGACCCAGCATGAGAGGGCTTGACTCAATAAAGAAGCCACAGGCTTCAGGTTGCAATGTATGAGCAAGGCTGCCCATAATAAGATGCTTTAGAGGGTTCCCATGTCCCCCAGCCACTGGCAGGGGGAGGTCATTCATTCATAAGGTTGCCATGAGTTGGAAGTGACCTGACGGCACCTAACACATGCATAAGGGAACTGCTGAGGAAGATATTTTAATAAAAGTACCAGAGTTGTCGTTTCAAAGTATGTGGTGATGCTGGTGAATTATTGCACTGTTTACTATACTGTAGCAGCCAGAATAGCCCAGACTAGCTGGAACTTATCACGGCTTGAAAGTTAACCAACGTCAGCCATGGTTAGTATTTGGATGGGAGACCACCAAGGAAGATCAAGGTTGCTATGCTAGAGGCAGGCAGTGGCAAACCACCTCTGCCCATCTTTTGCCTTGAAAACCCCAAGAGGGGTTGCCATAAATCAGTTGCATCTTGACGGCACTTAATGGTTATTATTATTGTTATTTACTGTACTGTATTCTTTATTGCGTTTATTATACTGTTTTGTTGCATTTTTTAAATTATAACCTGTCTTGAGTCTCAGGAAGAAGGGCAGACTATAAATCAAGTCAGCAAATAAAGGAACCTGCCACCATAGCTTTTATTGGGCTCAAATTGAAGGGGAGGCTTTAAGCATTTCCCCCCTCCCTTCGAACCTTGCTAGCTTTACGATCGTTCTCAGCAAGCAGCATGAGATAAAAGCACTTACTTTTTGACTTCTTGGACGTAGTCTGCGTTCCGGTCAAAGAGGTGAGCCACTGAATCTTTGATCGCCTCATGCTTGAAGGAGGAAGCTGTTCCGAAGACGGTAACATTGGGGACAGTCGAGCAGAGCTGTGCCACAGCTTGGCCCTGCAAAAATCAGTTGCTCAAAATAAATAAATAAATACGCAAGAACTTGCAGGAGCCAGTGTGGAGTAGTGGTTAATTGTTACACAAGGACCTGGGAGACCCAGGTTCAAATCCTCCTTCTGCAAGGGAAGCTTTCTGAGTGACCTTGGGCCAGTCCTTCTCCCTCAACCTAATCTACCTCATAAGGTAGTTGTGAGGATAAAATGGCACAAAGAATAAAGGCAGTACACACACACACAAATACACTACATGAAGTAAATAAATAAATTATATTATGAAGCTCCCCTCCACATTCACACACAAGTGTGGGACCCACGATTTGTAGAGGGGGTCTCTGTCTCTCTCTTTTTTGTTAACTGACATGTCCCTCTCCCCTGTTACTTCTTCTTTCTATTGTAGAAATATCTGTCATATGTGTTCAGAGAGAGAGACAGGAAGAAAGAAAGAACATTATAACATGATTATGGTTTCAGACATGAGATTATGTCATTCCTCCACTCCTGTATGTCTGCAATATTCTCCAATCCCAGGATCAACCATTAGTCCTGCAATAGGCACACCAGATGTTGGCAGGCTATTGTTATAACCTCAGATTTAACTCATGTGTACATCATGAGGGAAAACTGGTGACATGAGGTGACCCAACCAGAAATTCTGGTTGTTTTAAAGCAAACGTCAGAGATAGCGGCGTGTGGTCCACTGACCTCCACAAACTGTCCTCCTCTGTAAAGAGGATGAGGAAATGAAAAGAAATGTAGTTTACAGAGGCTGGCCTCTGTGCAAGTCTAACAATAGGACACTGTTACACTACTGCTTTTATTATAATTACACTGCAGAGAGTCTGAGCAAGATCAGCAATGTGTCACTATGCAGTAAGAAATGGCAACACTGACCAGATTATAACCTAAGCAGGAGAGACAGCAAATGGCTAGAGAAAGAGAGTATTGTTAGTGCTGAGTGTTGCCCTGGATAGACCATAATACCCAAACAGTGCTCCAAGGAAATCCTAAATATGCACTTGGAATGAACTGGAGTCAATAGAAAACATTGACCAGAGTCCAGTGAAGTTGCATTAAATGGCTCTAGAATGTAAGAAATGAATGTTTTGGACAGATCTCCCGATTCTTCCTTCTTCAGAATCTAGGCTATCGCTGTTGGGTTGGTTAGTGCTAGAAGAGAAATGAATCATAAAATGACAGCCTCAGTTGATGATATGAATGGACCCTTTATGAGATGGGTGGTGAAACAAGACCTATGGTTATTGCTAGAAACCATGACTCTGAATCTTCCCCATCATGTCGGGTAAGTAAAAATGGGTGCTTTAGCATTCTCATTCTTTGATTTCCCCTGCCTCTGGCTGACACCTGTGAGGATGGAGAAAGTGAAAGTATGATGACATCACCCCATGCATTTTCATTTCTAAACACAGTGATGCATGGCTGTTACTTTCTTGGAAGCTGCAGGTCGCTTATAATGGCTGACTCCTAACAATGGTTGCGTTCAGACTGGCAGTTTGGCCCGATATAGGCACGTTTCACAAACAGATTAAATGGGCCCGGTCACACAGCCAAAGTGGTGTTTTTGTTTTCCCGCGCATTCATTGCGCATGGCCGGATGTCTGAACTCAGGGGAGTGCGCGTAGAACGGATTTGGCCGTCTGAACCTGCAGATCCGTTCTGCTGCTAGGGAGGTTTTTCTTTTTTTTAATCGCCTATATGCACATGCGTGCGCATAAGCACAAGTGCATATGTGGTGCACGCACACTTATGCACGTGCATGAATTTTGAATTTTTTTGCAGTGTGCTCCATGGCTGAGGTGCTATAATAATGTGGATGCTTAACCACGGGATAGCTCCATGCATAGCCCACAACAAGGTGTGCTGTGTGGCTGATATGCCCTGCAACGTTTTAAACCGGTTCAATTAGAGGTGGCACCATATCGCACCAAACTGCCAGTCTGAACGCAACCAATGTCTACATGACGTCACTGATCTGACTGTTCAGATCTCTGTTTTCAGTGATATAGAGAAATGGGTTAAACTGAAACTCCAGAAGCTATCACAGATACCAATATTTATTATCATTATTAACAGAAATATAAAATGACTTTTATGATATAAATACATTTGCACTCCCCCAAATCCTATGCAATAGCTCACTGTTATAACCATTTGATGGATCAGAAAACATGTCAACAAAAGAAAAAAAATGAGTCTTGCTCAAGACCCTTCAGATCTAAATCCAGTTCTATGCTCAGTTCACAGAAATAAAGCATGAGGTATTTCCCCCAAAACTTCCCAACTTCAATCCCCAGGCTTCTCTTTGGAGCTCAAATCAGCTCCCTCTCCAGAGACATTGTTAAAACTTAGACTGAACCACAGAAATACTTTTGCTCTGAGGAGTTCACTCTCCCGTCAAGAGAAGCCCCTCATTAAGGAATGTGCTAGTTTCTGACTCACCCCCTTACAGGTAGTTCTCTAACTCCTTCAGGTAGACGGAGCTACTCAATCCTTAGCTTTTTAGTGGAAGCATTTTGCAATCTTTGTCTAAGCCCAGCATAAAATAAAGATTGATGAGGCCACTCAAGATTACTGTCAGTAATTTTCCCATTATCTTACTGTCCTCCATTGGCAAGCACAGTTATGAACAAGAGCACAGGAGAGACAAAGTGCATTATGAAATCACTGATAAAACAGATTGGCTTAAATTTGCTCAGGTAGTATAACTGGAATAAATTAGATTTGTATCTCTGATGTCCACTAGAGGTCTGCAAACCAATTCAGGCAGCGGAGTAGTTCAGAAGAACGTGAGGACCCTAGAGTCCTGCCGGTTGGCAGTGAGCTCATATGTCCTCAGTCATCTCTTGATCTGCCCTCAGGATCTCCTCTGTGTGTATGTTTTAATTAAATGGAGCTGGTGAAGGTCTACTCATCTTGGTTATAGCATTAGGACAGGAATGCAGTGTTTCCCTTTCACTTTTTCTCCAATTTAAATATTTTTCTGAAGCTGATGTTTGAGTAGCAGTAGGTATTCCTTTGCAAACAGGGGAGCAGGTATCCTCTGGGAGCAGTTATCAGGAGGGCTGCCAAGAACATTGAGGAAGAAAAATGAAATCAGTTATAGACTTCATTTCAGATTGGGTCAAGCACTGGACAGTTAGAGATCTAATAAGAAACAAATCCCTAAAACTCAGAGTCTAGGGACTTTACGGCATTATACCACAGTGAGGTCCCTGACTTCCCCAGGCTCCATCCCCAAATATCCACAAGTTTCCCATCATAGATCCAGCAACTCTACCCCTCCATCCCCCACCAGTGGCCTGGGGGGACCTGGCAAACATAAGCCCACCAGCAAACAGAGACATCTGGCCGAACAGGAAACCCATGCAACATGGAAGCAAAGGCCCCTAAGACTGGCCACAGAAGAAACACAATAAAATCATCTTAGTGAAACCCTTGTTCGAAGACCAGTGCTGATTAAAAATCCAATCTCAATGAGATGTGTTGAGAATGCCCAAAAAACTATATGTGTAAGTGCTTTTAGGATGAATGCATCCAATTACTGGACTCAGCAAGTTTGCGCTGGGAATGGATACTTGTAAAGCATGCAGGGAAGACAGCTGCATTCTCAAGTAGGAGTGCGCAAAAACAAAAAAGGTTTTTTTTCCTGAGTCAGATCTTTTGGACCCCAAAATATTGGTATTCCCGAATACCAGTATCGGTATTTCACTGGTATTCAGATAAATATTTGGGCAACCCGAATTTATTCGGTGACTGTCCCCATAGGTATAACGGAGAATTTTACTTGTCAAGTTGGGCCACTGCAGTGGCGTGACTCTGTGAGTGAAGTGAGGTATCTAAAGTTTAAATGCCTTCACTTCACTCCCAGAGTTGGGCCGCCACAGCAATGCAACTCCACAAGTGAATTGAAGGCATTTAAACTTTAAACTTCATTTGACTCCTGGAGTTGTGGCGCTGCCGTGGCATGACTTGGGGAGTGAAGTGAAGGTATTTAAACTTTAAATGCCTTCTGGACTTGCCCAGTTGTGCTGCAGTGGCAGCATGGCTCAACAAGTAGCCATACCCAAATAAAAGCCAAATAATATTTGCTTTTATTCAGGCATGGCTTCTTCAGCAGCTGAATACAAATCTCTGATCTGTATTTCACTGAATAAGTACCTGAAAAATACCAATAAGGTTTCTTTGGGTATTTATTTGGCTCAGTATATACCAAGTGCACATTCCTATTCACAAATATTCTGCCAAAAAAAGTAGAGAAGTGTGTCTTCACCATGACCCAGCTGCCACATTTTTACAGTTCCAAGTTCAAGCAGATAGCATTTCATTTGTAGTCTCCTCAAGCCATTTGAGAGCTCTCTGATGCTGAACTTGAAAAACTGGAGGTCAGATCTTAGCTACAGGGGGACAATTAATGTTTCTGAGCCCACGCCCGTTAACTCCTAGAGGAATAATGTTACAATTCAGAATGTGTCAACGGCAGTTTACTAAAATCAGTTCTTGGACTAAACCCACTTCAATTGCTGGGATCTGGGAAAATAAGGTCCACGCACAACTGTATACACATAACTTCTACAATCCTTTCAGGGCCCCCATCCCCAAAGGACTTCATATGTCATTTTGGAAATGCAGACAAGATAAGCCCATTCATTCCCCTTCCATCCCAGAAATAATTCCAGAGGAGAGGGAATTAGAGAAGGCATGGAAAAAGCCACTTCTTCCCCTCACTCAGTGATCAAATGGATCATGTATGGTTGCCAGCATCCAGGTTGGGCCTGGAGATCTCCCAGAATGACAACTAATCTCCAGACAACAGAGGTTAGGTATGCTGGAGAAAATGGCTGCTTCGGAGGGTGGACTGTATGGCATTATTCCATGCTGAGATCCCTCCTCTTCCCAAACCTCACTCTCCCTAGGCTCCACTCCCTCAGTCTCTAGGAATTTCCCAGCCTGGAGATGGCAGGCCCAGGGCCATGGCTAGTGCCTGCATACTGCCCCTCTGCTCTGGAACTATCCACTGTTAACATGAGGGATACAGAGCCCTTGGCTGTGGGAGATTTAGAGGAAAGGAGGTTTGCGCGTGTGTATTCTGATCTCCTGCAATTTTTACACAGCGGTGAAAACCCTCCAATCTCACAATCTTTTCCACCTGTGTGAAATCATTTTTATTCCTCTAATTCCATGCTCAGTGCTCACTGTGGCAGAGCATGACAAATGGAACTGTGACAACACATCTCTAATCTAACAATCTGTCATTACACTCAGCCACACACTCTGGAAAGGGGACAATAAGTCTTACAGGCAAAATGATGTATCAAGTCTATGTTTATATGACTTGGTAAAGATTATGAATATCCTTACCCCCATTGTACCTTTACAGCAATCATAATATAAGGTCATCAGGCTGACAACTTTATAAAGGTAGTTTTCAACAATTCTTTTGTAACCTGCACGTGTCCATTTTGGAAAGAAGCATTCAATATGTGTGGCCAGCTACAATAATTAGCTAGTTGCCCTGCGTGGAAGAATTATCTACATTGGCTTAACAAATTAATCTGCCACTGGGAACTATAGTTCTGAAAACAAATGGGATAGGAATCACTACTGGATAATTCTCAGCATCCTCAGATTATGCTTCCCAGGATTCTTTTAGGGAAAGCCACGACACCCAAACTGTTATAAAATGGATACATTTGTAACTATTGGCCTTTTGGGAGACGAGTGGGATCCCAACTCCTACCTGAAACCTCCAGCATCTGTATGTACAACCACAAAGCTGTAGCAAGTGCTATATGAGTACCACAATGCCAATTATGAGTATAGAGCCTATGTGGAGGACTCTATGCAGATATTCTGCTGCATGTATGGGCCACTAAGAACAGAGCCAATGTGTGCAAACCTGATTTGCTCTATGCATATACAAGCTATAGCCTTTTGAAAATCTGATTAGGACCAGGGCCCCAAATTACTACAGTGGCTATATACATCCAGCTCTGTGTACACCAGGGCCCCCCAATCTTGTTCAACCTGGAATGCTGAGAACATGCCACAACAAAATGGCTGCCATAGGAAGGTAAACCCAATCCACAAATGGCTGCCATGGGGACTGGCCCAATGACAAGTGTTGGGTGGATTCACTGAAAATGCTAGGACAGTCCAGCCCCAAAATCCTTCTATGATGGAGGCAGCTGCTTCCAAATAGCTGTTCCCTTCAGACACAAACATGGCACTTCCTGGGCTGTTCTAAAGCACCTCCTATTGCAGTGATATGGAGAAAAGGCAGGACTGGCTCTTTGCTCTGGGGAAGAAGGAAGTGGGTGCCAGGAAATACAATGGCTGGTGCCCATGGCACCACCAGAGAGGCAGAGTGGCAGATCTGTGGGCATAGCGCACTGGTGTAGCCAAGTGGTAAAGTCTCTCTGAGTTATGGATTGGGAAGGCCCTGGAGTCTGAAGGTTGCCTCAGCCAGAAACTTCCCAGGAAACCACTGTATAATTCCTCAGCATTACCAACCAAAAGAGGGAGCTGGGCGGAGAAGACTGAGGGTTAACGAGCTTTCTGAACAATGGGTAAAAGCTCCATTAAGTGGTGTACCACTCAAAGTCCCAACAGAGTCAGAAAAGCTTTTCAAAGACCTAGCTGTGCAAGCTGCACAGCATATGCTGATCTTCCCCTAACAGAAATATCCACAAATGAATCAGAAAAAGAGTACAGAATTTCAGTGGCCTTCATGATTTAGGAAGCTTATTGAAGTAGATCCCTAAGAGGAAAAACTGGAAAGAACACACACTTTGCTTACATTATACCAGCCCTTTTCTTCCTGTTTCTTTGTCATGTGCTACAAGAAAGCACAAACTTGGGACTGGAAGGTCTAGACCCTTACTCTGCATGCATTCTGAGCTGCTTGCCTCCAGGGAACAGCTCCTGGTCACCTTAACCAGCATTATACCCTTATCATCCCATTGACTTCAGTGACTTCGAAGGGTGTAACTCTGCTTCAGTTTGTATTGCAAATCATCTCTGCACCACAATGCCTGTCTGAAGATGGCCAGCAGAGGAAATACATCCTGCTTGGAGCAGCTGACCGAAGGGTCCAATAAGCTCCAACCTGGTGGTATAAAAATGCTGCGTCCAGGTTGGAATCTTCAGTCTGAACAGCTGTGAATTTGGGGGCCAGGCTGATGTTTGACTTCCCTCTTGCCCCTGCCTTCAGGAATTCTGGTTTCAGACATGCTCTATAGTCTTGTTGCCTGTCCTTGAGCTCCTGGTTACCTGATCCTTGGCTTGATGTAAATCATTCCTGATTGGCCACCTGCCTCCATTCCAGGCTCTTCCAAATCAACAGTATCTTTCCCACATCAGTTTCAATGAAGGATGAGCCAATCTGCCTTCAGTTCCAGCCATGACCCACTCTACAGTCCCCATGCATGTTAATAATATGTTTATTTATTCAAAGAAAGCATGGCTGGTTCCAGGATGTAGGCTGTGACCCATTAGAGGAAACAAGGGGACACTCAGAACAGCAGGGAGAAGCATTTTTAACTCTGGACATAAAAGAATTTCTGTCCTCCACTTCTCCCATCATGTGCAATGCAGGAAGGGAACAAGTACTGGAAGGGTATTCCTGGACAAGTATCCTTTCCCCCTGGCAAAACCCAGAACAGATCCTGGTTTAAGCTTCCTCCACTCCTGGTTTTGGGGAACATGAATGCACCCTTAGATGCCTGAAATACTCCAGGCAATAAGGTTAAAGCTTATATTGATGAGAATACAACATGTAACATTCTAGCATCATGGGGCCACTATTGTTTCGTGGACTAATTCAAGCGTGTGCATGACATTTAGGAATAAACTGGGGCCCTTTCCTTTTCCAGCTAATCAGATGTTAATGGCCCTTGAATCTATCACAAAAGTAGACAAGCATCTCTTCCCGGGCCATTTGTAATGCCCATTTCCATGCAATTTGAATAAGTTCTTAATGAATTATAACTGGTTTGGTTCGTGGCATGAAGTTTTTCAGTTGTTTAAGACATGTAGGACCAGCAGGAGTTCCTCATCTAAATGTACACTGGATTGTGGCTCATCCACTCTAATGGTGAGGAGGGGGGGAAGAGAGAGAGATTTGTATACAGCACTGATCCACAATGTGCTGCCTGCCAATATGATTCTTGATACATGCTCACTTCTTCCCTAAAGCATCTCTTTCCTAAACCAAAACACAAAACCTGGCTTTCCCCACCACACCGGACTTGGAGGTGCTTCAAGAGCCCAGGAGGCATCAACCTTTGTGTCTGCAGGAAGCACCCATTTGGAAACAGCTTCCTTCATCATAGGTGGAGGCTTGACTTGCAACTTCCTACCATTTTGTGGAACTTTCAGACATCTTGTGATTGCACCTAGTCTCTGTAGCAGTCATTTTGTGATTATTCCCACCCAAGCCATGGCAACTATTCCAAAGGTCTCCACAGGCTTAACAAGGTCAAGGACCCCTGGTACGCAGAACTGTATTGGGACTGGAGAATCTCAAGTTCAGAGCCCCCTCTCAGACATGAACTTCAAATGGAAGTGGAAGAGCTTGATTTCCCAACTACTATTTCTTTAATTTTTATATTCACAGTTTTTTGGCTTAAACTTGTGTTAGTTCTTTGTATTTTTGAATGCATTTGACCTGGTACATTTTGATAATATTATGTTTTATTTACATTTTAAAAATTGCTTGTTTTTAAAATCAGTGAAATGGGATTGAACTGCTTACCTTGGAACAGAGTTCCTGTTTACCTTTTTAAAAAATGTATTTTAAAAGTGATTAGCAGCAAAGACATGCATGTATTCTTCACTCTGATGAGACAGGTGAACTTTTGTGTTCGTGTTCTTATCATAGAATGCAAATTAGCATCAGGCTTGATTTGGAATTGGCTGAATTCTCTGAAGTGGCGACAGACTTCTCAGGAAAGGATGTTTGTCTTGTAATGCGGCCAAATGTTACAAGCTGGGCAAATGTGTATTCTGAGCCAGCTAACAACAAATAACTGCACCACTGCCAGTGCAAATGGTCGCATGGGAAATCTTGCATGTTTTGCCTGAGTGCATGGTATTTTATTTGTCAATACAAATATGCACTGTGGTGATTAGTCTATTGAACAATCAAGTTCTTCTGAAACAGCAGGACCACCCCTTTGGTCCATACTCTCTGTGGCTTCCTGTCCATCATTGATAAGGGTGCTCTTTCACAGATGCCACAATTTAATGTGCATGATGAAATACCTCTCCAAAATGTACCCACATTCCACAAGTGGCTGACAGAGAAAAAGGAAGCAGAAATACTCAGACCCATGTTGAAGGTTGTCAGATCAATATATCAAATGACTTTTCCCCATAAGGAAGTAACATTTCCCACTCCCTTTCCATTATGGGGACACTGCTTTCTAAACATTGCTTTTATTTTTTATTTTTTTATACTATATACTACAAACTACTCACTACAAATTCAGAGTAGCAAGGTTCAATAATAACCTATCTTGCACTTAAGCTATTTCCCTGTATTTTTATGTTTACAATATATCATTTACCTTCCGAATATAAAATATTCAAATAGAAAGAACAAAAATTAATTACTTATAATAATGCATATTAGCAATAATATGTTCCATAAATTTTAGCACAGAAAAAACATCTTAGGTCTTCATTTAGACATATTCTTCTCTTTGCGCTTTTTCTTCTTTTGCCAGGGGATTTTTATCTTGTATGTTCTGGGGGCTGCTGCTCCCAGATCAGAGTCAAGGTCAGAGTCAAAGATTTCACCCAAAGACACCGAGGTAGAGGAGGAACTATCGCTAGATATCTCCTGTTGTTCGCTTTTTTCTTCTGTAGCCTTTTCTTCCCCTGCTTTCTCATTTTTCTTTGTTGAAGTCTGTTGCTGCTTCAAGAATAGTTCTGCTTTGGTGAGAGAGTCATTTTTTTTTCCTTTTTGCCTCTATAGTTGAAAATCAACCCTTCTGGTAAAATCCAACAATACTGAATGTTGCTTCCTTGAAGAAATGTTGCGATGTTTCTATATTGCTTCCTCTTCTTCCTTATTTCAAATGGAACATTTTTCAACACTTTTATGTCTTCGTCAAGAATTTTTAATACTGTCCTGGTTGTTGCTTTAAGTATCAAATCTCTTGTTGATCTTCTTGCAAATTTGACAACTATTTTCCCTGGAAGATTATTTTTCTTCACAAACTCTGAATATGTTCTGTAAATCATGTCCATATCTGCTTGCAATATTTCAAGTTTGCTGTTAATCAGGGGGGCCAGTGCTTCACATAAAATCTCTCTTAAATTCTCACCTTGTTTTTCTGGGACCCCTTGAAATCTTAAGACATATAGAGATCTTTCCATTTGTAGTAGTTTTTCCAGAAACTCTTTCTTTATCTGCTAAATCCATTCATTGGTCCATTTCTTTGGACTTACATTCAACCTTTTGGCATTCTTCTCTGATCTTACTTTAGTCTCTTTCAGTTCTTGTTGCAATTCATCAAATTTCTTGTTGAGATTCGTCAGCTGGGGGTGCAGGGCTTCAGAAATCATGTCAGCAATATCGGAAGTAGCTCCTGACCTTGTACCCAGTGATAATGTGCTGGCAGTTCCTGTTGTCCCTTTTACTCTGGACGCCATTTTACGCCCTCGCTGCGTCATTGTTTATGTTAAGGTATGCACTGTATATGCACTTCTATGCACTGTATATGCACCTCTATGCACTGTATAATAAAGTCCATTGCATTCAGAATCAATTGGGTAGGTTTCTAACAGTACAGTTTTGGCTTACCTTCCCGCTCCAATAGGTTAATGCAGATTTCTAGAACAGGGTTCCTCCTCTCCCTCTGAGAGGTTCCTTCCCCCCCCCTTTCTGCCTGTGTAGCTTTGCCGTCTCACTGTCGATTCCCACTCCCGCTTTCCATTTGTCTTTCTTTTCAAAGACTTCTTCATTCACATTTTATTGCTGATGTCTTCATAACAGGGAAAGTCACTTTAAATTAGGTCCTTGCATGCTCTGGTCTGGTAACATCTCTGGTCACCATTGCTGGCTTCAGGGAAGTGGGACCTTATGGAGCTAAGAAAAGCATCAAACCCCAAGCCGTGGCTTTGGATGTGGCTCCTCCAGTGCTCCAGGCTAGAATCCCCCTCCAAGGGCTTCAAGGGGAGGTCGAATACATCTGATCTCCCTCCCTGCCACACCGATCCAAGACGCACCCATTGGAGCTTGATGAGATGCGTTCGTCCACAAATTGTCAAAACCGAAACTCCGCTTTCTAAACATTGCTGATCACAGGGAGGGAGCATTTGAGAGTACATGTCCTCTACACATTGATGATGCACTCACAAGCCAGCTCTTTAGGGCTGCCAACACCAGGCTGGAAAGTTCCTGGAGATTTGCCAGTGGAGCCTGGGAAAGGCAAGGTTTGGGGAGGGGGGGGACCTCAGTGAGGTATAATGCCATAGAGCCCACCCTCCGAAACAGCCATTTTCTCCAGGAAAACTGATCTCTGTTGTCTGGAAATTGGTTGCAATTCCAGGAGATCTCCAGGCCCCACCTGGAAGTTAGCAACCCTAGCTATCATGCAGAAGTGGGGAAAGACCAGTGTGCTCAGTCAGTCAAGGCAAGGGGTTGTGTGTACAGGGCTAGTATAGGGCAACTTCATGTGTTCACACTGTATTCCCAAATATGAGCACGGGGCCATAAAGTTTACAGGGGATCATATCTGAGACGATGCTCCCTGAGATTTGCAAGACCCAGGCCACAGGTTATTTCCATTCCCCTCTTTTCTCCCAATTCTCTTCCTCCCCCACTCCCCCAAAATAGACTGTAAGCTCCTAAATTTAAGCAAGGACCTACCGGTTTTGCTTCTGTTAATCTGTAAAGCACCATATACCTTGCAAAGCACCATATGTTTTAAACTCTTTTAGAACAACAACAGCAAGTAATATGGTTCCTATGGAGTCACTGAGTCCCAGTTTACTTCTTGAGCAATCTTACTTCCCCCTCCCCCAGCTCTCTATTCTTTCCAAATTCCACACTTCAGATTTTCTTTTAATATTCAACAAGAATAAAACAGACCTCCTCTGTACTGTACTGAGCCGTAATAAGATTATAAATTCCAGTGCTTTACTGCAATGGTCTGGGAGGGGTCTTTCATCTTAAGCACAATTATCTTGGGCTAAAGAGATTTTCTGCTGAGATAACTTTATCCTTGTTATGCCAGTTGTAGCCTGCATGCATACTTAGGATCTGGGCAGACAGGGAAGAAAGGGCCCCCCAAAACTTGCCATGTACAGAAGATGCAAGCCTTTTCCAGCTGCTTTGGTTCAAGCGGAGTGCCTAGCTTTGTAGACTTTCTTTAAGGGATCCTCCTGGTGCTCTGCTTTTGGGTTGAAGTTGGACATCAGTGCCAGCTTCCCTGGTTTTCCTTCCTCTCCCCCAGCCTTCTCTCCCACCTCTCTCCTGCTATTTCCCTATCCTTAAAACAGGAAGAAGCTCCAGACGTTGCATCTTGGCTAAGAAGACATTACACTTGCCACACAACTGGACTCTCTGTATGAGTTTCCCATCCAACCCCTCCCTTGTGTTGCTTAGTAACATTCACCGTGAGGTTTCTGCCCATCTCTTGATTCATGTTAATGGCAACTATTAAAAACTGCATGGAGATTCAGATACAATGGGCACATTCACATGGTGATTTATACTAAGCAATATGGTGCCATGGTGTTTCAGTCCCTGTGGTGGGTGTAACATGTCAACCTTCTCAGGGTTCGGCTAATACTCAAGATCAGAAAAATGTATAAATACATATCTGGGAAGCCTTTACATGAGATCCTGAATTATTCATTTTGTCATGACCGAAGCCTCAAAGAGCCCTGACTTGGATGGCCCACAACAGGCTGATTTCATCGTCTTGGAAGCTAAGCAGGGTCAGCCCTGATTAGTCCTGGGATGGGAAACACCAAGAAAATCCAGGGTTTCCTACACAGAGGCAGGCAATGGGAAACCACCTTTGTTTGTCTTTTGTCTTAAAAACCTTATGGGGCTCAATATAAGTTGGCTGCAATCTGACTTTCTGCCACCAAGGCTCAAGGAATGGCTAGAGCACCCACTCTGAGGAAGAGCAGTCAGACAGCTCAATGAGGGAAGCCCTACAGTCTTGTAATTGTGTCTGCAGAGAAGTCAAGTACAGACTGCAGTGCTGAAGAAATCCTCATGGCAGATATGGAAGCAGGACCCTGCAACTGAGACCCCCCCCCAGTGCAGGGTCCCAAGGGTGAACCTTGAACCTAAACCTCAAGAAGAACCACTATGCAGGGTCTCAAGGGTGAACCTTGAAGCTAAACCTCAAGAAGAACCATCATGCTATCTACTCAGACTTCTTGCTTCATCTCACCAAAGAATGTGAACAGGAAATAACAGAATGATGTCAAAGCACAAGATTCCAAACTCAGATGCTATTGTCCAAGAGAGAAAGCAGTGTTTGGGATGGGCTGTAGCATCAGCGTAGGGATACCACAGCTCAGCCTGGCATTTTCTAAAGGGGGGGGGAGTGCATATTCTGCTTGATATACAAAAACCAAATACATGATATACTGTCATCTAAAAGTAAACACTGTGATTTCTTCAACAACATAACTGTGATTTCTGTTCCTCAACTAACATTTAAGATTTGAAGTCTTAACAACTTCCTGTTTTCTTAAAAGCTCACAGGGACAATCAATAAGTTTTTCATGAGACTGGGAAAGGATGTTGAATCAATGCACATTAATGCTTATAGGTGTGTAGATGGGAAGTGACAGAGAGGACAGTTCCATCATCCTATCTCTTTGACAGATGGTAAAATTTTAAACGAAATGATGATTTCAGAGCCCATACCAAGCTTCAACACATCTGAAGTTACAATTCCTCATATGCCAAGAGTTAAGTCAAGCTAAACTTACCACCCCGCCTCCTGCAGAGTGAACCAGCACCGACATGCCTTCTCGCAAGTTGGCGACTTCAAAGAGCATCATGTAGGCAGTGACAAAGTTCATAGGAAAGGCAGCAGCTTCTGAAAAGCTCATATCGTCAGGGATCTTGTACACAAATTCAAGAGGTGTGCACACAACTTCTGCCCAGGCGTTGTAGTTGACAAAAGCCATGACCCTGTCTCCAATCTGAAAGCAGTTTGAAAGTGTCACATTCAGGGTATGGAATTCAGGGCTACTGGGTGATCTCTAATAAGGGCTGGTTCACACATGCATCACTGGATCAAAGGATAAGTGGCACGTATAAAAAAGCTATCACAAATATGACTACACAGACTGCAATTCTGTAAAACCCTCAAAGGTAGAATGCTTTTCAGTGGCAAGCAGTTCACATCCAGCATCTAGTCATCACTGGCAGAGAGATCAAATGTTACATGACTATGTCCAAACTAGCCACGAATATGAAAATAGCTATGATGCATTAGGTCAAAGGTCTGTCCAGCCCAGCTTTTAACAGTCAAATATCCCCAAAATCTTGTTGGTCTCTAAGATACCACTGGACTCAAATCTAGCTCTGAATTTCTCAGGATGCACCGTAAAAGAGCTTTCACAACAGATCTAACAGGAGGTGGGCTGAATTCTTGCTCAGTCAGGTGATGGAGCTTCCGAGTTTTGCTGTTATAGGACAGGCTTGGCAGCTGCATAGAAAGGCAGTGTGGCACAGTGCTTGATGTGTTGGACTAGGACTAAGGAAACTTGGGTTCAAGCCCTGTTCATCCCTGAAGCTCACTGGCTAACCTTGGACCACTCACTCTCTCTCAATCTCACCTATATCTACTTCAACTGCTAGGTGAGATAGTTTGGAGAAAGATGTTATTGATATGCACCTATTTCTCTGCACGAAGTGAAGCAGCTGACATCCTAAACTGTTGCTGTTGGACCTATCGGCTGTGTTCGACATGGTCGATCATCAATTACTGGCCCACCGCCTCGCTGACATTGGAATACAGGGGCTTGCCTTGCAACGACTTGTCTCTTTCCTCCAAGGTCTGGGACAAAGGGTGGCCCTTGGGGAGCAGCTTTCCTGAAGGCACCCACTTGACTGTGGAGTGTCTCAGTGGGCGGTGCTATCCCTGATGTTATTTAACATCTACATGCACCCCCTTGCCCAGATTGCATGGAAACATGGGCTGGGATGTCACCAGTATGCTAATGACACCCAGCTCTATCTGCTGTTGGGTGGCCGGTCCGACTCCAAACCAGAAGATCTTGACCGGGCGCTACAAAACGTGGCTGGTTGGCTTAGACTGAGCTGACTGAAACTGAATCTGATGAAGACGGAGGTCCTGTGCCTAAGCTGAGGTAGGGATCCCGCTCCCGACCTTCAATGGGGCACTGCTGGTGCCAGCACCAGAGGTCAGGAGTCTGGGAGCGCTCCTGGATTCCTCCTTAACAATGGAGGCCCAGGTAGCAGCCGCTGCCAAGTTGGCCTTTTATCACCTTCCACTGATTAGGCAGTTGGTTCCCTTCCTTGAACGCAACGACTTGGCAATGGAGATCCATGTGATGGTCACCTTGAGATTTGAGTATTGTAATGTTGTAATGGGGCTGCCCTTATTGCAAATCCGGAAGCTACAGCTGGTGCAAAATACGGCAGCCAGGATGTTAATATGCCTTCCAATGCAGGAGCACATTCAGCCTGTGCTGAAGGCACTGCACTGGCTACCGATAGCACACCGAATTTGCTTTAAGGTACTGGTTCTTACCTTTAAAACTCTATACGGTCAGGGACCTACATACCTGAGGGACCGCCTTTCCCCACATGTTCCCCAGAGAGCACTGTGATCAGGTCTCAACATTGACTCACCCTTCCTGGACCGAAGGATGCCAGGCTTGCTACAACCAGGGCTAGGGCGTTCTTGGTGGCGGCTCCTCTCTGGTGGAACGAGCTCCTGGAGGGGATTAGGGCCCTGCAGGACCTTATCCAGTTCCGCAGGGCCTACAAGATGGAGCTGTTCCACCAGGCCTTCAACTAGGAGCTGCCCTGGGGGAAAAAACTCTGTCCCCTGGAACCTTTAAAGCAGCCTGAGCCAGCCGCATGATATGAGATCGGGACTGACCACTAGAAAGGCATTGAAGCTGAATGTCATCTTGTAAATTACTACTGTTAATGACATCTGGACTGTTATTGGTTAGCACCTTTTTAATGTGTAATTTTTTTTTATGATTTTACAACTACTATATTATGTACTGCTGTTTTATCTTTCTGGAAGCTGCCCTGAGCCAACTATTGCTGGGAGGGCAGGGTATAAGTGTGATACATAATAAATATAAATAAATAAACAGGCAATGAGAGTAACAGGCTAGATTTGAACTAATAAACTGAAGCCCTATCCAGACAATACAGAAGTTCTATTGGTAACTGATTGCTTACTCCGACAACTTGGAATTTCTCTTGTTCTGGAAATACATCACCTTGTAGGTTGTTTCAACAGAAAGGTATGGTGATAGCCCCTTAAATGAATAATTGCATTTCTCTCCCAAGATCTCAATCATTGCAATAATACAGTTCTTGAAATCCGTAGACTAGATCAAAAAACATTGACAAGTTGTGCTAATGTGTCCTGGTGACTGCGTTTTGGGGCTTTTTAAGAGTATAGATTGGATTTTGACCGCAAACTTTGTATCATTGTACTTTCAGACCCGTATCTAACTTTATCAGCTACTCTTGACAGGTTTTAAAATAGGAATTCAAAATACATTACTCTAGCAGCTGAAATTCTATTACTATCCAAAAGATATAACTAGCAAGAAATGGGAGGGGAGGGGCTTATCTCAAATATGATGCATCAAAGAAAGCAGGGTTGTTTTTTTTAAGTGTGTTGATACATACACCATGTTCAGATATACTATACTAAAGTCTGTAAAAATAGTATACTATACTAATTTAGTTGCTGTAGATTTTCCGGGTTCTGTGGCCGTGGTCTTGGCATTGTAGGACCTGACGTTTCGCCAGTAGCTGTGACTGGCATCCTCAGAGGTATAACACAGAAAGATGGAGTACTCTCTGTGTCAAGGCTACTGGTGAAACCTCAGGTCCTACAATGTCAAGACCAAGGCCACACAACCCAGAAAATCTACAGCAACTAATGAATTCCGGCCGTGAAAGTCTTCAACAACATATAAAACTAATTTATTAAGAAATGTTCTATGTAGGTTTTGTACATATTGTTCAAGCAGTTTTAGCAGACCCATTTAAAAAAGAATACAGAGCTAGAAAATACAGGAGTGGTCAACTTCAATGATCAGCAGCAATGATCAAAGGCTATATGGAATCGTCTTTTCTTTGAGGTCAGGCTAAATAGGTTGGGACTTCATAGCTTATTGAGCACATGAAAGGGGTTTCTAAAAATGATCAATGATGGGGGGGGGAAGCCAATGGAAATAATTTATTCTTTCTCAGAACTCTACAGCACTTCATACAAGACACAGTCTTTATATCTGTTTCTGAACCTGGACGCAGAGTGTGGATCAAACAATCTGTGCAGTGGTGGTGGTGGAAGTTGGCAGGTGGGATTGAGAGGAGAAAAAAAAGGGAGTGGGGGGAGGAAGAAGAGGCAGCGGCGAAAGGGGAGAAGAAGCAGGTGTCAACAGAGAAATGGGATTTCTCTACCCTAGTGAGAAGACCCCTTGCTTGTTGACCTACAAAACTCATTGATGTGATGGCCACTAGCTTAGGTGGCTCTTAAATTGAGACAAATGCATGGAAGATATAGCTATCAGTGTTCCAGCTACAAATGATCAGAAGCAACACACCTGATTGTCAATCAGTTACACTGATGGGTATTTTCAGCCATTGCTTCTGATACAGAGATGTTTAATTCTGGGTCAGTTCTTATTATATACTGGCATTTCACCTTTTAAAGATTTTTTAAAAGCAATCTGGCAGGTCTTAATATGATGACATCATTTTGAAAAACGATCCAACCTTTTAATTGGGGAGAGTGCTTCATTGAAATTGGAATGACAGGTCTGCTTTGGCAACGTTCACCAGCAAGACATCACCCTTTCAGGTCAACCACAAAGCTATTTAGGAGGCACATTCTCAAAACCCCTGTGGGTACACAGAGCAAGTTGTGCGGTTCTGTTGATGTTTTCCTTTATTATTATTGTGGTGGTGGTGGTGGTGCTTGTTCAGAGCTGGATCCATTCACAGAGATATCTTCCATTCAAAGAAGGACCTTTCCACTCACAGATGATGTCTTCTGCTCATGGGGGGAGACTTTCAGTCACAGAAGTCTATTTGTGGAAGAAGTACTGAAAGTATGTTTTATACATTATTTCATCTATCCTTAAAATCAACATGTACAGTGGATTTATATGCTCATATTTCAGATGGAAAGAGGAAAGTGCTGAACCTGACAGACAATGGTCTACCCAAGACCATCAACTGGATGAATTCATGGACTTTGTTACTTCATAGTTTAAACTTTTAGCCACTATGCCTACTGAAACAAAGTGACATCGAACTAATTTGTCTGTTTCTGTCTCTGGAACACAACCATGTTAAAAATGAGAAATAATAACTCAAGGAAAGAGTCCCAGGGTCCCTAATTATATACAGTTAAGCACTACATTACCTCATAGCCTTTCACATTTTCACCCAGAGCTTCTACAATTCCAGAGCATTCAAATCCAGGTACAAGTGGGGTTTTGGGTGGGTTGTCAATATTCCCCTGCCGAACCATCAGATCAATAAAATTTAATCCACTGTAAATGCAAGAAGCAAGAGAAGATTATATGAGAATGCACATCTTAGAGAAGGGGAGAAAGAAATCCAGAGTAAAAATCAACCAGTATCTCATCATGTTCCCCTGTGATTATTAAACATTCTAGAATCTGGTACAGAGAAGGAGTAGGGAGATGGTAGATAAAGCAGAGTCCATCAATAAATGCTTTAATTGTCTTCCTCTTTAAATTATCTTTAATATTTTGCCTAAAACCATAGAGAGTCTATGCCAATTCAAGGAAAAAATATTGAGCTAGATAGACCAATGATCTGACTCAGAAGACAGTTTCCCATACCAATAACTGTGGATACAAAAAAAAAATTGTGGAAAGGACTAAAGCTTTTGAAAAATGTGTTGAAACACAGTAAACTGAAATCCCTAAGGCAGAAAATACAAACAACCAGATTACCAGAATGATACATTAGGATAAAACTGTGGATAACAAAGCAATGAAAGCAATTCTCCATCCATCCATCAATCTCAGTGTAGCATAGCAACAGCTATTTATCCAGAAAGTGTTGTGGAAAAGAAAAAATTGTTTTAACCAATTTACTAAATGCTCTAGTAATCTAAGCCTGCCAGGCATGTCTTGAAAGGAGCCACCACAGCCCAGGCCCTGCTTCTAGGTGACAGATAAATTCATGGTTCAGAACTTCATGGTCTTCATCAAACCTTCATCACCACTGATGAAACTGATATAATTAATTTAGGGAATTTTCAACTGATCCATTTTAAAATAGATCCACCCTGAATCAGCATGGATTGTAGGATCATGAGGGAAGCCAGAGGCCTCCCAGTTCTGCCTGTAAGCTTTCCAATGCGCTTCCCCACTACACTTTGGAGATGGAGGTAGCAGAGAAGAAAGGTGTTTGGTAGACTGAGGCTTGGGATTATGCATTGCATATCCAGGGTGGATGGGTGTTGTTCCTGTGATGCCCTCCTTACCACCTTAGACAAGCCACTTGTTTATGACAGAATTCAAGGAAGGCCCCCTTCCTAGCACCATTTCCACATAGATAGGACCCTCTTGGCCATCCCTTGCCACTGGAAAATAGCTTGAAGCTTGGCAGGACGACGAAGGGTGATTTCCCACTAAAGCTGCCTCAGGTTGCGCCGCCGTTTGCCCCGATGCTATTAATCAATTTCACACCGAAGCGCGGGGCTGCATTTTGACCCGCGGCTGCTCGATTCCCCGCAGTTTCGTAATCCGCAAAAAACAGGATTACGAAACTGCGGGGGAATCAGGCGTAGCCGCGGGTCAAAATGCAGCCCCGCGGCTTCGGGTGTGAAATTGACTAATAGTATCGGGGCAAACGGCGGCGCAACCCCGAGGCAGCTTTAGTGGGAAATCACCCACAGTTTAAGTGCTGAAAAGTACTGGGTGCAGGGGCATTTTTCTGTTTTCCCCCACAACCATTTTGAAGCTTTCATGCTGATTTTCAAATGCGGTCATGAAAAACAAAAGAACAGCCCAGTGTGTATATCCAAACCAGGGCTCCCCCCCCCTTTGGAAAAAGAGGTGCCGGAACTCTCAAGAGGGAAATGAAGTTTTCAATCTGTACACTGAAAACTCATGAATTTGTAAACACTTTAAACAGAATTTTGTCAAAGAGGTTCTGGAACTCTGTTCCAGTGTGTTCTCCCAGAAAAAAAGCCCTGATCCAGACTAGAAGAAGATGAAGAAGAGATTGGATTTATATCCCGCCCTTCACTACCCAAGGGTGTCTCAGAGTGGCTTACAAACTCCTTTCCCTTCCCCTCCCCACAACAAACACCCTGTGAGGTAGGTGGGACTGAGAGAGCTCTTGACAGAAACTGCTCTTTTTCAAGAACAGCTCTTATCAGAACTACAGCTTGCCCAAGGTCATCCAGCCAGGTGCAAGTGGAGGAGTGGGGAATCAAACCCAGTTCTCCCAGATTAGAGTCCGCACAATTAACCACTACACCAAACTAAATCCAGATCTGCTCTCATCTCATTCCCCTTTCTTAAACATCAGATTTTTCTCCCACCAATTTGGAAGTTGATTTCCGTGGTGACTAGACAATTATGCCACTAAACAATAATTAAGTCCTGTCAAGTCACAACCCACTCACGGCAACCCCTCATGAGGTTGTCAAGGTAAGAAATGACCAGAGCCTGCCTCTGTATAGGAACCTTGGCCTTCCTTGGTGGTCTTCCACACAACTACTAACCACCACTGACCCTGCTTAGCAGCCAAGCTCTAATGGGCTCAAACTAGTCTAGGCAAGTGGTTGTGAAGCCTCTGAAAATGGGTCGCAGGCTTGCCCTCCCTAATGGCTGCTCCTGCTCTTTCAATTGTTCTCATTTGTATTTTGGAAACCAAGATCTGACCATGGAAACTGTATCTTCCATGTCATACAATACTTGGTATTTTATCTTCACCATGTAAAACGAGTGCCCTGATGGAGTGCCCTGAGTGAATTTCATAGCACCTTAGGGGGGATTAGAGGGAGTAACGGAGAAGTAGGGAGTGGTCAAAAGCTGGACTGTAACCTTCATATGCAAAGGCTGTGTATGTCAGAATGCCATTTTCTTGGGGCTCGTAGTGGTGGCAGCTCCACCCTTTATAAAATGTTTGTTGGTTTTGCAACAGGAGGAGGAAGAGGAGAATTGGATTTATACCCCGCCCTTCACTCAAAGTCTCAGAGCAGCTTACAATCTCCTTTCCCTTCCCCTCCCCACAACAGACACCCTGTGAGGTAGGTGGGACTTAGAGAGCTCTGAGAGAACTGCTCTTGAGAGAACTCCTCTAAGAGAACTGTGACTGACCCAAGGTTACCCAGCTGGCTGCATGTGGAGCAGTGGGGAATCAAACTCAGTTCTCCCAAATTAGAGTCCGCGCTCCTAACCACAACAACCAAACCAAACCACTACAAACTTGATTTTAAAAAGTCTGGTTAGCCACTGTATAAAATGGAATGCAGAACTAGATGGGTGCCAACAAGGTCATAGGTTGTTATGAGTACCAAAAAACCTTGGGCCATCCTTGAATGGGCCACCAGAGTGAAAAGGTTGGTATCCACTGGTCTGGATTATTTAGGCTAAAAACCCCTCCCAACAGCTGAATTCCTAGTGATTCTCAGTATCTGGCTGACAGACAGAAAACACTCAGTGGTAAAGTAACCAAAAGGTATATGCGGTACTAGGGTAAGATTTTCCTTATCACCTGATGTGCTTCAAACATACTTTCCTGAGAGTAAGCTTAGTACTGTGCCAATAGCTGCTCTTTTATATAAGAGGAGAATCCCAGTTATTTTTATCACACAGTCGGGAAAGCTGAGAGTTCCAATTTGTTAAATTGGTTTGATCAAGAAAAGCTTTAATCACAGATTGAAATTTCTCCTTTGATAAATCAGTATACAGCTTTGATTGAAGGGGAGACCAACATAAAGTTCAAATCTAGATGCCAGCTACTCTTCTTCCTCTGCCAAATTTGATGATAAACATTGATTGTTCTTTCCCATTTGTACCCTGCATATATTTTCCATGTCAGTGTGAAACTGCTGTAATTTTTTTAAGGAAAAAGAATTCTGTAACTAAACCTAACAGGGACTCTTGAGAGTCCCTCGGACTGCAAGAAGACCAAATCAGTCAATCCCCAAAGAAATCAACCCTGATTGTTCCCTGGAAGGCCGGATACTGAAGCTGAAGCTCAAACACTTTGGCCACCAAATGAGAAGGGAGCACTCCCTGGAGAAGACCCTGATGCTGGGAATGATTGAAGGTGAAAGAAGAAAGGAACAGCAAAGGATGAGATGGTTAGACAGTGTCATCGATGCAATGAACATGGAGTTGAGCAGACTGTGCAGGATAATGGAGGACAGGAGGGCAAAGAGATTGTGTGACTGAACAACAACAACAACAAACCTAACAGTGGCCCCGGTCACATGGAGCATTTGCCCCGCCGAAGACACGGTAGCCCTGCGGAGTTTCCAGGCGGGATCACACAGGCACATCTGGAAGGCATAGTACTTCCCTCTGAAGATGCGGAATAAAAAAACTACCACGAAAGGAGCACTGGTTTCTGGAAAACATGGGGCACAGGCCAGCGTCTGATCACAGGAGCACCAGTATCCCGCGGCATCCGATGCCTGCCCATGTCCCAGAGCAAACTGGATGTTGTAAGTTTCCATAGGATGCGCACCAATGCCAAATGGCACATGCACACACACAAGACACCAACAACAGCCCGCCCCCCCAACGGCACATGCGCACATTAAAACAGCGCAGCTTGTGCGATCGCGCTGCGCCGCTTTTTTGCCACGCTGCAGCATCGAGGTGTGATCGGTGCTAAGAGCTGGAGCATGGCAACTCGGGGGACCATGTGATCAGGCTACTGTGCTTTATTTTGTTCTGGGAAGAACAGCCATGCCTCCCCCCCACATTTTCTGACCCATATGAACAGGGCCAGCTTCATGTTAATATGTCTTTTAAATATGGGCATTCTACATTACTGATTAAATCTGAACTTATTGAAATTTAAAACATTATTGGTATATTTCTTAGCAAAGAAATATTCTACATTTAAAATGCCTAAACAGATGGCTTTTCTTTCTAACATTACTTATTAAAATGCTCTAGAACTTAAAAGAAATGTCAAGATCTTCTTAAAAAAACATGCAGATTGGGGTGTTTTAGATTATGCAGATATATTTAAATTTTTTATTAAACCAGATAACTAATTGAATGAAATAAAAAATAAACCCTATCAAATGCTTATTAAATGCCAGTGATTTCAGTTATCTGCTTGTTGCTGTTGGGTATTTTTAAGGAGCAGGTTTACTCTGAACAATATCCCATTTTATTAAATGAGGTTTACTCACAGGAAAGTGCTCATCAGATTTCAGCCAGAGTTGTTTGTAATGTGATTGCATGTTGTACCATTTTGTATGCAATTTATAAAATCTAATGCGGATTTATTGACAAAATAGTAAATATCATTGTAAAATGTGTACTTTTGGGGGAGGATGTGGGGCAAGAAAAGGGAAATGAGGCAAAGCAGAGGGTTTGATACATCTAAAGGAAAAGAACAATCAAAACATGGATATGGGGACTGCAATGGCAGGGGAGAGAAACTTGAAAGGAGTTCACCCCTGTCTGATTTGTGCTGTGATTCCACTTTCAGCCTCATATATGGAGGAAACCAGCTTTCGTAGCTGGATTGGGGTAGTTATCTCTGCCTTCAAAGAAACTTACTCATTGGGTGCATTTCACCATCACAGGGGGCAAATTACCTTAGCAAAGCTAGGAAGGATAGTATTCTTACTGCCTTCATGAATGGTCACTGGGCAGGTCTGGTATACATTGGAGCTTTGCATAGGAATGTCAACAGTCTTGAATTTCCTGACTTTTTGACCTTGCTATTTACTTTTCCTCTCCTTTATAGCTCTCTGTGCCTGCAGGTGGGCATGTAAGTATCTGCTGAGCTCAACCTTCATGCCTCTGATGGAAGGGATTAACATCCTACCAAAGCTTCTGCCATGAAAGCAGTGCAATCCCGTGCAGAGATGGCACCATCAACACCAATTTTCTACTACAACAGGACTAGCACATCCAATAGGGTTGCCAGCCTCCAGGTGGGGCCTGGAGATCTCCCAGAATTACAATGGATCTCCAGATGACAGGAGATCAGTTCCCCTGAAGAAAATGGCTACTTCGGAGGGTAGACCGTATGACAATATAACCTGCTGAGATCCCTCCCCAAACCCTGCCAACTCCAGGCTCCACCCCCCAAAAAAAACTCCAGGTATTTCCTAACCTGGAGCTGGCAACCTGAAGAGCCAACTTTCTGGAATTCAATATTTCTTAAACTGAACACAAACCCACCATGTGCCCTTGTACACATCTGACACACATCTGGTATGGCTTTGTTGGAAACGTCATCGTAACAGGCATAAGATACCATCTATACAAAACTTTTCAGTGGTGCTCTGTCACATGAGTGGATATACAAGCTGTTTTTCTGAGTATAACACAAGTCTTCATCCAAACATTAAAACATTAAGACGGCCTTTAAGATATTTATACAATTTGACAAAAACATGCAAATGTACAAGTACAACACAACTGGGGAGGAGAGTCTGTGAGAGTCGAATATCCCAAATGAAGCATAATAGTCTTAACCCACTGGTGGGAGACAATGACAGAGGGAGACAGACAAGCATCACTGGAGAAGGAGCTTCAAAATTTTGGCACCAAGATCAGGTTTTCTCGGGTTGCCACCCATCTAACCTCAGTTGACGGGGGCACCCAAAACAGTGCCTCCAAACGTGACTGGAGTAAACAGTGAGGTCCACTTGCACTTTTATAAACAGAACAGGATGTCAGTCTATGACAATGTCTGTATTTACTTATTGTAGGTATTATCCTGGTCTTACTGCATTGCTTTCTTCTTTTGCGATACTTGTTTGAAACATCATGTCTGATACTATTTTTCTTGTTTCTAATTTTTGTAATCCTAGCCCTATTGCATTATTAGATGTCTCATGCCATTGGCGTGCATTATTTTACTTTGTGTCCCTGACCTGGATAGCCCCAGGCTAGCCTAGGGTAACTAGACCCCTGGTGGAGGTGGGGGTCCCCCACCACCAGGCCTCACATCCCTGCCACCAATCAGTTGGCCAGCAGGAGGGGACTTATCAGGAAAAAGAGCAAGGCCCAGTCGACGTTGCAGCAATGTGTCTACATCACTTCTGATGTGACTTGGAAGTGACATCATCACATTGGGGCGATGATCTGGTATTTGGGCAAGAACTCTATGGTAGAAGCCAAATTTACCATAGAGTTTTTGTCCAAATACCAGAATGTTGCCCCAACATCGCTGCGTGATGAAGTCACCCCTGGGTCATGTTGGAAGTGACATAGACACATCACTGCAGCATTAGCTGGCCTCCCTCCTGTTCCTGGTAAATCCCCCATCCCCCGCCAGTTGCCGGGAGGGACCTGGCATTCCTAGGCTAGCCTGATGTCATCAGATCTCAGAAGTTAAGCAGGACTGGCCCTGGCTAGCATGATGCAGAGGCAGGCAATGGCAAACCATTTCTGAGCATCTCTTGTCTTGAAAATCTCACAGGGTCACCATAAATCAGCTGTGACTTGATGGAAGAAAAAAATCCACCTTGAGTCTCAGTGAGATAAATGGGCTATAAAGTAAATCTCTCCTTAAAATATTTGAGTTTTCATGTCCCTCTCGCCTCAACGTTCCACATGCCCCCACAGCCTTTGTCTGCCTCAACTGCCAGTCACAAAGGGATCCCTGGCCACTGGCTGCATGGCCTCCATCCCGCCCTTCCTACCACCCACAGAAGCCCCGCCCAGCATCTCAGACACACTGCGCTGACAGCTGCTGGATGGGCAGGACACTCAGGCAGGAGGGTCTGGAGGCCAAGCCCGATAATGGCAGTGCCATGGCAGACAGGAGCTGGCACCATTGCTGTTGTGCCCTTGCTTGGCCTGCGGGCCACAAAGGGGATCATGGTGGCAGCGTGCCAAATGGGAGGCAGCACCGCCTTCATTGGGCCCCAGCCCCCAGAAGGACTCCCTCACTTGCCTCAGCTCCACCACTGCGTGCAACACTCAGTGGGAGGCCACGAGCCGCGGTAGACAGGAGGCACTGCTGCCACTGCAGCCTTCCTCGCCATGCAACCCCCAGGGCCTATCATGCTGCCACCATGGCCGACAGGAGGTGGCGGTGCCTTGCTCAGGCCACAGCCACAGGTGGGGGCATCACTGGGAGGCGGGGAGCTGCAGCGCACAGGAGGTGGTGCCAGCGCCGGTAGCCCCTTGCTCTCCCTGCAGGCCCACCAATCTGTCAGGCCGCCACCATATCTGCGGCAACTGCCTCGGCCGCCAGGCCCTGACAGGACTCCCTCCCTCACCACCACACCACCACCTGGTAGGTCTGTCAGTGGGACCCCGGGGAGCTGCGCCACTCTCCTTCACCAGGTAGGGTTGCCAATCCCCCCGGTTTGGCAGGGGTCCCCCGCTTTGGGGGGGTTTCTATCCGCCAGCCCTGCCCCCAAGCCCCAACACCCACAGCCACCCCTCTCCCTTCTCTCTTGAAGGGCTCCCTTTAAATGCACAGAGCTGGCATTCCCCGCTCACCTGAATGCCAGCTCCAAAGGCAGCCTTCTCCGCACGCTGGATGTCGAGCAGAGATCGGGGTGCCTGGAAACTGCTCTTAAAGGGGAAGTGCAGGAAGCTGGCGTTTCCCCGCAAGCCCAATCTCCGCTCAAGATCGAGCGCGCAGGGAAGGCTGCCTGTGTTTAAACGGAGCTGGCATTCGGACGAGCGGGGAAATGCCAGCTCTCTGCACAGCATTTCCCTGCGCGCAAGGGGCACACAGCTGGGGGGGAGCGGACATCCCCAATGTGACATCATCACGTCAGGGATGCCCCGCCCCCTCCAGGAACGGCTCCCAAAGTCCCCCGCTGTGGGCGAAGATGGACTTGGCAACCCTATCGCCAGGACATGGAGAGCGGGGGGCCCTTCCTGCCACCTCTGTCCAGGACCTGTTGCATTTCTGGCCGCAACAGGCCTTTCTGCTAGTAAATACATAAACTCCTTCTATATCTCAGGGATTTTCTTAATGGCTGATAACTGATCATCTTACAACAGGTTCCAAGACATTGGTGGGGTATTCATTTTTAAAACGTCTTCTTTAAATAAATTATACTGGACTTCCTGAGGATGCTCAAACAGAGTCACACATTTCTGTTGTCTGGATGAGCACTGGTACCAGTACACCTTTTGCAGAATAACTAGGGTTGTCAGTTCCCTCCTGGCAAGCTGCAGGGGATGGGGGACTTACCAGGAGAACGCAAAAGGCCCAGACCACAGTGCTGGCATTGCACAGGAAGTGATGTAATCATGCCAGTGACTTCCAGGTGACACTCATATTTGGGCAAAACCTCTATGGTAAAATCGGCTTCTACAATAGGGTTTTTGCCCAAAGAGCAGAACATTGCTTGGAAGTTGCTGGCGTGATGATGTCCCTTCCTACGAGTTGCCAGCAATGTGGCCTGGGCCTTCCTCTTTCTCCTGTTAAGTTTCCCTGGTGGCCAGATGATCAGCAGCTGGGAGGGCCGGGCCTGTTTAGTGGTGGAACCCCATGCCTACTGGTGGGGAGATCTGACAACCCTAAGAGTAACATAAGTGTAATAATTTGACATGTCCTTCAGTGTCTGCATTTGTGAAGTCCTACTCTGTATTAAGAAGTCCAACATAGTTTCCATTTGAAAACACACACACATATGCAAGAAAAGATTAGCTGAGGTTATTCTATTGACCAGAGTAAACAACACAAAAATCATCTCTTATCCAAACAGTGAGCCAGAGACAGAACGGAAATTAGAACTGGACTGAAGGGTCATATAGTCAAAGACATATCTAGCAGAATGATTTTTCTTTTTTAATGCCCATGTTGATACACACTGGATTTCTCTTGAGGATCTGTTAAACAAGCTGGATGAATGAGTCAAAGAGAACTCATCTGACCAAGCAACTTACCCTTTACTACAAATTTCAGAAAACTGATCCTACAGAAAAGTGAAAAAAGAACTGAAAGCCCCATCTGACCTGCTAATGTGGGTCTAAGAACTCCTTCTCATTGGTAGTGAGAATCCTCCATATGACATAATAAGGGAGAGGAAAGAGAGAAGGGAAATTCTGCATGATGTCCTAACTAAATCACGCTTTCCTTATGCTATGCATGTCAACACTGTGTCTTAAGTCTAGAAATGTGTTGCAAGACTAGAAATGTGTTGCATGTGATGACTCAAGAATCTTGTCCCACCGTCAGCTCTATGCATCTGGAAAACAGAATCCTGGGCGCAAGCCACGAAGGACTAAACCTTTACCTAGGGACTCCATCTCACCCACTTGGCAAGGGACAAGGAGAAGTCCCAACTCTGAGGACTAATGTAAAGATGGACTTTTAAATGCTGCAGCTTTAAGAATTACTAATCTACCCTAATTAAATATCATTAGGATACGTCCTGAGTGTTGGGTTAGAGGAACGTGTGTTTTCACCTTGAATAGACCATGCATATTCCTCTTGTTTTTGTCAATTAAACTTTCTTATATTCTGGATGCTGTACTCCTGACCTCTGTAAACACAACACATCTGTTCTTTCTGTCAAATGAGTAATAAAGGGGAAGAAGTATTTGCGTAATATTTATATATTTGTGTTGTCTTGCTTCATGTCAAATGTACATATTATGTATTTCATTATACATGCTAATTAATTAATATATGTCTGGCTTGAGGGCTTTATTTTATCCTGCCTTTTAAATTATTTTAATAGCACGTAATAATTTTTATTGTGGGGGTCCTTCTATTATTTCTATCTAATTTCTGCTTTCATAGGTCTCTCAACTAAGCTTTTATGGAGAAACATGAAAGGGCTTTGTATAATAATAAAAAAACTTGTCATCTAGCATCTCTTTTCCTTTTTTGGCTTGCCAGTAATGGGGAGGGTCAGCATGTAACCTTGCACAAGCAAAGAGAGAGATGCAGCAACTGGATGCAGCCTCTAAACAGCAAAATAGGATGTGCAACTCTATCTAGAGGAGACATTCTCTGATTTGCTGGTGGAAGCAATTACTGGCTGCTGTGTAGGGATGCCAGCCTCCAGATGGGACCTGGGAATCCCCTGGAATTACTGCTTATCTCCAGACCTCATAGATCAGTTCCCTTGAAGAATATGGATGCTTTGGAGGGCGGACTCTTCCATTATACTCCACTGAGGTCTCTGTCCTTCTCAGACTCCATCCCCAAATCTCCAGGAATTTCCCAACCTGGATCTGGCAGTGGCAATCCTACCTTCCCATCCCCTGCCAGTGGCCAGGGGGAAGCTGGCAACCCTAAATCCCCTCCCCCAAAGTAAAGGGAAAAGGTGGTGTCACCAAAAGGAGACTTGGGATCGCTGCAGGGTTTCCAGAAGAAAACAGGGTTTATGAGACCATTTGTTTGCAGGGGTCTAGGACTCAGACTCCAGTGCAGTATGTTGATAAGTCATGTGTGCAAATCATGGTTTGGTCATGAGATGAGCTGCAAAGTCAATTTTAGAAAGCTAAACAAGTGGAGGACAGGAGGGGGACATAAGGCATTCCTTGCTTGGGCCCCACTTGGTGTCAGGGCCGACATATTCCCAGTTGTATATGTAGTTATGTGATATTCCTATAAAGAAGAAGTGTTTTCTCCTTACAAGGAAAATTGCTGTCAATCACATCTCTCATCAAAGCCACTAAACCAGGGGTCCTCAACCTTTTTGAGCCTGCAGACACCTTTGGAATTCGGACGCAGGGTGGTGGGAACAGCAACAAAATGGCAGCCATGAAATCACTGCTGCAGGAGGCAAAGCCAGCCACAAAATAGCTGCCATAGTCAGGGGTCATTTCCTAGAAAAAGAGGTGCATGAGTTCAATTGCATAACTCATTTGCATATGCCACACCCCCTGACAAAAGGCAGGCATGTTTAAAATGAGTTAAGGCATATGTAAATGAGTTTAAATCCCCCCTTCCCTGAGTCTCTCCACAAAAGTAGAGAGGCTCAGGGGAAAACAGGCCATGTCTGCCTGCCTCCTCTTCCCCTCCCCAGCCAACCCACCGTGGTGGGCTAGCTGGAGAAGGGAAGGGCAGGGAACCCAGGCATTTAAATCCCTCCCTCCCTCCCTGAGTCTCTCTGCAAAAGCAGAGAAGCTCAGGGTGAATGGCAGACATGTCTTCCCGCCTCCCCTTCTCCTCTCCAGCCAACCCACCATGGTGGGCTGGCTGGAGAAGGGAAAGGCAGGGAGTCAGACATGCCTGGGTTCCCTACTCTATCTTCTCCAGGTGCCCCATGGCTGTGAGGCACCTGGAGAAGATCGGGCTGTGAACCCAGACATTTAAATCCCCCCAAGTCTCTCTGCGGGCCAGGAACGGTGGGGGGTGGGGCCTGGACTCACTGCCGGAGTGCCGCTCTGGGGCGCTCCGGCAGCAAATGACCCCTGGCCACAGCTAACCTTCAGTTACACAGTGAAGATCCTTGTGCTGTGGGGGTAGCTTTTGCCAAAGCAAAGTTTTTGGAAAATCTGCACAGCCAACCAAATCTCCAATGGCCGATCAGAAGCCTTGCTGGACAAAAGCTCCACCAGGCCCCACACACTTTCTAAAAACACTTGGTAGGCACCAGGAAAGGTGTCAGTGTAGGGTTGCCAGTCTCCAGGTCGGGCCTGGAGATCTCCCACTTTTACAACAGATCTCCAGCTGACGGAGATCCGCTCCCCTGGAGAAAATGGCTGCTTTGAAGGGTGGACTTTATGGCATTGTACCACACTGAAGCCTCTCCCCTCCCTAAACCTTGCCCTCTCCTGTATCCACCACTAAAGTCTCTAGGTATTTTCCAAACCAGACCTGGCAACCCTATGTCAGCAGGTCCCACAGTGCCCACAGGCACCACGTTGGGGACACCTGTACTAAAGAAAGAAAACTGAGACAAGTACAGACTTTTCCCTTGCTTGCTCTAGACAGTCATGTAAAGGCTGCAAGAAAAAAAATCAACTCTGTGCAGCATTTATATTCCTACAAAAAACCTTTCATCGTATTCCCAATATTGTACAAGACACCCTTGAGACATATGACTTCCTTCTCTTTGTCTCTCATATGAATATCACAAAATAATTAATACTGTTTTAAAGATAGAAACATGTTTATGCTTTCTCTCTCTGTACAGATGCCAAAGAAACCACTCTCTCTTTGGACTTTGAAGTTCCAACGACAAAGTAGGGATGTAATCGCAGAAAAAAAATTTTTTAGCAAACAAAAAATGTTATGATAAAATACTAGTGGAAATAAACCTTGCTTGGCTGGTGCCAGAAATAACCTCCCTCATCTAGACCAGAAATAATTGCCCTCATCCAGAAGGAGGAGGCGGAGGAGGAGAAGGAGAAGAAGAGGAGGAGGAGGAGATTGGATTTATATCCCACCTTTCACTCAGAGTCTCAGAGCGGCTTACAATCTCCTTCCCTTCCTCTCCCTACAACAGACATCCTGTGAAGTAGGTGGGGCTGAGAGAGCTCTGAGAGTACTGCTCTTGAGAGAACTGCTTTGAGAGAACTGGGACCGACTCAAGGTCACCCTGCTGGCTGCATGTGGAGGAGTGGGGGATCAAACTCGGTTCTCCAGATTAGAGTCCACCGCTCTTAACCACTACACTACACTAACAGTTTGAATGAGGCTGACATGCAGGAGCAGACTGGCCATTAACATGCAGGGAAAATTCCCAGTGGGCCAATGTCCTTGGAGGCTGTTGGTGGCTGGGGGGGAGCAGATCTAGGCTCTAACAACTCTGCCCAAGCCTCAGGGGCTCCTTGGACCAGTCCCCTCCTTAGCAATGGCAGTTGGTGTCTTTTTCTGATCTGCACGATGCAGTGGGTGAGCTGACATTCATTGTTGGCCAGAGCTGAGTGGCTCTGCAGTGCTTTCACTTCCCTAGTCCGCTCCTGCTGACAAAGCCAAGGTGGCAAAGGAGGCCGAGAGCCTCTTGGTAACTGCAGTCATCCACATTTTCCTTCCTTCCATCTAAATATCTCATCTTCTTCAAACCTACATCTGTCTCCATGTGGCTGTAGTTTGACCCATGAGTAATTCCATTGATTGCTCCCATGCAAAGCAACATCATGTGACCACCCAGATTTCAATGTGACAGCGGAAGCTAACAGTGACAAACCAAGACCGAGAGGGCCTGACCCAGAAAAAGAGAATGAGAACCTGCATGAATACCAGACAGTGTTCATAAGGAAATTTAGGTCACTGGGAACAGCAGTGGAGATGATCAGAAGCCAGCCATGAGCTCAGAATTGACAGAATCGTCAGTTCATACAACAGGTCTGGGGGGGGAGGGTATTAGTTTTTTCATTTGATGCATTTCAAACATTTCCATACATTCAAGCAAGCCCACAACCCAGGTTTTTCTGGCTGTAGCCCCAATCTTGTAGAACAGCATGCACAAAGCAGTCAGAAGGATGGCTGCTACTAGCTGATCAGCGGTGGGGGTGGGGTCTCATGGTGGGGGAGTCCTGGTGCGGGGCATCCCCCACCTCCAGTAGGGGGCGGGCAACCCTAGATTGTTTACAGTTGATTTCCCCCTCAAACTGTAAATCTTAATGCCACTGGCATGCTTGTTCTAAACTGCCTTGGGTCAGCAGGGAGGAAGGCTGGATGCAAATATTTTAAATAAAGAATAAAAGATTAAAATAATAAACAGTGTTCACTTTTAGAGTGCTGTCTGCATTGATTGCATATATGACTGCTGTTCTTCTTCTTCTTCATCATCATCATCATCAATAATAGTGATAGTAACTTTATGCACTTCCCACTTCTCTAAGCAGTAAGAAATCCCAGAGGCCATGTTTGGTTTCCTTCAGAAGAGAACATGCCCATAGCATATTTAGATGTGCTTATAGGCCACCCCCCCCCATTCATTTTGGGTTTTGTCCATAACGACTGCAGATTTTTTAAATCCCACCTATTATTCTTTGCTGATTTCCCTGCTTCAAATGTTTCTTTCGTGACCTTTTTGCAACATTTTTAATTCAATTTATGTGCCATTCCTGCTAGCTCCCTCTCACTGTGGCTGCTTTGGCTGGCCTCTCTGTCCACTGTCTGCCATGAAAAAAATTCAGTGCCTCTGATGCGGATGCTGCTGGGGGTTGGAAGAACTTATTCACAAATAGTTTTCAAGTTGCCAAAGACATGTTGACAGAAGAGAAAAAAGGGTGAAAAACCAGACACTGTCAGGGCTTCTTGCAGCTATGTCTGGGCAAAGGGAATGTTTACCCTCCCTGCTGATCCATGGGACTGAGTTTGAGATTCATATTCCCCAGCTGTCCTTATTTATCAAGAAAAGTTCCACACTCTAATGTGGGAAGGGGCTGTGGCTCAGTGGCAGAGCATCTGCTTGGCATGTGGAAGGTCCCGAGTTCAATCCCTGGCATCTCTCATCAAAAAAAGGAGCAGGAAGGAGGTGAAGTGAAAGACTTCCACCTGAGAACCTATAGATCTGCTGCCAATCTGAGTGGACCTTGATGAACTACGGGTCTGATTGGGTATAAGGCAGCTTTATGTGTTCATGCAGGGGTTGCCTTTTAAAATGCTTTTAGTATGCCCTTATGTGCACTAGGGTGTGCTAGCTGCAATCATAGGTCTACTCATGTGATTGAGCAAATGGAGTGAGTTGAGCTGGGAATTCTCTAGACCCAATATGCGTTCTCTGCAGTCACAAAGAAGCTGTAAAAAGGTAAAGGTAAAGGTTCCCTTGCTCGAAAGCCAGTCGAATCCGACTCTAGGGTTGCGGTGCTCATCTCCGTTTCAAAGCCGAAGAGCCAGCGCTGTCCGAAGACGTTTCTGTGGTCATGTGGCCAGCATGACTAAATGCCAAGGCGCACGGAACACTGTTACCTTCCCACCGAAGTGGTACCTATTTATCTACTTGCAATTTCTTGCTTTCGAACTGCTAGGTTGGCAGGAGCTGGAACTAGAGACAGGAGCTCACCCTGTCATGCGGCACCCGGGTCTCGAACTGCTGAACTACTGACCTTCCACAGCCTGCAGTTCAGTGTCTTAACCACTTGAGCCACCGCAGCTCCAAAGAAGCTGTAGGTAAAGGCAATTTTTAAAGTCCACGGGAGCCATCCTGTCCATGACAATTTTCCCCAGCCCAAAATGGCCAGAGGAGGAACTTATCTGTATAATTTTGGAGCTGCACAGGCTTAGAATACTCTACATGTCCTGGTCCCGGGGGCCCGGGACGGGAGCCGCCCCCCTTTTTCTGAGGTTGTATCCCCAACACCCCTACTTACGCTGAGGTGCGGGACCACGCAGCAGTCATGCCAACCGAGCTGAGAGGAGGATGAGGGGGCGACGGCCAACACCCACGGCGGCCGGGAAGACAGCCCAGGGAGAGAAACAGGATGAGCCCGTCCCCGCTGCCGCATCCCGTGGGAGGTTGCCAGAGGGGTCGGCAGAGCAGGGACCATGCCCCTGAGGGAACTGGAACTCGGCGGCGGCACAGCCCCCAGGCTGACAGGACCGCCGCTGGCACAGGAACGGTCACGCCCCAGTCGACAGGCACATGTCTTACCTTATCAAGGGGGGTGGGGCCGGAAGGGGGGTGGGGAGGGCACGGAGCCGGAGCGCTACTGGGAGCACAGGGAAGGGAATAAAAAGGCAGAGGTGGGAAGAGGCCAGGGAGGAATGACGAGCTGGGACAAACCTAGCTGGGGAAGAGAGAGAGGAGACGAGGGCTGACCAGCTGGAGGAACTCCACGGCCCGGGGCAGAGGGGCAAGAAGGGTGCTGTTAACCCTGCCTCCTGCCATTTCTGAGGCCTCCAAAACCCCCGATACCTTTACACCAACCAGCGCTCCCAGCACCGCGCCCCCACAGCAAGCTCCGGGCGGGAGACCATCTGGGGAGCAGACCCAGCGTATGACACTACGGGCTTTAAAAATGGCAAGTGTTTGATATATTGGCAACAAAAGTTTAAAGTTTAAAAAGTTTTGAGAGGAATATTTCACCAATATGGGCCCCGGTCACATGGAAAATTTGCGGCAGGAGAGATATGAAAGTGATGCGGAGTTTCGGGGTGCGATCACAGGACCACATCTGGGAACTGTAGCACAACCGTCGACGACCCATAGCAGCCACCCGAAAATCCGAAGTAAAAATACCTCAGGGATGGCCTACTAGCAAACGGTTTGCTACGGGCCGTCGATGGGATACTTACGTGTGATTGCGCAAGTGCACTCCTTGCCGTGCATCAAAGGCACTCCCGGACAAAGAAAACCCCGATGTTGCTGCGGCAGGGTCTGATCACATTCTCGCGCATTTAATTGCGCCGCTGCAAAAGGCCATGCTTCCCCCCTGTGTTATCCGGCCCGTGTGGCCAGGGCCATGATTGTTATAAGGCACAACTATTGCAATTATCTGAAAGATTCCCCCCATGTATGGATGTTTGTATGTTGAGTGTGTGTGTGTAAAAATTTAATAAAATATTGTTTAAAAAAATGGCCTTTCCCGTATCTACCATGGAGCTCCAGGGAAAGTGAGTCAGATCTGGGGAATCCCAATTTAGTTCAACAAACACTGTTAAGTTATCACAACATTCAGGACAATGGAATAATAATAATATTAACAACAACGACCCCCCACCCCTATAAGTAATGGTTGAGGGGGTTCTGTTTCACTGTATCTGAAGAAGTGTGCATGCCCACAAAAGCTTGTACCATGAATCAAACTTTGTTGGTCTTAAAGGTGTCACTGGACTCAAACTTTGTTCTGCTACTTCAGACCAACATGGCTACCCCACCTGAATCCATTTCCCACAGTTTTTTGGGACAAGCTACGACCACTGTTCCAGTACACAAGGCTGGCGGGGCACACAAGTTTTGCGGGGTGCTGCTCAGGGCAAGTCATGCTCCACTGGGACAAAGCTGAGCCAGCAGCCCCTTTGTGCAAACAAACACAGAGACACACACGTCCCGATGGATCAGGAAGCACAATGCTTTTCAGGCTCCTGGAAAACTCGTCTGCACTGACAGGAGTAAAAAGTTCCCTCTAGGCAGCTCTCCCAGACTGTGATACTGCAGAGAGGCAAAGGAAGGGCAAATGCTAGTGTCTTTGGGCACTACTGCAAAGGGATCTATGGGCAACAGTGAGTTCTCTGTCAGACCATGGGACTTCGGAGATACCCCCCCATAACACCTGCCCTATCAGTATAGGACGACTGGTACACACATAGAGGGCAAATGTACCTCCTGTCTCTCCCAAAGCCACCGCGCCTGCACAGTACTACCTTAGGAAATCACCATTAGCAGGATAAAATTACTACCGTAACACTATCCAGGGTCTGATATGATTGATGATTCAGCTTTGCGAACCAGACAGAACTGAAAAATATGCGGGTTTTTGTTTTTTTTACAAAGCAAGCAAATTCTGTTGGAAGCCACCCTACCCTGGACCCCTTTGGCAAACAAACTGATCTCCTCGAGATAGCGTCACGCTCAATGTCAGCTCTTTCTAAAATAAGCATCTCAGCCGTTCACCTTGACATTTAGTTCCCATAAAAAATGCCAGGGCATTTGCGTAGCAGGAGCAGAGTGCGGGTCTTGGAGGACAAAACTCCCCTTTTCAGACACAGATGCCCGTGGGTCCTTATTTCTGACACAGTCCTGGGCACAATGGAGATGTGGAGAAAACTGCTCAGTCATTAACAAAATGCCCAGCATTACAGGAAAGAGATAATTAGCTTCCAGTAAGTAAAAGCATTGTTCACAAGTTACAGTAAACACTTGATTTTTCATTTTGCATATGTGCCTTGAGTAATTCTCCCGCTATGTTCAAAACATGTACAGCTCAACGTGTGAACCAAAACTCAGGTTTGTCCAGGTTTTATGCCCAGTTTCATTCTTAAAGTGAATGCAAACATATGTATGCATGTATGTGCAAGGCATATGTGAATTCATTGTAATATGCAAACAGGGCTGTGGATGCAAAAAACACCAGAATGGGGGGGAGGGCAGGATGGATCCCCTACATATATTATTTTATTTATTAAATTTATGCCCCACCTTTTCCCCCAGTGGGGATCCAAAGCAGCTTACAACATTATTCTCCCCTCCCCCATTTTAACCCCCCAACCACAACCCCATGAGGTGGATTGGGTTAAGAAAGAGTGGCTGGCCCAAGAGTGACTGACCAAGGTCACCCGGTGAGCTTCTATGCCAGAGTGGAGATTCTAACCTGGGTCCCTAGTCCAGCATTCTAACTACATACATACATACATACATACATAAGAATATAAGAGAAACCAAAAATACCAGGTGCCATCAGGAGGTCCAGCAGTGGGGCCAGGACACTAGAAGCCCTCCCACTGTTGCCCCCCCCAAGCACCAAGAATACAGAGCATCACTTGCCCCAGACTGAGAGTTCCTATGTATATCTTGTGGATAATAGCCACTGATGGACCTCTGCTCCATACGCTTACATTGGCCCTGGCTTTATTTTAGCTTCATGGTACCACCTTGTAGCCATTTAGCTATGTGATGAGGTGTGAAGCCAGCACACAGCCAGGGCAATGTTTCTTGCCCTTGCTCAGGTATCTTACGGTAAATGTGGGGGGGGGATGGCACCCAGCAGTGGAGTAAAATCATTGCTCTCTGGATTATGAAACAGGGAGATGGAATGGAGAAACTGGTGCATGGGAAGGGCTTTCCTGAAACCCTTTGCTTCCATCAGAAAAGCTTCCATTTCAAGCTGCAGTAGCTGTTCTGTGAACTTTTGGTTTGGCTCTTGCATTCACATTCAAAGGCACATTTGGACACACGTCTGATTTAGGCTCTGAACTGGCAGAAGGCTGCTTTGACGTACATGCAAGAACCACACATTTCTTCTTTTCCGCCCTGCTGCTCTCTGTCTTTGGAGGCAGAATGCAAGCACAAAAGAGCTGGGAGCAAAATACTCTAGCCCAAAGATTTTTCATAGGTGGATACAGGTGTTCAGCTATTTCTTATGCATTTGGGGGAAAATAATACCCCCCCAATTCTGCTGGTTTGCTACTACCTTCCACTTCCGGTAAGAAAGCTGGACAAGAAATATCCACATAATCCTGGAACACACTTAATTGTGAGTTGAAAATAGGCTTGCCAACATCCTGGTAGGTCCTGGAGATCTCCTGGAATTACAACAGATCTCTAGTCGACAGAGATCTGTTTCCTTGGAGAAAATGGCCGCTTTGGAAGTTTGACTATATAACAGTACTAGGAATAAGGCCCGTTGTGGAAATAAATACAACGGGCTCTAGAAAGAGGCTCTGGGAGAGTGCCACGGCTTTGGGCACTCAGTGACAATTTGCTGTGGCAATCTCAGCAGGGTATAATGACAGAGTCCACCATTTTCTCCAGAGGAACTGATCTTTGCTACCTGAAGAGCAGTAGTAATTTTGAGTGATCTCCAGCCCACCCCCAAGATTAGTAACAGTGGTTCCCCAGGAGGGAGTGGCTGGTTTGGAGAGTGGAGTCTATGGCATTGTACCTGTCTGAGGTCCCACCCCTCCTCAACACTCACCCTCCTCTCCAGGTTTGACCCCTCAAATCTCCAGGAATTTCCCAACCTGGAGTTGATAACCCTATCTCCCTCCCAGCCAACCATCAACCTACCTGTAGTTTTCCATCTCCTCCCCCCTCCCTCCTAGAGAGCAGTTGTAATTTTGAGTGATCTCCAGCCCCCATCTGGAGACTGGCAACAATGGTTCCCCATCAGGGAATGGCTGGATTGGAGGGTGGAGTCTATGGCATCGTACCTGTCTGAGGTGCCACCCCTCTTCAAACCTCACCCTCTCCAGGCTCCATCCCTCAAATCTCCAGGAATTGCCCACCTGGAGTTGGCAACCTGATCAGGACTGGACCCAATGAGTTTTCTCCCAAAGGCCAACATAGGTGTGGAAAGGGCCTTTTACTGACAGAGGAGAAAGTACAGGTGCCAACTCTGATTAGGGAAATACCTGGAGATTTGGGGGGTGGATCCTGTGGAGGGCAGCATTTGGGGTGTGTGTGGAAGGACTCAGCAGGGTATAGTGCCATAGAGTCTACCCTCCAAAGCAACCATTTTATCCCGGGGAACTGATCTCTGTCATCTGGAGGTCAATTGTAACAGTGGGAGATCTCCAGGTCCCACCTGGAGATTGGCAACCCTAGGGGAAAGTCAGCCACACAGCAGGGAGTTGAAGAAAATGGTTTGATGGTCACTGGCCCACCTTGTTAGCCAGCCAGCCAGCCATGCTGAAGCTAAGCAGGAAAGAGAGCCTTTTTCCATTTATTCTGACAGGAAAGTGGCCATTGGGGAGGGGGTTATGGGCAGGGGAAGGGGTTATGCTGAAAGTCCTTTGTTTTTTTACTTACAGAACCAAGCTTGGCTGCCTACCAACAGCCACTGACAGTCCCTCACAGGAGTCAAGAGAACTGTCTTCCTCAGGGGAGAGAGCTGTCCTGTCTGAAGGGGGAGTGGGTGGGGAAGAGGAGCAGACCCAGCACCTGGCCAATGGCACGCGACTACTCTTGAGTGGCGGCTGATGGGCCAATGGCTGAGGGAGGGCATTTTACAGCCAATGGGAGAGCATGGAATCTTAGGAAACCAAAAGATAATTATTATAAGGAGAGATACCTGGCTGAGGCCCCTCCTCTCCCCAAAGCTTCCCTCCCTAGGCTCCAGTCCCCAAATCTCCAGGTATTTCCCAACCCAGAGATGGCAACCCAAGTTGCAAAGAAGGGGCACAAACTGAAAGTGGAATTACAATCTAAACAGGGACTGTAACAGTTCCTTCTGCACAAACACTGTGGAAAAAATATAGCGCCCCCCCCACTGTGCAGACTTCAACCTATTAAAAAAACAAACCAACTGGGCCATATGAATTAGTTTTAAGTACGGAAAATTAATAGTAGCTATTAAAAGAAAATGTTACACAGAGAAATCGTACCACAGAATCTCACAAATGTGAAGGCTGGAGGGAGAAACTGGTCAGTCAGGCAAGAAAACCACCCACGCTTCTTTGAAATAAAGTCTCTTTCCAATTATTCTACAAGAATTCTCTCAATGAAAGCAGACACAGTGCTGAAATTCTGTCCTTGGGAGGATCGCAGACACTGTATACTCCATGCTGGGAAGCAGAAGTAGCTGCACAGAGTGCCAATGTTGTGTACTGGTCAGAGCATCAGACGAGGATTTGGGAGACCCACGTTCAAACGCCCACTCTTCCATGGAAGTGCAATGGATTGGTAATAGGGCTGCCAGCCTTCAGGTGGGGCCAGGGGATCTCCTGCTTTTACAATTGATCTGATCAGCTCCCCTGGAGAAAATGGCTGCTTTGAAGGTTGGACGCTATGGCATTATACCATGCTGTGGCCCCTCCCCTCCCCTCCCCAAACCCCACCCTCTCCCGGATCCACCCCCAAGGTCTCCAGGTATTTTCCAACTCAGACCTGGCAACCCTACTTGGTAACCTTGGGTCAGTCACACACTCTCAGCCTAAACTACCTCACAGAATTGTTGTGTGGACAGGGCCGGCTTGCTCACTAGGCAAACTAAGTGTTCGCCTAGAGTGCGCCAGTCCTTGGGGTGCCAAAAGCCCCCGCCCCCACCAAAAGCCCCCTGCCCCCACCAAAAGCCCCACCAAAAAACCCTGCCCCTTCCCTGGCTTACTGGCGTGCCCTGCAGCTGTGGGGCATGTAGGCAAGCTGGCACTGGGATGGAAGGGAAAAGGGTTTAAACCCCCACCTCTCCCCTGGTTTGCCGGCAGGCCCCGCAGCTGCAGAGCACGCAGGCAAGCTGGCACTGGGATGGAAGGGGCGGGGGTTAAAACCCCCTTCCCTTCCTTGGCTTGCCGGTGGGCCCCGCAGTTGCGGGGCATGCAGGCAAGCCAGCGCTCAGATGGAAGGGAAGGGGGCTTAAACCCCCGCCCCTTCCCTGGCTTGCAGCTCGCCCATCCTCCCCCTCCCCCCTTGGGGGGGAGAGGAGATGGGGGTGGCATGGCTGGTCTCCGGGCCCCACCGGGAGGTTGGCATCTGCGCCCTGCCTAGGGCGCAGAAACACCTTCAACCGGCCTTGTGTGTGGACAAAATGGAGGGGAGGAGAATGATGTAAACTACTTTGGGCTCCCACTGGGAAGAAAGGTGGAGTGTAAATGAAGTAAATAAAAATAAATACCATCAACAATCCTTTGCAATGTTCCACCTTTTCTGCTTTCCTTTCTGATTTTGCCAAGCCAGAAACATGGGAACTGGCACGGCTTCACTCAAACACACAAGGAAACAAAGAACACCACACAGAAAAACAGCTTGGTACCTTAAAGAGAGGCCCATCCTAGTAAGTGGCAGGTAGAAAGGAACTGCAAGTGAGGGCACTATGAGGAGAAAACAGAATTTCAGAGGATCTAACTGAGGTTGGGAATAAGGAGTGGGAAAGGAGTTAAAAAGTCCCTCGATTCCTGTAATATTTTAGGACAGGAAATCCCAGCATGGCTGATCCAGTGTCATGTCTCCTGGGCCTTCAACTGGCCAACCTGTGTCTGGGCTGTATCCTTTCAAATTACATGCGTGTCTGTATGTTGTGGGGGCTTACAAGCTGGAATGCTTCTTCACAACAAATACTTTTTCCACAATGAAAATCAGTATGGCCACCTGGCAGACTAAGGTTTTTCTAATACACAGGGAATGCTTTTTCATGGAAGAACATCCAGTCAGCTATCATATTTTTAAACACAGAACTAATGATTAATACATATATGAAACAGCCCTCACACTGCATACACATCACCGACTTGAGACAAACCCCAATCTAGTCTACTCTTCAGGTGCTCTGTAGAACAGCCACTACAGTACCTGCTCATTCCTTCTCAGGTGAATCTTTAAAAATTTTTAAACAACCCAAGCCCTGTCTACTTGGCATAGGAGGAGCACAACAGTTTAGATCTCAAGACTGCCTTCAAACCACCACAGTTAAAAATGATGCACTTCGTTTGTTTCTTGGATGATGAACCAATAATAAAAGCATACACCTGTCATTCACCAAAGCAACCCAATGCAACAGAGTCAGAACTACCACCATCTCCGATGTGCCCAGCTAGCAGATCAGAGCTGGGCATTTGACGTAGAGTTGCCAGCTCCAGGGCGGGAATTCCTGGAGATCTGGGGAAAGCCTGGGGAAGGTGGAGTTTGGGGAAGGGAGGGAGTTCAGCAGACTATAATGCCACACAGTGCACTCTCCAAGGCAGTCGTTTTTGCCTGGGGAATAGCTCTCTATAGTCTGTAGATCAGTTGTAATTCTGGGAGATCTCCAAGCCCCACCTGGAGGTTGGCAACCCACACCCCATCATATTCACTTCATGGCTGGGCCACCCACAGGTGGATGTCACAATGGAAAAACCATCATCAATTTTTCTGTACTTACATACCAGTTTTCTCACTCAATCTTACCACATCCCCTCCTCACTGCAGGACCTGTTCTGTGTGGGATTTTTTATCCACGCAGGTTCCACAGTCCCCGGCCTAAGGCAAAGCACCCCTTGTTCCTTCTTTTGCCACCAAAAAGAACTGACAGGAGCCACCCTATTCTCCAGTTCCACACCCCCCCCAGGTGCAAAATTTCATTTGTGGTATATCAGCCCATCCCTGATAATGCAGCTGTTTAACGTGACTTGATGCTCCATGTTGAAGCTGGTCTTCCAAAGAATGCTCTCAGATATTTTGGTGGTAGAAAGGACTGTCGAGTTGCAGCCGACTCATGGCAACCCTGCAGGCTTTTCAAGACAAGAGTCTCTAAAAGAGGTGGTTTGCCATTGCCTGGCACCCCACTTTGACCATGGACTTTCTGGGTGGTCTCCCATCCAAATACTAACCAGGACTAACCCTGTTTAGCTTCCAAGGTCTGATGAGATCAAGCTAGCCTGGGCTACTCAGGTGAGGAGACACCATAGGCATCAACTAAACAGAGATTACCATATTGTAACTATTCTCTGCCATAAGGGTATGGAAGGGGGTGGGCAGGTGGAAGTTCCTATTGAAATGGTTTATCTTATTAAGAAAGGACAACCTATTGGTACATGGTGGCAGAAGGCCAGTCTTTCAATAACCGGCTTCATTCCCCTGATACTTACGGGTTGGATCCAGACTAAATTTTCCACCAGTGGAATGAAATCTTCCTGCCTTTCCCTTCCCACTGCAACCCATGCTGTTCCTGTGGGGAGAGGGGACCCTGAGAAACAACAGGGAAGGGCTGTGGCTCAGTAGCAGAGCACCTGCTTGACACACAGAATGTCCCAGGTTCAATCCCCAGTTGAAATTATCAGGTATTAGGTGATGTGAAAGACCTCTGCCTGAGAACCTGGAGAGCCACTGTCAGTCTGGGTAGACAATACTGAGTGTGATGGACCAATGGTCTGATTCAGTACAAGGCAGCATCCCGCATGTTCCTATAATAGGAGGGGGCCTGCATCCAGAAGGAGGCAATGGCCAATGGTGGCTAAAGGAAAACACTGCCTTTAAAGTTCTTTTGGGGAACGGAGGGGTCTGATCCTCATCAGAGCTTGGAAGCTAAGCAGGATCAGCAGTACTTGCATAGGAGACCATCAAGGGTTCCTGTACAGAGGAAGGCAATGGCAAAGCAACCTCTGCTCATCTCTTGCCTTGAAAACCCCACGGTAATGGAATCACCATGAGTCAGTTGTGAGTAGATGGCACACAGTTTTGTCATTGTTAAATGCTCACAATTTTGTCATTATTAAATGCTCTCTTCCTTCGGATCCTGCAACTGATTTCATGAACCTGTTAACGAACTCAGAGTTTGCTACATGGTTAAAAAAATTACAGACCCATTAGAGAAAAATAAAATGTTTAAAAAACTCAATCCTAGCTTGCCATTCAGTGCAGGTTTTCTTGGTCTCTCATTTGAACATTAAAAAAAAAACACCTTTATAAATTGCAAGCGATGGTATTCTTAGGACATCAGGTTTTCAAAGTGTGAGACCAGCTTTGCATTTTGTCAAATAAGGAGCAATTTTTTTTTTTACAAGACCCTGCTACAAACTAGGTTGTAACCCTCAGTGAGAGAGAATATTTCACACCAGAGGAAAGGCAGAAGGAAGGAAAAGAGGTGAGAAGCAGCAAGCTGGAGAAATGGGATTCCTCCTCACTTTAAAGCATCCAAGAGAGAAACTTGGGGGGGGGGCAGGGGAGCAGTATTAGGTTCGGCTGGGTCAGAACAATCGCAGCCAAGGGGTCCATTTCTAAACAACCAGCAAAAGAAGTTAACCCCCTACAAGCGAAACCCAATCGGATGGGCCAGGGACGGTGAGATTTGGAAACAAGCCAGTTACTACTGAACTGCAGAGTCACCAACAAGAGAGAAGATGGTGTGTGTGTGTGCGGGGGGGGGGGACGACTGCTGGTTTTCACCGTCCTTCTCTTCCATCCCCGCCAAAGGGGCAATCTTTGTAAAGGCCACCCAGCCCAATTTGGAGGCAGCCGTGGCCAACTGGGAAGGTGCTCTCTTCCCAGACAGCAGCTTTCCAAAAAAAGAGAGAGATCCAGCCTGAAAAAAAGAACTTTGAACAAATCGCCTAAGATTGAATGGGATGATTAACTCTGGCAAAGTGGCTGGATGGGCGATTCTCATTCTCTCCCTCTCTCTCTGCCTTCCCCCCCCATCCCACAGACTAGGAGAAGGGATCTCTCCGGTCTCCATTGGCTGGATGGCGACTGACACGCAGCCCTCTCCTGCCTCTCTGCTCCCCAAATGGCTCAAGGATGCTACCCAGGTTCGGGTGGGGAGGGGAAGGCAGGGGGTGGAAGGAGATGCCCTCAGAGGCAGAGAGGGAGGGAAGAAGGGAGCGCAAAAGAGAGCGAGCAATACTGGACCAGGCTTTCACTCGGATCTTGAGCTCCCCTTCCTGAGGCTCCGGCATGACTTTCTTGGAGACCCGCAGCTTGTTCAGCCCGCCGAAGGCGGACAGCACCACGGCTCGCATCTCTTTGGCGTCCGCCGCTCTCGGGCTGCCGCCGCCGGTGCCGCCTTCCGCCGCCTCCTTCTCGATCATCTGCTCCGTTTCCTCGGCTTTCTCGGCTCCTTCCTTGGCCATGGCGCTGGCGGGCTGGCGGGCTCGGGGCGTACGGCGGGCGGGCGGGCTGGCTGGCGGGCTGGACGGCTGCGAAGCGGCAGAGGCGGACCGAAGGCGCTTCCCTTCCGCACGCCGCCGGTCCCTCCTGTTGAATGCGCGTCTCCGGCAGCGAGGCGGAGGATGCCTGCCCGCGATGTGCGCAATGGCTGCAGCCGCCGGGAGGAGAAGGGGCTCGGGTCCTACCGCCGGCCCGACCGTAACTCACGGAGTAGATGCGCAGCCCGGAAACAGAAAAGGTCCTACCAGCCTTGCGGTACCCGGCGTGTCAGCAGCATCACAGCAGCAGCAACAGCAGCCGAATGGGAAAGGCTGTAAGCGCCGAGCACTGTGGGGCGGGCGGCTTTCAAGACTAGTGGATTGCTGCTGCGTTAGACGTTCAAGATGACTTGCGCTCCTTGGATGGTTGCCTACCTCCTGGTGAGAGCAGGAGATCTCCCGGAATCGCAACTGATCTCCAGGCTACAGAGATTAGATCCACATGGGTGCCTTGGAGGGTGGACTCTATGGTATTATACCCCGCCGAGGTCCCTTCTCTCTCCAAACTCCACGCTCCCCAGGCTCCACCCCCAAATCTCCAGGAATTTCCCAACCCCTGAGCTGGCAACCCAACCCTCTGGTCTTAATAAGGACCCAGATAGGTACTAAAATCTTGAACACATCACTTCATGCAAAAGCTGATGTGCCTCCTTGCCTTCTATTATACCTGCTTATCTTGCACTAGATTTTAGGTTAATCCTGCTTTGTCTGTGTAACAATGGTTACATGAGTGAACTGACCCTTAAACGCCCCTTTCAGCTAGCCCCTTTGCAACACCCTCCCATCGCTGTCTTAAAGCTCTGGATATAAAAGGATCGACCTAATGGATATATTCTCCAGTGCATCTGATGAAGTGAGCTCTGATATCTGCTGGAAAGAATGTGGTTCGAAGAGGATTCCACTCAGGGAATAAGAACCTCCTGGTGGTCCACAGTCTTAGAGAGATTCGGCTGTCCTCAACCAGGGCCAGGGCTTTTTTTGGCCCAGGCCCCCACCAGGTGGAACTCTCTGTTGGAAAACATCCATGCCCTGCAGGAGTTATTACCTTTCCATGGGGCATGCAAGGCAGAGATGTTCCACCAGGCATTTGGTTGAGGACAAGCGATAGGGACAGTATGACACCTGACACTCTCATATACTTCCCCATCAATGTTCCCTCTAAGCTGCGGAGTCTTGTGAGCAAAAATTCTACTTTGTGAGCTACTGGTATTGTGCGTGAGCGATTTGGCTACTGCTTAAATTAGTTTGCTCTGGAGCCATCCTTCCTGAGCTGAGACAAAAACGTGTGAGCCAGAGGCTAAAAAAACCTGTGAGCTAGCTCACAGTAACTCAGCTTAGAGGGAACACGGTTCCCCATCCCTTGCAACCCCTCCCCCCAAGGAGGCTGGGGAGCTGAATTTTTTCCTGCCATCTTATATGTGTGTTTGTGTCTGTCTGTCTATCATCTATTGGATTTGTACCCCGCACTCACCACCAAGGCAGGCTCAGGGTGGCCTATATAAAAATAGCAATAGATAAAACAACAATATAAATATCAGCATAAAACACCACATAGTTACTAAAAACAGTTTGTATAGCAATGGTGGTACAATAGTCGCAGTGTACATAATGAGCATGCAGTCAGCGGTGGATTTCCCCATCGGCAAGCTCAGGCTGGATGATGAAGCTCAGGCACAGGGTCCTAGATGGTAAAGTGCAGCTCCTTACCTAAAAGCCTGGCAGAAGAGCTCCATTTTACAGTCCCTGTGGAACTGTAAAAGGTCCCGCAGGGCCCTGATCTCTTCTGGAAGAGATCACCCTCCAAAGCACCCAGGTTGGAACCAACAGTGAAAAGGCCCTGGCCCTGGTCGATGCCAGCCTGGTGTCTTTAGAGCCAGGGAAGGTCGAACGATTTTGAGACCCTGACTGTAGTGTTCTCTGGGGAACATGTGGGGAAAGGTGGTCCCTCAGGTAGGTAGGTCCCTGACCATAAAGGACTTTAAAGGTAAGCACCAGCACCTTGAAGCAAATTCAGTACTCTATAGGTAGCCAGTGCAGTGCTTTCAGCGCAGGCTGGATATGCTCCCCCTTGGGGAGTCCCAGCAACAACCTGGCTGCCGTGTTCTGCACCAGCCGAAGCTTCTGGATGTGGGTCAAGGGCAGCCCCATGTAGAGAGCATTACAGTAGTCTAATCATGAGGTAACCATAGTATGGATCACTGTCGCCAAGTAATTGCATTCGAGGAAGGCTGAAGATAATAAAAGGCTGATTTAGCAGTGGCTGCTACCTGGGCCTCCATCATTAGGGAGGCATCCAGGAGCACTTCCAAACTCCTAACCTCTGATGCTGGCACCAACGGCACCCCATCGAAGGATGGGAGTGGGATCCCTAACCTCAGACCACCCCGACTCAAGCACAGGACCTCTGTCTTCATCAGATTCAATTTCAGACAGCTCAGTCTAAGCCAGCCTGCCATGGTCTGCAATGCCAGGTCCAGATCTCCTGGATTGGAGTCAGACTGGATGCCCAACAGCAGATAGAGCTGGGTGTTATCCACATACTGGTGACAACCCAATCCATGCCTCTGGGCAATCCGGGCAAGGGGACTCATATAGATGTTAAATAGCATCGGGGAAAGTACTATCCCTTGTGGCACTCCACAAACTAGTGGGTGCTTTTGGGACAGCTGTTCCCCTAATGCCACCCTTTGTCCCTGACCCTGAAGGAACAAGAAGAGCCACTGCCAGGTGGACCCCTGAATCCCAGCGTCAGCAAGGCGGGGGATCAGTAGTTGATGGTTGACCATATCGAATGCTGCCGACAGGTCTAACAACAGCAAGACTGCCGAGCCACCCTGATCCAGATGCCTCTGAAGGTCATCTATGAGGGTGACCAGTGCGGTCTTGTCCCATGGCCTGGTCAGAAACTGGACTGGTACGGATCTAATATGAAAGTGTCATCCAAGAAACCCTGCAGCTGAATCACCACTGCCCTCTCGATTAGTTTGCCCAAATAGGGCAAATTGGAAACAAGCCAGTAGTTAGCCAATTTGGCCAGATCCTGAGATGGGTTTTTTAGGAGAGGGCGTACCACTGCTTCCTTGTCAATAATATTCCTTAGGGCACCTCATAGCCCATTGCGACCCGCTTCAACTAGCCACGATGGGCATGGATCAAGGCTGCAGGTGGTAGGGCATACAGTTGAAAATAATTTGTCAACTTCCTCTAGGCTGAGTGCACTGAAATGATCCAGAACACGACTAGAAGATATGCATGGACCCTCGAGTTCACTTACTGTCTCAACTGTGGTGGGGAGGTCACGGCGGAATGACAAGACTTTATTTGCGAAATAGCTCACAAAAGCCTCACAGCCAATATCCAATTCCTTAGCATTTGATCTGCTCTGTGGCAGAGTTGTTATGGACCAAATTGTTCTAAATAATTTGGCTGGATATGAGCTCGCAGATGTAATCACGGTCGCGTAATACTCTCTCTTAGCGGCTTTGACTGCCATCTCATTGGATCTCATAAACATCCTATAAGATGCTCTTGCACTAGCCAATCTTCCACTAGCTCATACAACGAGCCACCAGGGGACATCTGAAGCTGCACTGGGTCCATATGGCTCCATGGGTAAGCCAAAATCTGCTCGTCACCCAAACAGGATTGGGGTGGCACATTCACACGGGCCTTCAGGGCATGGTGGTCCAACCATGGCACTATGGTGGCAGTAATCCGGTCTACTGTAACCCCTGCTGTGAAGATCAGATCAGTGAGTGGGGGCCATTACATACTGGGCTAATCCTAGATAGATAGATAGATAGATAGATAGATAGATAGATAGATAGATAGATAGATAGATAGATAGATAGATAGATAGATAGATAGATAGATAGATAGATAGATAGATAGATATAGATATAGTTTAATTGACTGATCTATTTTTAGGTGGTATTAATGTTGGTTTTAACATAAAGAACTTTGTATATTATTTTGTTATAAGCTGCCCTGCACCCTGCTTGTAGGGAAGATTGGCCTAGTAGATCCAATTTAGTAAATAGATAAATAAATAATAGTCTTTAAGGTGGCTCTGGATTTTTTAAAAAAGCCATCAACCCCCAAGCCGTGTTAGGTGGAATGGGGAATCTGTTCTTGATTTCTGTAGCCCCACCCATATGTGCGGAGCTTTACAGGGCAGAAGACTCCTTGCCTCAGCCAGGATACAATCTAAAACATGACACAGGAGACTCAAGAAAAACCAATAACAACCATCCTTCCAGAGAGGTGGTGGGTCTTAATCTGCTATAGCCAAAACAATGGAGATTCTTGTGCTTTAAAGCTGACATATCTGCCATGACAAAGCCTGGGCCCAGTGGCACCTTTAAGACCAATGAAGTTTTATTCAAGGTATAAGTTTTCATGTGCAAGCACGCTTCTTCACAAAAGCCTTGAATAAACCTTGAATAAAATTAAAGGTGCCACTGGACTCAGACTTTGTTCTGCTGCTTCAGGCCCACACAGCTACCCACCTGAATCTAAATCGACCATACATTCCTATGTCAAATGCACAGAAAGAACTGGGCTTTGATCATAGTACTTCTGGATAGGGTTGCACTGTTATTGTGACATAAGCTTTTGGAGCCAAAACCCACTTCATCGGATGCATGAACTGTTACCTTCAGTTAGCATGGGTGAATACACACATATGGTGTTTCTGTGTAAAGCATTTAAAAAGATATAGAATATTTCTGAGCACTGAATTTTAATTCATTATAATTTGATGCCTTAGAAGAAGAACATGCCTTTGAGTTGCAGCTGATTCGTAGCAACCCCATCGATGGGGGGTTCCAGGCAAGTGATAAGCAGAGGTGGTTTGCCCCTGCCTTCCTCTGCAGTCTGGACAGCAGCCCCGGTCTTCCTTAGTGCTCTCCCATTCTAGTGCTGACCTTGGCTGACCCTGCTTAGCTTCCAAAGTCTGATGATCTTGGGCTAAGATGGACTGTTTGAAGCATTGCACCATAAACAATTACTTTGGTATCCCTCCCTCCACCCAAAGAGTTCATGACAGTTTACAGACTTCCAGCAAAATCCTAAGCAGGCCTATTCAGAATCTTACTAAATTCTACTCACTGGGGTTTACTCCCAGGGATGCGTTATTAGGAGTGCTCTGAGATTTTTCATCACACTCTGCGCTGATTTACTGAACAACTCAATTGATTTACTGATGCACAAATAATGTTGAAGAAGGAGTACCAAAAAGGTAAACAGAAAATGCTGTGACAATAAAAAATCACAGGTGCAGTTTGCCCAAGGAAGATTCCCCACGCTTCTACTTGCAGCTGCTGGATGACCTTGGGCAAGCCATAGTTCTGACACAGATGTTCTTGAAAAAGAACAGTTTCTGTCAGAGCTCTCTCAGCCCTACCTACCTCACAGGGTGTCTGTTGTGGGGAGGGGAAGGGAAAGGAGTTTGTAAGCCGCTCTGAGACTCTGAGTGAAGGGTGGGGTATAAATCCAATCTCCTCCTCCTCCTCTTTCTAAGTCATCCTTTGTAGGTACACTTATTCTTATTGAGGAATCCCTGAGAGAGCTGACAGGGAAACTTGGGCTTTTCCAGAATATATCTGAAAGCCACCATTCTGAAGAAATGCTGTGGTTCATACATGTCTGGGGGTAGCCCTGTTACAATGCAGTCTTAAGCAGAGTTATACCCTTTTAAGTCTTGTGAAATCAATGCACTTGGGACCAAAATACACATAATTTTATTTACTTATTTCCACCACATTTATTTATTTTATTGAAAATGTTTATATCCTGCCTTTCTGCCCCATCAGGGTGAGGTGGCTAGCAATGAAAACAAGAATAATAAAAAACACATCTTAAAAACGAGAGCTGTAATATATGTATCTAAAACACAAAACAGCAAATTCAAACTTAAGGCAGGAAGGATGGATCACTGAGGGAACATCAGATGAAACAAAACAAAGTCTTTACCTGCCACAGTTTGGCTACCCCTGCTTTAGAGTGTGGAGTTCATGGTACTGTACCCCACAGAGGTCCCTGTCCTCCCCAGGCTCCATCCCCAAATCTCCAGGAATTTCCCAACCTGGACCTGCTGTCAGTCCTAGATCTGACTGGCTTTCCACACAGCTGCACAGCAACTGTGAGGAATGCTTCTTCAAAGCACCACAACATGGCAAGTTGAATTGTTTAAAAAATAATGTGCAGTGTGGCCCTTAGAAGGCTGTAACTCTGTTTAGGATTCAGCTGTTAGTCTGTGGCAGTGAATATAAACAGGAATCTAGAGGCATTTTAAAGACTGACCCTATGACCTTGCTCTTTATAACCTGACCTTGCTCTTTGTCTCTCTGTGTGTCTTATGTCTGCATAATAAGCACCCACTACAGGCATGATGAAGTGGGCTCGAATCCACCAAAATTTTATGCTAGAATATAGAATGTATTGCTCTTAAAGGTGGCACAAAACAGATACCGATAACTGGATTCCCCTGTGGAAATCATGTTTGGGCTCACTCCTACCTGCGGATGGACATAATCTTGAAAGTCTATGTGCATTTAGCTACATGGGGTAGATGTACTTCCAGCTGCTCCAGAAAGGGCATTTTGTGCACATTGACTTCGGTGGCCAGGTTTTGTTCATTTTTTAAAAAAAATTGCTTCCCATCATTCTAGCACTTTGTTGCGAGCTAGGGTGGCCAGGTCCCCTTGCTGCTCTGGTGGGGGGGATTTGGGGGGCATTCTGGAGGTGGGCCAGATGTAGCATGATGTCCCCGATGTGACGACATTACCCAGAAGTGACATCATTGCTTCAGGGATGTTGCGTGGGGGATGCTGTGGTTTTTGGGCAAACTCTATGGTAAAATTGCCAGGTCTGTCCATCCCCCCACCCCCCGCCACTGGCAGGGGATGGGAAGTAGGATTGCAAGATCCAAGCCGGGAAACTCCTGGAGATTTGGGGATGGAGCCTGAAGAAGACACTAGTCTCAGTGGGGTACAATGCCATAGAGTCCGCCTTCCAAAGCATCCATTTTTTCCAAGGGCACAGATCTCCGTGACCTGGAGATAGCGGCAATTCCAGGGTATCCCTAGGTCCCACCTGGAGGCTGGAACCCCTAGAAGGAAATTGCACTTGATTCCAAGTCCCAAAAGGGAGGCTGGGAGCTAAGTGGAGACCACAGGCTCAATGGCACACTCTTAATTTTTTTTTTGAGCAGAAAGATACCAAACTGATTATACTGGGTCAGAACATTGGTCTGTCTACCTTGCAACTGTCTATCTGATTGGCGATGACCCTTCAGCATCTCAGAAGGAGAAGAGAGAGGGGATGGTGTGGTGGTTAGTGTCAGACTAGGATCTGAGAGACACAAACCCCTGATCTGCCATCAAAGTTCACTAGGTGGCCTTGGGTCAAAATCACTCCCTCTCAGCCTAATTTACCTCACCAGGTTGTTGTGAAGAAAAATGGAGGACCTGCTTTGGGTCCCCATTGAGGAGAAAAATGAGATATAAATATTTAAATAAAATAAAAGCACCAGCAAGCCTTCAATTGGAGATGCCAAGGCTCTAACCTGTAATCTTCTGTGTACAAAGTGTCACTTCTACCATTAAGTCATAGCCCCTCTCCACCTGTTGAAAAACATTCCCAGATGAAAGACAAGAGAAACTCAGTTTTCCCCAGGGAGGGAAGGAAGCAGATTCACTCTGGATTTCTGAGTCTAGCAGAAGGGGTTGAGAAAAGTCCAAGCAACATTTATTTATTTATTTAGAAGCATTTTTTTTTTAAAAAATATACCACCTCTGCAGAGTCCTGCTTGAGGCAGCCTACAAATGAAACCCTCATAACATATAAAAACAAACCAAGTCCTTAAAACAGACCTCAAACCAGAGATAGTTTATTAAACAGCCAAAAAGATCAGCTCCCCCTTCCCCAGTGAAGAAGAAGAAGAGAAGAGATTGGATTTATACTCCACCCTTCACTACCCAAAGGAGTCTCAGAGCGGCTTACAAACTCCTTTCCCTTCCCCTCCCCATAACAGACACCTTGTGAGGTAGGTGGGTCTGAGAGAGCTCTGACAGAAACTGCTCTTTTTCAAGAACAGTTGTGCCAGACCATGACTTGCCCAAGGTCATCCAGCAGGTGGAAGTGGAGGAGTGGGAAATCAAACCTGGTTCTCCCAGATTAGAGTCCGCACACTTAACCACTACACCTAACTGGGTAACACAAAATGTTTGATCAGCCACTTAAATCCCAGAGCCAGGAGGCAACATCAGGGGAAGACCTCAGCCTCTGTTCCCTGTTGTTGGTTGTCCAGAGGAACTGGGTGGCCACTGTAAGAAAGAGGACGCTGGTCTGGATGGACTATTGATCTGATCTAGCAGAGCTCTTCTTATGTTCTTATAAGACAGGTAGGTGCCAGGGGAGCCTCATGGCGAGGCCATTCAAAGGCAAGGTGTCACTACTGAAAAAGCCCTGTCTGTGGTCACCACCTGCCTCACCTCTGCTGGTGGGGACTCAGAGAGCAGAGCTTGAGAGGAGGATCTCAGGAGGGCTGAAACATATGGGAGGAGGTGGTGTTTCAGGTACCTCAACCCCCAATTCATTTAGGGTCTTATAAGTAAGTACAAATACTCTGAACTGGGAAGGGGCTGTGGTTAGGGTTGCCAGACCCCCGGTCAGGGTGGGTTTCCCCCCAATTTCTGGGGTTCCAGCCCACCGTCAGGCAGCTGACTGGTGGGGGAAGCCCCACCCCCAAACAGACACGTTGCTGTGCAATATTCCTGTCAAAATGATGTCAGAAGGAACCTAATTCAACCCCCAACATCTCTAGTTAAAAAGGATCAGGTATTAGGAGATGTGAAAGGCCTCTGTCTGAGACCCTGGAGAGCCGCTGCCAGTCTGAGTAGACAACACTGACTTTGAGGGACCAAGGGTCTGATTCAGTATAAGGCAGCTTCAGATGCATTCATGAGAATTGTCCTCAGAAACAGATGGGATTTGAACCTACTTCTGTGACGATATGAACCTACAATCCAGTGACTTTACCATTAGATTTCTTGCCTTCTACTGCAAATATATACCAATTTATTTATTTACTTTACTTATACCTCTGCCCAAGGCTTTTTTTGTAGAAAAATCCCAGCAGGAGCTCATTAGCATAATAGGCCACACACAACAGCAGAGAATCATTAGCATATTAGGCCACACCCCTGACAGCACAGCTCATTAGCATATTAGGCCACACTCCCATGTTGCCAGAAGTCTGGTTATCCAGCCACACCCACCTTTTGCTTCTTATTCTGTTTACCTTGTTTGTTGTCAAAACCCAGGGCTTTTTTTGGAGCAGGAACTCCTTTGCATGTTAGGCCACACAGCACTAATGTAGCCAGTCCTAATGAGTTTCCGCTATTATGCTAATGAGTTCCTGCTGGGCGTGGCCAACTCAGGAGCCAGCCAGAACTCCATTCCTGTGCGTTCCTGCCCCAAAATAGCCCTGCCTCTGCCTTTCTTCCCAATAGGGACCCAAAATGACTTTCATTGTTCTCCTCTCCTCCATTTTATCCTCACAACAACCCTGTCAAGTTGGCTGAGTGTGTGCTACTGGCCTAGATCACCCAGTGAAATCCTACCATTGAACAGTGGTTCATACCTGAGTCTCCCATATCCTAGTCCAGTGGTCTAACTCAGGGGTCCACAATCTGTGGACACCTTTGGCATTCTGACACAAAGTGGTGGGCACAACCTCAAAATGGCTGCCAGACAGGGTTGCCAGCTCTGGTTTGGGAAATACCTAGAGATCTGGGGGATTGAATCCGGGGAGGGCAGGATTTGGGGAGGGACCTCAGCAGGCTATAATGCCATACAGTCCACCTTCCAAAGTGGCCATTTTCTCCAGGGGAACTGATCTCTGTCATCTGGAGATCAGTTGTAATTCCAGATCTCTAGGCCCCACCTGGAGGTTGGCAACCTTACTGCCAAAAGAGGTGGAGCCATGCACAAAGCCAGAAGTCCAAGTGCAGGGGAGAAGATGGGTAATTTTAAAACTACACTGGAAAAACTACACTTTCTGTCAGCTGCTACTGAAGCAATTATGATTTTATCTGTGTATCCAACTCAAGAAGCCTCTCAGACATTGCGCTTTGCCAGCGTCCTGCCTGGCTCTAGTCCACCCAATTTCTGAAAATTCTTGGTGGGCACAGACACCACACTGGGGACCCCAGCTCTAACTACTGCCCCACAGTGGCTGTCTGCTGTGGATTTCTGTAGGGATACAGCTGCTTGCTTGCTTCCCATAGACCGTGACATTTTACAACTGAATGCCCATATGCCTGGAAGTTTCTAGCACAAATCCAATGAAGATATAAAGCAAGTAATTATCCAGCATCTTGTTAACTGGCAGTTCTCAGTGCACAGGGACATCCATTTCATTGATTGTGTATTTGTTTACATATTGGCAACACAAATGAGAGTTCACTTTGGTCCTCTGTTTTCTTTTTGTACTTTTCACACAAGCCTGGCACGCAGCAATTAAAGTCTGCAAAGCTTTTTCCAACCATTTATCTCCATGCCAGGGAAAGGTGGGGGGGGACTTCACATCTTACATTTTTGTTTGCCAGGCAGCTGCTAAAAGTTACAAGAGCCGATAATAAGAAAGAGGACAACTTGAGTTCCCCTAATCCAGCAACAGCTTCTGAAGGAGATTATGGTGCCTGATACCAGGTAGGCCCTAGACGAAATGGGGGGGGGGGCAGGGGAGTAAATGCTGTTCATTCTTCTAGAGATCACATGGTGAAACTAAGGTGTGATTTGCCTGGGAGTGCATGTGATAACTCATCAGCCAATGACGTGGAAAAAATTAAGCCCCATAGACGTCTGGAGCACAAGACACCCACAGTCTGTTGAATTCCTCGCCCCAGGCACAAAGTCGCTGTGGGGCCCCACATGAAGTGTCTCTGAGGATCTCACACAACACCAAGATTTAACACAATCATAGGAAAAATTATTTATTTGTTTACTTCGTCCTCACTGAATACCCAAAATGACTTCCGTGGCTCTTCTTGCCTTCGTTTTATGGTCGCAACAGCTCTGCGAGGGGGGTTACATGGAGGGTATGTGACTGGCCAAGGTCACCCAGCAAGCTTCCCTGGCAGTGTGGCAATTTGAACTTGGTTCCCCCAGATTCTAGTCCAACTTTCTAACCCAGGGGTATCGAACTCATTTGTTATGAGGGCCGGATCTGACATAAACGAGACCTTGTTGGGCCGGGCCGCGTGTGCCATAGAATGGAATGCCAGGTAGCGGAGATATAAACTTTATACAGGACACAAACACAAAGGTGGGTTTTTTTACTTAAAATAAAAACATGCTTAAAACATTAGCACTCTTGCAATATTTTGTTTATTTAACGGTGTCTGATAACTGACACCTCTTGCTCTGAAGTATTACATCAAAATGTCTGTGCAGTTGCAATCCTGAGTGTGCTGTTCAGGTGTGTCTCTGTAAGCTGCAAACCTACAATGACACAGCAGCAGCAGAACTGGAAGAAGAAGCAGAAGACAGCCAGTTCCACTGAGGGCCTGACAGAAGACCCCTGGGGGCTTGATCTGGCCTCCGGGCCGCATGTTTGACACCCCTGCTCTAACTACACTACACTGGCCCTCTAGCAAATCATATGACTTGTGGTTTGCATGAATAAGCAAATCATTGATCATCTCTATGTGCATCATGGTTAACAAAAAATAATAATAATCCAGACTGTTATTTCCTGTCCTTTTCCCAAGGAGTTTAGGATGGTGTACACAAGCCCCTAATTTTATCCTTACAACCCTTTGAGGTAGGTAGTTTGAGAGATGAGACTATTCCAAGTTTACATTTTTCATTTCCCTTCTTCTCAATAAAACAATTTATAGCAGCACACCAGAGGTGCTTTGTTTAATTTTCTAGGCCCCCATAGCAACCATCCCCTGTGGAAATGCTACCTTCTTCATTCTCTTTTCTAAATTATTCACAAGGATGATCCTACCGTCTAGTCAGGGATCATGTATTGAATGTGATGACGTCACAACTCTACTTAGCTAATCAAGTCTATCTATGTGATTACATCGTTGAGGGAAAATGAAGGCAAATGGAGAGTGAGAGCGAGTGAGGGCAATGTATATGAACACTGTTGCAACTCAGGGAGAGAAACTATTGGAAAGGGGGGCGGTGTTTGAAGCTGTCCAAAAAATTCCCAAAACCCGTGAAAAAATTTTTGGAGTCTGCAAAATAACTCTCATCTATGGGTAAGAAATAAATAAGAAGTATAATAGCAATCCCTGTCCCCTCCCATCTCTTTCTCCTTGGTACACACAGCCCAGGATTTTCTTTGCAGTCCTATGCAAATTCTTGGTAGCAGTTGAAAAATGTTTTTAATGTATGGGGCAACATGTGCCCGAGTCTCTATTCGAGGCAGCTATTTTAGACTGTTATTATAACCCATTGTCCACTGCCATTACTGGGAGGGAGATCTTCATCTGGCAGTTGTTTGTCTTCACTGTGGAAAGGGGGTCTGCTAAAGAGTGAGGAAGAAGTGTATCACTGCCAGGTCTCTTTTCCAGGCAATCCTGTAATTCAAACAAAAAAAAAATCACACACAATCTGAGATAATTGTTTTATTTTTTTTCACCCTGCGCTTCATGGAGGCTCTTTCTCTCCTTATTTGCAGAACTATATGAATCATCGATGCGATGAGGCAATTTTTGCCATTTACAGCGGCTGCTGAGAGCTGTATTTTCCCCCTTAGCTGAGAAAAGTATATTAATGTGCTTTTGAAATCATTTGCAACAATGCAAATGGGCGCTGTTTTTTAATGGAGGAAGAGAAACCCAACGCTTATATCCTCCAGGCAGGGATTCCAGAATGACTAAAGTGGTTCCATCAGTCTGAGAGCCACCCGGGTTGTTTGCTTGTAGACAAGGAAGGTCAATCCTTTTGTGCGATGGCACACAGAATACAGACCTTATGACACCAGTTTTTATTTGATTTCAAAAGGTGAATTACTAGCCGTCAAGGATGGAAAATGGTGCATTTGAAGATGTAGAGATATTCAGTCCCCTGAGCTGGCTACAGTCACAGGTTAATGATAAAGCAAATGGCTGAGTAGCTTTTGCAAATGGAGGATAAGAGTATTTCTGAAATGATCCAAAATTCTCTCTGGATTTTGGAATCCCAAATTGTTGGATGGGAAGGATTTTGTCCTGTTTCTTCGCCTCAGACTTCAGAGGGGGACTATAGACCTGACCTGGATAGACCAGGCTAGCCTGATCTTGTCAGGTCTCAGATGCTAAGCACTGCTGAACCCTGGCTAGTATTTGGATGGGAGACCTCCAAGGAGTACCAGGATTATGATGCAGAGGCAGGCAATGGCAAACCACCTCTGAATGTCTCTTGCCTTGAAAACCCTATGGGGTCACCATAAGGCTTGTTGGCAAAACAAACCAACCAACCCAAAAAACAGAGAACCGGAGTGATAGAGGCCACATTCAGAGGCAGCTCACATCTGGATCCCAGTGCCAGGAGGAAACGTCAGGGAAAGGCCTCCCTTTCTATGCCCTGTTCTTGGACCACCGGAGAAACTGGTTGGCCACTGTGTGAGACATGATGCTGAACTAGATGGACCACTGAACTAGATGGTTTGATCCACCAGGGCTCTTGCTCTGTTCTTATAAACCGGGGGGCGGGAATAAGCCAATGAAAACCTCTGAATGCAAATAGCCCATTTGATTGTGTGATAGCTCACACATAGCTCATATCCCACATGTACAAAGGGTTGCAATGCATGGCATGAATGACCTGAGGAGATAAAAACAATGGACTATGTCAGATAGGCATCTTTAAAAGTGGATTAGACAGATTCATGGAAGATAGGTCTATCAGTGACCACAAATCTATTGGAATATGCAAGGTCCATTGTGCATAAATAAATAAAATCCTGCAGGGGGCAGCACAGGGGACAGCTAGTTAGCATATTGAGATTAGGGACCCTACTATTTTCAAACAGTCTCCTTCCTGTCTCCTGATTGGCTCAGTCAGTGCTCTTTCCCGCTTCTGCTGAGAATAGTTCATTACTGACTCTCCCTGCTAGCTAGTTAGACAGACTTCTCATTCTCTCTTCTCTTTCTTTCACAGTTTGTTCTCTTCTTAATAAACTGACTTTATTCTTTAAACAGCTTGTGCTCCACTTACTACATAGCTACACTCTGCCAACAAAGTCATGGTGACTAAAGAGAACCTTCACCTTCAGAGACAGTAAACCTCTGAATATAAGTGTCAGGAGGCAACATCAGGGGGAGGCCTCAGCCTCTATGACTTAGGTGGGACCTCCGAAGTAAATGATTGGCCACTATGATAGACATAGAATAGATAGAATGCTGGACTAGATAGGGTACTGGCGTGATCCAGCAGGGCTCTTCTTATGATCTTATAGGTTGCGGCCAGTGTATCCTTTGTCTTTTCAACTATCTCTTTGATGCTTTCAGGGAATCTTCTGGCTAACATCTTTCTCTCTCCATCTTATAACTACAATGGCAGGACACACCTTGTTCATCTATGTCTATCCTAGTATAGCAAGTTAGATCAGAATACTATTTCTACTCTATCTAAATAAAGGATTCATATTTTGTAACTACAGATAAAAGTAGGCTCCGTGGGGACTTTATTTCTTCAGCTCTAACCTAACACAAATTCTTTGGTGCCATCTGCACTCTGCTCAACATGAATTACCTCGTCCCCTTTCTGAAGTGGAACCAAAGATTCAGGAATTCTCAGTTCTATTTTTTTATTTCCAAATTTTGTACAGTTTGTGATAACTTTCATTTCACTGAGTTCTCTCTCTCTCTCTGCTGACTACTATGATCTATTAAATGAAAACTACAACTTCCTACCGTCTCCAGTTTTGAAGTGATTATACATATGAGTTCATCAAGATTCTTTGGTGTTATATTGATGTGCTTGTGGATCAAACACTGCAAAATCCTAATACTGTTGCAATCGTATGTACAGCTGTATCAAGATTCTTTTGTGTGGTGTTTTATGAAGTCCATGTGTGCATCAGTAAAATTCTGCAATCTGGTGGGGGAGACCATTTTATAAATTATAAAGAGCATTAAATATTTTATATGAAATATCCAACAGAAAATGCCATTGTGGAACAAATAGAGGAAATCATTTGAGTATAATTTGATTATTTAAACATTTATCTGGAAGAATATTCACTCAGACTAATGAGAAGTATCTTGTCATTTCCTATTATGTTGTTCCCAGGAGAGAAGCAACCGTACTCAGTTCTGTTGAAATAAAAGAAGCTCAGGTTCCGGCATGCCAACTGAGGAAATGCAGCTTGACTGGAGCAGACTTATTAAATGTCTGGTGATCCAGGCCATTGACGACCTGCCAGTCTAAGTTCAGGTCTAAAGTCTCCATCCTGTGTTAGCCATAATACAGTAACATAAAATTTGTGAGTGGCAGCCTTTGTTGCTCACAGCTGCTTTGAGCAATGGCAGGAAAAGGGGTTTTGTTTTTTGTTTAATGGGCATGATCTACACCATTATATCATTCCTGGGCAAAACCTGGAAGTGATGATAGGTAGCTCTAGGAATTGCTGGAAACTCTATGGTTTTACCATAGGCTTTCCAGTGATTCCTAGAGCTACTTGATGTGACAGCATGGTGCATATGATGCCCTGAGCCCCCATATCCCTGCCTCCAAGCTCGTGCTGATTGTAGGGTTGCTAGGCTGCAACTGGCAAATCCCTGCGAGGAATTGGGAAGGAGTCTGATGTACTGGCATGCTCACATCACTTCCAGCATTTCACAGTAAGCAATAGGCTCATCTTTTAACTTCTGACCTGAAATTATTTGTTGTATAATCTTGACAATTCGTGTTCAGTACCTGTTAGGATGTAAGTATGCCAAACGTGAATATATTCTGTGTGATTTTGTTGGCACTACTAGAATGCGAATGTATTAGGTGTTTAAAATCCTGTTTAATCTTTAAGCGGGGTTGATTTTATTCTGTCAGCTAGGATCCTGTGACCACAAAAATGGAAAAGTAAAACTGAACAACACTTTTCAGCCATCCCTTGTCTAGAACCTAGATTATATTGTTATATCGTTAATATTAATTTCTCAGAAAATTGGTACACGTTGGATTTGAGGGGGTGGGAGGGACTTTAAAAGTTTGAAAGAAACCCAAAGCAAGTGGAGTCCTGGTTGCTTTAGTCTGCCTTGGAATTTTGTGGAAGGCTAGGAAGCAGCAGCTAAACCAGTGGCAATGAAGAGGAAGAAGGAACGGTAATGCTGAACAGGAGAGAGATGGTTCTGTCTCCCTTCTCTGAGAATCTGATGAAGCAAGAACTCACTCATAAAAGCTTGTGCTACAATCAGTGTGTCAGATCCCTCTAAGCTGTGGAGTCCTGTGGGCAAAAATTCTACTTTGTGAGCTACTGGCATTAAAGTTGTGAGTGAGTGATTTGGCTGCTACATAAATTAGTTTGCTCTGGAGCCATCCTTCCTGAGCTAAGACAAAAATCTGTGAGCCGGAGGATAAAAAACTGGGAGCTAGCTCACACTAACTCAGCTTAGAGGGAACACTGGACAAGGTTCTTTGTTATTTTGGCAGTGGCAGCAGCAGACTCACATGGCTACCCCTCTGGTATTTCCATTCTTAATCATGTATAATATTGTTAGATTAGTCATTCTACCACTGTGAGGCAAAGCACCCTGACCCCCCTCAAGGGTTAATGTGAACGGTCACGACCTTGTTCCATCCTGCACGTGTTGCTATTTGGTCTCTCTGCCTACACAGTCCATAGGAGAGCCAGTTTGGTGTAGTGGTTAGGAGAACAGACTCTAATGTGTGAGAACCGGATTTGATTCCCCACTCCTCTACATGCAGCCAGTGGGTGACCTTGCGTCAGTTACAGTTCTCTCAGAGCTATCTCAGTCCCTCCTACCTCACAGGGTGTCTGTTGTGGGGAGGGGAAGGGAAAGGAGATTGTAAGCCACTCTGAGACTCCTTTGGGTAGTGAAAGGCAGGGTATAAATCCAGTCCTTCCCTTCCCCTCTTTCTCTTCCTCCTCATCTTCAAGGCCAGAGCTGGAAATGTGATAATTAGCTTCTCATGAGAACCTGTGGTCCATACAATGGGAAGCAAAGAATCAGGAGTGATGAGGTAGTCTTCTAGAGGATTCCAGCAAGAATGTGTCCTGATTGGGTGTCATCATCACCTGATGCTGCTTGGTCAAAAAACTGTAATTGAGCTAAGAGCCTGGAGAAAGAAGTTAGCTTGGACTCTGATGAACTGAAGGCCTGGACTTTGATATGCTTATATTGCAGTTAGACAGCAGTATAGAGAATGCATAAGCTATGGTCTTTGACTCTTGGACTTTTGTGCTATCTAACGCAGGTCCTGGAAATGCGTCAGACAGTTAAGCTACGTTTCTTGCTTTTTGCTGTATGTCTTTAGAGTGTTGTGCTGCCTGTAGTTTATACCTTTTGTCTTGACAGAAATTAAATAAACTTCATATAATTTTAAAAATAACTAAAGGTTTGGATTACTTGTGTACAACAGCCCTGGGAACCTATGGGGTTCAGCCTTGAATGCTTTGACAATCACTTTCATAGATATTTTGGAAGCCACAGACTGTGAGCTTAGAAATTTCATTTCCTTGGAATACAATCTGGTGTTTCCATCACACAACATTTAGAGTTGGCTGACATGGTGCAGGAAGGGAAATGTTGAGACTAGAACTTGGAGCTACTGAACAGTAGCAGGAGAGGCTCAGGAGAAGACAGATCATAGCCTAAAAATCATGTTGGATTTGTTTTAATTCCACCCTTCCTTGCAAGGAACTCAAAGTGGCCCATTTTATGCACACAGCAGTGCTAAGGTGATTGGCCAAGGGTCTCACAGTGAAATGTCATGGCAGAGTCGAAATTTGAATCTAGGTCTCCCTGGTCTGAGCCCAATGCATGTCTTTTTGTGTGGTGTTTCTTCGATGTACACTGGGGAAACAGTACACACAAACACACACCCTTGAGCCAACCCATATACACAACAGTACCACATTTGCAGTGATCTGTCAATATGTATGAGCACATCAGGAACACACAGAGGAAAAGATACAAAGGAACAATAGTATTTGGGAGATATATGGCAGAATGCCCATTCAGTTCTCTGTACAAATTTTGAAAACTGGATAAGTGAACCCAATGCATTGGTTCAACTTCAGAAGCAAGAGCAGGTAATTAAAAACTCCAAGATCCAGGGAGAAATGATGAGAATTTCAACAGCATCCCTTTGTACGATTTGCATCAAAATATTCCCCTTGGAGCCAAAACTTAGTGTGAGTAAGGGATGGTGGTGGAGGTTGGGAAGAGATGAATTCCACATTCTCCACAATATTTGGTTTGGCAGTATGTCACTCGGACACATTTCCAAACACACAGGCATCCTCATCTTAGCAAGATGTGTTTGTTCTTTTGCTATTGCCCAAGGCTTGAATGCTCCTGTGTTGATGCAGAGCTAGTGTAAGATGTTTCTGCAGCTTCTGCAAAAGGCATTTATCTATTATTTATTTTTGTAAAGATATATTGCAGTGTATGGGGCTAGGAAAAGACAGCTAGCTGACAATCCTGTAAGGAGAATGGGGGCCAGTTCCCATGGGGCTCAGCATCCTGAACTCCCCAGTGCAAGGAAATATATACAGAAATTAAAGCATGCTTAATTGATTCATCCTACGCATTTTACTGATTCATTAGTCACTTACATGTCAACATCTTTGCATATTGCCAATATGTCAAGTTAGGTATCTCCTCTGAGTACTGAAGGAAGCAGAAATTTCCTCCCATATTATGGAAAAAAACCAAACAAAATAGCCTTGAAAAAGTGCCCCCCAAGCACTTGCCTCTGCCCTTTAGAGCTGGCTCCTACCTCAAATAACCCTTCAGTGGATTAGTCAACCAATTTACCCAATTAAAGCTTGCAATCTTAATGCAAATTGGTGCAACCTCATTTGGAATACTGTGTACAGTTCTGGTCACCACATCTCAAAAAGGATATTATAGCATTGGAAAAAGTGCAGAGAAGGGCAACTAGAATGATAAAAGGGTTGGAACACCTTCCCTATGAAGAAAGGTTAAAATGCTTGGGGCTCTTTAGCTTGGAGAAACGACGTCTGAGGGGTGACATGATTGAGGTTTATAAGATTATGCATGGGATTGAGCAGGCTGAGAAAGAAGTACTTTTCTCCCTTTCTCACAATACAAGAACTCGTGGGCACTCCATGAAATTGCTGAGCAGTCAGGTTAGAACAGATAAAAGGAAATACTTCTTCACCCAAAGAGTGATTAACACATGGAATTCACTGCCACAGGAGGTGGTGGCAGCTACAAGCATGGACAGTTTCAAAAGGGAATTAGATAAACATATGGAGCAGAAGTCCATCAGTGGCTATTAGCCACAGGGTATAGATGGGAATTCTCAGTCTGGGGCAGGTGATGCACTCTATTCTTGGTGCTGGAGGGGGCAGCAGTGGGAGGGCTTCTAGTGTCCTGGCCCCACTGCTGGACCTCCTGATGGCACGTGGTATTTTTGGCCACTGTGTGACAGAGTGTTGGACTAGATGGGCCATTGGCCTGATTCAACACTAGCTTCTCTTATGTTCTTACGTTCTTAACACCTGCTTGGCATACAGAAGGTCCCAGATTGAATTGTCGGCATTTCCAGTTAAAAGGACTGGGCAGTAGGGGATGTGAAAGACCTCTGCCTAAGACTCTGGAAAGCCATTGCCAGTCTGAATAGACAATACTGACCTCGATGAACCAATGGTCGTATTCAGTATAAGGTAGCCTGATAGGTTCAAGAGCCAAAAAGACAACCAAAAGTTGAACCTAGCTTATACCCAGGGGCTTGAACTTATGGCCATGCCAAGCTTATAAACCTTTTTATGTGTTCCTGCAGCAGGAAAGGAAAACCTGAGCTACAGCTTCTCCCCTAAAGGATTATCCCTCTGTTTGCCTCTGAGGTGGATCACAGAAAGGAATTCAACAGGCAGCAGCTTTTAGCAGAATGGAGATACAGTGTCCTGATGAATTTCTTCTTGTTGTGGTAGAAGCTAAAGGCAAGGAACAGTAGTCAGAAATAGCAATTTTAGGATTACCAGTTATTAATCAAAACCACTGGTAATAACTGCTGTTTGATTGGTAGTAACTTTGAAAATGGTAAACAGAAATTCAAAAAGTCTATCCACATTGCAAGATTATTTTTTAAAATTGTCTTAATTCAAATTTCAACCAAAGCAGTACAGGTTATTTTAATCCATCTTATTCATGATCTTAATATTCACAAGGGTCTTAACAAGGCAGATGGTTCTACATTATCTCACATTTTATCAGTATCAAACACCAGGGACAGTTCCCAATTTCTAATGAACAGATTAATGAATGAATGAATCGGGTTTGTGGGTAATACCTACAGGTCACCATCTTGATTTGATCGAATGATTAACATCATTGAGCACTTTGTTTTGTTAAATATGGTTGTTTTTATTCTGTTTTTAAATGTTTATATCTGGCACATGGTACCCTGACTATGAGCCGCCCTGAGCCCACTGGCAGGGAGGGCAGGATAGAAATTTAATAAATAAATAAATAGGCCTTCCTGCTTTAATTTGTATAATATTTGTTAACTAATCACTGAAACAATATCCTGTACTGTTAATAAACAATATCCTGTAGTGTTAATAACTAGTGTTGTACAGGTGGGGGTGGAATCTGATGTCCCCCCCACACACTTGGGGCAATTACCTTTCTAGCAGTAATCAACAGATGCATAAGTATTTCCCAAAAACCTTGTATTAGTGTTAAGTCACGTTTTAACAATCAATACTTCCCACAAAGTTTCCTGGGAATTGTAGTTTGGTAAGGGTGCTGAAATCCCTCACAGAACAACAATTCTCATAGTATTGATACTTTCACATGCACAATCACATACACAATCATGTGAAAGCCCAGCTATATTTGATGTGAGATAACAGGATTTTCCATTAAAAAGATGGGGGGGATTTAGGAGGTCTTAAATCAGAATGACACTACTACAATGGCCAACCTCCAGGTGGGGCTGTAGATTTCCCAGAACAATGACTGATCCCCAGAAGACAGAGACAGTTCCCCTGAATAATTTCAGCTGCTCTTGGGAGTGGAATCTATGCATTAGACCTTGCCAGGGGTCGTTTCCTGCCGGAGTTCCCTGGAGTGGCGCGGGGTACCTGGAGAAGATTGGCAGGGAAGCTGGGCATGACTGCCTCTATGCCCTCCATGTCTCCAGCCAGCCCACCAGCGGGTTGGCTGGAGACGGGGCGAGCATGGAGGCAGACATGCCTGCCTTTCCCCCTGAGCCTCTCTGCTTTTGCGGAGACTGGGGGGGATTTAAACTCATTTGCATAACTCATTGCATAACTTTGTCAGGGGGTGTGGCATATGTAAATAAGTTGTGCAAATGAGCTCCTGCACTTCTTTTCATAGGAAATGACCCCTGGACCTTGCTGAGGACCCTTCCCTCCCCAGGCTCCACCCCCAAATTTCCAGGAATTTCCCAGCCTTGAGATGGCAACATCTATGCTGTTTTTCTGACAAAGTGCCCTCCACCTGAAATCTGGATGCTTTCCTGATTCGAGAGTAATAGTAACTTAGGACAGAGTATTTAAATAACCCTAGCTCTCTGTCCCCCCAATATTATTCTCCTAGTCTGATTTTCCTCCCTCACTACAACCACGTTTATCTTTAACAAAGTGGAAGCTCCCACATCAAATGTTCTCCCACATCTCCCAGTTCAGACCCTGACATAACAAGTGCTGGGGAAGTTCGTCTTTTTCCTCTTTCAGTCTTTCCCAATTACCCTCCTTAATAGAGCACTCATTCCACATGCCTTTGGCCCCAGCGGGTCTCATGATCTCACCATAATATCTGTGTTTGCAAAAGGTAATCACTCTTTCCATTTTCATCAGGGGGGAATTTTTCCCCCAATTTTTATTTCATTATGTATTACAATATTTATACTCTACCTTCCTCTTGGCTCAAGGTGGCTTATAAGCAATAATTAAACTTTACAGATTGAAACCACATAAAATAAACAACCCCAAATATATCGTTCTCTGCAAGATGCCTGCTGTTCATATTCCTTTAAACCACCAGTAAACAAACAAGCCTTGCGGTGCCTCTTGAAGAATGCCAGTGAGGGGGCTCCCTTCACCTCTTCAGGAAGCAGGGATGGCAAAGGCCTGGGCTCCAGCGAGTGCCAGGTGGGCCACCCTAAGTGACATTGCACACTAGCACACCACTGGCGCACCTGTCCCCACTCCCCCATTTCGCCTGGACCCTAGGCCATAAAGGGCTTTAAAGATCCTAACCAGCACCATGAAATCAAACAAACTGACATTCAATGGAGCTGTTTCAGAATGGGTAACACGTATTCCCATTGGCTAACCCCTGACAATAATCAGATCTCTGCACTCTGACCAGCTGAGATTTCCAGGTCGTCTTCAATGACAGCCCAATGCAGAGTGTATTCAAGTAATCCAACCAGGAGTTTATGAATGCATGCATACAGCCCAATATATATATATAACAATCCCAAACTTTCAATGATTTAGAACAAAGTTTGAGTCCAGTAGCACCTTTAGTTTAATTCTTGTTATAAACTTGCACATGGAAGCTTATACCCAGAAGTAAACTTGGTTGGTCTTAAAGGTGCCACTGGACTCAAACTTTGTTCTGTTGCTTCAGACCAACATAGCTACCCGCCTGATTTAGTTAATGCTGATCAATTATCTGAGTTAATCATAGGGCACCATTCCTCCCCACCTTGACTGCAGCTCTCATGAAGCGAAAATCACAATAGAGTTCTAAACTATGATCTAGGAGGAGGCTCTGCCTTTCTCCATTTATATTGTGTCTGCTTGCAGTTTATAGCACTGGCTTGCTTTTAAAGGATTTGAGGATCATGAAACAAGGAGGTATTGATTCTAGGCCAGTGACTGGAGGTGAAAACTCCTCAACAATTTACAACAGAGGTTCCTGAAAATTTGGCAAAACTGGTTAAAAAAACGATGATAGCTGGATTATCCCACCTCTTCAGGTTCTTATGCTTCTGAAATTTCTTGTGTTCCTTAGAATTCATCAAACAAAAGAAGACAGAAAATCATTCTGATCCTTTTTAAAACATCCATATGGCTGTTTTATTGGAAACAACTGATTCAGTCTCTCTTTCCCTCTCTCTCTGTATGGCTGTGAGTGTTTGCATGTAATATCCAGGAAATATAAACTACCATCTGACATTGTGGAGAAATCCCATTTCTGAAATTGTGACACTAGTATTTCTTGCTGTAAACAAAGCTGCCTCTGCTTAATGATGAGATTCAGACGCAATGAACCCAGAGAAGCAAAATAATCCAATGCCCCAAAGTTGCAGTCACTGGTGCCTGTCAGGAGAATGTACCATATTTCATTTATTTCAGATACTAGTCTTCTGTTTAAAAAATGCACAAGGCTGCTCACTACAATCACTCAAAACGTGTAACAATAACCATACAATCAACAGCCACTCAAAACAGCAGATAAAGCACCCATTTCTTATTTAAAAAGAACAAGGACAGCTATTTGTTTGTTTAAGCATTTCTAGCCCGCTTTTTTCTCCTACTGGGAAGAAAGAAGCACAAAAATATAATTCAGGAAAAACAACGACTCCTGGACTAGTCCTAGGTGCACTGTCCTGGCTCATTCAAGGTCACAGGCTACAAGCCATGGTCTATGATTCTCTTGTCTTGCATGAAAAAGCCATGCCCATACCTGTTACAAGGTAGAGACAGAAGTTCAGCCCAGATCAGCTATATTAGACTGTTCTCAAGGAGTAATGATCATAAAACAGGAATGTTTCTAGCAAGGCAAAAAAGATGGGGAGGGGCTAACCAAAATGCCTAACGAATAATGCATTTGTCTTTCAGTTCCTAAAGCCTGGCACCAGGTAAACCATGGTGTGGGGGTGGCTGGGGGTGGGTGGCTGGGTGGAGGGGGCATTCAACAGGTGAGGTGCCACTATGGTGAAAGCCCTGTCTCCAGATGCCATCCTCTATGGGCATGAATCAGCTCACAAACTAAACTTAGTGATGAATTTTGGCTGGGTCACGCGTTGTGAAGTTCATGGAAGGACACCGAGCAACTTTCTATGAACTTTCAAACAGACAGACCGTCTCTGCTCAATCAAAATGTTTACATAACTTCAAAGCAACAACTTGGAGGGCATGTAGAGGAACATCTTGGGGAGGTCCCCTGGGACTTTGATGTCTCTAGCTTTCACAGGATCCATTCTGTACACCCCTGGACCTTGGTCATCTTGGCAGGTGCAGGTTCAGAAGGTTCAGAAATGTATAGAATGGATTCTATGCAAACTAGAGGCACCGTATTCACAGCAGACCTCCCCTGGATGCTCCTCTACATTCCTTCCAAGTTTGGTGACTCTAGCTTGCACAGGATCCATTCTATACAGTCCTGAACCTGTGCCTGTCAAAATGACCACTGCAGTCATTTCCTCAGAACTCATTTCCTGGGGGCACCTTCTTTGGGGGGGCGTAATTCAGATCTCATAAATCCAATCCTGACCAAACTTGGAGGGCAGGTAGAGGAGACTTAGCTGGAGATTCCCTGCAAATTTGGTCTCTAGCACGGGGGGGGGGGCATTTTATCATCTCACGAACCTGATTTGAGAGATGGCTAAATGTTTGTGATGGTCTGTGGTTCACAAATGGGGCATGCCACAAACAGAACTGAATGGGGAATGCCACACAAAAGGAGAAGCAGGTAAAATATGTGTGTGTGGGGATTAGATTTTGTGTCTAAATAAAAGAACATAAAAGAACACAAGAAGAACTCTGATGAAGTCGACAGATGGCATCATGTTTCTCAAGAGTGCCAGCTAGGTTCCCTGGAAGGCCTACCAGTATGGCTCAGAAACCCAGGCGAAATACAAGTTGCTGACCCACAGCAACTAGTATTTAGAGGTCTCTGAACACAGAGTTTCAATTTTAACCATTATGGTTGATAGCCACAATGAAACTATCTTCCACAAATCCCCTTTTAAGGCTAAGAGAGTGGCCTGATAGGGTTGCCAACTCTGGGCTGGAAAATTCCTGGAGATTGGAGGGTTGGAATTTTGTGAGGGCAGGGTTTGGGGAAGGGAAGAACCTCAGCTGGCTACAACATCATAGAGTCCCACCTCCAAAGCAGCCATTTTATCCAGGGGGACAGGCCTCTGTCATCTGGAGATCAGTTGTAATTCCAGAGGCTGGCAGTCCTAAGTGGCCATCGCTACATCCAGTGACCTTTGCAAAATGGATTGGATCCTACTAGCTTCTCTTGTGCTGAAAGAGGAAAGAGGAGCCACTTTCATCAACCAAAAAGGCTACAGTAGGGATTTTGGGACCCCTGTAGGCATGTCACATGGGAGAGGGGCTGGCAGTAAGAAGGGGAATTAGGTGAAATTGAGTGGAAAACTTGGTGAGATGCACCCCAGTAATTCTGGATCATCTGAAGCACTTCCTTTTGCTGTTCTGAATCTACTGCTCATTAGCTTGTGTGCCCCCCCTTGGATTAGTTCTCTTTACCCACATGTACCACTGCACACATAATTTTATGAACCTGTCATGTCCTCCAGAGTTGCCTTCCTGACTTCTCAAGACAACCATCCTCGAGAATATAATGCCACTCACAATTGCACTGTAGGTTACAGAGAAGGCTTGTCTCACAGCGGCAGCAAATTTCAAATGACTGAACAACTGGAGGCTACAGAAAGCAGAAAATAAAGAAATAAAATAAACAGGACAATTCCCCTCCCCCATGAGTTGCCTCAGGTTAAAAAGAAAACAAAACTGCATCACAGAATATTCAGTTCCCACAGCTGACCTCTTTGGGGGACTTCTAAATATTAACATTTAAACAGACTGGCGGGCACAAGGGCTGCCCAATGGCCAGTAAAATAACCCACTGTTCCCCAGCATGGTGCCTACAGGGACCATGGCACCTGCCACTACTTCCCTTGGCACCCACTGAGGTTTTCAGAAAGTGGCTGGGGGGAAGATGAAGCAGACGGCCAGCCCAGAAAATCTACAACAGCTAAAGGACTTGTTATTGGTGATCCCTGACCCTAAAGATGTTCATCTGGTCCAAACCAGGGCCAGGGCCGGGGCCTTTTTGGCCCTGGCCCCAACCTGGTGGAATGAGCTCCTGCTAGAGATCAGGGCCCTGTGGGACGTTTTACAGTTCCACAGGGCCTGTAAGATGGAGGTCTTCTGCCAGGCTTTTGGGTGAGATGGCAGATGCCATATATCATCTCTGTTTAGGGTTGCCAAGTCCATCTTCGGTCCCAGCGGGGGACTTTGGGGGCCGTTCCTGGAGGGGGCGGGGCATCCTTGACATGATGACGTCACATTGGGGACGTCCGCTCCCCCCCCGCCGCGCGCCCCTTGCACGCGGGAAAATGCTGTGCAGAGAGCTGGCATTTCCCCACTCACCTGAATGCCAGCTCCACTTAAGCACAGGCAGCCTTCCCCGCACGCTTGATCTTGAGCAGAGATTGGGCTTGCGGGGAAATGCCAGCTTCCTGCACTGCCCCTTTAAGAGCAGTTTCCAGGCACCCCAATCTCCGCTCGAGATCCAGCGTGCAGGGAAGGCTGCCTTTGGAGCTGGCGTTCGGGTGAGCGGGGAACGCCAGCTCTGTGCATTTAAAGGGAGCCCTTCAAGAGAGAAGGGAGAGGGGTGGCTGTGGGTGTTGGGGCTTGGGGGCGGGGCTTCCCCCACTGGCCATTTGGCCGGTGGCGGATAGAACCCCCCCAAAGTGGGGGACCCCTGCCAAACCAGGGGGTTTGGCAACCCTATCTCTGTTGCCATCCTATTACCTCTTTGTTACTATCATGGTATTTTTATCTTCAAGGACACAGATTGATAACTGCCTTGGTTTACCCAATCTGCAATCCCTTATGGAGTCTAGCCCTTTCTTCCTTTAATTTTCTAACACCTGGGCATTATTGTAATAGTTGTGATACAGTCTGATCACCATCATTTAAGGGTTAAATTTATAGTTTTAATTTTGTTTTTAATGTTTTATATTAAATGTTGTAAACCACCCGGAGCCCACTTGCAGGAAGGGAGGGATAGAAATTGAATCAGATCAATAAATAAAATAAACAATTGGCTTCCCTCATTCAAATGAAAGCGTTTTCCACTGGTGGATGAGGAGGACTGGTAAGCAACTGGACTTTTCCTTCTTCTCAGGAGGTATGAAGAGGCAGAAATTCCATTTCGTTCTGCTTCCTGAGTTTTGAGGTTTGGCTCTGCCTTGTGTAGAAGCCATTTTGGGGTGGTGCTTACCATCCCCTCTCAAAATCCCAAAGGCCTCAAAAAGTTTGGAGACCTCTGAAATAGGTTCTCTTCCATCTGGAATCTGCGCAGGCTACTTTCTTTAAAGTAGGCATGCAGAGAACAGTTACGTATTCAATAAAGCAATATCAATGCTTCAAGTTAAGTCCTTCAGTACTTCAAGTGTATCTCCCCCAACACATTTATTTATTATTTATTTATTAATTTCAATTTATATCCCGCCTTGCCTGCACATGTCCCTTTGTGCTATGGATATAGGTCTCCCTTGGCAAATATGCTGGGAGTGGGTGTGTGTAAAGTGCCATCAAGTCTCAGCTGATGTATGGCGACCCCAGCAAGGGGCTTTCGAGGCAAGTGTGAAGTGGAGGTGGTTTGCCCATTGCCTTCCTCTGCAGAGTGCTCCTTGATGGTCGCCCATCCAAGTCCAGACCCTGCTTAGCTTCCGAGATCTGACCAGATCAGGCTACACTACCTACCAAGTAAAATGTGAAAGAGTTCCTTTAAGCAGAAGGATCCAGTGTAAATCTCCCCCTCTTCCCAACACCAGAAAATGACATGACAGTTGAATTATAACATTTGACAACACCTTCCTTTGCCTCCAGGTACCACATCTAAAGAATGAGCCGAGGAACCATATTTCTGGACGAATACACCTATTGACTGAAACAGATTACCAAACTGTCCAGAGCCTACTTGTTATTTGGAAGACTAAGATGAAGTGCCAAGTTATCAAGATGAAACGGGATATCACAGGCAGCCTGAAGCATGCCATCAGACATACAGAAGGGAGGGGGGAAAAGACCTTCCAGGAAAATGAGCATGGCGTGTCACTCTGGTTTTGCAATCCTGACAGCCAGTGTGCGCACAGACAGAGAGGAAAACTGTGCCATTAACAGTGCCGAGAAATCAAATAATGTGCATGAATGTAGGAACAGGCCTCTGATCTTTCACTTTGTCATAAACAATTACCGTGTGGAAGATCATAAGCCTGTTTCATGCACCTTATTTGAAAGCTGTGCTCTCTTTTAAGTGCGTGTTTGCTGATCTTCAGCTAAATATGCAAACTGGCTCCAGTGAAAACCACTGGTTGTGATGGAAGGCATTATGAATATTTTAGCTCTGATACTGATACCACTCACATCTTGCAGAGATCAAACAATGGACAAATGATGCTGCAGGAACCAGAAAGGCCGAGCAAAACTCTGCTGGTAGCCAAGCAGTGGCAAAAGGGCTATGAGGAGAGGAGATGGAGCAAGAGAGGGAAGATCGAAGGTTAAAGATGCAGACAACAACAGCTAGACATGGTGGCAGAAAGCTGAAGCCAGCAGTGAGCAAAGGGTTGTCTTTGGTTTTTTTTTAGAACCCCCCCCCTTACAGGAGTCTACATTAGGTTGGAAAATTCTTGGAGATTTGTGGGTGGAGCTTGGGGAGGGCGGAGTTTGGGGAGGTATTCATCTAGTTCATGGGCTGGATTTGGAAATAGGGTTGCCAGCCTCCAAATGGCACTTGGAGATCTCCTGAAATTGCAACTGACCTCAGGTGGCAGAGATCAGTCCCCCTGGAGAATATGGCTTCTTTGGGTGGTGGACTTATGGCATTGCAGCCTGCTGAAGTCAGTCCCCAAGCTCCACCCCAAAATCTCCAGGAATATCCCAACCTAGAGGTGGCAATTCTATTTGGAAAACACATGAAAACATGGCTACAGGCCCATTGGATACCCACCCTTCCAAGAGTGGTGATGTGAATGGCCAGCTGTAGCAATTTTGTTGTATTGTTCAGCTGTTGGTGGGCAACCTCCCTTGAATAGTGGCTAGGTAGAGTGGTTGTCATGGCAACATCATTTAATGAAATAAACACGGTGGTGCACAGCAGTCCAGACCGTAGTCCTGCACATCTTCTCTCCACCCAAGCCACAGAAATTCTGAGTAGATGTGCATGTGAAATTGTACAGCTTGCCTCTGGGCAACAATGATATTTACAGGATTGGCTGAGGCAGTGCTGGATGCTGTAAGCAGAAAGATGTGATTTCTTCGGAAAGAACTAGGCCTTTGCTTGATGTTACTGTACCTCAAGTCTCTTGCTGACAATAAAGCGAAACAACCGAAGTGATTTTACTTTGTTTCCTAAGAGATTGCCAAGAGATGTTATGGCCTCCATGGGTCCAGCCTGTGGATGTTGCTGCCTTTTTAAAGGGATTTAAACATGCCACAAGAGCTTGATTCTGATAGGGCCTGTGGTACAGCAGGCTAAGTTGGTCTTGCCTCCCCCCGCCTTTTCAAGTGCCAAAATGGCAGCAGCACCCCCTGGGGTAGGTTCAACTCAAGTTTGCCTGCCTCCAGCTGAAGGCTGGAGATCTCCCAGAATTACAGCTGTTCTTCAGACGACAGGGATCAGTTTGCCTGGAGAAAATGACTACTTTAAAGGGTGGACTATATGGCCTTATGCTCTGCTGAGGTCCCTCCCCAGGCTCTACCATCATGTCTCTAGGACTTGCCTAACCCAGAGTTGGCAACCCTAATCCAACCCAAAGATGCCTTCATGTCTACTTTGGCCCTAACATGGTTTTTGCTTAGACTTCTTAATATGCCACTTTTCTCAATACAGGCAGTTTTTTGATACAGAGGGTAATTCACCCGGAATTCTTAGTAGTCGAAGCTGCAGTATCTGTCTGCTTTTCTAGACAAATGAGACTTGTCTCTGAATAGATTATACATTCATTCTCCCACACAAAAGTTTTTACATGCGTTACTGTGGGCTCTGCCTATTATCGGGCTAATAGATCACATCAACTGTATTTGTTATAAAAGCTTTGCAGTTGTGATTATTTCAGAATTTAATTAATATTAGCAACTTCCTGTGTTTTGTCTTCACTGACAGATATTGATATCAAAGCCATATAATCATCACAACAAAGCATTTCCCTCAGACATAAAAAGCTTAGGACCAAACAATGGAACCACGTGGGGCAGTATAAATATTCCAAGAATGCTAAGAACACTTTGAAATGAATGCCAAAATGGAAGGTCAATCTCTACAAATGTATAAACCATGCAGACATTCAGTTACGGTGGGGGAGGGGTGAGGATGTGATTCAAAACTCAAAAGATACAACTGTGGCTTCCAAAAATCTTGCTATTTGTTTAAGTAGAAGAAATCTGGAAAGTAAAATTACTGAATTTCCACCCTCACCCCCCGTTCATTTATGGATATTTGGTTTCAGGTAATGCTCTTGTGGAAGCCAGGACAAAAATATATGCTTTCACCTATTGAGGTTTGGACTCTCTGGTGGAAATGCCCTCTCATAAATCATATTATGCTATATAGTTAGGGTTACTAATCTCCAGGTGGGGTCTGGAGTTGTCCTGGAATTAAAACCAACCTCCAGACTACAGTTCCCCTGTAGGAAGTGGCAGCTTGGGAGGGAGGACTGTGTGGAACAACATCTCCATTAAGCTCCCTACTCTCCCCAAACTCTACCCTCCTCAGGAGTCACTGTCAAATCTTCAGGAATTCCCAAGTCAGAGCTGGCAACTCTGTCTCATCAAATCAGGCCAGCACTTTGCTCAATGATTTTCAAGAAGAGCTGCCAGTGGGGTACCTTCCAACTGCAGCTGCTGTTTCCCACTGATGCTCTGGGGTGGCACTAGGTGTTAAGTATGATACTCAACAAAGGATTCAGCTTCAAGTGATTTCAGCTTTATTAAACAGCAACTGTAAGTCAGGAACACACGACAAAAAGGGGAGCACAGCTCCTTCTTTTAAACTCTCCTGGGCTGTCAAAGCCACACCCATTACAAGTTAAAGACCAATAAGAATACAGGGATAAAGGCCAATCAGGACTGTTCCCTCTTTGCAACAATATCACTCAGTGATTGGGTAATTACACAGGTTTAGCAGAAACCAACCAATAGCAATGCAACATCTGAAGAGCCACATTCAGACTCAAGCTTAACATGTGAATAGATAGGAGCGATTCACATTCAGTACATAACAAATTCCTCCCCCCTAAGATGGAGCATTACCCTGCCAAACATAATCTTTCAGGTGGGGGGGGGGCACCTCGGCTTTGGTTCGACCGGCGCAGTGGTCTCTGCTTCGTTGGACTTGGAGTGGCACACTCTTCTGGAGCCCTGGTAACCTCTCTCGCAGGAGAGACAGGGGGAACACAAACAGGGATCACAGGCTCTGGAGTTGGAGTCTGCCCAGACTCCGAGTTCCCTTCTGCAGCACTCACCTCCTCGGCAGGAGACCCCTCCTGCTCGGGGAACAGCTCAGGTTCAGGCACCGACTCGGTGCTAGAGTCTGCCCAACGCTCCCTGAGCTGGTCTCCCGTCCGCTGGGAAGCTGGACCACATACAGCCTGGACCGTGCAACTTTGGTGACTACGGCCGGTAGCCACCGATGACCTTCCCCGTAGTTCCGGGCAAAGACCTTGTCCCCACACTGGAACACTCTCCCCTGTGCTGGTTCCTCAGACCGTTGCTTGGACTGGTCCAAGTCAGGGTGCAAATGGTCGAGGAGGGTAGATAGCTTTCGGCCAATCAAGAGTTTGATTAAAATACATAAACAACACTAGAAGGCGGGCTAATAACCATTATTGGGGGTATGCCAGATCAAACAAAAAAATCTTCCACCTGCTGTCAAAGACACCGATAGAGGGAGACAGATGAATCTCCCTAGGGAGGGAGTTTCAAAGTTTTTGTGTCACACAGGCTCATAGCTAGGAAATTTCGGGGGGAGGGGGGGACTAATGCAATCAAGTAAACGATTTAATTAATTTTGTTAATTAAATTATAGCGGCTGGAAGAAATTGCGAGGCTTGGCAGGCAGGCCCCATCACCTCCCTCATTCATCCAGCCCCCCCTAGTCCTGAACGACCACCCTGGCAATGACCCTGGTGGTGGATACCCATCTGGCCTGAAAATCAGGTCTACCGAGTTCTACTGGGACTCTCTAACCAGAACACCATGCTAGCTCTAGCACCTGTCCTGAAAAAGGAAGATGTTCTTGGCAGAGGAAGGGCCTCGTTAGCCTCCACCACTGAGGACCAAGTTCACAACCACCCCACATGAGGAGGGTGGCGTCGACAGAAAAGTATGAGATGCACTTAACCACCGAAAGAGATTCACCAGCTCAACTTTTCCCCTCACCCAAACATGCAATGGAAGAGAAAGTGGAATAGGTCCCCCCACCCCAAAGATGCAGTCTGAGACCGTCCACATCTATTCTTGCACACACACACACACCCGTGCAACCATGAGAGTTCACATCCTTTCCTTGAGCTCTTCTACATGAATAAATGCAGGCAGAGAGCTACTCTGGTTTTCTCTGCTACCTATATACCCACACAGCCCTCAAGGAAAGGAGAACGTAAGAACATAAGAGAAGCCAATGTTGGATCAGGCCAATGGCCCATCCAGTCCAACTCTGTGTCACACAGTGGCCAAAAATACCAGGTGCCATCAGGAGGTCCACCAGTGGGGCCAGGTGGGGAAACAGCAGCACATCTAACTAGGACATAAGTCAAGGAGAGGAGGAGGAGTTGTAGGTGTGGTGCAGCCCCGTCCTCATTCACTAGTGCCTAGCAACACCACAGCAGACCCCCCTCCCTGGCCTTTTGCAAGTGCAGAAGAAGTGGCATTTCCAGCAGAACTTCCTGGTGTTGCTTTACATCCCAGAGCCAGGGGAGCCAGGAATGCAGTCCGGACGGAGGGGAAGGCAGGGCCCCACAGAACACATGCACATTGATGGTAAGGAGGGCACTGAAATGTTGGGGACACTGAAAATTCAGGAGGGGGCATCGCCCTGTATACCCTACACTAGCTATGGCCCTGATGCCACAACAGAGAAAGCCCTTTCTTGTGTTGCTGAACATCTAGCCTCTAATGGCGGAGACAACCAAAGCATTGCCTCCAAGGATGACTGGAGTGAGTGGGTAAGTTCATAGTTATGGCTTCAGAGTGTGGTTTGAATTTTCTTTAATGCTTTCAGGCACAGACAGGCTTCTACTAACTAGCCACTAGGCTGGACCCTCTCTCGCACACAGGATTCCACCCACCCTCTCTCGCACACAGGATTCCACCTGCCCTTTCTCAGGAGTCAAGATTAAAGGGTACAAATTCTGCTTATTACCAGAAACAGGCCTAACAATTGGGTACTCCATTTCCCCCCAGAGGTAGAGTTAAACCACTGTGCCATACTACCAAGCTAGGGTTGCCCTTCCCCCCGATGGTGGGGGTTTACCTGCTTTCAGGGGCCTTAATCCACTGCCGCCCAGCCGGCCGGTGGGGGAGCCCCACCCCCAAAGAGCCCCATTGGTGCCAATGTGCCCGGAGGTTACATCATCATGCAGGGCACATTGCACGGGGGACACACTAGCATTAGAGAAAAAATCCCCCCCCCCGCTGGCAGCAAGGTAAGACATGGCACCCCTATACCAAGCAATGCTACCTTCAAATGGTCTGCTCTTTCGCTGAGGCAGACCACAAACCATCACTGTGCTCTCCCTGAAGGAGACCTGAACGAAACTCCTCCTGTACTTCCTTCAGCATTCAGTCCCTACTCTGAAACGTGACTGGATGCTGGAGCGGCACTCCCAGATGCTCAGCTGAAGGGCTGTTTTTTCCCTTCAGCGGCAGGACAGCTTCCTGCCTGTCACAATTATCTTGTAACACTTTGATTTAGCCAATCTGGGAAAACAATAATCCCCCATTTATGGGAAATTCATTTGCTTGGAACCACTATTACCCTTCCTAAAATGTACCAATCAAGGAGATCAGCCACTTTGGTTCAATCCAGCATAGATTGTCTGTACATACTGATTTAGAAATGAGAAATTGCTGTAATATAATTTATAATGAAACTGAATGCATATGGCTAGGTTTGAACTGACAGGAAAGTTTTATCATCTACTTTAAGTGTTAAATAAGCCTGGCAATTATATACAATTGTTTATCTTTGTATACAATTGAGTTTTGCTTAGAAATGTCACCAGCTTCTTGCCTCTTGCACTGTTCATAATGGTTCCCTCTGCCAGCTGAAAACATCATGCATCTGATAAATTGTGCCCTAATCCAGGAAAGTTTGTGCCAGCTACACTCCCCTCCCTTTCCCCCCTTAAAGTTTCAACCCTCTGGAGTGAGCTCCCCAGTTGCCTAAAGAAAGAGCATGTACTTGTGGTCATCCTTTTGGAAAAGATTTCAACCTTCCACTTCTTTCTAAATAATATGATTGTTTTATAGAAGAGGCTTTTTGAGTATATTTTTGAACAGGCTAAATTGCTATGGTAACCCCGTGGCAGTCAGAAAAGTAATTACAACAGCTAAATCCTATTTAGGTTGTAAGCTCTTGCAAGATTCTCCCCCGCCCCCCACTTCAGTGAATTAGCCTGGATAATTTTGTTTCTCTTTATTATTCTCCTTTTTGGAATGAGAACATTTCTTCTTCCCTCACTCTGTCCGATTATCAATATTTTTTCTAACTGCAGTAATTCATTTTCAGCGTCACTTTCGGGAATAAAGTTTCTAAGGTCTATAGAGATTGAGCAACTTTTGAAAATGATTGGGAATACAGACCATCTTTCATTTGCACAAGGTCAAAATAAATTGTTCTTTCTTCTCTTCATATCAGGAGAAAGGGCCTGCTTAGAGTATTCACTGCTTAGGGCAAGGGTGTCAAACGTAGGGGCTGCGGGCGGAATAGGCCCACCAAGGGCTTTAATCTGGCCTGTGAGCTACCTCCCTTGTGTGTTGTTAATCAGTAAAGAACAGAATTAAAAATCACACATGCTTTTGTTGTCAGGAATGTTATGTATGAAGCATGAATCAATCCTTTTTTATGTTAAGCTTGAGTCAGCAGAAGGGATTGTAAGAGTTGACATTCCCATTGGTTAGTTTCTGTGAAACTCTGTAAATAGCCAATCCTGAACTGTATATACTTGTTGGAGGGAACAGATCTGATTGGCCTTTATCCCAATGTTATGATTGGTTGTTAACTATAATATGGGCGTGGCTTTGACAGCCCGGATCATTAAAAAAAGAAGCTGTGCTCCACTGTCTTGTGTGTGTTGTCTGATCATCTAGTTTGCTGTTAAATAAAGCTGAAATCACTTGTTGAAATCAGTACCTTGTTAAGGCGCATACTTAACAAGGAACAAACAGGAAATATAAAAATCAGCCACTCCAATCAGCACAGGACAATGAAAGCTGCTGGGGGAGGGGGAAGCAAGCAGAACAGAACCACATGGCTCTTCTCAGTGTGTGTGTGTGTGTGTGTGAAGTGGTGAGCAAGAAGGAGAGAAGTCTCTTTCCCACCCAGCCATGCACATGCCTTTCGATACAAAAGTGCCCTTGAAGCAGCAGCATGCTCTGATCCGGCCTCGTTATGCATGCATGGAAAAAGCAAGCAAGCAAACAAAAAAACTTAGCAGTGCTTCTTCTCCTTTTGCACGGCCCCCTCAGCTTGAGCACTCTGGCCGGCTCACTCTTTCTCCTTTTCTCCACTTCTCTTCTTCCTTTGCTCGGCCCCTTTTCCCTGCCTTGCCACTTGCTATTGGCTCGGGCTGTTGTTGAAGCTCCCCCCACTTCTCTTTCTTTAGGATCTGCTGGATCCTAGGGCCTAGTGGGCAGATCACATTCAAAGCTTGAAAGGAAGGGCTTATTGACAGCAGCCCCGGAGGAACCCCTTCTCACCTTAAGGAGCCTCCACCAAAGAGCTTACTGGAGTGTGTGTGTGGAGACAGAGAAGAGAAACTGGCATGGTTTGCAGCAGGCGCTCTAGTTTGCATATGATAGGGGTCAGAAGGCAAAATGTGGCCTGGGAATTAGTTCTCCATGTGAGACGCTAATTTTTGAAAATTCTCCCTAATAAATGGGTGCAAACTTGTTTAAACAGCTTCCAGGATGGGAGATCACGCTGCACCCCATCCAAGGGGGTTGCGTGTGAAAGTGTGATTCAATGGGAGAGGGGAATGGACAACGAAAGCTGCTGCGGGGGGCGGGGCGGGGGGGCAAGCAGGTGTGGAGCCACATAGCTTTTCTGTGGGTATGTGAAACAGTGAGCAAGAGGGAGAGAAGTCTTTTCTGTGTTTTGATGGGAATGGGGATGGATGAGGAAAGCTGGGGGGGGACGGGCGGGCGGTGAGCAGGTACAGAGCCATGTAGCTTTTCTCAGTGGATGGGTGTGCGAAGCAGGAAGTGAGTGAGAGAGAGAGAAGTCTCCTTCCTGCCCAGTCACACGCGTACCTTTTAATCTTGGCGCTGCTGCCTGTCATGTGTTGTTTTATTAATCAGCTTCACAGGAGTCTTTTCGGAGGAAGACTCAGGTGCATCCTCCTTCCCCTCTCTTGCAGATTCAGTCAGAGGCTGCCTGCCTATCTAGTGGTCGCTGTTCTCTGCAGGTTCTTGCAAGTGCCTCTTTTTGGCCCTGGCTGCTGTCTGTATCTGGCTGGAGGTGCTGAGCAGGCAGGTGCCTGTGCTTTCCAGCTGATTCCAAACACCCCAGCACTTTGGGTCTTTGTCAGTACACCAGCTGCCAGAGCCTTAGCTGGAAGGGAAGGCATGTATTTGTTTCAGAGAGGTTGTGTGGGCTTGCAAAGCTCGCAATGCCCAGCCATTTCATGTTTCCCCCTGGAGAGGTCCCTCCCCTCCCCAACAGTGCCCCCGTATCTCCAGGAATTCCCCACGCTTGGGATGGCAACCCTATCACTGCTGGGCAGAACTGTGGCCTTTTTCGAGGTTTACTTCAAAGCTAAGGAATAAATTCCTGGAGGAGGTCCCACAACAGACCTTCTAAAACCCTATTCTTTTAAGAAAGGCACTTGAAAACCAATTACATTGGCAGGCTGCAGGTTTCCTTGTGGAAGATTTATGTTTCTATTGTAACAGGATTCATTTTTATAATGTTTATAGTGTGATGAATTGCCATTTTCCTATAAATTGGAATGTATTATTATATTTTATGGAGTTGCATGCTAGACCGGTTTTAGGAAAAACAAAATTGACAATAATTTAAATAAACGAACATGTAAAATGCTTTAAAAATAATTTCTTCCTTCTGTTCAAGAATGCTAAATCAACTTGAGTTAAACCTGATGTTGCATCTTAAAGTAAATTTGTTGGTAATAGCTAAATTTATAGAATATTGAGTACCTAGGGGGGCACTGCAAACTTATTGCCACACTTCTGTCTCACAAACAAAACAGATGTATAAGACGGTATGTGCATATCCCAACAGTAAAGGGAAAAAGATACGTACACATTCAAACGGTCTATAAGAGACTATGGTCAGTGATGTAGTCCCAAATAGCCCAAGCTTGTCAGAGTTCAGAAACTAAGAAGCATCAGCCAGGATGTGCACACACAAAAATAATACTAGTATTTTGGGGGATTGGGTATACTGAACCTGAAAAATATCGGTATAGACGATATTCCCAAATTGGTATGATGGCTTTCTCCCATTTAAACAGAACAGAACAGCACAGCGGGCCTGCCTGTCAGCTGATCAGTTTAAATGCCTTCCCTTCACTCGTTGAGGTGGGCCACTGCAGCACAACCGGGGGAGGGAAGGGAAGGTATTAATACCTTCCCTTCCTTCCTTGAGTCATGAGGTGGTGGTATACCTCAGTGAGTGAAAGGAAGGCATGTAAATTGACTGTGATCTTTTTAAATGCCTCCCCTTCACTCTTTCACACCATTTGCAGCACAACTTGGAGAGGGAAGGGAAGGTATTTAAAGTTTAAATATTTGAAGTTTAAATGCATGACTCACGGCAGGCAGCTTGGGTTTGCAAAGCCAAGCCACACACGAGGAAAGGTGGATAAACTCATGCTGCTTCAGCTAGTGAAAGTGAGCTAGATTGGCAGCCAAATCAGATGAGAAAAAATAAGGTTTTCGACAAGAAAAAATGGCATTGAAGAAACTTCCATCGGGAGCTGGGAAAACAACACCTCCGGTTTCTAAACTGGAAGCAAGTACAGACTTTCCAAACATGTTGGCTGAAGCATTGTGACCTCTACTGGAGCAGATGATGAATCTCAACCACAACTTTGAATCACTCCAAAAGCAAACGTCAAAGAACTCTAAAGAAATTTAAAAAGCGGTAGTTAAAACGGTTGCACTTGATCATAAATTTGAACAGGCTGAAAAAGAAAGAGCCTCTGATAAGGAACAACAAATTAGGCTCCAAGTAGAAAAATCAGCATACGTGCTGAGGTTCCAAGGTGCCCCTGAACAAAGCAACGAGAGTCTGAAAGAAATGCTAAGCGAAGCATTGGCTCCTATGACACGTTTAAAACCGGAGTTATTATACAGCGATATAGTCTACAGGAAATATCCTGATTTTATATATAAAAAAATAACCTGCCAGGATAAATTGTGTTGAGATTCTCAAAAAGATCTACAAGAGATGTGGTGCTCAAGGCCACACATAGGAACACCTTAAAAATTAGAGATGCTGAAATAAGAGTTCTAAAGGACATTCTGTTTGACATAAAAAGAGGAAACAATACAAAGCTGTAACGATTTTCCTGCAAAAAAACCTTCATAAATTATGGTTGGCTGATACCAGAAGGCTTGACATTCAAGTACAAGGATGCTAAAGAAAAGGTTGACTCTGTGCTTAAAGCAAAACATTTTTTGGAGGAGATACAAGGACATATGGAAAAAACGGAACTGAAGAAGAGAAAAATCATCAAGAAGAAGGAGAAAGCAGCCCACGTGGATCGGAAAGTCCAGAGAGTGAAGCAAGCAGCTCATCAGAAGAAGATTCCACATCAGAACTGGGAGCAGCTGCTCCCAAGTTGTTAAAAGTCAGATGGGACTTTGATAAACAAAAATTTAAGGGGAAAAGGGGAAATTGCTAAAACATAAATGTAACAGTTTCATTTTTTAACTGTTGGTTTAAGTTAGACGTAGTAATCATAAGTGCTTAAATAACTTGTTATGAGATCTCTTTATATATCTGAAAATTTAAGAGAATCTTGCTAAAAACCGATACTTTATTGTATTTTTGTCCATAACCTGTTTTGTTTAGAGTAGTGGGTAGTGGATGTAGTGGATAGTTGTTGTAGTGTATGTAGTTGCAAAAAAACAATACAATTTTCAAAAAAAATTAAAAAAAGGTTTCTGGGGGGGTATTTATTCAGTTCGGTATATGCCAAGTGCACACCCCTTACTACTTGGATGGAAAACCACCTCTGCTCATCTCTTGCCTTGAAAACCCAATGAGGAGCTACCATAAATCAGTTGTAACTTGATGGCACTTAATTATAAGAAACTGAAGTTGCATACACTTGCGTACAAATACTAGTTCAGCCAAATCTAAATGAAAAAGCTATTCTAGGTAGATTCAGTAGCTGCAAGGTGTTCAGAGGAAAGCAGATTCAGAAGAATCAAAGCACACAACCCAATAAGCCCCTACTGTGTGACTTTGGCAATATGCATTTTTCTAACTGCCCATGAAGAGAACAGAACAGAAAAACATCTATTGTTTTTATTGCAACTGTCCAAGGAGCTCAGAGTGATGTGTAAGGTTCCCTCCCAACAACCCTGCAAGCACTGCCATGCTAAGAGCTAGGGATTGGTCACTTAGTGAGTTTAATGGCAATGCGGAGATTCGAACCCAGGTTTCTGCAGAATTCCATCTGCGCCACTGCCACACTGGATTCTAACCCTACCGTCCTTCTGCTTTTGAATACAGATGTGGTCAGAATGAAGGATGTACACATTTATTTCATTTCTCCCCTGTGGGACCCAAAGCAGCTTATATCATCGCCTCTCCTCCATTTCATTCTTGCAGTGAGCCTGCAAGGTAGGTTAACCTGAGAATGTATGATTGGCCGAAGGTCACCAAGCAAGCTTGTGGGAGAGTGGGAATGCTAAACTGGGTTTCCCAAGTACTAGACTGGCACTCCAACCACTACAACGCACTGGCAGAATGTTCTCCTCACGTCCAACATACAACTATTTGTGAATCTTAAAACAACAAAGTATATAAGTTTTTTGATTAACTAGAAATGAGCAAAATCAGAATCATGAGACTGAAGGACCATCAGAAGACTGAAGTACAGCCAGATGTCCTGATGGTGTCTGAAGGGTATATAAATGTTGTAAGTGGGTCTGAGAGTCTTTTTTGTTTACCACCTTTCCATCTTGTCCATCTCAAGGAGATACATATGGCTTTTCCCCTATATCCTCCTGGCAAAAAGCCCATGAAGTAGGGAAAAGGCCCAAAGTCATCCAGCAACCTTGATGACAGAATGGGGATTTGAACTCAGGTCTCCCCAGCCTTAATCCAGTATTCTAACAATTATACCACATTGACTTTGTCACATATAGTTGTCTACAGATATGAGCTGGGGAAGTAGTTGAAACACATCTGGGATGTACTTGAATAATGCAGCTTTCTGAGGTTGCTTTTTAAAAGTTGTGTAATAGAATTAGCTTATTTATATGCACACATTTTATTACAACACTCTTTTTAAACTGGTTGTTATTGCTATATCTTGAACTTTCTCTTCCCAGGCAGGCCCCATAACCACTCCCTTTCCTGCTTCTTTTCTTCTTCCCCCTTATTTGTCAATTCATATTTATCTGCCCCTCCATCCTTAGTTTTCCCTCTGTCCCTACCCCTAGCAGCTTCTCCTCGGGAAAAGTCTGGACAAGTTGAGTGGTAGTTGATAGCGCCTGGCTGGTCCAGTCCATGGCTGGTAGTCTCCAGTGCTAGGCCAGTTTTAGTTATGCAGTGGCAACACCAGGCCAGGCCAGGCCAGGCCCAGTTGCATGGTGGCCACTGACCGTATTGCTTTCTTTCTTTCCTTCCCACCCACCAGCCAACCTACCTTTACCTGCCCCCATGTCTTCAGCTTTCCTTCCTTCCCTATGCCTGATAGCTACTCCTCAGGAAAAGTCTGGCTAGGCAGCACAGCGGGCAGCCCCATTTGCATGGTGGCTATTGGCAGGGTAGGCAGAGTTGTAAGGTAGCCACTACCACTAGCCTGGGCCAAGTTGTGTGGTGGCTGCTGCAAATGGGCTGAGTTGTATGGGTGGTGAGTTTCCAGCAGTTGCCAATCTGGCCTTGGTGTCCTACTTCTCTGTTGGGAGCATGACAGCAGAGGGAGTGGGGTGGAACCTTTCCAGGGTTGTTTGGGCCTTCTAGTCCACTCTCCTCTCATGGCTTTGGTTTTCAAAGGCTTGGCAATATTGTTGTGGTTACCAAGCAACCCTCAACTGCCACTAAGAGTTCTGTGGGCATTCTTTTCTTAAAGCTGCAGGCATTGTTTCTATTGAGAATGCTCCCCAGCCTGTCCATAGCTCCATTTTGTGGCTCTATCATACCTTCCGTGGCATGGTTCAGAAACAGATGTATTGATAAAAATGGCACCATTTGTTTTATCTCACTTAAGGAGTTAAGACACTGTCACTCTTGTGTCAGAAGCCATTGGCACAATCCTCTGTGCAAAGAATCAATCTTCCTTTCTCCATCCAAACCTAATCTCAGTTGAGAAGAAAAAGCTTTGGTGCAAAGCCACTATGTATATTTCATGTTTAAGACATACAGCATTTTAGTTATTTGCATCTGATTACCTGACCTACTTTACGTACTTGTTCTTATATTCACTATGACGTTTCCTGCCCCCTCCTGTAAGAGTTTGTCAATGATTCTATGTTTGATAACTAATTGTGAAGACTATCAATAACTTTCCTTGAAGCTGCCATCTAGTATGTGGATTTCCCCTTCATATTTACTGCTCAACAGGTGTTCCCAATAAAAGCAAAGTGCAAAATCATGTTCTTTTATTATACAAACAGAATCCCTTTGTGTAGTTGTTTACTGAAAAAAATCAGATCCCATTTTCAAAACCAGGAAAAAAGTACATTGGACATACAGAAAGTTCAATAGTGAGTAGATTGAGGACCTCACTGCTAGCTTGCAAATTGTAATATTACCTGCATTAAACATAAAAGTGCTGTAACCATGGTTGCAACTCATTTATATATATGTGCGTGTGACATGAGTGGGTGAATGCATATTTAATTCTGCTGTATGAATGATCAAGACAGGTCACAAGAGAAATTCAAAATTCATTGCTTCTCCCACTCCACACACACAGTAATTGGAAATCACTAAATACACCCTTTCACTTCATTGTTCACATGAAGAACAGTGATTTGAATACTAACAGTAATCAATCGTATTTTTTTTCAAAAAGTAAAAACCTTACTCAAGTGATTGAAAAAGTACCATGTATATATTTATTGTGTATATTAAATGTCTAACGGAACTACCTTGCAAACTCAATCAAGTTTGCAAGGCCAGTTGTACCTGACGATGTAAATTTACAAATGTAGTCTGTCATATCTCTAATCCATTCTTCTTCCAAAGACCTCAAGTAGACATGCAGAAGGTTATGTGATCCCATTTTGTTGTCGGAACCCCAAGAAGATGATTAAGGTGAGAAATACAACATATCCAAAACCACCCAATGAGCTTCAAGGCTGAACAGCTTATTTTTAATATGCATTTCCCAATTTAAAAAAACATCCCAACTTTAAAAAATGAATTATTTATACCCACTGTCTCCAGCTGAAAAATCATTGCCCTCACAGCTTTATATAAATCATACCTATTTTGTAAACTAGAAAAAAAGGCTCAGGAAAAAGCAAGCAATTTCTAACCTGCACTTTGGACAAAAACTGGGGAAGGAAGACAGAAATTGCTCAGTGATAATTCAGTCCAGGGGCAACTGCTCTGGCTACAGTATATACTTAAGAACAGATAGCCAAGTACAAGATTAGATGAACCCTGTCCCTTCTGATGGTTTAATCTGATGTTTGGCTGATATCAGAAGTCAATCAGTGGGGAGAACAATGCAAGAAGATTGTACACAGGGTGAGGTAAGATGGAAGGAAGGGGCAAGCTTAGCTTTCTTTGTCCACATTATCTGGTTTTAACACCCTTCCCCTTGTTTGGGGATTCAGAGGTAAACCTTACTTGCATACCAATATCATCTAGCCCTCCTGTGCTGAGACTGCCACCAGGATAACCTTGTAAAACATGGGTGTCTTCTTCTATCGCTTGGTATTTTGAAGGGCAGATCCCTCAGTGACAGGTCATATTGGATAGAAAATTTTAAAAAGTTACAATTGGAAATGTGCTTCCCATTGAAACTGGTGGGAACAAAGAATAAAGAAACCAAATTATTAAAAAAAGAAGCTGGAAACAAATTTTAATGTATACCCTGTCACGTGCTTTTAATATTGGAATGCCTTTTTAAAGTGTTACGAGAAGAAACAGATTTGAGCTGGACTTTTGGCCCTTTTAAGAAGAATATTCTACAAAATACATTAATGGAGCCTGTGGAGCAATGACCAGTGTCTTATTTTCTGCAATCCTATTATGAGATCAATCATACAAAACTGCTTCATAAAATTGTAAAGCTCATTTTAATTTACATTTGTTCATTTAAAGGAACGTTTATAGCACCATGTATACCTGATTTATACCCTATACTTTCTTTCAAATGTAATAATTTCACAACTTAAAGTTTGTTCTTTGTTATATTATATAATTCCATGAAATAGTTCTCAGATGAAGAAATCAAATTATCAAGATCGTAGTCAATTTCAAATGTTGGTTTTTCTTCAAAAATTGCAAGAGCAATAAAGACACTAAAGTGTGCTGTGAGTCCCCATATTTTATATGAGGTATTACGCTCTGTATCATCATATTCAAAGAAGTGTACTGGAACACTCTTTCCCAGCATTTGAACTTGGTGGACCTTATACTTTGAAGGACGAATAAAATAGTCCAGTGGCACATAAAATACATCACTGACTTCTTCTGGATTAGGATGGGGTTGAAATGAGTCTTCTATGAAGGCTACTACTGGAGTTACTATAGAACGAGTCTGAAAAGTAGAAAGGCATTAGACTCATTACTATTTGAAACAAACAGCAAAACAAACTTCTCATTTGGAGGGTTATGGTATTAAGTTGTCACACGAGCAAACACTAAGGATAAAGATGTCCACTTGTAAGACATAATTATATATCATCCCCACTGTTTTAGAATTCTAATGAAATCAGTATGTGTGTGTGTGTGTATGAACATGATTGTGCACTGCCAGAGAAGAACAGTGTTAGTGGCTGGCCTGTGTTTTACATTAAAAAATTGTTATCAGTGAGAATAATGGAACTGAAGATGAAATCTCTGGCCAGCCAGAGCTGATTCACTGATGCAGAAGCTATTGCTGCATTTATGAATGTGTCAACCCACATGTGCGGGTGGTCTGTAGGTCTGTGTTGAGGGGTGGACTGTAGATCTACCAAGATTTATGCCCTCTCTCCAGAGTTGAGGAAAGGTAGCATAACTCTGGAAAGGCAGCATAACAATCTCCCATGTAAATAAATAAGATTTCTAAGGCTTGTCACTTTCATATATCGCTCCTCATACCCTATTCAAAATGAAATCAGTGCAATGATTTCAGGAGTTCGGATAATACATTAACTGAAGTTTATGATCATAACTGTCATACTGTGCAGTGCTAGGGTTGTCAGCTCTGGGTTGGGAAATTCCTGCAAATTTGGGGGAGGAGCTTGGGGAAGGTAGTGTACAGTGTCATGGAGTCTACCCTTCAAAGAAGCCATTTTCTCCTGGAGAACTGATCTCTGTAGCCTGGGGCTCACTTGTAATTCTGGGAGATCCTTAGACCCCACCTGGTGTGGTTAGCAACTCTACTGTGCACTCACCTATCAACTAAAGATCCCCATATTATACCCATATAAATATTTTATTTAGATAATCTGTGGACTGTAAAAATCATAACCTTGGATTGTTAATCTTTAACTTGACACAGAGAAAGGGGGCAATAAAAACAATCAAGACTCATAGGAAAGACCATTGCTTGACAACCACTTGTGTGAAAATAAGGAAGAAATACCTTTAACTAAAGCTCATGTAATTAATAGTCTGTGATGGAAAACTAAAATTCTATACATTTGAACTAGTTTCATTGGCCTAGCTATATAAGTATTTGCAGGGCTTTTTTTGTAGAAAAAGTCCAGCAGGAACTCATTGGCATAATAGGCCACACCCAACAGCAGAAACTCATTAGCTTATTAGGCCACACCCATTACAGTGCAGCTCTCTCCCAGGATCAGATTCCCCAGGTGCCCTACAGCTTGCGGGGTGCATGGGAAACCCGAGGAGGGGAGGCAGTTTAAACTGCCTTCCCTCCCTGAATCAGCTTGGCTTCCCCAGGCACCCCGTGGCCTGAGAGGCACCTGGGGAACCCGGGAAGGGGAGGCTGTAGGTGTGGCCAACTCAGAAGCCAGCCAGAACTCTGTTCCTGTGCGTTCCTGCCCAAAGATAGCCCTGGGTATTTGGTTACTTTGCTTGTAATACAATAACACTGTTGAAAGCACTAATATCAGAATAAAATTTGGTACACAGTAATATTTCTGTGTTTAAGACAAAACACCAGTTCAGTCCTGAGCACCCATTTTCAAAGGGGAGGAAACCTTATATTTCATGTTATTTCCCCTTAAACACTAATACATTCGGATGAAAGTTGGGGGAGCATGTAAAAACTCATGGGTAGGATTCTACCAGCTTTTTTGTGGGCACTAGAGAAAGGTGCTTTGCTTCATGAAGCTTGTGTCTTCACCAGGGCCCATGATCTTCAGCCTATCTTTTTTTTTGGGGGGGGGGGTTCAAAAGGAGCACTTCCTTTCTTCCATCTTGTATCAGTGGCAAAGCTGGCAACATCCATCCCCTTGTTCGGTATGGCATCGATGAGACTGGAATGAGTATTGCTGTTCAAGTTCAGGGCAACAAGCTACTTTGCAAGCAGTGACTGAAGTTCCATCCAGGAAATTTTTAACAAGAGAGCCAAGAATGAATGTTCTTAAACTCCATAACTGACCATGTTAATGATCGTGTTAACTTATAAGTGGTACCCAGCTAGCAAATGGCTTAGAAACTTCTGTTTCTTTCACCATCTAACATTAAACACTACTTTTATTATTAAAGTAAAACTTAAGGCTCTTACTGAAAACTAGGGGAAACTGCTTGGCTTTGGATTTGCATTCTATTTGGAATTTAGACTATTGTAACTTCATTATGAATGCTACAGTTAATGGAGTCCTTTGACACTGAAAGGCTACAGTTTAGATGCTAACTGCTCATTAAACATTAAAAAATGCAGCTTGGGTATTCAGCGAATCAGGCAGAATTCAATGAATACAGCTCCTCCCCCAAAGAGCTGGATGTCTTCACATGGAGGTACCATGTCGTATGTTTTTAGAATTTATTGTTCATTTACAAGAATGGTTTGGACAAAGGAACCTTACTTTGTCTATTGCAGGTACAAGCTTACAGATTACTTCAGCCTGTTCTGCACGAAGCCCTACTTCTTCTTTGGCTTCCCGGAGAGCTGTGGCTATTTCATCTGTGTCTGCTGGTTCTCTCCTGCCTCCTGGAAAGCACACTTCTCCTGGTGATCTTGTCAACTGGAAATTAAAAGAATAAGTATTGTTAACCAACATTGGCTTGGAACCAGATGAAGTTTTCCAGCGCCTTAATGGAACTTTCCTACCTCTCTTCTGCCACTGAAGCCCACAATCTGCATAAAAACATTATTCCTGGGAGATAGGGGACCTAGAGAAATCACATGAGAGGGGGTCTGCACCAGGAATTGGTTGAAACTGGCAATTTCATCTGGATCCAACCAGTGTTTCCTCTAAGCTGAGTTAGTGTGAGCTAGCTCACAGCTTTTTAGCCTCCAGCTCACATATTTTTGTCTTAGCTCAGGAAGGATAGCTCCAGAACAAACTAATTCATGCAGAAGTCAAATAGTTCACTCACAACTTTAATGCCAGTAGTTCACAAAGTAGAATTTTTGCTCACAAGACTCTACAGCTTAGAGGGAGCATTGGATCCAACCCATTTTTTCCTTTAAAATTAGCCTTACTTAGATGATCCTTGTGGACAGATCACTCACCATCAGTTCTTGGGTGTGTGTCCCCCAACCACTTTCCAACTAAACAAGTTGAAGGCTGTTTAATGAACTATGATCTCCTAAATGGATATCAGCCTCACTGTCAAAAAAAATTATGTTCACTACAGAGAGCATTGCTTTTTAACTTGAAGGCACTGGCTGGACAGCTGATCTTTGGCACATATTAGAAAAGCAGACACTTATGCCACACTTCATTCTCTTAAATTTTTTATTTTAATATACAGAATTAGTTATAACAACATTTTATTCCTAATATAAATAAATCAATATAATACAAGACTATAGTAAAGGAACAGAAATAGAAGCCAAAATGACATAATTGCATTTGTATGGTTATTCATACAGTGAAAGGTCTTTGCCCATCTATTCAAAATCTGTATACTTTTTATCTGAACCAAGTGTTAACTTAATCACACAGACCAAACTTCACAATTTCTCTATTCATTCTTACCGCTGAGGGGCTAATTTCCCCCCAATTTTATGCAAACATTAATGTCCTGCCATAATGGCACTCAGTACAAAAGTGGGCATTTTTTTTTGTTATCACTGATATATTATTAATAACACTGGCTCTGGTTTAAAGGGAATTTCAGTCCCATATCAGTGATGACACATACTTACAAGTCCCCTGCCACCAAACAATATTAAACCAAACAACAACAGGGAACACAGTGTACAGTCTACAAGAACATATACAAAACACTGTGCTAAAATTATATACAATGTATTATGTTTGTAAGTACAGTTACACAATTATTCAGAATGTCAAAGACTGTATAACAAAATTAATAAAATTTGCAAAATTGTTCAACAAGTATTCATTTTTGTCCTTTATACTATCACCATTATGTGAGGAAACATACTCAATCTCATGGAGTATACAAAGATTCAAATGTTAACTTCAAAAGAAGGCACAGGTAGCGACAGGTCGCAGTTCTACTAAATCCAGTTATGAATAATCCAAGGGTCCAGAGTCATGCAAGGATCCTAGTCTACTTTTACTGCCTTACTTCTCCTCTCAGTGTGTGCACAAAAGAGAAGCAGGATGCACTGAGCCCTCATTCTCAATAGATGATCGACATTCATGTCTTTCCCAAAAAGCAGCTTAAAAAAATAAGAAAGAGTGGATCCATGACCCAGCATGAATGGCTTTGTGATCTACCTGAGGGTATGACTCATGAGCTGAAGACGACTGATTGATTTAGATTACAACTACAAAACAAGCAGAACAATGGTTTGCATGGAGAGCAAGTAACTCAGGCAAATGAGCCACACCACATATTCAAGTCACACATAGCATGGTCTGGGGAGTAAGGCAGAAATAGACATGTGGGATGTTGAGTATGTAGTGATGGGGGATGGCAAAGGGACTAGTGCCATCAAGTCACAGCTGACTTATGGTGAAAGTGATGTCAAGTTGCAGCCAATTTACGGAGCCCCCAAAGGGTTTTTAAGGCGAGATATGTTCAGAGGTGGTTTACCACTGCCCGCCTCTGTGTAGCAACCCCAGACTTCCTTTGTGATCTGGCATCCCAGTACCGACCAGGGCCAACCCTGCTTAGCTTTGGAGATCTGATGATGCTTGTAGGAAACAAGTTCTGGCTTTTCCTCAATGCCCATCCTCTGCCTTTAATGCCCTCCTCTGCTTGTGTGGAATGGAGCAAATCCAAGTGTCACAAGCAAACAACTGCTATTGCTCCAGTCTAGCCATTGGGAAGCCCCTGGGCACAGCAATTTCAAGTTTTGGACAGGTGTGCAAGCCCATGCTTCCAGGCAAAATTAGAAGAAAAATATTTTATAAACACTGCTTTTACCATCAGGTTCATATAATTCCCCTAAAAAAATTTACTTCTTAGAAGACTGGTTGTGACAGTCACATCACTTTGAATAACTGTTGGCATACAAATAAAGAGCAAACAGTATTAATTTGTTTTCAGATTATTTCTTAGAAATACCATTGGATATGAAATGCAGAAAGGTATAACCAAGAATAATTTTGGACAAATTTATTTAACTGAAGTAAGCCAAAGTGAGCAAGACATTGTTGTTTTATAGAAATAAATGACAATAGAAACCACAGTCCAGGAACAAGTTAGGTCAGTGGATGTATTTTTTTTAGTTAAGGAGTAAACCCTTCCAGCTTCCAATACCTGGTTGGAAGTCTGATTGAGGAGGGATTCATAGCAAATGGACTTAGATAACAGTGGGCTGGATCCAAGGGTACCCTTGCACAGAAGGTGATTTTTGACTCATGAAAGGGATTCTTCATCCACTCTTTATAAATTGGGGAGGACCTTTGGACTCAGCCTCATGGTTTGAAACCAGCCCCATTTTTCCTCATTAGAATAATGGATGAATTACCCCTAAAACTATCCAGGAGTATATCAATATGGAACACAAGTTCATATAATGAATATTTTCTTGTACACCAATACAAATTCCTTATGCTTCCTTTCATCTTGGTTTCATCTCTTACACAGTTTTACCAAGCACAATTTTTTTTCTGAATAACCTTAGAAGTCATTAAGCTGGTTTTGGCCTTTGAATTTACATACCTTCATTGATCTGACAGTGAAAAGTACACACAGCTTCCCATCTCTAACCATCAGCGGCACAAGAACAGAGGCTTTTGCTAATGGTAAATGAGAAAATCTGTCTCCAACATCAAATTTCCTTAATTGCAGCTTAGCTTTATCTTTCAAACTCATTCTAGAATAAGCAAACAAAAGAAAGAAAAGGGAAAGAAAGAACATTTCATAAAACACAGAATTTTCACTCTAGGGCTATGGTCAATTTGCATAAAATGAATATGAAACTTAAGCTTACAAACAAATCTGTTCATTTTCTCACAGAGAGAGATAAATATTGTACACAGATATGTCTACACAGGCCTACAATCTTCTCCTGAAGGCAAACAAAGCTCTAATACTTGAACCTTATCACAAACCTCGACGGCAATGTAATAACAAAGACTTGTTAGGCCTATATGCGTGTATGAACTGATCTTGTACAAAAAGCAATCAGGGAAAAAAGACAAAAACAGAATGGTTATAACCAGTATGGTGCATTTGTTTCTCATACCTTACAGCAATTTCTAAATTACACCTAATAGTGCAGTTTAATAACAAAGCATTTTCTGTAGCCTCACCAAAGGACATATAGATAAGAAGTTGTCATTTTGCTCTGATTCACTTAAGACAGAACATTTCACAAAGGAAAGGAGCAACAATTGTATAACACATCACTATGAAAGCTTCCATTACTCATTGCTGAAGGGTTTGCTCTATGTTCTTGAAATAATTTACTGTCAAAGCCTGATCTTCACTAATTTAAAAACAAAGCAATATTCTCTTTCTAAAAAATCAATTATGTTAAAGTGTGTTACCCTTCAAAATCTATCGGCGTGTTCTGTGATTCTCCTATGTACATGGCATCTTAGGCGCCGGTCATACGGGCCAGAAAATGTGGGGGAGGCATGGCAGTTCGCCCTGGAGCAAAATAAGGCACAGTAGCCCGATCACACGGACCACCGGGTTGCCACGCTCCAGCTCCAAGTGCCGATCACACCATACTGCTGCAGTGCAGCAAAAAAGCGGCACAGCAGACCACGCAAGCCGTGCTGTTGCGAAGTGAGCACGTGCTGTTGGGGGGGGCAGGCCACTGTCGGTGTCTTGTGTGTGCACATGTGTCATTCAGCGTTAGTGCGCATCCCATGAAAACTTACAACATCCGGAAATCCCGGAACATGGACTGGCGTCGGAAGCCGCGGGATACTGGCGCTCCTGCGATCAGACGCCAGCCTTTGCCCCGGGGTTTCCAGAAACTAGTACTTCGACCCTAGTAGTTTTTTATTCTGCGTTTTCGAAGGGAAGCCACGGGTTGGCCACGGCAGTGCTACGCCTCCCAGATGTGCTTGTATGATTGCGCACGGAAAGTCTGTGGGGCTCCCGTGCCTTCAGCGGGGCAAATGCTCCGTGTGAACGGGGCCTTAGTATCCATGTGTGCATTTAAATTTACAAATTTAACAGACTTGAGAAAAGGGGCCTGAATCTATAGCAACATTTGAACAAGCTAGCCATGGGGAGGGGGGGAATAGTACAGAAATTTAACAGGGATAAGTGTCGGGAAAAATCAGGATGGTCCCTCATAAACAGGCAAAGCTGGAGGATATGAGAATAACTAGATTCACTCCAGTGCTGAAAGGAATGTCAATGAAATATTCTATTATCAACAGCTAGGATCCCAATTCTGTAGTATTTTTGTACATGGAGGAACTAGCATATAAGCTTGTTAAATCTTGTTATTACATATGTTTAATAATTCCTTACAGTGTCAACATAATATAACACAGTGTATACAAACATACTCTAACCCCCCCCCCCCCCACAAGAATCAACCAAGAAAGTTTAATGGGATTTTGACTATACAAATAAACAATTTTCTTGATCAAAACTTAACAGACACCCCCCACCTCAAATTAACACCTTTTTCTGGGGTTCACTGGGGGACCCTCGACTAGCCAGTTTCTGACAGAAGGGCGGGAAGCACAGCCTTACCTATAATTGTAATAGCAGTTAGGTATGAATGAATTATATTAGATGGTTTTAGTTGGTTTTAAAACTGTTTTAACTCTAATTTATATGTCTTATTCTGTGTAAGCTGCCCTGAGCCAGCCTTGGCTGGGAGGGCAGGGTATAAATTTGATAAATACATACATACATACATACAGGTAAGGGGGAAAGCAGTGTTAGCCTATTGCAGCTATCACAAAAGACAGTCTTGCAGGACTTTAATGGATTGATTGTGGTAGGAGTTTTTGTTAGGTGGTAGTGAAAGCACTGCCAAGTTGCAGCTGGCATATGGCAACCCTGTAGGGTTTTCAAGGCAAGAGACCTTCAGAGGTGGTTTGCCCTTGCCTGCCTCTGTGTTATGACCCTGGACTTTCTTGACCCAGCTTAGCTTCTGAGATCTAACAAGACTGGGCTAGCCAGAATCATCCAGATCAGGGCAATTTATGTTAGAGCCTACTTCATATGCATGAAGTGACTCCTCGGTCAGAATATACATAAGTATACACACACATACATGGATATACAAGGGGAAACGCATTGCGTGGCCTTTGAACTCCACCTGAGACACAGTCTGTGATATTCCTTATAATAATTAAGTGCCATCAAGTCACAACTGACTTATGGAGACCCCTCAAAGGGTTTGCAAGGCAAAAGATGAGCAGAGGAGGTTTGCCATTGCTTTCTTCTTTTCTTCCCAGGTGGTCTTCCATTCAAGTATTAACCATGTCCAACCCTCCTTAGCTTCTGAACTCTGAAAAGCTCAGGGCTATTCAGGCTACTGACATTCCTATGCAAAGTTCAAAAGTATACAAGATAAGCACAGTGACCATTTTCATTAGCTGTAGTTGATGCTAAGCCAGTCTCTCAAGTTACTCTAAACTGGTTTAACCCCAGTAATGGGTGAGAATCAACAGCCAATTTCCAAAATGAGCATCATCACCAGCTAATCTCGGCAGATTGAAGTGCTGTTAAAGCCGTAGAACAAAAAAGGAGATAGCACAAGTTGGCCACCATTATCAGCTGCCCATCTGCAAACAAGGAAATAAAAGCCACTAAATTTACAAGTGTCTCAGGAAGACAAAGAAAAGATTTTCAACAGCTTTGTACTGTTTACTGCCCTGTTTTAAGTATGGGTACTGGAAAGTGGTACCAAACTGAATGGAATTTACTTCTTCATATGTAATATTTAGAATTCTGGCCTTAAAGTGCTGTGCAAGTTAAACTACAATAAAAACACTGTTTACTCAGAATATTTGTGGAAATACTTTTGCATATACTGCTTATAATATATTTGAGGTATAGTGGGTAGGTGACCTGATTTATTTCCACAGCTTTTACGAGCTGCTTGGCAACCAGAAAATAAACAGGTGAAACAATAGGGACTGTTTCTTCTGCTAAATTTGTGAGAATCCAACAAGTGGAGGAGGCATATTAATTTATGCTGATGTTAGAAATCCCAGCATCTGTTAACCAGTTCTTCATCAGTTAGGGGGAAAAATAAAAAATAAGTTGCTTGTGGATTAACCCATTTATTAATTTATTTTAAGCTGCTGAATTGGCAATAATAGCAGCAATTAGAAGATTAGTTGCCTGTTTTGGAACAAAGTTATTATTCATGCAATCTAAATTATAGAGCCAGTTTGGTGTAGTGGTTAAGTGTGCGGACTCTAACATGGGAGAACCGAGTTTGACTCCCCACTTCTCCACGTGCACCTGGCTGGATGACCTTGGGCAAGCCGTAGTTCTATAAGAGCTGTTCTTGAAAAAGAGCAGTTTCTGTCAAGAGCTCTCTCAGCCTCACCTACCTCACAGGGTGTCTGTTGTGGGGAGGGGAAGGGAAAGGGGTTTGTAAGCCGCACTGAGACACCTTTGGGTAGTGAAGGGCGGGGTATAAATCCAATCTCTTCTTCTATTCCTGGGGGCAGTTTCGGTTTGGGAAATTCCCGGAGATTTGGGGGTGCAGCCTAGAGAGGCCATGGTTTGAGGAGGGAAGCAACCTCACCAGGGCATAATGCCATAAATTCCACCTTCCAAAGCAGCCATTTTCTCTAGGAGAATTTATGTTTAAAATCTTGGGATCACTTGTACCTCAAGGAGATCTCCAGGCCCTACCTGGAGGTCAACAACCCTACTTGAGATTTATCAAATTCATATCGATAAATTGGTCTCTTTCTCCTATGGGATGTCCCGCTTTTTCTCAGTCTGACTTGAGAAAAGTGGCCTATTAGGGATGCCAGATCATGAGAGGGAGGGCAGCTCACCTCCAGACTACAAAGATTAGTTCCCCTGGAGAAAATGGAAGTTTTGGTGGGTGGACTCTCTAGCATTTTACCCCGCAAAGGACCCTGTCCTCCCCAGGCTCCATCCCCAAATCTCTAGGAGTTTCCCAGCCTGGATCTGGCAACCATAACCCTCCATTCTCTGCTGCTGGCTTGGGGGAACCTGGCAACCCTATGGCGTATAAAACTGGTTATGTGTTTTGTTCTAAATTTCCGTCTTTGAAGCAGTGTTACAGGAACGGGAGTGAGAAAATGTCCATGGACCGCTAAAAACAGCTTTCCATTTTGCAGATTTATAGCCCAACCCAAAGCATGTGTACAAACAGGAGTAGTTCCATTGCACTCAATAGAATGGCTATGAAATGGGCACAGGATAACAGTCATGCAACCCAAATCCCAGTGAACTTAAAAAGCATAATTTACATTGCAATTATAAACACGTACCATTAAGTCTCAATGAATTCATTAGGGTTTACTCCCCAGTAAGTGTGCAGAGGATCACAGCTGCATACCTAAACATGCTTATTCAAACTGCAGCCTTTTCCATTCATTTGTTAGACTTTAAATTTTTCCCTCTTGGGTCTGACTTCTTAATAAACATGGCCTAACAGAGCAAATCTAAATAAGCTTACACAAAAGTAAATCCTGTTGAACTGAATGGGGGGTTGGTTAGTAAAATGTAAACACTTAAGTCACATTGCTTTAATGAGGTTTATTTGCTAATTAATGCAAAAGCTTAAGCATGTTCACTCAGATGTCGCTAATTGTATTGTAGTTGAAGTAATTGTACCATAAACTCAACCAGACATATCAAGAGTTTAAAACAAATAGGAGTCTTGTGGTATCTCAGAGTCCCTTAAGTGCCACAAGGCTCTAATTTTTTATTTATGATAAAATTATGCTACTTCTCCAAGCAATCTGCCTAAGTCATCTTATAAAATAAAACATAAAGCAGTAACAGTTATTAATTAAAACACAGAATTTAACAGCCCCTATTTAAAAAAAAATTAGAGTTCAGAAGGGTAAAAACATTAGACTGTTGCAAGAAAAATAAACAGACATTCTGTGGTATAATCTTTATTCCAGTATATTTGTTTGTAAACTAGAGCCCACTTCTTGCGATGCATTAAATGCATTCTGACTTGGCAGATTTTATGTAGAGATAGTAAAAACATACACGCGGGCGAAATTATATTGTAACAAAAGGCTTTGTGAATTAAATGCCACTTCTTTAAATCCATTTTGTTAAGCTGTCACAACAATCCCGTTTATTTATTTATTATCTCGGGCTCACGTGGCTACCACCTTTCTGGAATTATGAAACTAGCCTAAAGTCTACTCAGAAACAAGTCCTATGGTGTTCAGGGGGCTTACTCCCAGGAAAATATTTTTTAGGATTGCAGTCTAATGTTGTTTTAAAAATCCACTAAATGTGATGGTTACTGAGTTCTCGGTAAGCGCGCTTAGAACTCCAATTTGAAACAAATTATTTAGAAAGAGCTGAACACTGAAGAACGCCATATCCAACAAGCCACATTTAGGCGATATTTCTTTTCTACGAAGGCGGATCCACAAATATAAGGACTGACCACCTATATTAAACAAAAATGTTCTTATTTTCCCACAGGGACCCTTTCTGTTAAAGCAAGAGACCCTCTCCTCCTACAGCGTCCCTCCTCTCTCCTCCTCAGAGAGGTGGGAAGACACGTCAATCACTGTCTTTAAAGGGGCGGGACATTCTATTTACATTACCTTTTTTGCTCGCTTTGAGGGTCCACCGCAGCCGCCATTTTGAAGGGGGAAAGCCACAGAAGCCTCTATTACTAGCACCCCCACTTTCTCGCACACCTCCCTTTCTTGCGACCCTCATTGGTTATTTGTTAACGATTGGCAGGTCTTTCTTCCTATCCTACGCGTTTTTTTCGGAGACTGGGCGGCATCGGAGTCTTGCCGGTGTTACTTGCGTTCTCATTGGATAATGATGTTGAAAGGCAGGCGCAGACGAAGGGGTGGGATGAAAAGGAGGACGAAGAAGGAGGACGGAAATATGGGATAAGCGCGGTTTTTATTGGCTGGAAGCTGAATAGCAGGTTTCCTTTGCGCCAACGCGCTGCTGCACTTTTTATCTCTTCGTCTCCCATAAATGTAGTTCATTGCGTGGAAAGAATAGTTTACAACGATTGTTGTAAAGCGGAGGGTTGTTGCAGGAAGAAGCGCAAGTAAATGGCTAGGAAGGACAGTTTCGATTTGTTATAAATTTACATCTAAATAAATACGAATGAGAGCGGGAGAGATTTTGGTCCCGAAGAGAAAGCCGTGCCTCTATTCATTAAGAGTAACTAAAAATAGTAGCTTTAAGAACTATTTGCTTTCTTTGCACAGATGCGAACTTTTTTCTAGTCTGCGTGATAAAAAAAAGAACTCTTGTCGGAAAGAGCAAAGGTGTTTTGGGGTATGTCGTTTTTAAAAGGAAAATTAAGGCTGCGGCTGTTTGCTGCACCTTTACCTGGGACTCGGAGTCAGCTCTATCGAACGCAGTGATGCTAATAAGTAAACCATCAGATTAACGGTCAAGAGAAACATGACAGAGGTGTTTCACACAGGTAGGGATGATGTGTGGGTTTTTCTCACGGTCAGATCACAGGGTTATTCATGTGAACGAGGTTCAGGTCAGGCAAAAGAAAGTACTTCACAGGGAGCTTTCTCTGGGAAGCTGATATCCTGAAAATCATGTCTGTCTCTAAGATGTTACTTTGTTCACAGGGTGCACAATTAATGTTTGTTTGTTTTTTACCAAAAAAGATGGTGTGGTGACTGCGGGATTCTGGAGAAAGCAGGCTTTCTGTTGGGAGTGATAGGAGGCAAAGCTTACAATACTGTAAGAAGCTTCAAAGTCAGTCCCTGGGTCTTTCAAAGGGTGACACACTGTAAAGAACATAGATCTACTATTTCCCATGGTTTCCATAAGGATTAGAAGTCTTATCAATGTCAGACTGCTGAGCAGTGGGGTTAGAACAGATAAAAGGAAGTACTTCTTCACCCAAAGAGTGATTAACACATGGAATCCACTGCCACAGGAGGTGGCAGCAGCTACTAGCATCATGCTAGTAGCATGGACAGCTTCAAGAGGGAATTAGATAAGCATATGGAGCAGATGTCCATCAGTGGCTATTAGCCACAAAGTATAGATAGGAACTCTCAGTCTGGGGCAAGTGATGCTCTGTATTCTTGGTGCTTGGGAGGGGGCAACAGTGGGAGGGCTTCTAGTGTCCTGTGTTGCCCTGCAAGGCTTTTGAGCCTCTTTATGAACTGTAATAAACAATAAACTGTGCCAGTGTATACCTAAGGGACTGAACCACATGGTAACCCCACTAAGATGCCAGAAGAGACTGCACCTAGGCAAGAGACGTTCTCCTGACCTCCCCAGCAGCTCCAGTGCCCAGCATAAGTTACCAGCCTGTTCCTCATGAAGGAGGATGGAACAAACCCAGTATGCACTAAATACAGCACCATGCCTTGATGAAATACAAGGACTAGGAACTCCAAAAACCACTATTAAGAGTTCCTTCCAAATCAGGCAGGCAGCCTCTTTCCCTCCCCACTCACCTGCAAGACCTCACCTAGACCTAGCAGAAACTATTCACTGTTGCTTGGTAACTAATTGATGGCCATCAGCAGCCTGGCTAATGCCATCAAGAAGACAATGGAATCAGCCCGGTGACTCATCCTAGCTGCTACCAGGTGTCACATGAGTAAGTTTCTAGCTCGCAATATTGACCACTCCTCAGGTACACCTCCCCTAGACCTTCCAACCAATAGGGTATTTTTAGGGATGGACTTACCAGGAGGTGGAACCAGGGGTTGTGACCAGCTCCCATCCTCCTGCTTATAAGGAGATGCCTGACCACCGGCTCTCTCTCTGCTCTTCGACCCCTATCGAACCTTTGACCCTCTTATGTCCAGCTTGCTATCCCCAACCCTTGCCTCCCTTTTTAAACTCTGGTCTGCAGGCCGAGTTCCCGTGTGCTACCTGCTGGCCAGGCCACGTGGTCCCCCATTCTTCTAGTTTTCTTGCCCTCCATTTTTCCTGAGGAACGCTCTACACGATGGGACCGGTAGGTATTGCCCACCAACGATTTACCTGCTAATGCAAATGTGCTTTGCCTCTCTCTGTATTTCCTAGACTTGAGTAATTGTGTGTGAGACTGTGTATTGTTTGCTTGTGAAGAACTTCAGTAAAAGACTTTATTTTTCAACTATATAAAGTCTCCTGGTCTGTTACCAACACCTCCTGGCGGGGCTGACCTCTGTATACACAGGTGTTTGCTCTCACAGCCGATTGCCTATTGATAATCAATTATATTCCCCTCATTATTATTCATAATTACGTGCAATCCGGCTAACACCTGGCCCTTCTGCTGGACCTCCTGATGGCACCTGGTATTTTTGGCCACTGTGTGACAGACTGTTGGAATGGATGGGTTGTTGGCCTGATCCAGCATTAGCTTCTCTTATGTTCTCTTATGTATTCAAACATGGCATTTCTCTGATTCAGTTATATATATATTCCATATATATGAGTGTTTTAGGCTAGCCAGAGATGCAAAATCCAAAATTTTTGGCTACAGTCCTTCATCTATTAAACCAATCCACTATTTCCTGGTAATGTCTCAGGGTGTCCTGGAATGTTACTATGGTTGCAAGCAAGATGGGGAGTGAAAATAAACAAATCTGTGCATTTCCCTTCCTTTGTAACTGTTTTCCCATTAGCTTTTCTTTTTCTTTTGTTAATCCAGTAGTGCCTGAGAACTACCCATTACAGCCTGCTATAGGCTCCAGTGCCACCTATCCCATAAACCACAGTGAGGACCAAAACACCAGACAAGATTCTCAGATTTTAACCATGACTTCTGTCACTTAATCTCCTGTCATGGTCAAACAAACTAACCTTAGTTTCATTCATTCTGTATAGTTGACCACACATGTATAGTCTCCACCGATAGAGGAACAGTGTCATGCACATGATCAAATAGACTTTGCTTATTTCAGAGCGCAGTGGAAAACATGTGTGACTTTCATCAAAAAATACCAAGGCAGTTAAGGACAAGCCTAAATCTCTCCTATTTATTTTAGAGTGTAGAACATTTAAAATATGGTTTCCATTTTTTTTAAAAAAAACCAAAGGACGGAGGGCAAAGGTTAAATTCAGTGGGATTTAAAAATGCTTAACTTTGACTGGATTGTGCCCTATATGTCAGAATCCTGTGGCTATAGGTTCCAGTACCCCTCACCATGAACCATTCTAGTCTAGCTTTTATGAATAAGCTATTTTTATATGTGCAAAGATTTTCCTGGAGTTACATTTAACTATGAAATCCGCAATCTAAGGCGATAGGGTTTGCAGATCACCTCTCTCATTTGTTGTTTCTATGAATGATGAGTCCATGCTTCAACAGTGTTGTTTTTTTGTCAATAATCAGTCCCATAGCACCTTTTTATCATTAACAAGTTCCTTATATATACAAACCCTTTAAGTTGTCACCAGTAGCACTTACGTCTTGTCGGTATTAAGATCCAATTTATTACCTTACTTCCACTTCAAAACTGCCTTGGACAGAAGTCCTGAACCTTTTTGAGTCTTTGGGCATCTTTGGAGTTCTCACACAAGGTGGTGGGCACAACCATAAAATAGCTTCTGCAGGAGGTGGAGCCATCCCCCCCCCCCAGGAAGCCCAAGCACAGGGGACAAGGGAGTAATTTAAAAAAACACAGAGAAAAAGAACTATGTGAGAGAATAAGACCAACACTGCAGGGGCAGCTGCCACTGCAACAATGTCATTTTAATCTGCACAATCCAACAAATCTCCAATGGCCAATCAGAAGCCATACTAGCCAAGACTTGGAGCCCCGCCCACGTTCTGGAAACGTGACAGGTACGACTTTGGGGATCCCTGGCCTAGGACCTAGTGTTTACCCAGCTTGGTTCCCTTTGGAGAAGAGAGCATAGGACACTTATGGATTCTTAATATTTGCTTTATTTACAAATATACACATAGAGCACAGGTGGCAACAAAGAGGCACTCTTACAGATTTGGCTATCCCATATCAGATCCCCAGAGAGACAATCCTGCTTAATGCTTCAACTAACTCCCAGAAGTAGCTATCTGCTCCTTTTTTTGTCTACAGTCATTAAGATACTGTTCCTTTGACACACAATAGACTTGGGTCCCAAGTCATCAGAGGCCAAGTCCATTTTTTATCCCTATTGGTATGAACACACATTCAGCTCTGTGTTCATGGTATGTTACAAAAGTGAATTTAAGGTAATTCGGAAAACACCGGAGGTGTTTGAGGATGGGTGTTTGTGGAACACAAACCAGCTACACTCAAGATAGAGAGAATGTTAACTTCTGTAAGACAACATGATTTTGAATTTGATAATAATCTTTTAAACGTTTTAGTAGAATCCTTAGCCACAAAATGTACATATTTTGCAGTAGTTGGGCACAAATTTCTTGTAAAAATCACATTCAGAAATCAATGTTTTGTTTAAAAAACTTGAGATAAATAATTGTGGATGCTTCTTTATCACAGTTGTATGTCTCTTAAGTCAGTCAATAGATTTCTTCTCAGTATTGATAGTTCCAAACCAAATTATATTAAATTTAAATGAGCTCAAAGCATAAAAAAAAATCTGTGCTGGATCAGACCAGTGGTCCATCTAGTACAGCAGCCTCTTTTCCTCCAACTGAAGAGCCACTTAAGATGGAGGAAGGCTCCAAATTTTGCTCAGTGGAGTGGTAGGGTATGGGGAGAATTCACCCCTTCTTTTACTATTCTTCCATCACCACCCCCATTTCATCCTCCATGGTCAACATTTAGATTTTGCTCTTTGGCTTACAAATAACAATGTACTCCAGTACATTGTTATTATGTACACTAATGGTGCTAGATTAATTATAATAACAATAAAGGTTATTGGACTGTAAACTTGCTACAATGGCTCATCAGACAGGCATCATTGCCAATAACAATTAAAATGGTGATATTTGCAATACACATTATAACTTGCACAAATAGGATAGGCAACCTGCTGTGACAATTTGTGTGTTGAGATGGCTCCCCAATTAGCTTCAAATTTATGTTACAACCCTGTTGATTAAAACACACACACACACAAGCTGGCTTCTGTGTAACATATACCATTTGCAAAATTGATGCAATTAACCTATACTACCTGAAATAATTTCAAAAACAGCTTGTTCTACTGTGTGCCAGTCACATATAACAACATTTGAGCTCTTCTGTAAAATTTCAGTAGGTCTGCTGTGCAAAATGTGATTCTTGCTTAGCTTATTTTTCCTCACTGCAGATAATATAATACTTTCTATGAAGTGTACATTCATGTTCAACAGCCTTGACAAGAACTAATTATTCTGTTTTGTTATGTGACAAGTATGCTTGGGGTATTATATAAAATACATATGTTTTCCACTCTTTATTTTAAGGAAAATACACTACAAAATGCATCTTCATTGGCAACCTTGCAGTTCTTTTGGGTGGTAAAAAATTCTGTACTCTGCTATTCATTCATAGTACGTAATCCCGAATCCAATTAACGACACTGTCAGAGTTTATATTTTTCTTTGGCTTTCTCGTTCAAAATGCAGATATGCTTAAAGGAAAACAAAATACAATTTTAATATATATATGAACAGAAATAAATATGTTTATTTGGATTTAAGCTCTGTGTGGGCATGGTTCGGTGTTTCATATCAGTGCGCTTAAGAAATGCCATCTTTGCAATTGCTGTCCCTAGTGTCTTCTCTCTGTCTAGTTCTGTCTCTCTCTGTGTGTGTAAAGCGCCATCAAATCACAGGTGACTTATGGTAACCCCAGCAAGGGGCTTTCAAGGCAAGTGAGAAGCAGAGGTGGATTGCCATTGCCTTCCTCTGCAGAGTCTTCATTGGTGGTCTCCCTTCCAAGTACAGACCCTTCTTAGCTTTCAAGATCTGATGAGATATCATGCTGCCCCCTCCCCGATGTCTACTGCTATAGTCTATTGCAATCTTCTGCATGGTGAGGTTTCCTGGTGGAAACGGGAGAGAAGCATAAAGCTGGGTCTTCCCATATGGAACCTTCATAGGATACAGAATGTCTCTATACCAGCATTGCACATTTCTGGCAGTTGTTACCCTGCTGTAGACATTCTCTAGGCCAGTGTTACTCATTCCATGGCTCACAGAGAGCTACATTTACAATTATCATCAACTCAAAACAGCTACATTTATTTTCATCCCTGGTATGAGGCCTGCCCCTCAAGGAGGCTTGAAGCTTTTCTTTCCTTTAGCAGCAGCTGTTTCAACATGGAACCTAATTGCCATCCACAGCCCCCACTATGCAAGAGCCTTGTCCACTGTCCTGAAACATTGGGCAAGTGCTATACTGGGGAACAGTGCTCAGATAAGCCACTGGTTCCATGTCAAACAGCCACATGTGGCTTTCAAGCCACTGAGCAAGTATCACTGTTCTAGGCTATGCTGAAGGTTCATGCGATATGGTTATGGCCCTCAGGTTGAATCCCATGGAAGATTTTCATATGTGTAATAGTCCTTGCGGCAGCGCTAAAATAACTTCTCTTTGTACGTTTGTGCTAAGTGAAAGTGGTTGTATTACCTGCTATCTTTTCTTCATGCACAAGACATAGTGTTTCCTCTGATACCATCCCAAAATCAAACTGAATGAAATAATGTGAATCTTCTGTTGTACACTCCATTGAGCCATATCCACATTGTTGTTTTGGTAATAATTATAATAAAGTGCTGTGTGTTGCTGCAGCCCTTGTGTTATTGCTTGTGCAACTGGAATTGCACTAAGTACATTTAACTTTCTATTCACACATCACTGGAGCCAACCCCATGTGTGGAAAAGATTCCATACAACTTCTTAAGTTTAATTTATATTAAAAAACAAGCTGATGAGACTCAACCTGTTCATGAAGATTAGAAATAGCAGAACAAAGAGAGTGGGAAGATAGAAAGACAAAGAGAAAATAGGCAAGAGTCTAGAGATATTATAAATAAATAATTAAAAAATGGGTTGGATCCAAACTAAATTTTCCACTAATGGAAGAAGAGGAGTAATTTCTGCCAATTCCCCCTTTCGGCTACAGACACAATTTGCCCCTCATACCATTCTTGAGGGTCTCCCTGTGATCCGGGCAGATCAGTGAGGGAGGTGGAAGGCATAGAAGTTCTGTTCTGCTAGTGGCAGCATTTCCATCAGGGGAAAATTGAATCAGGATCCAGCCCAATAGATGGGACTATGCTAAACATAAAAAAGAATGCACTTACATTTAGGTCCCTGAAGTACTCGTTATAGTCAAGAGCATATCCAACCACAAATTTGTCCGGAATTTCAAACCCTGTATCTGTAATAAAAGTTCACAGGATAGATTGTCATCCCGACATAAAAAGACATAGCTATGTGGCAAGACATCTGCTTGATGAAAGGCGTCATTTGCAAAAACAAGATCTTGTTCCAGAAGACAAACTATTACTTCTGTTACTGTAATCATGTTTTAAATACGGTATCATTTGAGATGTCTAACTTTAAAAAGTGTTTTTCACCTGGAGAAAAGTGGCCCTTGTGTTTTGCATGAAGCTTATACCTTACTTAGCTAAGAGCTACCGGCTTTATCTCGTGCATGGATCTTTGAACAATAGTTTAAGGAAAAACAACCCTTACTTAAAAGTAATACAATGCACATTCTCTAAATGTGAAGGCTGTAGCTGAAGGCACAATATAATGATATTGGTTGAAAGCCAACCCACACTCTAACATAAGGTGATTATATAAGGGTGTGTGTGGTGCCAAATATATAAGATGTTACTTAAAGTGTGTTCTACTTCTTTTTTGTTCAAGAGCTCACCCATATTATGGAATACTGTTATTTCACAGGCATTTTAGCAGGAGGTTCAAATTCTGTTATTTCCAATAAAGTAATAACCTGACAAATTCCAGTTATTTCCAGACCAAGAACTGCTTGAAAGACATGCTCCAATACTTGGCATGTCAGCATTAGTCAATAAATTAGCCATGCTGCTGCTCCAGGTTTCAACTGGCATTTAGTAAGGTTAACATGGCAAATATGAGTTTTCCTGATTCTTTCTAGAGTCTAGATCCCCCACCCATGACTCTATCTGCAGGGGGTGAGAAAAGAGTCCACCAGTTTCTGGATTTCAGCAGCATCTGCCTGTGCTAGGCTGTGAAAAAACCTCTCTACTTTGTTCATACACCATGGGCAAATATGTGATTATGCACATATTGCTTTTTGAGAAAAAAATGGTGGCCAGGGAGTGGAAGCCGCAGACCTCCAAACATCTTGAATGCAAAATGGTGTGATTGGACAGCTGGAAATGCACAGTGGGACAAATTGAGCTGTAAATACTGGATTTTATCCATTGTCAAGGAAGTCTGGGGTGAGGACGGGGGAGTGACAATTGGGGAACGGAACAGAAGACAGTTGTCGCTGTCTGGACACACACATTAAATCTGGTGGGAAGAAAGGACGATATTGGACCAAACAGCCCATCTAATTGCATGCCTAGTCTACTCTTTATTCAAACTAATTTCTTTGCCCCGATTCTAGTTCAGGATTGACACAATGTTTACAGCATAGGCCAAGAAGGATTTGGTACTTTCTGTGTCCTTTTTTTATTTGCTCCCGTGTTTCCTTTATTGCTTATTTACTGTCAGCATGAGATGTGGGAATCTGCAGTTGTCCACATGTACATGTTTGTGCATCCATTTCCTATGTTACTAGTATCAAAACCCATAAGTGCTGGCAACTCGTTTACAGCTTTTTGATTTCTCATATTAGACTGATTCTCTAGATCCACTTCAGCCTAGTTTGAAACCCAGATTTGGAATGGACACTTGGCGGCATTACTTGTTGAGCTGTGCTGGGAAATGGATAGGAATTGAGTCCATGCTGGGTTTTGTGGACTTCTCAGAGGCTTTTGATACTAACAACTGTGGTATCCTTAAGGTCACTTTGCTAGGTGGGACTGGAAAGTAGTGATTCTGGTTCTCCTTGACAGGAATACCCCAGATGCGGAAGAACCACAAATGGACTTTCATGTATGGGTTGCTAGAAGATCTCATCTTAGCTCTCATGTTGACTAACATCTGTATGAAACTGTTGGAAGAAACTATCTGGGATCTGGTATAAAGTATATGCCGACAACATCAGCTGTAAGGATGAACAAACTAAAACTTCATTCAGACCAGACGGAAATACTGTGGATTGAGAATTGGCTTGATCTGAGATAGGGATGTGGGAATATGTGCTCCATGTTATTCTCATGCTGCCTCCATTTTTTCATCTTGATGCTGAAAAGCTTCTCTCTCTGTTTTTTGCATTTAGACAAGCAAACAAATATCTGGCCATTGCAAAACAAGAGGCAGGAAAGGAAGCCAGACTGTATCTAATTCTAAATTTGGGAATATATAAGCATTTCAGGACTATCCTTTGCATAGTTCAGTGTGGGGTGAGGAATGGGATCAAGTATTTGGGTTGTGCATACCATTCATCACAGCCTATCTAAATATATGGGTAAATCCCACTCTTGCAACCTATTCATCTCCTTTTTTCCATCAGGGGCAGACCTGTTAAGCTTTATCAGTGCTGGACAGTGGGCATGAAGCACAGATTCGTTCCCATACTTCATTACCCATAGACCTTTGCAAGATGTGTGACCAAACATGCAGCCCTTCTGATGTCTATTTTTGTGTGCTTGTGTAAATCTGATCTTCCTACTCCACCATTTCCTGACACTTTTAAATACCAGGCTTTCCTGTAGAATTTTTTTGAATTTCCTGTAGACCTTTACCTATTGGGATATGTTTATTTTTCGAAAGAAAATCCTAGAAAATGCCCTACTTACAGTCCGGTTTATATCCTGAACTTCTGATTGTTCGTTTTACAAGCAGGCTGTTCGTTCAAAGAGAGAGAGAAAAACAAAGTTAATGGCCGAGGACAGACTGGCAATTTGCCGCGGGATGGGACCCGGGCTGACAATGACTCAATATCGGATTAAATGGAATGTTCACACAGGCACATCTGCCTGGCGTCCCCCCACCCGTAGCCTACCGGTGCTCTCGCGCTTCACTGCCGGATTAAAAAAACACCTGATAAAAGCCGACGCAAATCTTGAAAGCCTGCGTTTGTCGCGCGTTTCTCCGCTTCCGGGGAGTCTGAACGTGCAGCCGAAAAGCCGGGAGCAACCCGCGTTGGGCATGAGGCAGCAGTGGTGTGATTGGCTGCGCTCCGCTCCACTGCCCAATGTGGTGCCGGCGTTGCAGGGCAAAAAAAAAAAAATCGCCAAAATGCGCTTATGCGCACATACGCCCACAGCCGAAATAATGGGGAAACAACGAATATAGCGCGCCTCCGGCGTGGCAGTCTGAACACTCCCACGCGCCTCCGTCCAGTATCTTCCGGCAGAGGCCCCCACTGTGTGGACGGGAAAACCCGGTATCGTTTACTCCGGGTTTTTTTTGCCGTGACTCGATACCGGGGCAAATTGCCAGTCTGTCCTGGGCCAATATTCAAACTTGCAAAATAATTTTCTTCATTTAAAATGGTGAGGATGCTAGAATCTTAATGTTAGAATCAGCAGATATGCTGATGGACCCTACTCTGATGGGTGGAATCCTGAAAGTTGTTTCATCCAGATGGGGCTGGCTGTGTGAGTACTAGGAAGAAGTATTCGTCATCTCATAGTAGATGAGGTCAGTAGTTGGAACTGGAACTGAGGGCCAGATCGGGAGTTGGCAAAGCTGGAGAAGTACAGCAGACAAAAGATACTGGACTATTGACCAGGAAGGGCAGACATCCAAACTCCCAAGTATTTACTCCAACCTGACCAAATCTTATGTTGCTTGCCAGCAGCAGGTGTTGATGTTGCACACCCTTTGTGTGCCTGAAGAAACAGCAACTGCCTCAGGAAGCTTCCCTGGATAAGTCAGTTTTTGACTGTGAGGTTCTGATTCAAGGCAGGACAGAGGTTCTCTCTTGACCTTAATCCTGTTACTGCTTGAGCTCTCAAAGAGTGTGATGCTTACCTTACTACTTTGACCATCTGTGGTTCATACTCCTTTATTCTGGAAAGCAGTGTTTGTATTGTCTTGCCAGTATCAATAATATCCTTTTTAAAAAGAGAGAAAATTTACTGCATGGATTAGAAAACAATCGTCTGTGTTGGTAAGAAGGTAAATGTGTGACATGAGCCGAAGTCAAGACTGAGAATCTATGGTAGTGGGCTGCTAGAACTTTGCTTTTGTTTTGTTTATCATTTACTGGTTTATTTATGTAGTTCTTTTTTCTATTGTAAGCTACTTAGGATCCGTTCAGGATGAAAAATGAAGTAAAGCCAGAGAAAGGGGTGAAAATTCCCCTGCTGCCCTTTCCATTGGCAAAAGAGCGGTGGGAGGGAAGCTGGAAGTGCCTTTTGCCCACTCACAGCACAAAGCAAACAAACACTTTTTAAAGTGAATTCCCCTGATGAACATCTGACTATGAGTCTGGTTGTGCACCTGTCACTGGTGTTTCATAAAGTTTGGACCAAAGAAATAAATTGCACCTTGCACCATCGTTTTAGTGCACTGGCAAAAATCTGTGCATGGTTCACACGCTGATTATTTTAGCATCTCACCTACCTCTCCCATATACCTTAAAGTTTTGATTTTCAACAGCCGTTATTCACTAAGCCACATTTGGATCTAGTAAAGCACATAAATAAACATAGCAGACTCCTACTTTACGGGAATGTTTTCATATTACAATTCTAGCCCAGTATTAGTATGATCATTACTGAGGCACAAAGATAAGCAGCTGTATATCGATAAAGGAACACTCACCTCTACCACTAAGACATTCTGCTTTCCGGATTTCACACAGAAAAGGAGAATCAAAATATTGATTTCATGATTAGTTCCATTGTAGCGAATTTAGTTCCAGTTCAGACATAAAGGAATAGAAGGGGGGGGGGGAAACTACTGAGTTTCAGAATTTCTTCTTTTTATTTAAAGCTTGCTTGAAAGGCGGGCCAGAATGCTATACTAGTATTTTCTCATTTATGAGCTAATGTTTGCAATGCAAAATGCAAATTTGTTACAAATCCCAAAGTGTAGTTTAGTTATATTTTTAAATTTCACTATTCAACAACTTCAGATTAAAACTTCCGTCTTGTGCTATCTGGCTGCAAACTCTTCCTGGAGGAGCAGCATTTTCATGACTGCCCATGATGTGACTGCCATCGTACAGACATAACAACAAATCCTGTTTTTTTCATTCTCTCTGACCCATGCCGCTCTGTTGACTCAGCTCTCAGTCCATCAACAATAAATGCTCTAAGTGCTGGCCTAGCAAACCTTAACACTGCGCCATAAAACATCTTGAACTTCAGTCAGAACTTAAAACTGACAGTTGTTGATCCATACCTTTCCTTTAAAAGCAGAGAGTTCTTCTCCAATGATACTGACCGTTCCAGTTGGTATATCATTCTGGGAAGAGACGAAGAACATCTTTTAGAACATGATTAAATACATCCAAATGAATTTACTGTGAACTGTGAGATGCCTTCTACTACTATTCCAAAGTAACTAATGAAATGCCCCTGAGTATAATGGCGGGGGACGCTTGTTTGGGGGTGAAAGTCTGGTATAGTGTGTGATGTCTGTACATATGTATCTCTATGTCCAGAAGCAGCACATGTAGCTTCTACAAAATTGCTCCTTGTGTGCCATCATAGCACACTCCAAGTACATCAGCTTGCATGAAAATCTATACTTACACAGTAGCTTTTTGTTTTTACAAAATCCACGGTGATAGGGACAGATTGATCAGTATTCCGGCTTAGTGCCTTTATATGATCCATCAAGTCAGCGAAGAATTTATACCCTCCTTTGAGGACGCAGAGGGCAAATATAGGATGGTTCCCCATGTCTTGCATGATGTCTCTAGCCAAACGTTCAGTCCTAGAAGTAAGTTAGGGGAATAAATATGAATGCCTGCTTTGTGTCCCTCCTTCAGCCTCCTTGCCTGGGTGCCTTAGAATCGCTGCCTCCTGGACCTCTCCCTAGTCTTCGGACATTGCTGTGCATGAAGTTTAAAACCTAAAATGACAAGTCTCTCTTCCCTCACAGAAAGGGATCGGCAATTAAAAAAAAAATCTACTCAGCAGTGTTAAAACGGCTGTCTAAAAGACAACAATGTCTGTATAATATGCCCACAGAAGGAAGTGCCACAGAGAATCTTGTTTTAAGTAGACACCCACTTAATTTCCAGTGGAACCTAATCTCATTTGATCTTGGAAGCTAAGAAGTCCTGATTAGTACATGGATGGGAGATCACCAAGGAAGTCCAGGGTCTACAGGCAGAGGAAGGCAACAGCAAATCACCTCTGTTTGTCTCTTGTCTTGAAAACCCTACAGGGTGCCATAGGTTAGCTGCAACTTGAGAGCACTTTCCAATACCACCACCACCAATTTCCTACGGAACAGTGCTTGATGTAGGGTCTCCACTGATGATCCCAGCAGACAAACCGGTTCATAAGGGAGGTGGTGGTCCTTTAGATATACCAGTTGCTGTTACATGTCAACCCTACTACACCTGCCCAACACTAAGTCTCAGTTCTTATTTACAAAAGTTTCAGTTATTTGGAATAACAGCCGGCTCCAGGTTGTTTCCTATGGAAAGCCATTTGCACGCACTGTCGCTTCAGAAACATTTTGCTAAAGGACGCACAAAATCGGGAGCTGCAGTGGCATTATGAAAAGCAGGATATCTTTACAACATGTGGCTGCATTACCCAACCTGTAGCTGTAGTTAAAGCTCCCAATATTGTCTTGATTGCACCTAAAAAGGAGCCACCGCTCATGCTATTTCACCTCAAGGCCTTTCCACTCATTAGGTATAATCAAACCTGGGTTTTCCGCTATATGGGCAGTTACCAGGGAGCTCCTACCCATCCTGGCTCTCTGATTTACATTTTGAAACACACTTGTTGCATTTCTAAAATTACATGTTTAAGTACATCCTTTAAAAAAAATATTAGGGGTACCCCTGAAAACTGTGTGCAAATTAACATTTGGTTCTTGATTGTCTTACTTACCTGTCGAGAATGAGCCCATGAGGAATGAAGACTCTTTCTAGATCATCCTCATAGTGTTTGGGGACACAGAATAAATTCTTATTGAAACCACAGTCTTCGTCTTTTATCTGCAAATGGAGATGGAATATCACAGGGTTAAAAAATGATAACATAATGTGTAGAATCTTGCTTAAGGCCAGATATAGTCAACTCATACTTGCTTTGTGCCTTTTTAAAGAGATATGATTATCCTAATTATTTACAGCTCTAATTTTTATTGGGGGGGGAGGCCACATCATCTCAAGTGCATATAATGGCATTGGGGAAATGGTGATTATGGAGAAAGTTATATCACAATTAAAGAGATTAAAGGCAGATCATGAGACAGAGGGCAGGAAGGGATGCATCAGTGATTAGTTCTCGTGGCCCTTTCTTACATGTCCAGGGAAATGCTGATTGCCACTTTGGGGTCAGGAAGCAATTTTTCTTGACTACTACCTTTGATGGAAGTGACACATATCCAGACTAATGGAATCTTTGACACCAGAATATATATATGACCAGATGTTGTTTTCTTATATGCTTTTGCAATTGCTACAAGTTTGTGTAAAGGTAAAGGTTCCCTTGCTCGAAAGCCAGTCAACTCCGACTCTAGGGTTGCAGTGCTCATCTCCGTTTCAAAGCCAAAGAGCCAGCGCTGTCCGAAGACGTTTCCGTGATCATGTGGCCGGCATGACTAAACACCAAGGTGCATGGAACGCTGTTACCTTCCCACCGAAGTGGTACCTATTTATCTACTTGCAATTTCTTGCTTTCGAACTGCTAGGTTGGCAGGAGCTGGAACTAGAGACAGGAGCTCACTCCATCATGTGGCACTCTTGGGTCTCAAACTGCTGAACTACTGACCTTCCACAGCCTGCAGTTCAGTATCTTAACCACTTGAGCCAAGTTTGTATAGTAGGCCATAAATAGTAGCCGTATCAATTCTTCAGATTATTCTGGTGTCAATATATATAAATTTCTTATGTGAGCATTTCTGGATGAGTGTCATTGTAATATAAAGAATATTGACCACTGAGGAAGACCAGAAGGGGCTGAAACGCATATGGTCCTTAGGTCAAAAGATTTTACTCATCAGTTGTATTTGTGTAATAACTAACTTGGTTGTATAAGCCTTTTGAGACTTAGACTATTTCTTTTAACCGCAGTATATTTTAGATATGCGTACACCCTAATAAACATTTTGTATTTTTGTATAACTTAGTTCGTAGCTCGTTCCCTTAGGAAGAGCCAGGATGCAATTTAAAAAATGCTTTTGAATTGTTTCTATACTGTGATTCTATGATGTCTGCTCTTCTGGGATGTCAACCTGACCCATAATCTGCTGGGTTTTAAGGAAGGCAGCGCTTGTTGACTGTTGGTTCTTTCCATTTGTAGCTGTTGGGTTGAGCTGGCTGCACTAATCCAAGCTTTTATAACCTTGTGGTTGGATTACTGTAATGCACTCTACACCGAGCTGCCCTTGAAGACAGCCTGGAAAGTTCAGCTGGTTCAGAAAGCAGCAGCCCAATTATTGTCCAGGGCTAGCCAACAAAACAGCTACATAGGCTGCCATTTTGCTTCTGAGTCCAGTTCAGGATGCTGGTTATGACCTTTAAAGTCCTTTATGACCTAGAGCCCACTAATCTAAAGAACTTGTCCCCTGTATGCACCAGCTACTGTCCTTGGGCAGCCACCTACTGGCTGTTTCCAGACTTAAGGTAGCTCACGTGGCTTCAACCAACCAGAACCTGTGCCTTCTGCACTGCAACTCCCACCTTGTGGAAGAGGCTCCCTGAAGAGGTGGGGAGGGGGTGCCATGTTTAGAAATGTTCAGGAGGAGATGCTGCAAGGCCATTCCATTTGCTATAACTTTTAATGGGATAGAAATAACACAATAGTTCTGGTAAATAATAAAAAAATCAAATGAAATGGGAAAAGGATTTAGGAGGGGTTATTCCCAGTGAAACACTTTGGTGCATATTAACATATGGACCTAAATTTATAGCGTGTTCACAATTTAAAGAGAAATGGTATCTCTCTGTGCGTAAATTAGCAAAAATTCATAGGAACTTACCTGATAAGTGCTGGTACTGTAAATCATCTAGAGCTGATTTTTACCATATGTAGTAGATCTGTATACACGCTAAAAAATTTTTTGGCAATCTTGTTCTGCTGTAATGAAGGCTGGTTTTGGAACTGATTTCTCCTTTACAACTGAGGCTTTTGTGTTTAACCCTGTACCCAAAGTTCCTAGCGATCTATGTTTTATCATCTGACATCTCATTGCAGCTGCTAGAATTTTTTTTGTGAGGAATTAGAAACAGGAATCAGTTCCAACGATCCAAGAATGGGCACAAAAAAAAGTTTAGAGACTTATCAATTGATTAAACTGATGGTTCTAAGGAATGAAAAAGATGCACAACAGACTGAACTGATTTGGAAAGCAATAATGCAAAAGTTATGTTGGTTTGTTAGGTCGGGTATCTATTTTGTATTGTATGTCTGTGTTTAACTCCTATGTGTCTAGTACTCTTTAAATTAAAACAAAAACAACAAGAACAAGAACACAATATCTTTACAATTTTTTTTAAAAAACACACATTTGCAGACACCGTCATCTAGGGATGCCAGCCTCCAGGTGGAACCTGGGGATCCCCTGGCATTACAACTTATCCCCAGGCTACAAAGATCAGTTCCCCTGGAGAAAATGGTTGCTTTGGAGGGTGGACCCTATGGCGTTGTACCCCACTGAGGTCCGTGTCACCCCCAGGCTCCATCCCCAAATCCCCAGGATTTTCCCAACCTGGATCTGTTACCCCCTGCCCCCAACCCCCCCACAGGTGGCAGAATGTTGACTCCTCCATGACCATCCTGCATGGGGATGAGGAACTCAGCCTGAGCTCCAGTGACTGCTTGACCTCTCCCAAATGGTGTATGTCCTCAAGCCCTTCCAGGACACCGCCCACATGCTTTGCACCCATACAGCCAGCCTAGGACAAGTCATTCCCCTGATTTGAGTACTGGACCAGGTACTGGCCTCTGCTCTGCTTTGAAGCTGGCGGTTCTCTCTAACAGCCAACAGAGCTGAGCTGATATATAGCTTTCTGATCCCATAGATGTTGTGGGAAGGGCAGAGGAGTAAAGACTCTGTCTGGGTGGCCCAAGTTCTCCAACTTCAAATTAATTAACCCGTGCCCCCCAAGAATTTTAAATGCCCCCCAAATGAGAAATTCCTAGCTACGGACCTATGTCCTGCTCTCATGCTGCCGAGACGGAGAAGGCTGGCAGAGTATGGAGAGAAGGTGTTAGACCAGGAGGAAGAAAATTTCCCTAAGAGTAGCCATCTATACATCAAAGGGATAGCATCAGAGAGTAAAGGGAAGGAGAGTCAGGGTGCTGGTCTCTCTAGCTCTCTTGTTATGTCCTAAGATCAGGAGTCTGAGCTGGCGAAATGCAGCCGAGCTCTGCTCTCTGAGAACAATAGGGACTAGGCTCCTGAGCTCGCCAGGAAAGAACCAATGGCAGCATTGGCGGGCGATTCAAACCCACCAATAGGTATGGCGGGCGTCCCCCCCCTTACTGTATATAGTTGGCCTCCGGCCGTTACTATTTGTCTTTGTCTTGTGTCTGAAGTACGAATAAACGCGTCTTCTCTTATGTCGTTGTACAAGTCATGAGGCACGAAACCCAGTACTTTACACTCTCTTATAGACCCCCTTTGAAGTCTGAGGCTAAGAGACAATGCAAAGTCTTCCACTTCGAACAAAAAGTATCCCCAACAGCTGGACAAGAAGGCCCCCTAGCACCATCCCATGCTATCACTGTTAATCTAGACACCAAGGATTGTGTCTCTGTGTGGACGTGGGTGTATGTATTCTGCATTCAGAGTGCCAGAGTAGTGAGGTGGTTATAGGGTTGCCAGGTGCCTTGTGCTGGCAGGGGGATTTGGGGGCTTTCTGGGGGTGGGTGGGGATGTTGGTGATGTGATCATCGTGTCAGCAATGTCAGGGTGACGCTGTACTTTTTGGGCAAAACTCTATAGTTTGGGCTACAAACTACTGTAGAGTTTTGCCCAAAAAGTAGAGTGTTGTCCCTGACATCGCCTATGCAATGATGTGACTTCTGGAAGTTATGTCATCGCACCACCAATGTCACACAGGGACTTCTGTTGGGGTTTTGTCCACTGGCCAGCTGGCCAGCTGTGGGCAGGAGCCCGCGAAAGCAGGGGATCCCCCACCCCACCTGGGGACTGGCAAGCCTAGGTGATTAAAGTATCCAACTAGGGCCAGGACTCCCAGGTTCAAACCCACAAATAGCACGAAGCTCACTTAGTGACCTTGGCCTAGTCGCTTTAGCTCAGCCTAACTGACCTCTCAGGGTGGTTATGAAGATAATACAAAGGAGCAGGAAATGGCATGTGCCACCCCAGCCTCCTCCACCTCCCAAACCTTTGTTATTCTGATTCTAAGGGTTCGTAAAGTGGCCCTACTCCCAAAATGGCCACTGCACCCCTCTGTAGACTGGGCAACTGTTCCACAATTTACTGAGGCATTCTTGCCCCTGACAAGATCTACACTACGGTCTGGACACCTGCCTCCTTGGACTCTCTCTCTGGCTTGCAGGCGAGATCATGACAGTGTTTGACATTTTAATTTTGGTGAGGCTGACTGCGGTAATGTGAATTATTACAGTTTTAATCTTACTGTTTTAATAGTTTTTAATTGTATATAAAGCACCTCGGGAGCTGTCGACAGAGCAGTGTAGTAAATGGGGTGCAGGTTTCTACCATCCATTCAGGCACAGAGCTTTTAAGAATTTCTTCCAGTGCTGGATCTTTGTGACTCTAACATTTTCCCCTGATACCATCTTTAAAAGAACAAGAAAAACCTTACGGTTACGGTCACTGTTTTATATTTTATACCCTTCCCAGTAATCAAGATGGCATGGAAGACTGCTGATAAATGAACCTTTCATCTTTTGGATGTTAAATTCAATTTGTCGAACCAAAAATTATTTTTCTTTTATAACGCCCTTCCGACTTGCACTGTAGCATCCTTGGCTTAGCAATGGGAACCATTAAAATAAACGCTTGGCAACCCATGATCATTTATCATAAAGAAATCCAGAGGCAGCTTAACTTGTTAATCTTTCTGTTCATGAAGACTGACTCTGCCAACAGAGGAACTGCTCTAGCTGCAGTGAGGGAGCGAGAAATAAATCAAATTGAATGGTTTGTAAACAAATGTGCTTTCTACTAGCGAGAAATGCCACTTATGGGGCCAGTTTGTACTTGGATGAACACATCACTTTTCCTTCAACAACAGTCCTCAGGCTCACTTCAGACTGGGACGGATGTCACATTCCCAGCCTCCTAAACCTGGCTAGGAGACCAGGGCTGCTCTTTGTCTCTCTCTTCCTCTAATCTCCCACAGTTTACTTAAATAATGCTATGTCTGTGTTGACGCCCTGACTTCAATGACCCAGGCTAGCCAGATCTTGGAAGCCAAGCAGTGTCAGCAGCCCTGGTTTGTACTTGGTTGGGAGACCACCAAGGAAGTCCAGGGTCACTACGCGGAGGCAGGCCATAGCAAACCACCCCCATTTGTCTCTTCCCTTGGAATCCCTACGGGTTCACCATGTCAGCTGCAGTTTCCACCACACACTTACCAGGGTGAATTCCTGTGGGTTTAGTTCATTATTGGTTCATTCCTCCAAAGTGCTCACAGGAAGCTTGTATCTTTAAGTTGGAGTTATCTTGTTCTTCATAACTTACCTAATTAAGTTAATCCAGTTTTTCAGTAGGAATCAGTTCTCAAAGTAACTCACAGGAATATAGTCAGGATGACAGGAATACAATGCCAGTGACAAAGCTCAGTGCCAAATGTTCCTTGTAAAAGGGATTTTCAGCTGAATTTGATTTGGTGTTGCGTTCCAGCATCCATTTTTGTTGACCTTTCTCTTTCCCCCTCCATCTTGGATCTGAGACCAACTTTTTGCTGGCATTCATATGACGCTCAATTAGGTCAGTTGTGGGCCATCCCTCCAACACTGATTTCAAGCCAGGAGACAAGTGGCAGGACTGGACGCCACTCCAGCTTAATTTTATTACACTCACTTGGAAAACAATGTTGGCCTCAGTGTGATCCAGACCTACCTGGCATTGGAGCTTTCAGATCATTAATCAGGACCTCCACAATTAATCAAGGTGCTTTTGGACACAATAGGTACCTATTATATCAGCATTCCTTCCGTGGCAGAACATGCCCACTTTGGCCTGAAGGCCCTGTTCCACCCTGCTCTCCTGTGGGTAAGAAACACAAATCCCAACTCTCAGGAGGTGCTTTTCCTTTACTCTTGAGTAGCTGCTACCATCACCTGATCAATATAGGGGTTTCCCACTGAAGGGATCCCCCTCCAAGGCTTCGCTTCAGTTTCTCCCACTAGTCCAGCACCTGGGGGAATAGCCAGTTGCCAACTGCTTGCTTCCACACCCCCATGGGTAGGGTTGCCAGGTCCCTGTCTACTGCTGGGGGGACAGAGTCTCTTTGCCGGGATTTTCTGGTGTGCCACAATGACATCACCCGGAAGTGATGTAATTGCACTGGGCACATTGCTGGGGGGGATGCTCTAGCATTCAGCCAAAAACTCTATCGTATCATAGAGTTTTTAGGCTGAGTGCTATAGCGTCCCGCTGCTGATATGCCCAGTGTGACGACGTCACCTCTGGGTGACATCATGGCGCTGGGCATGTTGCTGCAATCCCAGCACTTTGGGAGTGGGGCTCCACCTGCTGGCTGGATCCTGACCAGTGGGATGAGGGCCCCTAAAGCAGGCAAACCCCTGCTTCTCAGGGGAAATGGCAAGCCCAGTCATGGGGCTCCCTTTTAAAGTAGCATGTTTGTGACCATGGAGGTCTCTATGGTACAGAGAACCGCTCCTCGCATCAACAGTTTAAAATATGTATATAAAAAAAAATGTTTACAAGCATACTTTTAGCACAATGCCGGATTGAATAAGGGAAAACAAAAGAACTGGGTAAGAAACACAAATCCTCTGTCCCTTCCTCTATACATACCCTATCTGATGGTAAATTATATGACAGCTCTTTATCTTAGGTGTTCTAGTTCTCTAAAGATCTTTCCATTACCTTAAAGCTTGCTCCCAGCTCTTTAGGCCAGCCACGTGGTCCAAAATGCCTGCTCCCAACCTCAGATGAGAGGTCTATTCAGCTCAGCATCCCAAAGAAAAGAGAGACCAACTTCCCCTTGCAAGGAAGTTTTATTAACTCTCTGTCTCTGCCCCCTTGGTCACCAGGTCAAAGAAGCATTTCCTCTAGCCCATTCTTGGAAATTGTATCTGGGGCTGGTCTCGCCTAAAGCCCTCCAAACTCTGTTTCCTGCCTGGGGAAGAGGGGAGAACAGGGAAGGCTTAACCGTCTCATTGTCTTTCCCACTAGAATCATTAGCATTTGTAAGAAGATATGAATAGACTTCCTCCTCTGACTAGAGGAAAAGAAACCGGTAAAACACACAGTGAAGGCTTTTGCTGCTTGCCAGCCCTCCAGGAGATAATGCATTTCTCCACACCTTCCAACAAAGATCCAGGCATCTAGAACACTTTCTGGAATCCACTGCAGTTTCAAAAAGTGCCAGTTATGATTTATAGCAATAGTGCAGTGATTGCACAATATCCAATGGACACAGCTGAAGACTCATGGGGGGCAGACCAGGGGTGCATGCATTTATGGACATTTCTCGTTCTTCATTTGAGACACCAAAATTGTCAGCCTGCATGATGGTTATTCAACTATGACTCTGCAGAAGTGTGCTAGGATTTGGAGGACTTTTAGGAATTCAATGGAACCACACCTCATATACTGGGTTAGATCCAAACAGATTTTTCACTCAGTCTTGCCCAGTTCCCTTCCTTGCTACAGCCTCTAGCCATGGTTTTATCCATGCAAGTCCTGTGATCCTCTGCATAGCCTTTTTGGTTGTCAAAAGGACCCTTTCTTCCTTTTTCATACTAGAAAAGCGGGTTGGATCTGACCCATTCCAATTTGACTTACAGTCAAACAAGGCAGAGTGTTAAGCCAACTGTGAAATTTCAGTTTACTGGCATTGGGACAGGCCATTATTGTTGTGTTCAGCATTTGGGAGATGAATAAATGAAGTACATAATTTTGAGCTGGATGCAGAAGATCCTGTGTCCGAGCCCTGAGAGTCTCCACTTAAAAGATCTGAGATTGGTATTAGAAAGAACCTTCCATGTCTTGAGACCCCCAGGAGGTAGTGCCAGACAGAGTATATAATACTGAACTTGATGGACTAATTGGTGTAAGACATGATGTTCAAGAGAGGGAAATGAGGCTGTGACAGTGGATGACCTGTGCTGGACTGAACTCTAGCATTCTAGAATTTTGTAATAAGTAGGGCAAATGCAAAGTATGCACACAAGGTAGTGTTTTAACCCTCCAGCATCTGTTGACAAGGATTCTTGAAGCTACATTATGTCAAAATGCAGTGCTTTGGTTAGAGTTTATTGTAATGTGCAACTGGGCACTTGTGTGTGTGCATGTGTGTGTAGGAATTGTGTAGTGGGAACTCAAGTTTTGTGCAGCTAGGTATATGAGAGTAGGTGTGGCATATTGGTTTGAGTATTGGACCAGGATGTGGGACAACGGGTTCAAATCCTTGCACTGCAATGAAAGCTCATCGGGTGACCTGGGCCCCTTACAGTATCTCAGCCTAACGTACCTCAAAAGGTGGTTGTTGTAAGGATAAGACAGAGGAGGGGGAACAATGTGAAAAGCCATTTTGACTCTGGCTCAAGGAGAAGAGCAAGGTATAAATTACAAATATGGGGTTTAATAAGGAGCTAGCTTGTTTTGTAAAAACAAAATAGACGAGGGGAAAAAGAAATAGAAAATGAAGATGAATATTATCTTTGTCATTTCCCCCTAGCTTTCCTTTTGATTAGAAAAAGGACACATGTGGTTTTGGTTAGAAAAAGTTCTAGCAATGAGGAAAAGAGCTTAGAATGAACTTTTTGGTAGTAAATATACAGGCCTGAACCTATAGAAATGTACTTATTTATTATTATATGCTTTTCTCACAATGGGGATCCAAAACAGCATATACCATTGTTCTCCCCTCCTTCTTTTTACCCATGTACTATCAACTCTGTGAGGTAGTTTAGGCTGAGAGAAAGAGAGACTGGCCCAAAGTCACCTGGTAACCTTTCATGGCAGAGGGAGAATTCAAACTCAGGTCTTCCAGATCTTAGACCTACACTCTAACTACTACACCACACTGGCTTGCCATTTTCAGACTTACATTTACATCACAGTATGCTGTGTACCACGTGGTCTAGACAGGCTGGTAGACGGTGCTGGAGAGGAGCCAGTGGTCATGGTACATGTTGGCACCAATGATGTGGGGAAATGTAGCCATGTGGTCCTAGAGGAAAAAATTAGGCTGCTAGGCAGGAGACTCAAGGCCAGAACCTCCAAGGTATCCTTCTCTAAAGTGCTGCCTATTCCACATGCAGGGCCAGCTAGACAGGCACAACTTTGGAATCTCAGTGTGTGGATGAGACAATGGTGTAGGGAGGAAGGGTTTAAGTTTGTTAGGCACTGGGATGCTTTTTGAAACAAGCAGGACCTGTACAATAGAGATGGCTTCCACTTATCTCTCCCCCCCCCTTTATTGGTTTTCCAAAACAAAGAAAAAAGAACAAAACAGAAATAATTATTACAACGAAATACTTCAACACTTTTCCTTCAGAGTTTCCTTCTCGTAACTGGCATATCAAAGCCATACCACCAATCCCTAGAATGTTTACCTCAATTACATAAATATACTTCTTCAACAGTTACCAGTTAAATGGGTTATTTTTGGCAATCAATTAGGCAATGCCTAATAAGCATTAATTCCATGTGTAATATATAATACCAGGGAGCAACGCCCGTTGTGGTGGAAGACAACGGGCCCTAGAAAGGAAGGGAGGGAGGTGGAAGGGAGAGAGGGTTGGAGGAAGGAAGGAAGGAAGGAAGGAAGGAAGGAAGGAAGGAAGGAAGGAAGGAAGGAAGGAAGGAAGGAAGGAAGGAAGGAATAGGGGGAAGAGTGAAAGAAAGGAGAGAGGAAGAAAGAAAAAGGGGGAAAGGAAGGGAAGAGGGGCAGAAAAGGGCTTCTCTGGGCCCAGAGAAGGTCTTTTCTGTCCCCCATACACCATCCCCTGGGCCTTCTATGGGAGCAGTAGGCAGTGTGTGTGGGGAAAGGGCTTCTCTGGGCCTACTGCCTGAAAGGAAAGTTAAGGAGGGTCAAATCCCTTTGGGAATATTGGAGACTATTTAAAACTACAATACTAGAAGCTCAGATAAAATGTATACTGCAGGTTAGGAAAGGTACGAATAATTATATAAAAAAGGCTTGCTTGGTTAACGAACAAAGTAATGGAAGCAGTAAACGGTAAGAAGGGTTCCTTTAAACAGTGGAAGGGTTGTCTGAATGAGATAAATAAGAGGGAGTGCAGGCTTTGCCAAATAAAATGCAAGTCAGCAATCAGACAGGCAAAAAGGGACTATGAGGAACATACTGCAAAAAACACAAAGACCAACAATAAAAATTTCTTCAAATACTTTAGAAGCAGAAAACTTTCTAGGGAGGCAGTGAGTCTCTTGGACAGGGGTGGCCAAACTGTGGCTCGGGAGCCGCGTGCGTCTCTTTCACACATATTCTGTGGCTCCCGGTAGGGTGGCTGGGGGAGCGAAATATCATTAGCGAACAAATTATCATTAGACAAATAAATATCATTATCAATACCTGCTTTTACTGCTTTTGTTATTATTTTTGGCCGTCTCATTTAATGTTAATAAAAAGCAAATTTGCATATTTCCCAGTAAATTCGTTCATGTCTTGTGGTTCTCAAACATCTGACATTTATTCTGTGTGGATCTTACGTTAAGCAAGTTTGGCCACCCCTGGGCTATGGATGACCAAGAGTGAAAAGTCATGGTAGATCACTCACTGAAGATGCTGACTCAGTGTGTGACTGCAATAAAATGAAACTAATGAGCATCAGGTTTAGAAAAGTACTTCTTCACACAAAGAGTAATTAACACATGGAAATCACTGCCACAGGAAGTGGTGGGCCTACAAACATAGACAGCTTCATGAGGGGATTAGGTAAACATATGGAGCCACAAGGTATAGATGGAACACTATATCTGTGGCAGTGATGCTCTGTATTCTTGGTGTTTGGGGGGCAACAGTGGGAGGGCTTCTGGAGTTCTGGCCCCACTGGTGGACCTTCTGATGGCACCTGGGTTTTGTCCACTGTGTGACACAGAGTGTTGAACTGGATGGGCCACTGACCTGATCCAACGTGGCTTCTCTTATGTTCTTATATTGTCTCTTAAAAAGCATTAGATAAACAATAAGGATTACAGCCGCCATTGCAATGAAACCACTTGCCAAATCACCAGTTCATGGAACCATTAAAGGTGGATTGATAAATGAATCAACACATGCAAAGTATGTGAAAGGTTTTGATGCTTTCTGGACCAAACAGAGGAATGTTAACAGAGATCAATTAAATCTGTGATGTCTCCTTTTAATAGATTTTTAAAATTTGTAGTGATGTTGCTCACAAAAGATACAAACTTACACTATGCTAGGCAATCTTTTAAAAGAAATGACCTGATCTGTTTATTGTTTTTCCCCTAGATTTTTTTTTCCCTGGAAAGCATATTTTTGATTCAGATTCCTAATTAATTTTTGAAGTCTCCCTCCCCCTTTCTAGTAGTCTCAAGCAATGAAATAGCTGCTTACCTGCAGTCCAGAAGTCATGCTGTTCCTCAAAACTCTATGGACTGAGGAGGGCTTGTTTGTCTGTGGCCTCTTCTGCCTTGTTCTATTTTCAGCTTGTGACCCGTCTCTCTCAGGTCACTCTGAGCAACAGGCTTTGCTTCCCTGACTGATACATAGTCAGATTAACTGTAAAGAAAATTTGCATTGGCTCAGCTTGCAGCCAGTCAGCATAAATGAAAACAGGGTGGGGAGATGCAAATAGGAAGTAAGCAAATCAACTGATAAAGAGCCATCGGGATTGAACATCACTGGCACCGTTCCAGTGCTGTGAATGCAGAAGGAGCATTTACTTTTGCAAAAATCTGCCGTTTATGCACATGCAAATCTAATTGTGGTGCCTTTGCATGTGCACATGCTCATTTAGGACACTGCCTGTACACACAAACTTGTGTATTCCGTTCTACATCTTTTTTAGAAGCCATTTTAAACTCATTGTAAGGTTGCCAGACACCCATTGAGGGTGGGGTATCCCCCAGCTCCATGCCACATCCCCTGACACCACCAGCTAGCTGGCAGGGGGACTTACCAGCAGCGGGGGAGGCCTTCCTTGCATTTCAGCCATGTCGCCAGCAGCAAAAAGAGCCCTAGCCCGGAGTCACCAGCAGAGTAGAGACATTACTTCCAGCACACATTAGAAGTGATGTCATCTTGTCACCAGCAACACGGCAATACTCTGGTATTTGGGAGAATCTCTAGGGTAAAAAGTGCTTCTACCATAGAGTAGTTGCACAAACACCAGAGCATTGATGTAATGACTTCGTTTCCAGTGTGCACCAGACGTCAATTCTGGTGTGCACCAGATGTGGCTGCAACACCAAAGTAGGCCTGCTCCATTGCTGGTAAGTCCTCCTCCTTACCCGTAAGATTCCTGGGATCCATTAGAAGCTTAGCAGTGTATTCGAGCCTGAATACTTATTGAGATCAGTGTTCTATCTGAATGTATTATCTTTCATGACTTTTTGTAAAGTGCTTTATGAGCAAGAGAGCTTTTGTATTACTCTAATATTTCCTGAGGAAGATCCAATTTTGAAACGTTGCTATATAATCCAGAGACAACGTTGATGATGTATTTTCATACTAGGATTTTCTTATGATTTGAAGGAATTTGTTTATTGTGTTGTAGTGCTTGTTGACCATAATATACAGAAAGCATTTCCTTTGCAAGTCTTGTTGACTACTTGATCTGTGGGTCAGACTCTCATGGCGATTATGTGATGCCTCTTCTGGAGAAAGTGACATCACATCTCTACAACTTACTAGAAGCATTATGGTAAAAACCATAGTGTTTTCAGTGATTCCTAGAGAGGACTGATGTGCCATTTTTAAAAAATTCTCAGGGGATGGGGGCAGGGATGCCTCACCCTAACTGGGGTAATGGCAACCCTATTCTACACATTGAGGGCCTGATAAGAGTCCATGTTCTAGTTATGCAGGCCAAAACAACAATTTCTGTCTTAAAGCAATCCCACCTTTTTCTTATGAACCCCCAGCTAAGGGAAGAAATTATGAGGCCTGGGTTAGTTAATGGAAAGGAAGGATGGGAGCAAGAAAATAGGGGTGCCTCTAGGCTACTGGCTTCCACGGGCAGGCAGAGGAGGATTACCAGGAGGAAACCGAAAGGTAGAGTGCAGTTTTAAAACAAGCCCAAAGGCCCTTTTCTAACCTCTTAACTCTTCACAAACACAAAATACCAACAGGGTTTATTCTACACAGAGGGGTGGGAAATCAAAGTAGGAAAAAACTGTATAAACGTCTCCCACTGGTTCCGATGTCTGCCGGAAGAATGGGCAGGTTCAGTCTGTTCTCTGACAGTGGAACTCCCACCCATGGCTACCAACTATATAATTTTTATTATAATGTATGTTATAATATATATTTGACATGATAATGCTGATATAAACAAAAAGCACTGAAGCAATAATTATGCTCTCTGGCAACAGTGCCTACGATCTTTCTGCTTTTCATTCCTAACAAAGCACTTTCTTAGGAGATCTTGGAGAAATTCAGCGTTCACAAAGGTGGACCAACAGCTAGCTAGATTTGGGGGTGGAGCCTCAGAAGTTCAGGGTTTGGGGAGACGATAGATAACATAAGCCACTAGTATCAGTGCCAAACTCCAGCTGGGGCCTGAGGATTTACGAATTTTTCAAAATTACAACAGATCTCTAGATGACAGTGATCAGTTCCCCTGGAAAAAATGTCTGCTTTGAAAGGTGAACTGAACTCTATGGCAGTATGCCCAGCTAAGTCCTTCCCCTCCCCAAACCCTTACTTCCCAGGCTCCACCCCCAAGTTTCTATGAATTTCCCAATTTGGAGTTGTGTAATGTATCCAGCAGAGAACATGTGCTCAGGACAGCCATGTGCTCCGACTGGTTCCAACCGGTCCAACATGTGGCCAGACGAAGGGCCTGAGCTCCGCTCCAAAAGACAATGGACTGTAGGCTCATAGCTTCCTTCCTATCGGAGAGCAGGAGATAACTCAGTCACTGTAAATAGCCCAATCACAGGGTGTGGGTTCACTGGGGAATAAAAGCCGGCCTGCGAGCCGGCTTCTCTTGTCTTGTTCTGCAACTAATAAAGTATGTGAGAGCTGAAATCACTCGTCAGTCTCAGTACTTTTCAAGTTGGCAACCCTAGCCATTAGTTTCTAGCACTTTTAAAGTCCAGGGCTGGGTATAGAAAAGAACATACAAACTAGGGTTCCCAGTCCCCCAGTGGAGGCAGGGGAACCCCTGCTTTGCAGGCTCTTGCCAGGGGGACATCCCGCCCCCAACTGATCTTCTCAGGTGACTTCCAGTAAAACTGAAAGTGCAGGCTCTGATGTGCTGACATCACCTGGTAGTGATGTCATCATGCTGAGGACATCAGGGGGGTGACGCTCTGGTTTGAGGGCAAAACCCTACAGTTTGAAGCCAAATTTACTATAGAGTTTCGCTCAAAAACCAGAGTGCCACCCCAACATCTCCGGCACAATGACGTCACTTCCAGGTGACACCATTGTGGTGGGGCCTCCCAACATCATTTCCAGTCTCCCAAAAGGACTTTGGGAGCCCCCCGCCAGCCAGGTAAGTGGACCTGGCAACCTTAATACAGACCCTTGAGGCTGTAAATCTCTTTGTGCCTCCCCCCCACACCACTCAAAATTTGAAATCAGAGCAGTTGAAAATGTGGTATTTTCCCAGTCCCCTGACATTTATTTCTGAAGAGTTCTTGTGCTGAATTCTCAGACTGCTTGTTAAAAATGGAGGGGTGTTTAAAGAACAGTTAGGGGAAAGTGCTAGATGCATAAAAAGTCGTTTGCTTTCACAGGCAATAATTATGAGTAAGAGTCCAGTAGCACTTTAAAGACCAACAAAATTTAGTCACTTTTTCAGACAAACATGGCTACCCATCTTCATCTGCTAATCTGTTAAAGTTTTAAAATCATGTTAAATACCTCATATGTCCACTAGAGGGAAGCTTCGTCCTAGCTGAACATCACACTGTCTAAATGTATAGGGTGTATGTATGTATGCTTTTTTGTATATTTTTAAGGTGAGAATTGCCCCTGTTTGAAAAAAAATGGTCATAATTCTACAGAAGATAACTTCAGTAGGAAAGTTTCTTTACTGCTTCTTTAAACACATTAAGAACATAATGTCTGTTTAACTCTCAATATGGTAATATCCTAATACCAGCGTAATGTATAGCCTGGTCTAAACATATCAAAATTTAATGCCAAGAAAAGTATAAACTTCCTGTTTGTGGTGATTTGTTTTGTTTTTACTAGGGATGGAGAGGCCAAAGAGTTACATAAGGTACTGAAAACCTTGCCCCTACCCCTGGAGATCTTGCTTTGCTCTCCCCCACAAACTAGTTGAGATTCCTCAGTCTTGAGAGACTAGAAACTTGCTTTTTAACTGAAAACCTGAGATTTTCAGGATGGTCAGTCCAATGCCCAATACCAAGAGCTCAGTTATATTCTGTGACTTCAGAATATATAATTGAACCTGTTCTTTATATTATCTAAAAGCGCTATCAGGTTTAAAAAATTAATCCAGGTGGGCAGCCAGGTTGGTCTGAAGCAGCAGAACAAAGGTTGAGTCCGGGGGCACCTTTAAGACCTGCAAAGTTTTATTCAAGGTATGAGCTTTTGTGTGCATGCACACTTCCTCAGATACATTGAAATGGAAATTAAGAATCCATACATACAGGCAAAGGGTGAACAGCAAATTAGTATACAACATAATGAAGATGTTCTAACAGATGCAAGGGCCAAACAGGAATAACAAGTTACGTTTATATGGACACCATTTGTTCGGATTTAATTATGGGGGAAATGCAGTGAAGCAAATGAATATGTCAAAAAAAGAGACTGACGTATAAGTGTATCCTTAATTGTGGAATGCTAAGAGTAATTAACTGAGATCCTGTTGTTACGCTCCATTTGTCTCCTCTCAAGCATGGAGGGTGACTAACAGCATCCTTTTCTTTGAGGTGGAGTGAATGGTTGTGCAGCGTTATGTCTTCTCTGTCACCAGATCAGAGAAATACATTCCAGTATTCATTGCATGATGTTACAATCACCATTTACTATTCCAAATAAGAAATACACTAAAATAAAGAGGATGTATATAGCCCTTCTTGGTGAGAATACAAAGGACTGAATGAGTTTAGCATATGTCATGAGATAAGAAACCAATATCCCTATTAAGTCCGGGGGGGGGGTTGTTCCGGGTATTGTAATGTAATTCAGCAATTTCCCTTTCCAGTCTGTTTGTGGTGTTCTCAGTTGTACCATGATTGTGTAGATTTGGGAGGGTGAATACTTGATTTTCTCCTCCCATTGATCATCACTGTATTTGCATGGATTCTTCATCCATGCAAATGTAAGTATTGATTATTCATAAGAGCAACTCTTAACCAATGATGTCCCTGACTTTATAATGAGTACGTGAGGGAGCAGAAACCAAGCAGGTGTAGGTCCAATCACTACCTGAATAGGAGACTGGCTAGGAACCTTATGCAAATCTTCTTGGACTCCTTAGGGAGATGGGATATAAGTGGCACAAATAAGGCTCATGGTCCTTTAAATAATCATGTATGTGATGCATACCCACTGCTTGTCAAGTCCAGTTGGTGACAAAGACAGTCAGGGCCTTTCCAGTTCCTGTTCCAGGCGATACGCTACAACAACAGAATACATCAGTTAGGGTTGCCCACTATGGGACAGGATTTGGGGGTGGAGTTTGGGGAGGGGCGGGGCTCAGTGGGGATATGATGCCATACAGCCCACCCTCAGAAGCTTCCCTTTCCTCCAGGGGACCTGATCTCTACCCTGGAGATCAGCTGTAATTCTGGAAGAAATCCAGACCCGACCAGGAGGTTGCGAATCCTTAAATAAGTCACTTTTAGCTTCTTTTTAACTAGCTTTCAAAAGGGCATATAAAACACTCCTGTTGTGGCTGGCTTTCTGGGATAGTATTGGCTAGTATTTAAATAAAGACTTTTTAGATATGGAGCACCATTCCTACATCTGACTGTGAACTTGGCAAGCAAGAAATTCAACAAAGTTACCAAGCCACAGAGTAGGGATGTTTCGGAATTTTGTGACAATTCTGTTCAGATTCATAAAGTTCCTTTTTATGTTCCTCTGCACTTGGGACCAAAAAAGAGCCATCCTTCTAGACCATAGTTTGAGTCCAGTGGCACCTTCAAGACCAACAAAGTTTTATTCTGGGTTTAAGCTCTTGTGTGCAAGCACACTTCTTCAGAACTGTACCCACGGAAGTTTATGCCCAGAATAAATCTTTGTTGGTCTTAAAGGTGCCCCTGGACTCAAACTTTGTTCTTGTGCTTCAGACCAACATGGCTATCCCACCTGAATCTACCTTCCTTTTTTTCCCCTATACAAAACAGAAATAAAACCATTGCATAAAGTGGCAATGGTATTCAGAGTCAATATCAAACTAACCAAGAGTCAAGACACATTGAATGGCATGTAGGGAACCAAAAGGAATTTCAAAAATACAACAGGTCTTGGTAATAGTGGTTATTGGGGAGAAAATCCCCAGTAGACATGTAAGCAACCATTGGGAACCAAGTGGCTTGAAAAGTACGTAGATGGCCACCGTGGTGATAACAGCGTTCTGCGAGGCAATCTGAATCTACCTTCCCGACCATGTTATTGACATTTGACAGAATTATTGCTATTAAAACTCAGATCTGCTTGTGTATCGGTTGCTCATCCCAGCCTTAAAAGTGATGCCTAACATTAAAGTTGTAAAAGTCATTAAAACAGTGTAAAAGACACAAAATAAGGAAATTTTGCCAAAGAAATACGGCAGGGTGACAGTGGTCTTGCAAATGTGCCCAACAGCACAACATGGAATGAACACATAGGTATTCAAAGTGGTGAGCCGTGTTGGTCCGAAGCAGCAGAAGAGATTTAGAGTCCAGTGGCACCTTTAAGACCAACAAAAGTTTATTCAAGTATTCCTTGCACATGAAAGCTCATACCTTAAATAAACTTTTGTTGGTCTTAAAGTTAAAGTTGCCACTGGACTCTAAATTGCTTCTATATAGGTATTTGTACATCCTTACCATTGCATGACCCATCGGTGAACGACGAAATCAAACATGTCCACAAATACAGTACTGAGCGCTCGATCCAAGCAGCATGCCGGTCATATCGTTACACCCTTGGAGCAATGGGTGGTCCAGGAAGTGGGCCCACTTTTGTCATTGGACAGCTGGACTCATCATCACCGCAGCGATGTTTAATAAGCCTTATTTGTTGAACAATGGTTTTATCTTGGCATGTGATCACAGCTGTTTTATTTTAGTGATGTAGCAGCATTGGCAATTAAATCCATATTGCTCCTAGGCTATTTATTTTCACGGAGTTGGTCTCCAGTCCATTGTCATGAAAGAATTCTTTGTGAATTGCAAAGGAGGAGGGGGTTTAAGGATGAGTGGGAGGGAAGCTTGCTTATAACATAGATGTCTATTTCTCTTTCAAATTGACTGCTGAGGGCCAATATTCAGCTGGGAGACGTATAAATAAGCATGTGGAGGGAAAACATCTATTAACATGATTAAATTTCAGACAGTTACATTTTTTTTTTTTTGCCCTCCGTGTCCAGTCCATGCAAAAACAGCCTATACGGCATATTAAGGCTACGCTGAACTGGTGGATTAGTCAACTAAATTCTAGGTGATTAATCAGTGGGTCCTGTTTGAATTGATAAAAGTTGCTGTTTAGGGATGAGCAGATCCCCCTTGTTCCATTGTAGTATTTTGAATTTTGTGGATTTATTTAGAAAAATGTTCTGAGCGGCATCTGCAGAGGCCAGCTAGAAGTGTCTTACATGGTAAAAACCATACAACAAAAATGATAAAACCATCAGCACAAAAAACAAGTGTAATGTGTTCACTCAGTTTAGTCCTTCTTCATTCCAGTTTAGTTAGAAATTCGTTCCAGACGTGGAGCTGTTTTCTGTTCCTCCATTTTGTTTTACTTCCTCTGAATTTCAGGTGTGCATTGCTAAAACACTGACCAAAAAAATCATTCTGTTCATAAGCTCATCTCATCATTGCTCTTTTGCAGTATTTTATCAGGGAGGAAAGGACAGCATTAATGTATAGGGTAAGAAAATACACCAAGGGAGAGAAGGAACTCAGGTCACGGGCAGACTGCATGCACAGTATCTTGAAAAACAGGCCAAAGAAGGATTCCTGATCCTCACTTCCACTGTGGAAACAGGACTATGATGGTTTGCATAATCTGGGGAGAAATTCAGATAAGGAGAATTAGGAACTCTTATTATAATACCACAGGGCTTGATAAATTAAAATGTTAAGATGTGTTGACTTTGTTTCATTTTATCATTTGTATTTTTTGCCACTTGGAATTCCCAAGATGATCTTGCTTTCAATGGCGGCTGTTTGTATATTTCCGGAAGGGTGGTCGCGTGAAGATTGGACGGCACATGCTGGGGGTCCATGACTGCTTGATGCAGAGAAACTTTTCTCCCTCTCCCTTAACACTAGACCGCATGGCAGGGTTGTCAGCCAAGGAGCTCTTCGGGGTGGAGCCTGAGGATGGGAAGTATTGCAGACACTGTGACATCACTTCTGAGATGTCACCTAGATTTGATATCACAGCCTGCCTCCCGCCCCCCCAACACTAGAAATTCTTAAGGACAGTAGAACTGGGATATTGTTTCCTCTTCTTTTTCTGCTGCTATTCACTTGAGTGAACACGAGCAAATGGGAGGGTGGGGTCAGGAGGTTCCCCTCTCTGGACAAATAATGAGCCTAGGTCAGGCTCACTCACCTTTTGAAAGTAGATTTAAGGCAAAGGAAGTACACTTCACACAATGGGTAGCTCACTTGTGGAACTCACTGCTACAAGATATGGTGATGGCCACTGGCTTAGCTGGGCTTAAAAGGGGGCTGGGCAGAGTTACAGAGGATGGGCCTTTCACTGGTTAGTAGCCATGATAGCTGAATGAGACCTCTAGAGGTAGAATGGCTCTAATTTTCAGTTACTGGGGAGAAGTCAGCAGGTAAGACCTGCTTCCAGCAGGTGCTTTTTGTGAGATGCCTGTGGCAGGCATCTGACTTGCCACTGTTGGAAGCAGGGTGCAGGACTAGACAACCACTGGGTTTGATCTGGCTAGGGTGCCAGCCTCCAGGTGGGGCCTGAAGATCTTCTAGAACTACAAACTCATATCCAGACTGTAGAGATCAGTTTCCGTGGAGAAAACGGCTGCTTTGGAGGGTGGACTGTATGGACTGTATACCCCACTGAGATCTCTCCTCAAGCTCCATCCCCAAAATATCCAGGAATTTTACAACCCTGAGTTGGCAGCCCTAGACCCAGTATGCCTACTTTTACTTTCTTATGAACATCAGATATACAATTTGGGCCTAAAAAGTAGTGTTGGTAAATTGGAGGCCGGATTAATGCTTTGACACTGGAGCAGCTAATTCTACCTCTACATCGTTTTCTTGAGTGCAACTGGGCCCAGGCTTTTTAAGGGGGAAAAGGAGGACAGAGACAGAGACAATACAGGTATCTGTGAGGAACTTAGTCGCCAATGTTGCACAGGAAGTGACATCATCACACCAGCAATGTCCAGACAACACTCTGGTATTTGGGCAAAACTCTATGGTAAAAGTGGCTTCTACCATAGAGTTTTTGTTCAAATGCCAGAGTGTTGCCTGGATGTCGCTGGTGTGATGACGTCACTTCCAGTGTGACACAAGCCAGATGCTTTGTCTTTCTCTTTTGGCAAGTAAGTCCCTACACCAGCCAGCTGATTAGTGGCTGGGGGGCAGGGCCTGTTGTGGGGGACCCCTGCCTCCACTGGGAGGTCTGGCAGCCCTAGAGAGATTATAACAGTGGTCTGCAGTGTGGTACTCATAGGTGCTACGGCACCTGTTGACACCTTTCCTGGTACCTGCCAAGTGTTTTTAGAAAGTGGGCAAGGCTAGGTGGACTTTTGCCCAGCAAGTTTCTGACTGGCTATGGGAGATTTGAACAGCCTTACATATTTTTAAAAAACTTTGCTTTGGCAGCAGCTCCCAGCACACCACAAGGATCTTCACTGTGTACCTGAAGGTAAGCTTTGGCAGCCATTCTATGGCTGGTCCTGCCTCCTGCAGCATTTTGTGGCTGTGCCCAGCACACTATGTCAGAATTCCAAAGGTGCCCATAGGCTCAAGAAGATTGGGGATCCATGGCTCAGAGGGAGGCCAGGGGGAGCATTTCCATTGAGGAAAATAGCACTGGGGTCCAACAGTGGAGACTTGATCCATACAGCTATCTCTTGCAGATATTTCTTTGGATCAAATGACACACCTGAAATTCCAGTCATGAAATTCCAGCCTTGTGTGATTTATATCTTCCACATTAAGACCGCAATCCATTGGTTTGGGCTTCTTATGCAGTAGTCTTGGGTTCAGTAGGGACTAGGGATGCATAGCTTACTAAAGTGTTTCTCAGCACTTTTGGTTGGTGCCTGAGAATACAAAATTAAGGAGTCAATTAGCACAAGTGAAATCAGAACAGAGTTTTTTTGGGGGAGAGGGGGGACTGAAACAACACTGATACGATACCATCCCGAACCTGTTCTTTTGCTTCTTCTAATATGTAGTTAGCAGAAAGACTACAATAGGCTTCAAGGGCAATTTGTTTAAACTCATAAACATGCAATATCCCCAAATATAGCTTCATGATGCTGGAAAGTATCTGTAATCAGTAACACAAGATTTGATTGGGTAAGCATCCCAACATGTTAACTTTTGAAAATGCGACTCTTGAAAGAAGTTAATCCTTTTTGAACACATGAGAAAAGAATCAGTATCTCGCAGTTTTGTACATCTGTTTTAATCCAGGGTAATTGTGCTCTTCTTTTGTTCCTTCTGACCTGTGTCCCCAAACAAACATTATTTTAGGTTTATTTTAGGGTTCCCCCCCTGCGATCTTAAAAAACAAAACTCCACGCAGATTATTCATTATTCTTGACAGCTACTATTGAATCAAGACAGAAAGTTGGAAGCATATTGTGCCGGGGGCTCATTGCATTTAATCTTGGATTACTTTCAAGTAAGCACTTCAGTATTAATAAAATAATTTCAGTTTTTCATGAAAGCTCCTTAGGCAGTTTTTCAAAAAGTGCCATAACCCCGGAAAAGTGGATAAGTTGCCATTTCTCATCGAAGGGCTCCCCCCACCCCGTTTTAAAGGTTATACCAAAGGAGCAAATTAATCAGTTCACGAGAGAGAAACAAAAATAATTCCCTTGCAACTCATTTTATTCATGAGTTTGCCATATAGTCATCATTGGCCAGAATTCTTGGTAGGAACAAAGAGGCCGCTTGGCATCTATTATAGTTCTCAACCCAGTAAAGGCTTTTTATCACCTCTCCTCCCTATTCTGACATAAATTGTGGGATCAGAACTTTGCACTACAGCACCATGTAGATGTTAGGTTTTACGGATCTGTACTTTTAGATTAATTGAATTTTATATGTTGTATTGTATTTTATATGAACTTGTTGTGCATTGTCCTGAGCCCACTAGTGGGTAGGGCGGTACAGAAGCTTAATGTAATAAATAAAAAATAAAGAGTCAAACTACATAAACTACATAAAACACCAAGCAAGAATCAATGAAGAGCCAGAATAAGAAAGTCCATTTCCATAACTGAACTTTAAAATTACTGATAATTGACTGATATGCTGATGACAATGTATTTGTCCAATATACCTTAACAGATTTTCTTTTCTTTTTTGAACAGTCATATTCAGGCCTGACATGAGCCACATTTGGCTGTAGAGCTATCAGCTACAGACCCCTTATGCAGCAAAACCTCGATGAGTGGTGGTAGCAGTGGAAGTAGTACTTATACCCTGCCCTTCACATGGAGTCTCAGAGTGGCTTACAATCTCCTTCCCTTCCTCTCCCCACATCAGACACCCTGTGAGGCAGGTGGGGCTGAGAGAGCTCTGAGAGAACTGCTCATGAGAGAACAGCTCTGAGAGAACTGCTCATGAGAGAACAGCTCTGAGAGAACTGTGACTGACCCAAAGTCACCCAGCTGGCTGCATGTGGAGGAGTGAGGACTCCAGATCAGAGTCCACCACTCTTAACCACTACACCAAACTGGCTGTACCTCAGAAAGGACTGTACCTCAGTAGAATAACTAAGACGAAAGTCCCAGTTCCAATCTCCAGCATCTCCAATTAAAAGAATCTCAGGTACCAGGATGGAAGAACTCTGAGACCTGGAACTACTCAGAGGGGACAATACTAGTCATCATAAGGCAGTGTTTTTAATAAAGTATAGCCATGTCTAAATTGTAACCCATGTGTAAATATATGACCATGTATAAATTGTAACATTTTTGTCTCATGGGTAATAATTGCTGTTCAAATTGTCCTTAATTTCTACATTCACATGGAATGGGGTGTGTTGCTAAGGGCCTTGCTTGCAATGATCTTATGTATATTAGTGGGGATGTCCTTTGATCCCCCGTTTCTGTTGTCTTAAATCTACGAGGTGGAATCAAACTAGTTAAGAGTGGTCCCTCCTTGACAACTCCAAGCCAATTATGCTGGGGACCTACACAGACGAAAGCTATGTGGGATGGGAACAGGAAGGGAATTCAGTGAGACTGAACAAAATCGGACTGGATCCAACCTATGTTCTGAAAGATTCTTGACAACTTAGTAAGAACGAGTGTGGTGTAGTGGCTAAGAGTGTCAGACGAGTATCTGGGAGACCCAGGTCCGAATCCCTACTTGTGCCAGTCACACACTCTCAGCCTAACTGACCTCACAGGGTTGTTGTGAGGATAAATTGGAGGAGAGGAGAATGATGTAAGACGTTTCGGTTCCCCATTGGGAAGAATTGTGAGAGCCAGTTAGGTGTAGTGGTTAAGTGTGTGGACTCTAATCTGGGAGAACCGGTTTTGATTCCCCACTCCTCCTGATGTGACCTTGGGTCAGTCACAAGTTCTGGCACAGCTGTTCTTGAAAAAGAGCAGTTTCTGTCAGAAGTTCTCTCAGCCCCACCTACCTCACAGGGTGTCTGTTGTGGGGAGGGGAAGGGAAAGGAGTTTGTAAGCCGCTCTGAGTCTCCTTTGGGTAGTGAAGGGCGGGGTATAAAACCAATCTCTTTTTCTTCTCTTCTAAATAAACAAATATAAATAAAAATAAAAAGTAGTCTTTGAAGGAAGTTGAGAATGGTGTGTTGGTGAGGAGATTCTGGAATGACAGGCTGTTTGGGATCATTTAGGGGCATTCTGATCGTATTTCATTACCCCCCAATTCCCTTTCATTATTTTATATAGATATGGAAATCACAAATATATTGAATAGCTTTCCAACCCTGATTTCAGTTTCTTCTATGTCACAAGTCAAAGTGTTCATTCTGGACTCAGCCAGCCAAAGCAAAACAAATTGAAATTAAGGAGATAAAAGCTGTTTGTTCTATCTGTGCTCTGATGCCTAATGAACCATGGCCAGGATCCTGCCCTGGACTGCAGCTGGGAAATGGTTCCACAATCTAGGAGCCCCTGTAGAAATGCCCCACTGAAGCATGGCTGCTGGTCTGAGGCAAGGAAAGAATGACCAATGAGGAAACAGAATTTGACCTAAGTGTGAAGGGAGGAACACATGAGAGAAATTAATCCTCAACTACCCTGGGCGACTACCAGAAATGGTTTTAGAGATACAAAATAGTACCCTGAATTTATCTTTGAAGCATACTGGTAACCAGTGGAGGCCATACAGAATCTGCGTTATATGCCGAGACCAGAAAGTATTTTTAATATTTTGCATTTCTTTATGGCTTTAGATAATAGGATTGCCAGCTCCAGGATGGGCAATTCCTGGATATTTGGATGTAGGGCCTAGGGGATGGGAAAGACCTCATCAAGGTGTAATTCCGAGAGATCTTCAGGCTCCACATGGATGTTGGTAACCCTCAAGCTTCATACCTCATTTTGGGAACACACTCTGTTATAAAGCGTAAATGTCCTAAATAAGAAGAAACCTGTAACTAAATAAAAATGTCTGCTGTAGCCAACTTGGAAGAGCCAATGAAGCTGTGTGTTACAGCTCTTAAGTCCCCCCAAAATGCACACACACAGTTCTGGCAAGTAAGGATATGTAACTACACTCTCACAGCTGTGTCAATGGATCTATAATAGAGTAATTCTGCCTTGGGTTCACATGTGTTACATGTTGTTATGCTTAAATGAAATTTAAAAATTCAGGACTTCAAGCTGTGCTTTTTAGCCCAGTGTGTCAATGGGGGATCTGAGCTTCAGGAAACTTATACTTTGTCTTTCATATATATAAAAATCTAGCTAAGCCATGCTTTAAATAAACCCAAGGAACGAACCATAAATAGGACCCACCTGTGGTACTTCTATGCAATAATATTTGTGTATGTTGTAAATTGATCTTTGCAGGATCGTAGCCAAAGGGGCAAAAGAAAGTGTTATTTATGCTAGTGAAGTATTTACAAGATTGCATAGAAACTCACAGAGGAGATGTTCCTAAAACTTTTCACATGGAGACTTTGGGAACATGAGGGAATGGTGAGTAGCCATGACAGCCGTGTGGAACCTTCATGTTCAAAAGCTGAGTAACAGAGGCTGGGGGCAAATAATATGGGAGAATTGCCTTCAGTACTTTCTTGGGTTGTTTCAAGGTTCAAGATGTTGTCTGTGCAGACGACTTGTTTTTATTTGGGGGGTGGAATTCAAATCTCCCACTGTATTTTTTTAAGATTTCAGATTTTTTCTGGAAACCTGGGGTTCCCCCAAGTTTGTAGGAAAATCTGTTTGGTGTCATTGTGGCCCCAATCTAGAGATTTAGATATCCACAAATGGGGGCCACACTTGAGAAATAGATTATTTGTTAAGGTCCAGGTGCAAAGAACATCTGAGTACAGCAGGAATGCCCAGCTTCACAGAAATGCAGGTATTGTTCAACGATGGGTGTGTTGGTTGAAGGCCAGAAAGATATTCATATGTATGAGAAACTTGTGATTACTTTTGAATAGACTTTGTTCAGGTAAAAAGTAGCAAAAATGAACTGACAGTTATTATATATTTTAAGAAGACATTTCAAGTATATATAAAATTATACGGTGTTTGAATTTATAAGATAATGAGTTCATCAAGAATATGTGCCCTTATCAAGTGAGGTGGTTAGCTATTGTTAGGAGATGATGTTAAAATCTTATAAATAAGGGAAGTTCAACTGGTCAAGAGCTTCTTCTCAGAAGGGGCTCCTTGCCTGTGACTTGCTTATTTTGGGAGTAAGATTATTTTATGCAGTTGCTCTCCTTCGATGGTCATGTAATTGCTCTCCTTTAATTATCTACTGACAAGGCTGGATTGTATATTTTTTTGTTGATTCGGTCAATGTTAAGAAATCAATAGTTTCGCTTTAATAAAAGCTTAAAATGGAAGCAGAGATTCTCTAAGACTGTTTAGTGTGCTGTACACCTTATGGACACAAAATGTTACTGAGGTGTACCTCTGGCTAGGAGGGAAATGATCTGATATAACAATATGCCCAGGGCCACTTAAGGTGCATGCCTACGTCTAAATCAGGCCTCACCAGAGTCATCCATGATAACACACTGAGGCCTCATTTTGCTGAACCCTTCCAATTATGTCAAGGTTTTTAAATGTTGTCTTCTTTGTATCTAATTATCATGGCAGAATGATATCAGTCCTCCTGGTCCATTAAACAGCCAGTTCACACATGGCTGTTCACACACGGATGTCGCTTGATTACACAACACTAGACTCACGTACCCCTAGAATACTGAAAGTATGACCTTGCTAACAGCTGAGAAGCATTTGAGATGATATAAACTGGTATGAAAGTCTGATGTGGAGTGGAGACTGATATCTGATAGCTCTCCCATCCATCTTTGTGTTGTCAAGTGATAACCATGCAGATATGAATTGGCCTTATGTTCTATGGATGGTCATCCTAGAAAGAATATTTAGGAGTACAGTCTTGGATAAACTTGTCAAATATGGTGAATTTATACAGAATGTGGAGTTCTGTCCTACCTTGCAGGGATAGCCGGCTGAGTGGAGTTCCACAGGTTAATGCTGCACCAAAACAGGGCAGCTGAGCTTGCTGAGGAAGTAACCTCTCGAGGGTTAGTCAGACAGATACAGCCTTGTTGTGGGAGGGAGGGTCAGGCCCTTCCTCAAGAGGTGCCGGATCTTCAGTTGCAAGCGTTCCACTTCTTCTCTCTTGTAGCCCACAGTGGTTCAAGAAACAGGCTCTTATCCAAGGCAGAGTTTATTGTACAATAGATAACAAGCAATTAAAGCAATCCTGCACAGACTCCCAGATTATATTAGAGAGAGATAAACACACACGGAGACAGTATATTATAGAGCTCTTGTAGCTGCACCTGTGAAATGTAGACTGCTTGCAGGGTAATCCCCTCTGGAGAAGAGGCAACCCTTTGCCACTTATGGGGTCTCTTCTTATACCCCATTATAAACAACTGCCCTATGGGGCTATTGTGTGTCAGAATGATCACGCACAATTACATGTTCTGTACATGTTGCAAGTGTCCCTAGTGTGATAACATAGGCTGGACCCTCCTTCAGGCCTTATCTGGACTTCGGAAACTGTTCTCATAGGGAGTGTCTTTGGGTTCCTTGTTCTCTCTAACAAACAACTGACTGTCAGAGCAATAAGCTGGCCCTGCCTACTGTCTCCCAGCTGGTACAGTAGATAACACTTATTTCCAAGAGAAGCAGGCAGGCATTTGCTACTTAGAAAAACAGAGAAGGCCAAAAGGATCTAAAATGGCCGCACTCTGGACAATAGGAAGAGGCCTAGAAAATACAGGAAAGGGCTCAGAGAACTGCAGGGTTGGTTTCCATTTCTGACAATTTGTCCAAGACAGTTGGACAATTCCTACAGAATGCTTTCCTAACATTTGAAACAATGGAACAATTGAGTTTCTTGAAAACATATGACCAAACTGACCTGTGCTTACCTGGCTTTAGGAGTTGCTCTAGAGACATTCTAGGTTCTATCCTGCCGCTCTTGGGAAGCTAAATGTGAAGTCTTCCTTTGGCATAAGGATAATTTTTTTCCAATGAAAGACGCTCTTTCACTGGAGGAAGAGGCTGTTCTGTCAGAGGAAGGCTCCTTGGGTCAAGGATCCTTCTCCTCCTAGTCCTCCTTCCTCCTGTGCCCTTTGTCCAATGGGAGGCCCTTTCCTACAGCTCTCCTTTGTTTCTTCCTCTTTGATTCCCCCCCTGCCCCAGCTTTCCCGCTCCTGCCCAGGCCTGCCTCTTTACTGACTGGTTCTGACAGTTTTACATCTGCTTCTACTGATCGGCTTGCCGTCAATATGGGAACTGCTCTGCACTGCCTCTGCTCCTCCAGCACAGTTGCACACTGGCCCCGGAACCCAGGGAAGTTTACAGGCAATGCTTAGAGTGCCATCTTGCCTGGATATCACTGTGTGGAGCTTCTGGGTAGGGTTGCCAGCCTCCAGATGGGGCCTGGAGATCTCCCAGTTTTACAACTGATCTCCAGCTGACAGAGATCAGCTCTCCTGGAGAAAATGGCTGCTTTGAAGGGTACTGTGCTGAAGTGAGGTCCCTCCTCTCCCCAAACCCCACCCTCTCCCAGTTCCACCCCCAAAGTCTCCAGGTATTTTCCAACCCAGAGTTGGCAACTGTACTTCTGGGAGAAGGTGTTTGAGGGACCTAGTTCTGTAAATGAGAGTCTCACTTTGCAGGGTGGACTCTATGGCATTGTACCCCATGGAGGTCCCTGTCTTCCCCAGGCTCCATCCCCAAATCTCCAGGCATTTCCCAGCCTGAAGCTAGCAACTCTACCCTTCCATTCTCCACTGGTGGCCAGGGGGGACCTGGCAACCTAAGTGAGAAGGACTCATCCATGGTCTTCACCCACTTTACTTCAGATGGCAGAGGATTTGGTGAATGGCTGGTTTGTATAGGAGCAGGCAGCTTTTTCAGATCCCTGGGGCCAATACAGTTTACACCCTTCTAGAAAGGCTTATGTGCTACACAAGGCCTTAAGCTTCCTTTGCATTCTGGATTCCAGGAGGCCTTTTAAACTCGATTGTCAAACATGCATGCCTTGTTTCTCTGAGAAGGCCACTGAATGGAATCTTGCTGGCGTTGGCAGGAATCTGAGCACTGAAGCTACATCTGTTTCTTGTTTCCTTTTCTCTGTGGCAGCAACACCTGGGCTAAGGTTGGCCTTTAATGATTAGTAGTTACACCGATTCGGGTTTTGCATTGAGGTGTAGAGAAACAAGCTCTTCTGTTAAGCCCCAAGCTGCAGTTGTTACTGACATTACTGTTTTTGACAGGTGACAGTTCTACTTTATGTGCTAAATCACAACCGTGTTAGTCATGAAACCACAAAGAAGAGATTGGAAATGAATCGTCTCCTTTTGTTTACATTATCGCCTTGTAAAAGCCACATTAAAGAGCTAATTCTGGTTCCTCATCAGGTTTCAGAGTCTGTAGCCCTATGCAGAACATTAAGCATGGGGAGGGGCTCATTCATTGTAGCCGGCTATAGTGGATGGTCTTCCTTACAACAAAAGAATCTGATCTATGGTTGCCAACCTCCAGGTGAGGCCTGGAGATATTATGGTATTCCACCTGATCTCCAGACTACAAGGATCAATTCCCCTGAAGAAAGGAGGGTAGACCCTATGGCATTATACTCACCGAGGTCCCTCTCCAGACCCTGCTTTCCCCAGGCTCCATCCCCCAAATCTCCAGAAATTTCACAACCTGGAGTTGGCAGCCATAAGATCCAGTATTACATGGGTGACACAAGGCCAGTTTCATGTGTCTATCATACAAACCACAATGATGTGGTAAGATGGTGTTTGTGAAGGGGGAGTGCTTTGGTTTAATGAAAGAAGAAATCTTTCCCCCATTTTTTTCATTGTATCACATGGTGTGGTATTTATTTATTTAGTACTTTAAAAAATCTCATGCTTCTTCCAAGGAGTTCAGGGTGATATACATGGTTCTCGATTTATCCTTAGAACAATCCTGTGAGTGGGCTAGACTGGGCGTAGTTTTGGTACCTATGGCAATGTCAGGTACTGAGGCACAAGATGGGTCAGGAAGTATTGAAGCGTTTCATGCCAAGCCAGGGATCAGATAGCCAGAGGTCAGAGTGTCGTGATGCGTGGAACTGGCTGACACTGAGGGGTCCATAAGGGAGTAAGAGTATCCAAAGGAAGACTGGACTCTACAGCTTTAGTGCAAATACTATGTACAATTTATTTACAGCAAGCCTCCACCAACATCCAGTTCTCAGTGACAAAGCGCTCCGCTGCAACCATTCAGTAAGAGAGAGGTACATACACTGTACAAGCAATACATTTATACAACCACTGACCAATCAGTACAGTGCTGAATCATGGTGATGCAAGTTACTCAGTGCTGGGTTGGACTGCCCTAAACTGGCTGGAGCCAGCCACTCTTACAGCTCCTAGCTGTCATCTGCACTGACATAGATCAAACTCATCTAGGCCAGCCTTACACTAGACATGTATATCACAACACAGAGGTCATTAACAGGTTCAGTGTCTAAGGCCAGATGTTAAGTATGAGACTCAACAAAGGATACAGCTTCAAGTGATTTCAGCTTTATTAAACAGCAACTGTAAGTCAGGAACACACAACAACAAGGGGAGCACAGCTCCTTCTTTTAAACTCTCCCGGGCTGTCAAAGCCACACCCATTACAAGTTAAAGACCAATCAGAATACAGGGATAAAGGCCAATCAGGACCGTTCCCTCTTTGCAACAATATCACTCAGTGATTGGGTAATTACACAGGTTTCGCAGAAACCGACCAATAGCAATGCGACATCTGAAGACCCACATTCAGACTCAAGCTTAACATGTGAATAGATAGGAGCGATTCACATTCAGTACATAACACCAGAGGTCGTTAACAGGTTCAGTCTGAGGCCAGGTCAAAGATCAGATTCCATGGAGAAGAAGCCAAGGCTAGGTAGGAACATGGTTAAGGGTGAGCAAGAGTTTAGAGTCCTGAAGGTAGCCCAAGGCCAAGTGGCCTTGAGGTGAGAAGACAACAGGCAGAGATCAGGATCAACAGCACTCTTCAATGTATAGGCAAATTACAGACATATTCACCATTTGGCAGCTGCTTTGCTGCCATTTTTTTCAAAGGGTTCTTCTGCATGCTGGCTGTGTGATCCAGCCAGTGGGATTTGGATCCACCCAGTCATTTGGATTTGCAGTAGCATGACAAATTCAAATCCAGAATCTGTGCAAGACTTCTGCTCTTCATGCAAAAGGACTTTTTATTCAGCTTTGCATCGCCCACACCCCCAAACTATCACCTAAATGTGGGGAAAGTCATTTGTTATGTAATATATGTTCTATGTAATATATGTTCTCCCTCATGGATCACTGCCTTGTCGTGGCGAGGGGGCTTGCGTGGTTCAATGAGGCTGTGGGCTATGCCGTGGAGGGCCACCCAGGACGGACAGGCCACAGCAGAGAACTCAGACCAAGCGTGATCCCCTGGAGAAGGAAATGGCAACCCACTCCAGTATCTTTGCCAAGAAAACCCCATGGACAGTAACAAAAGGCTAAAAGATATGACGCCGGAAGATGAGCCCCTCAGGTCTGAAGGTGTCCAATATGCTACTGAGGAAGAGCAGAGGGCAAGTACGAGTAACCCCAGAAAGAGTGAAGCGGCTGGGCCAAAGCTGAAAGGACGCTCAGTTGTGGATGTGTCTGACGGTGAAAGGAAAGTTCGATGCTGCAAAGAACAATACTGCATAGGAACCTGGAATGTAAGATCTATGAATCAAGGTAAGCTTGACGTGGTCAAAAATGAGATGGCAAGAATGAACATCGACATCTTGGGAATCAGTGAACTAAAGTGGACAGGAATGGGCGAATTTAACTCAGAAGACCATTATATCTACTACTGTGGCCAGGAATCCCATAGAAAAAATGGTGTGGCCTTTATAGTCAACAAGAGAGTGAGAAAGGCAGTATTGGGATACAATCTCAAAAATGACAGAATGATCTCGGTCCGAATCCAAGGCAAACCATTCAATATCACAGTAATCCAAGTCTATGCCCCAACCACTGCTGCAGAAGAGGCTGAAGTGGACCAGTTCTACGAAGACCTACAACAGCTCGTAGAACGAACACCAAAAAATGATGTCCTCATCATCATAGGGGACTGGAATGCTAAAGTAGGAAATCAAAAGGTAACCAGAATAACAGACAAGTTTGGCCTTGGAGAACAAAATGAAGCAGGGCAAAGGCTAACAGAGTTTTGTCAAGAGAACACGCTGGTCATAGCGAACACCCTTTTCCAACAACCTAAGAGGCGTCTCTACACATGGACATCACCAGATGGGCAACACCGAAATCAGATTGACTATATAATTTGCAGTCAAAGATGGAGAAGCTCTATCCAGTCAGTAAAAACAAGACCTGGAGCTGACTGTGGCTCAGATCATGAGCTACTCATTGCAAAATTCAGACTTAAATTGAAGAAAGTTGGGAAAACCACAAGGCCATTCAGATTTGACCTAGATCGCATCCCCGATGAATATACAGTAGAGGTGAAGAATAGGTTTAAGGGACTAGATTTGATAGACAGAGTACCTGAAGAACTATGGACAGAGGTCCGTGACATTGTAAAGGAGGCAGCACTCACCGCCATCCCAAAGAAAAAGAAATGCAAAAAAGCAAAGTGGCTGTCTGATGAGGCTTTACACATAGCAGAGGAAAGAAGGAAAGCTAAAGGCAATGGGGAAAAGGAAAGATTTGCCCAACTGAATGCAGATTTCCAGAGAACAGCAAGGAGAGATAAGGAGGCTTTCCTGAATGAACAATGCAAAGTAATAGAGGAAAACAATAGATTGGGAAGGACTAGAGATCTCTTCAAGAAAATTGGAGAAATCAAGGGAACGTTCCATGCAAAGCTGGCCATGATAAAGGACAAAACCGGTAGGAACCTAACAGAAGCAGAAGAGATTAGGAAAAGATGGCAAGAATACACAGAAGAACTATACAAGAAGGACCTCGATGTCCTTGACAACCACGATGGTATAATCACTGACCTCGAGCCAGACATCCTGGAAAGCGAAGTTAAATGGGCCTTAGAAAGCATTACTAACAACAAAGCTAGTGGAGGTGATGGTATCCCAGCTGAGTTATTCAAAGTCTTAAAAGAAGATGCTGTTAAAGTGCTGCACTCAATTTGCCAACAAATTTGGAAAACACAACAGTGGCCACAGGATTGGAAAAGGTCAGTTTACATTCCAATCCCAAAGAAGGGCAACGCCAAGGAATGTTCAAACTATCGCACAATTGCACTCATTTCACACGCTAGCAAGGTCATGCTCAAAATCCTACAAGCTAGGCTCCAACAGTACGTGGATAGAGAACTGCCAGAAGTACAAGCTGGGTTTCGAAGAGGTAGAGGAACTAGAGATCAAATTGCCAACATTCGCTGGATTATGGAGAAAGCAAGAGAGTACCAGAAAAACATCTATTTCTGCTTCATTGACTATGCTAAAGCCTTTGATTGTGTGGATCACAATAAATTATGGCAGGTTCTTAAAGAGATGGGAGTACCAGACCACCTCACATGTCTCCTGAGAAACCTGTATAAGGGTCAAGAAGCAACAGTTAGAACCGGATATGGAACAACTGATTGGTTTAACATAGGAAAAGGAGTTCGACAAGGATGTATATTGTCACCTTGCTTATTTAATTTATATGCAGAGTACATCATGCGAAATGCTGGCCTGGATGAATCACAAGCTGGAGTTAAGATTGCTGGGGAAAAGATCAGTAACCTCAGATATGCAGACGATACCACTCTGATGGCAGAAAGTGAAGAGGACCTAAAGAGTCTCTTGCTCAGGGTGAAAGAGGAGAGTGCAAAAGTGGGCTTGAAGCTCAACATCAAAAAAACTAAGATCATGGCATCTGGCCCCATCACTCCTTGGCAAATAGAAGGGGAAGTCGTAGAAGTAGTGACAGACTTCACGTTCCTAGGATCCCAGATCACCGCAGATGGTGACTGCAGCCATGAAATTAAAAGACGCCTGCTCCTTGGGAGGAAAGCGATGGCAAACCTAAACAGCATGATAAAAAGCAGAGACATCACCTTGCCAACAAAAGTCCGCATGGTCAAAGCAATGGTATTCCCCATAGTAATGTATGGCTGTGAGAGTTGGACTATAAGGAAGGCCGAGCGCCGAAGAATAGATTCTTTTGAACTATGGTGCTGGAGAAGACTCTTGAGAGTCCCTTGGACTGCAAGGAGATCAAATCAGTCAATCCTAAAAGAAATCAACCCTGACTGTTCCCTGGAAGGCCAGATCCTGAAGCTGAAGCTCAAATACTTTGGCCACCAAATGAGAAGGGAGCATTCACTGGAGAAGACCCTGATGCTGGGAAAGATTGAAGGTCAAAGAAGAAGGGGACGGCAAAGGATGAGATGGTTAGACAGTGTCATCGATGCAACGAACATGAAATTGAGCAAACTTCAGCGGACAGCGGAAGACAGGAGGGCCTGGCGTAATCTGGTCCATGGGGTCGCGAAGAGTCGGACTCGACTGTGCGACTGAACAACAACAACAATATGTTCTATTAATTTGTGAGGGGGAAAGAAGAGACGATGTTTATATTTGTGACAAGGGAGAGGTTGTTACACAGCTTTCCTGTGAGTTCTCAATTTTACAGTAATTCAGTCTTTTCCATCATTGTCACCATGTTGTTTTCAACATTATATATCCTGGTAAGCAACTGTCTTCTCAGTTTTGTTTTATTAGAACAGATGACTGTTCCTTCTCACAGGAGCTTAAAAACCATGCTCTTCTTCTGACACGGGAGATGTGTTTATTTTTCTTCAACCAAATCATCCCGTTTGAAACTCGGGGCTGTATCCCCTCTTGAGGAATTCTACATCAACAATTCGGTTATTTATATCGTTTGGCAGTAACTCAGATGTTTATAGTGCCCCATCCTTTAAAATGTTGTTATTTTAATGATCATAAATATCATTTTCAGTGGGATTGTCTGTTCTTTTCTGGGTGGTTCTTATTTTACCACCTGCCTTTGTGACAACTCCAGCAGATAAAAGAGGTAATTACATATTCTGCCCCTCATACAGAGTCTTAAGGGGAATGTTAACAAAGGAACAATATCCTTGCATTCGCTTTGAATCAGACCTTGCCTGAAGCTGATTTTCTTCATTTTGGGTATGGATCACTAAAGAAAGATGGTATGCTGAAGCAAAAATCTGAGAGAGCCCTCAGGAGAACCCAGTCATGTTCTTACTTTCACTGAATTGCCCGAGAGCGGTGAACAAGTTTTAAAATCTGATTGTATTATTTAGCTACTATTATACAGATTGTACAGATTAAGAATATGGAATAAGGATCAAGACACTGGTAGTTCTTCAGTGTCTTGTTATGAAAAAGAAGGAGAACTATACCTAGTTCTCTTATCCCTGTCCTAAAACTCAGGCCACTTTCAAAATTCTCCTCACTGGAATTTCTCCACAGACTTTGGAATTCTGAATTGCCTTGTTCATTCCAAAGTAGAAACAATATATTAGTGCATCTACAAAGTGCCTCTTGGGAGTTTCACCATGCCCACCAGGGTGTTTCATGGGGCCCACTTAACCCTTGAACTCTGAGATTTTGAATGCAACCAGGAACAAAATAGGCACCTTCAAGTAGTTTCCTTGCATTTGATCAACTAGCAAAGTCACAGACATGCACTTTCAGCTTGGTCACAGACACATTTCTTATTAGAACAAAATTTGAATCCAGTATCACCTTAAAGATCAGTACAGTTTTCAGGGTATAAGCTTTCATGAGTCAAGGCTTATTCTTGCCCCCCGAAGTATGAGCTAGCCATTAGTTGGTTACCCCACATGGCTTAGTTCCCCTTGAAGTTTTGTAGATCCTTTCGAACATTGACAATCCCCCCCCCGGATGACTGTGGTTGGCCTTGCTCTGTGTGACAGCCATTTTTTCAGTGGCCCCATTCTGTGTCGGCCATTTTGTGGTGTATGCTATGCATTCCAAAAGTGCCCACAGTCTCAGCACATTTGGGGATCTCTGCATTCGGGGGATTTTTATGTTAGGTTTACTTTTTTGTGAAATGTATTCCACATCCATAATAAATCAGTAGAATGGAATTATTTATGTAGAGAATTTCTATGCTACCTCTTCTACTTGAGGTGGTTCAGAAATAAAAACAATACCTTTAAACCACAGAAACAAGAGCATAAATTGTCAGTATTAAACCAAGTCAGTAAATATAAGCATTGGGCATAAACACAGCATTAAAAAAACCCCATTCAACATCAATAATACAGTCTTCAGACTAGAAATAGACCATAAAACAACTAAAATGGACAAACGCTGACTAAAAATAAATGCTTTGCCCTGGCACCAAAAATACAGTAAAGTAGGTGTAGGGCATGGAACAGCAGTTGGAGATCAATAAAAAAACCACACAGTGACGTTTACTTTACCATAGAGTTTCCAGTGATTCCTAGAGCTACTCTGTGTCACTTCCAGGTTTTCCCCACATGGGATTTCATGATGTAGCCACTGTCACTCCCCACTCCCATTTCTCCAACCCAACCTTCTTGCTGGCAACCCTAGGTAGGTGCAAGATAAGTGTCAGAGGGGAAGGTCATTCCAAAGATTAGGTGCCACCACTAAAAATACTCTGTCTCTGTTTTCCCAAACCTGTGTTTAACTAATCCTGTTTTGCTTGCAACCTCTCTGGAATGATTTCAAGTAGGAACCTTCCTCACACTTTCTAAGAGACTGGTCCACAGCTTAGAGGACATTACATAAGATGCCCAATAGTGGTCTGTGGTCTGTAGGCACTCTCTAACAGGAGAAGTCAACAAGGAGGAGCCACTATGAAGAACAGAGTTGCTGTGCAGACTCATACAGAGATGCAAACTCCATTGAAAACATCTCCTTTAAGAGACTTCAGAATTGCATTTTTAGGCTAGAGAAATAGAATTCAAACCCCAAACCATACTGCAAAGCATTTCACACACATTTTTTTTTTTGTGTGTGTGTGTGGTAAAGCTGAGAATAAACCAAAGTCTTAAGAAACCCTTGAATTACAGAGCATTGCCACAAAGTATATATTACAATGGGTGTGTTCAGACGGATCTTTTGATCTGCCATAGGAACGACTCCCTTGCGGATCAAAAATGCACGACCAGACAGAAACATCTGCGAAATATTCCGGTCCCATAAGCATCCCGTTCTGCTGCGCCTCCAATCCTGATTTAAAAAGTAGCAGTTTCAATGTAGGGTTTTCGCTTACCCGCGCAACAACTGCAGACTTTCTTCCGTCTGGCCACTCCATTAGCACGCGATGCTCCCGTCGGCTCGGTCTGACGTCAGACCGAGCCGACGGGGGCGCGATTTTTAAAAAATTGAAACCCCATGTGCGCTTTAACGAGGAAACGCATTCAGCGATAAGCGCTACGAGGAATGTAATATTCATGCTTATTTCTTTTAGGGACAAGACGTTACCGCGAAGGGAGATGGAGGGGGGGAAGGACTGTTCTAACTTGCAAAATAGTCCCTCCATTGATCATGATGGCAAGGGGGAGGACCGGGACTTTGCTGAAAACCCTCCGCGATCGCCTCAGTTCTCCAAGGAGGCGCAGCCTTGCCTATGCGAATGTACAAAACTTTTTTTAAAAAAATCCTCGGTGGATGCCGTGTAGACAAATCACGGTGGGAACAACGCGCGGTGAGGCTATTTCATGGGGGGCGTCTGGTCGTGCTAGGCTGGATTAAAAAAATCGGGATAAAATTTTAGGAGGGCTCATGGCGCGATTGACTGGCCGTCTGAACGCAGCCAATCACTTTCTCACACACAAATCCATGTGTTTATTCTGGCCTCATGTCCTACTTTGGATGAAGAACAAACAAACATTTTAAAATGGCACATTGATGTCTTCCATTAGAGAGGGTTTTGACAGTTCTCGAAGTGGGGGCCTCTTTTCACCCCTGATCAATACAGCATGCTTCTCCCTGCAGTTGAGGGTTTCTTGAAGGCTGCCTACAGCACAGCTTACTGTGACGCATTGTGTGCCACTGGAAGAACACAAGCTGCCAGACAGTCACATTGTCATTTCATTTACTTACTTGAACTTTTTAGGGCAACACCTGTTGAGTTTTAATTCAGCAAGGCCAATGGTTGCCAGCTCTGGCTTGGGAGATTCCTGGAGATTTGGGGTGGTGGTGGTGTCTGAGGAGGGCGGAGTCTGGGGAGGAAGCTCAACAGGGATGTGGTGTTGCAGAGTCTGCCTTCCAAAGCTGCCATTTTCTCCAAGGGAACTCATCTCTGCAGTCAGGAGATCAGTTGTAATTTGGAGGAATCTCCAGGCCCCACCTGAAGGATGGCAGTATTAAAGATAGGGTTGCCAACCCCCAGGTGGGGCCTGGAGATTTCCCAGAACTGCAGCTGATCTCCAGACTAGAAAGATGAATCCCCCTGGAGAAAACATCAGTTTGGAGGGTGGACCCTCTCCTCTCCAAACCCTCCCTTCCCCCTACACCACCCCCAAATCTCCAAGGAGTTGGAAACCCTAGTTAAAGATCAACGGTCTGTCTGTGTGTCATGCATTCTGAGCTTAGGGAGCGGGACCATAGCTTAGTGGCAGATAATCTTTGCCTGAAAGGTCTCAAGCTCAATTCCTGGCATCTCCAGGTAAAAGCATCTGGTAGAAGGTGATATGAAGAATCCCTGTTCAAGGCTCTGGAAAGCCATAGGCTGCAGTCACACTGACCTCTTACCGCGACTTGCTCCCGCTGTCGGTTTATCCGTGACTTTTTTTATCAGATGAAAACTGGTTACACATCCTTCTTGAATCGTGCGATGAGTCTCAGACAGCCACGCCACCCAAGTGGTGGCACGGGGATTTTTTTTTTAAAAATCACTTGCGCATGCACAAGGGTGCGTGCATATAATGGCGGTTGCCAGAGGGAAAACAAGATCAAATCACACTCATTGCGAGAGGGGAGTCCAGAAAGGGGAAAGTGTGGAATTATAGCACAAACACCCAGAAAGTACTTGTTTTTCCAGGTGTAGGAAAACACGGGAGAGAACCGGGAGCATTGCGCGAGTGAGCCCGTTTTGGGGCGGGAGGTGGATTGGCCTGTCAAATCAGTGATTTTACATGTAAGAGGGAACAGCAGTGAATCCCAATCAAAACAACCATGTGACCACAGCTATAGACAATACTCAGGGAGACTGACCAATGGCTTGACTTGGAGTAAGTAATTTTGATAATGGACATAATTGTGAGAATGTTTTCTCAAGCTTATTTGTTTTATCTGTGAGACTGCAGAAGACTGCAGAAGTAGGGCAGTGGTGAAGTGCGTAACAGTTTCTCTGCCTTTGTTTCTTCCATGAAAATGACTTCCTTAAACTATTTTTTGCCTGCAAAGGAAAAGACACGCCGTGCCTCCCAGGTATGTTACCTTCTGTTCTAGATTGCACCTTTCCCTATAGGCTTTACTGCAAGGGATGTGTGAAAAAACGATTGGGGAAAACGTTTTGCATCACTGAACATCATGTGTAGCTATTTGATATATAATCTGCACACCATCAAACTCAGTGGTGGTTCAGATCACCATTAAACTCAGCGCACACCATTGTGCTTCATAAACTTTTTGATGCTTTGAACTGTGCCCACCCCGCGTTAACCGGAGAAGTGGTATTTAACATTTTTCAAAATATTTTTGGTGCAGTAATTACCAAAACCAGTTTGGTGTAGTGGTTAGGTGTGCGGACTCTAATCTGGGAGAACCGGGTTTGATTCCCCACTCCTCCACTTGCACCTGCTGATGTGACCTTGGGTCAGTCACAAGCTCTGGCACAGCTGTTCTTGAAAAAAGAGCAGTTTGTGTTAGAGTTTTCTCAGCCCCACCTACCTCACAGGATGTCTGTTGTGGGGTGGGGAAGGGAAAGGAGTTTGTAGACTGCTCTGATACTCCTAGTGAAGGGCAGGGTATAAATCCAATCTCCTCCTCCTCCTCCAAAACCACGAGTGATAGATGCTGTCTTATTTATTTAATTCATTTGTACCCTGCCTTCCTCCACCGTGGGGACCCAAAGCAGCTTACCTCATTCTCTTCTCCTCAGTTTTACCCTCACAACAATCCTGTGAGGTAGGTTGGGCTGAGAGTATGACTGGCCCAAAGTCACCCAGCGAGCTTCCATGGCATGAGTGGGGATTTGAACTAGGGTGTTCCTGATCCAGCAGTCTTGACCACTATGCCGAACTGGATCCACTCTTTCTTCTCACTCGCAGTATCTTAGAGGAAGGAATTCTTCTTTTAAGGTGGTGCCTGCTACAAGGTCAAGAAAATTGAACTCCAAAATCAGTGTGTGTATGTGTGTAGAAACTGGATAAAAAGGATTTCTGACGTGCTTAGGAGTGACAATCTGCACAATCTAAATGAATGCTACATTCACACTTTCATTTTTAATTGTATAGCTTTAAAAACAAACAAACCCTATGCATTTGGCCCGTTTGCACATGCAAATCATCACTTGGTACTAGAGTCACCAAGTGATGAATGTGCATCTTTTTTCATGTCTTAAGCCATACTGAGAATCTTTCAGCAAATCCTTGATATTTCCCCCAGAACTTATATTTATACTGCTCTCTTCCAGTTAAAGAGTTCACGCTGGTTAGCATACGGTTCCCAGATGGTGTCCTATTTGGGGGGTTTATGGGACCATACTTGTTTAGCTCCAGCTACAGAACTTTGTATCGTGCCTTCAGACCATTCTTTGGGAATATTGGGGGGGGGAGTGTAAAATTTGAAGGAGATCAACATCTGGGGTAGAAATGTGGGAATTTATTATCTGTAGAAGCTGAGGCCAAAGCACAATTTGTGTGAATTTTGCTGCATTCTCGGTGGATGAAGACAGTAGATGCTAGGTTAAGGCAAGTAGGGCTTATAACTCATGATATCTTCTTGCTAGGTAAGGCCAAGACCCTTTCACTTGTCCGGCATCACCTCACAGAGCTGGGTTAAAACTGTACAATGATTCACTCTCACTGAGTCTGCTTGAGTCAATTCTTTGGTATCTTACCTCCTCAGACTCTGTCATTATACGAGACACCTAACAGCCTCCCACCTTATTAGGGCATTCGCTTCAGTCTGCCTTCAAAGTATTACAGGGCAGATTTTGTCATATTCCATATTCAGATCATCTCTGCCCTTGCAGTCAGGGTAAAATCAACACTCTGTCTCACAAAATATTGGATTTTTTTTTTTTACAGTTTTTAGGAACCATTGGATCTCACTGCTTTTAACATGTTCTTCGTTTAATAAACTTTAAGGGAATAATGTCCTCTATCTGATGCTAGACAGTGACCCAAACACAACCTATTTGGTTGCCAAATTTATCTCTAGCATATCTTCCTTTAGTAAATAATGTATTTTTTTTTAGTTATTGCTCAAGATCATCTGTTCATAGGAGCCCTGAAAAGGAAAGTAAGTAAGCTGCCTGAATCCAGATTGGAAATTTGACAGTGTGAACCTGAGACACTTCTAGATGGCTGAACAAAGTTTGTCAGTTTATGAATGCTGTAACTGTTGAACATTGGACACTGATGTACTGTGTAGTGCCCTGAAATTCAAGACTGAAAATTAGGAGGCCCACGGAGTTGTAGCAATGGCTAACTTCTAGAACTTCCTTTTGTTGTTGTTATTGTGCCATTGTCTTTCTAACCCCAATAAGGTAGATTCAGGGATGCCAGCCTCCAGGTGGGACCTTAGGATCCCCCAGAATTACAGCTCATCTCCAGACTACAGAGATAAGTTCCCCTGGAGAAAACGGAAGCTTTGGAAGGTGGACTCTATGGCATTGTACCCCACTGAGATCCCTGTCCTCCCCAGGTTCCATTCCCAAATCTCAAGTTAAAAAAAGGCATTCTGTATACTGGGCAAAGTTGCTGATTTATCAGTTTGAAAGATAAATCTTTTAGTACCTGTCACCCAGTGTTCCCTCTAAGCTGAGTTAGTGTGAGCTAGCTCACAGTTTTTTAGCCTCCAGCTCACACATTTTCATCTTTGCTCAGGAAGGATGGCTCCAGAGCAAACTAATTTATGCAGGAGCCAAATCACTTGCTCACAACTTTCATGCCAGTAGCTCACAAAGTAGAATTTTTGCTCATAAGACTCCACAGCTTAGAGGGAACATTGCTGTTACCTCTCTCAGTATCCAGGTTTTGCTTCCAGGTCAACTGCATCCTCCATGAGCTGGAAAAATTATCCAGATGAGTGATTGTGTTCTGGACACCATTGCACGGTTCAGGTGCAACCTCCAGCTTTATTCCCACACCAATTTTCCAAGGTGACCCAAGGAAGATACAAAATGCAGCACAGTATAATGTTTCAGTTGTGAATAGGGAGTTCAGCACAAGAACTGGTGTGCATGTTCCAAACAATATTTGGTGCTTCAAATAGGAATCCCAGCTTGGCCTCTGCACCTGTTTCCAAGGGGGAGGAAAATGAATAATAATAATAATAATAATAATAATAATAATAATAATAATAATAATAATAATAATAATAATAATAATAATATTGTGATGTGATAACTGAAGCCAGACTTCTTCAATACTCTCTTGTTCTCCAAAATTACAGAGGATCAAAAGCTGTGTTTTCTTTTTTCTTTTTTCCTATTCTGGAGCAAGGATATTGTTGTTCATGAGAGAGAAAATAAAGGCTTCAGGGCATATCAGGGAGGGGGGGAAGCCAAAGGGTTTTTAAAAAATTATTATAATGGCTGTTGCTGTCTAGCATCACGATCGGAGAATGAATGCTCTGTGAAATGGAGTTATTGGTAAGTGTGGAATCTTTTCATGTGGTTAGTGCAGCTGCAGGCAATCTGTACATCTTTTCTGCTGCGAGGAGCCCAAACACATGTTAAGGCAATACAGGCTTCATATGATGTGCCAGACAAAGAAGGGGGAAAAGATTAAAATGCCACAATTACTCTATGTAGAATTCCTTCCTCCAAGTTCCCAACTTAAAGAGCAACTTCATCAGGGAGAATTCATCATTATGGTCTTAAGGTGACTTATTGGTGACAAGAAGCTTATGCAGAGAGCAGCAACCATAGCAGGTGCAGGGCTGGATGTGCCCCTGAGGGTACTTTATCCCCTCGAGGCCAAGACTAGTGCATGGAGGGAGTGGCACTTGTGGTTATAGGATCTACTGGCAGTCCACTTTAGGGATGGAATATCCTGACTTAATGACCTCTGTTGTTTCCTCAACGTGGTCCTCCAGGGAAAAAAAAGTTGCTGACTAGAGCTTTTAACAGGCCCTTAATGGTCTGGGGCCAACGTACCTATAGGTATGTCCCCTGAAAAGCCTTGCGCTCACAAGATCAGAATCTGCCAGTGATCCTTGGCCTAAAAGGTGTCTTGGCTGTCTTCAACCACAGGTAGAACTCTGCCTGGTGGAATTCTCTGCCTGAAGGCATCCGTACCCTGTGGGACCTAATACAGTTCTGCAGGGTATGCAAAACAGAGATGTTCTGCTAGGGCTATGGTTGAGGACAGCCAAGGTTTCCCATCGCATCTGGCTCATGACTTGCCTCTTGGAGGAAGAAACCACATATGGAGCACTGTCAAGGAAAGATCTGTTACTCGTTTTATTCTGACTCATCATTGGCTGTTTGATGTCTGATGTTGTTGATGTTTTTGAATAAGGTATTGTAGACTTTTTAGGCATGGTGCACACCACCTTGAATCCCTAGGGGGAGGGTGGTCTAAAAATTAAATAAATAAATAATAATATCTAATATCTCTCATTAGTGTCAGGACTTCAGGGTGCTGGCAAACAAACCAACAAAAAAAGGATCACTTCTCTAACCATGTCCAGGGACTCAAGGGACTACTTTCCTCAACCACTCAAGAACATGAGCCCCTGGTAGTTGGTCTGTCCTAAGTTAACCAGTCACGGCACCCAAATTCTAGAACTCTTTCCCCAGAGAGATTCATCTATCCCCTTATGTCACCATCTTCTGCCGGTGGATGTAGACTTTGGGTTTTGTTTGGCATTTCCTTAGTGATCTCTCCTTTCTGACCAACGTTTTAATTGCTGTCTTTGTATGTATTTTAGCTCTGTTTTTAATTGTTGTGATAATCTGTGTTTTTTGTGGGGGGTTGGCCTTAAATGGTTTTAAAATATGATTTTATTATGTATTTTATTAAGTGTGTTTATGTTAGCTGCCAGTAGTCTTAGTAATGGCAGAAAGACAGGATATAAATTTAGCAGAATTTGAAACAAACATTGCCCCCTGATCTTGGTGTTTAGCTAGACCAACGTATCCGCTGGAAGCCATGAGAAAGTAGCCAAAAATGCAAAGATAAAAGTATTCCTCCCCAAACCAGGTAGTCAACATCATTATTGAGAACATTTCTGTGCCTACCACTTCTTCAGAGAACCTGTTCAAAGTTTACAAAGTAAAACCTTAAAAAAACACAAAGCACCATTAACAATTCAAAAACAAAGCAAGAATGCACAAAACAGCATAAAACACTGAGCAGCTAAAAGCAAGTCTCATAAAATATTTCTCAGTCTAGAATCAGACTGAAAAAAAAAAAACCAGTGCTAAAAGTGCTTAAGTGAAATCATGGGCATCTATACCCAAATCCATATGTGATGTGTACGTTCTCTGGTCTCCTGAAATCAAGTTGTGAAAACTGGGTGAGAGTGAAAGCATAGACCAGAATCTGAAATGCAGCTGGGTGAAGTTACTGTTTTGTTGATCAGGCAAGGCCAGATAGCTGGAGACCAATATTTCTTCTTCAAATGGAAACAGGGCCAATCCAGAGGCTTCATATCATCTGCAGGGCCTCCTATTCCCGTTCTGTGCTTGAAAAGTGCTTCATCTACATTCAGTCCAAATAATTTCTTTAGGTTTGGTTGCAACCTTGTGCTGTGAGGTTCTTGGTCTGAGCCTTGGATATGGACATCATGTTTGCCATGAGCTGGTATTCCCTGCAAACCCAAGAGGAAATTCGTAACTCATCTTCTGGGTGCCTTTAGAACTGTCAGTTGGTCTTATAAAGTATGCTGAATTAAGTTCTCTTGCACTTATGCCTAAAATCCACAAGATGGCGCAAATTAAAAAAGAGTCACGTAAAACAGATTGCAACAGTTCCTCGGAGTACAGATAAGAGGCAAGTGGGTGGGGAAGCTGGAGCATTTTTCCCATAGTGATCAAAGAGTTGTATTCTTGATATTTGGTTGTGCTGAATATTTAACAAAGCCTTGTTTTCATGAGCTTTGAAGAAGACTGGTAGAGATCTTTTGCTTTGTTCTGGGGACTCTTTAATTTGTTTTTCTCTTTCATTGCGCTTGATGCTTCGGTTACACAACACAGCACAGAAGCATTGTTTTAAAATTAATAATGGAACCTCTGCATGGCAGGGGTGATCTTAACCAATGGGTAACAGGGGCAGCTGCTCTGGGTCCCTTGTTGGGCGGGGTAAACCACTCATGACTTCACCCCACTGATAGAGGAGGCAGCCAGCTCTGTAGCAGCAGCTGCTCAGGCCTACCCCTGTTTGTTGCTCAGCCATATTGCCTACAGCACTCTGTAAAAATCACTGAAAACTCTAATATTTTACCATGGAGTTTTGGCCAGTTCCTAGAGAGGTGTGATGTCACTTCCGGGTTATCCCAGAAGAGATGTCACACTGTCAGCTTATGTCCATTTATTGTATTTTTCTCTCACCTCCATTAGGGGGCTGGCAACCCTAGCAACCCTGCTTCTGGATGGCCTTCTCTTTTGATACTTTGAGAGACAGCAAAACGTCTATGCTCTGTTTTCCTCAGGCCATATTGCAGAGAGAAACTCAGGGCCCAGGAAAAAAGAGTCCTGGGGTCTTCCTCCTGCAACCCCTTCCAAATGATTTCATTAGACAATATAGCATATTTAAATAGATGGGCTATTAACATAATAACTGTACTATATTGCAGCATACCATCTTGTTCTTTAGCGATATATAAGTTAGCTTGTAGATGTGAGTGATGATAATTTCATTAATAATCATGAATGCTGATTCAAAGGTTTGGAAATTTGATTTTGTAATCTCCACTGTCCTGAAAGTCAAAGGTGAAAGGTTGACTGAGCGCAACCTTGATTATCTGCTAACCTTAGGCAATATGAATTGCTGGACCTCCTGATGGCACCTGGTATATTTTGGCCGCTGTGTGACAGAGTGTTGGACTAGATGGGCCATTGGCCTGATTCAACATTGGCTTCTCTTATGTTCTTATGTTCTTATGTTCTTATGATACACTGAGGGATCACATGTTTGCTATTGCCTCTTATTTAGTAGGCTTACCTGTCTCTGGACCCCATCCCCCGGATTGCTCCAGGTCAAGACATGACCATGCTCTTTGCCTCAAAGCAGACTGCATAATCTGTGCCTCAGTTCTATCAAATGGAAACAGCACTGACGATCTCACACAGCTGCTAGAAGGGTGAGCCTTAAGGGCTTCAACTCACTTTCCACTTGGCAAACTCAGTGACTGACAATCTCTTCTTTGCAGTTTGGCTCCTAGATGTAGCATTCTGAAAGCGAAAACCTTGTGGTTATTTTTAGAATAAACAGAAGAAATACCGCAAGGATTGTGAATCTTTTGAGGAGCTTGTTTTCTTACGGGTTTTTTTTTCAAAGGAAGCAGCGTGAAGGTACTGTTATTTCCCCCTACTCTCCTTTTTGTCTTCACCATAGGGCAGCTTTCTGCAAAGAAAAAGACAAAAATTTTATGCAATTATTGGGCACAGATTAACTCAAACAGTGTTAGGAGATGATAGTAGGATACCTTAAAGTGTGAACCAGGAAGAGACGGCACATGTGTGCACCATGTGGGAACCCTGGCAAAAATAGTTTGTTCTCATATGGCCCTGGGAATGTTTTAAGGATGTAAGTGCTACACTTTCATAACTCTGGTCTAACAGTTCAGGGACTGATTGCATCATTTAGTCTGGAGATGGCCAAGTATAGTTGGGTGGCATATGCTTTATGACTCAGGGGGCTAGCTTGTTCCCACAGGCATGGCCTTTGAAGGGTGAGGGGAAACAACAACAATCTGTGCTTCAGCCACATGTGATTCTCTTACAGGAGAAGTAGTCTCTCAAGACATTGTATGGGACTTACCCATCAAGAGTCTGTTCTTAGGAGCAATGTAGTGGATTCTTACATTAGGTATGCACATGCATTTATTTTGAGCATTGAGAAGACCTATCGATGGCTATTAGCCAGGATATCTAATTGGAACCTCTGTGTAGAATTTCCCTATGTAATTCACCAACAGGTTTCTTCAGGGGAATCTTCAACAAGAGTACAAAATCAGTAGCCAGGAAGGGACATCCCCTTCATGTGATCCTTCAGTGCTCCAAGGCACCTGGCAGACAACTACTGAACTAGATGATCCAGTAAGAATTGTTAAGCTCTTGGGAGGAATGTGCAGTTTAAGATCAGTTCCCAGCTGCCAACCATGGGACTGTCTATTTTGAATGCAGATCTGGCAACCCTACTCCTCATTTTCCCTGTTGGTGGCCAGGGGGGACCTGGCAATCCTAGCCTGATCTGACATAGATCATTGCTTGTATCTCCTCAGGTCATTCATGCAACACATCACAACCCTTTGTACATGCGGGATGTAATATCCCACACACCACAAGTGTGATGATCACATGTGTGATGATCGCATGATCAAATGGGCTATGTTCATGTAGAGGTTTTCAGCAGCTTCTTTTTTTCTCCTCCTGGTTTATAAAAACAGAAGAAGAGCCCTGCTGGATCAAACCTTTGGTCCATCTAGTCCAGTATTTTGTCTCACTCAGTGGCCAACCAGTTCCTCTGGAGGTTCAACAAGAGGGCACAGAGGCTGAGGCCCTCTTCTGGTGTTGCCTCCTAGCTCTGGTATTCAGAGGTTTACTGCCTCTGAACATGGAGGCTCCCTTTAGTCAGCATGGCTGGTAGCCACTGATGGATCTCTCCTCCATGAATCTATCCAATCCCCTTTTAAAGCTGTCTGTGCCTGTAGTCATCACCAAATCCTCTGGCAGCAAATTCCACATTTTAATAACTCTTGTGTAAAAAAGTATTTCCTTCTGTCCACCCTGAATCTACTGCCCATCAGCTTCATCGGATGCTCCTAAGTACTAATATTTTGGGAAATGTTAAATTTCTTTTTACAACATAAACAACTTTACATTCAGAAGAACATTAAAAATGCAAGAAGGGGATCAGAGCTCGATGTGATATGGCTCCAGAAGGACACTGCCTGTTATAGGTCTGATGATGTCACTCAGCTCTTGGTTTCAGTCTTTGGTGAATCACCTGATAAAGGATATTTGAAAACCAAAGGACATCATGTAATAGTTCCTCAGCTGGTAAGAAATGTCCAAGCTGTGTAGTTCCCCCTCTCCACAAGGGACTTATCCTTTATTTGATCTCCCTGATGTAATCTTGAAGCCCAGAGTTTTGTTCAGCTCCATTGTCCAGGTTATCATCACTGTTATAGATTCCTTCTATTGAAAACATTTCTCTAATCCCCTTAGCTGTACACACACCTGGGGCAGAATTTATTGCAATTAGTGTCTTTCCAAGTCAGGGCCTTGTGAAATGTTTACACTCTTTGCTCTTCAAGAATTTCTTGTTCGGCAAGTTCGTGCAGAACCCCAGAAAGGGGGCTTATTTTGAAATTTCACTTCAAAAGCGAAAGGCTGATAACAGATTAATGCTCCAGCACAGCCCCCTTCCCATGCGGGAAAACTCTTGTTAAATGCAGCCTTGAATGAACAGATGCAAGTTTCTGAGAAAGATCTCTGGACCCCATTCAGCAGTGGCATGAATTCCATTGGGAGTTGAATCAGCCACACATAGGTGCGACACCCTCTGTTTATAAGTTCATTTCCCATTGTGTGGGTCCAGGAGGCAGGAAAATCTGAGCTCTTCTGACAGGCATTCAACAATCTCTTGAGTGAGCAAATGGGAAAATGAATTCCCTTCCAAATTCAAAGAAAGGATGGGTAACTTGTCAAATGCATGGTCTTCAATTGCCCTAAGTGGATTGATTATTCTTTTGATAGGATTTTTTTTTAAAAAACTGGCCTTTCTTTATAACATTTTCCCAACTTTCTGTTGTCTGTAGCTTTCAGTATAAATGCATGTGCCTAATGGATGTAGGCTTTGTGCATCTGCTGATGTGAGTTCTGACTGCGATAGGCAGGAATAAATTTTGTTCCTCTTAGATGCCACTGGACTCCTGATTTATTTTTGTCAGATATGGGCAGCCATGTCCAATGCTCAAGGATGCTGCTGTTTGGTCCTCCTTTTTCACATATGTTGAAATACTGGGGATTTAAAGCTGTGCTTGAGCAATACAAAATTATGAGCAATCTGCATAGAACCTTAAGAAATCTTGCAAAAAGTAGCAGGTCTGTGCTATTGGCATTGATGCATTCTTTTTTAGTATGGCATCTGGAAAGCTAGAATGTTAAAGACAATATGATCTGATCCAATCCTGGCAGAATTAAACAGGTGGGAGAAGTGTGTGATATAGCTGGAAGTTGGCTCCCCCCCCCCCAGCCCCCATACTTCACGAGTGCAGACCTGGAAACAGGATCCCAAGGAAACTTATGTGGATGTACCCTTGTGAACTGGAAAGAGAAGGCCTGCATGTTGCGACTGACCAGCAGATGGCATCCTTGTCCCAAACAAATCCAAGTTTCCCTAGGCAATTCTTTCACCTCAGTAAAGCTGGGCTGGTAGTTTGGACCACCTATATATAAGGCAAATCAAAACAGTTGGCAGAGCATCTTCATGAAAAGTGTGGTCCCGGGTTCAGTCCTCAGCATCACTAGTTTTTTGTTTTTTAAAAAAGAATCAGGTAGCAGTAGATGATGGGCAAGTCCCTTCTCTTCCTGAGACTGTGGAAAGTCTGAGTAGACAATAGTGAGCTGGGGAGACCAATGGGCCCAAGGCAGCTTCCATTTGTTCTAGCAGCAAAAAGTTCTAGAGGTGGTACTAGATTTAGGTGGGTAGCTGTGTTGGTCTGAAGGAATAGAAGAAAGTTCTATGTGCACACAAAAGCTTATATGCAGAATTAAACTTTGTTGGTCTTGAAGGTGCCACTGGACTGAAACTTTGTTCCATAGGTGGTGCTGTTTTCCCTCATCCCATCTCTGTATCTGTCCAGGATTTTCGAAAAGGCCAAGCTGAGGGAAAGGTTTGGATTTTTCCCTTCAGGTGTGAATATGGCCAAACTCAGCATAGTTATCTGAGTAAGATTTGTGTCATTGCCTGATTTTAAGGGAATCTAGAACTGTAAAGCATCTATTTCCTTAAGAACTTGGCTGGCATTTAACTTACAATGCATCTCGTCTTCAAATACACAGCTAGGACCCACTGTCAAATGATGTCCTTGGTCTAACGCCTGGTTGTATCTCCATCAAGAGGGGGACATAACAAGCACATCCCTAGTAATGGCTATTGCAGAATTAGATTCTCAGATACAAAGAAGAATACAATTCCTGTATATGCTAATATGGAGCCTGAAAGGGTGTGTGTATCAAACAATACAAAGTAGCGAAGAAAAACACTGGTGCATTGGGGGGGGACATTTTATTGTATTCCACACAAAGATCCCTATGCATTTTGCACGTTGCTTCATCAGGGGATCTGTGAAACAACCTTCTCACAAGAAGTTCCCACCGTAATAAACTGATTTCTACTGGGAATAGGTGGGAAGAGAGAATGGCGTACCTGAGTGTTATTACATAACCTGCTCAGAAAACTGTGTGTGTCCGTCCCCCCCCCGGTTTTGGATTCTGAAATAACACAGAGTCATTCCTGGGTTCAAAGTAGCCCCATGATTCTAGCAGTCAGGGGCTGCTCTCTTGGTGGATATTCCAAGCATTTATACATGAAGTATTCCTCTGGTGTTTGAGAGAAAGAGGCATTTGTTATACTTGTGGGTTATGTTGGATTATCTTGCATGGGGCTTTGCAGGTTGTAGACTGGAACCAGTATCTGTGCCATCTGAGTACTGAAAAATCACAGAAGCGTGAATATAGACAACCCCGAGAACTTTTTTAAAAAGGAAAACCCAGATAAGTGCCATCTGCCACGGATGTTTGTAGTTAGACAGATCAGACAGATAAATGCGAAAGATCCAGCTGAGATTCATAAGACTTTTGCCATTGGCATAAATAAGATTGAATTCCATACCCTGTTTGGCCCAACCGGCTTGCCATCCGATGGAGCAGACGCTAAAAACGACGATAAGGTCAATTTATGTCAGCCTGAAGCAACCAAATGGAGCTGCTCTGTTGGTTGACGTGATATATATATCGATGCGGTTAGGAGAAATGAATTGTAATCTAATAAACGTGACTGGATGTAAAAGTATATCTGGTTAATTTGACAATGGCATTGTAGGAAAGGGGAAGTGCACGTATCGGCCTGGAAATTGTTCCACAGGATATTATATATCCCGTTGCTCTAAACAGAGTGGAGGCAGTATCTGCTTCGGTCACTGAAATGATACAGTGCTATGAACTGTTATTTCCCCCAGTGAACCACTTAATTCATGTGCTCGTATCCTGTTTCATTTTAAATTAAACTGCTTTTCCTTTTGTGAAGGGTTCTCTTTGTAAAGAGAAGGTCGGGCTGCAACCTCTGTTCAACAGGGCTCCCACTTGAAATGGACCTGAAGGGCAGCAGAGCATGACAATTAAATTGGGAGCTTGTGATCCCGTTTATGGTTTCCACCAACTCTGACCTCTTCCTACGTCTTTCTCTTTCCCGCCCTGTGATGCTTAGTCCTAGGTGCGTGCCCTACCTTTGGTGGGTGCTGCAACTCTGGGGTGTGTACTTTCTGGCGTGAGAGGTCAGAGATGATTGGAAATTCTGAAGGGACTCCTGGATGATGGAAAAGTTGAGAGGCTTCCTGAACCACCATGTGGTCAGTGGGAAAAAATATATTGGTGACAAATGGGATTTTTTTTTTAACATAACAGCACTGTGGGTGTCTTTCCACAGATAACTTTTGTAGATATCTGGATGGACAGAGAGATCAATTTGATAGGGCTTGGATCCAGAGATCTATGAAACTTGTTCTCTATGCCCAAGAGGGACGTTGGCTTTCTGGTTCCTGAACAATAGACCCCAACCGTTGCCTCACTGTAAAACTGAGGGGTCTTCTAAAAGCTGTTTCCAGTACAGCTGTTATCTGAAGGGGGGGGGGTGGAGTCAAAAAACAAATTGGGCACACTCAAGTCATTCAGTGCCCCATAAAGTCACATCCCTACTTATCTCGGGCAAGAACACGAGAGCAACCATGCTCAGACCATGTGCTCCAACATCCTCTTTCACAGAGTGGTCAACAGAGGCCCTGAAAGCCTACAAGCAGAGCATAAAGGCAACAGCATCCGGCATGGAAAGTGTTATCATGGCTACTATCCAGGGATGGATCTGTCCTTAGGGTGGCATACACGGCCCCCCTCTTGTTCTTGCAGAAGTTCTATGAGGCAACTTCAGCTGAGATAAAAATTGTCCTAGGTCACATTGTGAGTTTCATGGCATGTGGGCATTTGAACCCAGGACTTCTCAATCCTGTTCCAATACTCTAAACCACTGCAGCATACTGGCTGTATAGAAACTTCCTTCTTCATTTTTTACGTTTGGTATTTATTTATATTGCCCTCCCCTGGACAGCCCAATCTCTTTAGATTGCAGACGCTAAGCAGGGTTGGCCCTGGTCAGTATTTAGATGGAAGATCTTCAAGGAATATTGGGGTCACTATGCAGAGGCAGGCCAGTGGCAAGACCACCTCTGTTTGTCTCTTGTCTTCAAAACCCTATGGGATTGCCAGAAGTTGGTTGTGACTTCATGGCAAAAAAAAATAAATGTTTACATTATTGTTTTATTACAATTTTTATTTTAAAAAATGGTATTTGTGTACATGTGTATGCATGCCTGGAAGTCATGGAGACTGTTGGTGACCCCAGTGGGGCTTGGACGTTTCAGAGAGATGGCTTAGTATTGCCTGCCGCTGTGTCCCAGCTCTGGTATTCCTTGGAGGTCTCCCTTCCAAGTACTTGCGAGGGTCAGCCCTGCTTAGCTTCCAAGATCCGACAAGATTGGGCTTACCTGAGCTATCCAGGTCAGGGCTTTTACTATGATTTTTAAAAACTTTTAATTGTAACCTTTTTTGGAGGTCTGATATGACAGAATGATGAGATGTAGAAGATTTAAGTAAATATTGACAAGAATTTCAGTATTTCCCCAAATTAAAAAACAAAATCCACGTTCCTTTAAAAGTAAGAAGGTAATCATTTTGAGAGACCTAGCTTCCAGTAGAGTGATCTGACACATTACATCTTCAAACTTGACCATCAAATTATCTTAGCTGGAATCGGGTCTCTAATAGGTTTAGATTTGACAAGAAGGGGGACCCGCGATATTCGCGGGGGGAGACACTCCACAGGAGAAGGAAGCAGCTGTAGGTGAGCCTTCTCTCCTCCCCCCAGCCCTGGCACCCACAGCGAGGCCCGTGCCCCCCCAAGCCTTCTCCCCCCCCAGCACCAGTCGCGAGGCCTGAACTCGGCCCGCCAAGTTTTCTCCCTCCCCCTTCCCTAGCTGCGGTGGCGAGGCTTGGCCCGCCCGCCAAACTTCCTCCCCTCTCCCCATAGCGAGGCCTGGCAGGCCCGCCAAACTTCCTCCCCTCCCCCCGCAGCAAGGCCTGGCAGGCCCGCCAAACTTCCTCCCCTCCCCCCCGGCGGCGAGGCCTGGCAGGCCCGCCAAGCTTTCTCCCCCTTCTCCCACCCCAGCAGCAGCAGCAGCGAGGCCTGAGCTTGGCCCGCCAAACTTTCTCCCACTTCCCCGGGCGACAGAAAGGGCTGAGTGGGTTACAGCCACCGGCGGGCCAAGCGTTCTCCTGCCCCCACCCCTTCCCTGGCGGTGGCAGCAGCGAAGCCACACAGCAGGAGGAGGAGAAAGCAGCAGCAGCAGCAGCAGCAGGTAAGCCTCCCCCCCCGGTCCCTGGACACCGGCATCGCGGCCTGAGTGGCTATCAGCCACCGAGCCTGCCAAGTCCCACCTGTCCCTGGTCTCCTCCACGCCCCCTCTACCACCCCACCCCCAGCTCCAGCAGCGAGGCCCGCTGATCTGCTCCTCCCCCCGGCTCTAGCGGTCTCCTCCTCCACCGGACCTGCCGGTCTCCCCCCCACTCCAGCTATCTCCTCTGCTGCTGTTGTCCCCACCGATCTCCTCCCCCCCCGCTCCTGCGGCGAGGCCTGAGCGACTTCCAACCGCTGGCTGCCGCAGTGTTCCTAGAGCGTTCCCTGCACATGTGCAGGGAATGCTCTTACTTTTTTTGGGATTTAAATATTCCCCTTACATTTTAAAAAACTTTTTAGATTTTTCTGCACATGTAGGGACTGCCCCACGTGCGCAGGAAAATCTCCCTGCCCCAGGTGCCCCCGATGTGTGGATTTAGATATCCGCACACAGGGGGCCACTTGGGAATTAGATATATAGATAAGTCTGGCTTTCTTTAAAAAAGAAAATCCACATAATTATTTCATGTGCTACGTGCTGAAGTGGGAACATCAGAAAACTCATCTGGTTAGACGAGGTCCCTATCAAGTACAAGGATTCTGAGTCACTCTTTGAGTGCCGTCCTCCTCACTAAAGAGTGAGTCTCTGCATGATTTACTGCTGCATCAACCTATGTAGGATCATGCAAGGTGTGTGTATTTAGGGCAGAGTCTGATCCTAGGCATGTTTACTCAGAAGTAACTCCCACTGATTCCATTGGGATGCTGTCCCAAGTAAGCATACATAGAATTGCAGCCCTGAAGGGGTTTGTCATGATGAATAGATGATGTTCAACTTTGGCACTGTAGTTAGTGCTCTGCCGCAATTACGGCTCTTTGCTGCTGTTGTCAAATTGTGTTTGATTTGTAGGGTGGGAGCACCCATGGCAAAGAGAGAGGAACGAAAGGGTCATTCAGGATCTATGAAACAGATGACCAAGACGGTGTTTTGTTTAGTATGGAAAAGTTATGAATTGTCTCGCCTATCAATCAAGGAGCTTTGAAGGAAGACATGGCTCTTGCAATATGAAAAGGGAAGAGCATGATTAACTGGGGGACCAGGGAGGTTAGAGTGTCTGCAGATATGTTTCATTTCAACATTCCTCACTGAATGCCTGTAGATTTGTGTGGGAGAATTGCACGAAGCTGTTCTGTTCTCTATTGGCAAGGAAAGCTGATCTGATGAGTTACCAGCCAGGTTTATAATTTGTTCCCCCACCCCCTTTACTGTCTTGCTTTGTGCATCTGTATGACTTGTACGTTTGCTAACATCAGTGTGAAGCCAACAAAACTCAGCATCCAATGTGGTGCTTTTTCCACTGTCCAAATGGCAAACAAATTTATATTTTGTGATTTATTTATTTAGAAAAAAATCATACCACTTTTCCACCCAATAAGGGTCCATGAGGTGGTGAACATTAAAAAAAAATTGAAACATTTGAGCCATTAAGAATACAGTTAAAAAACTGTATTTCACTGGCAGAGCATTTAGGACAGAGTGAGTGGAACAGATCCAAATGTATCTGCATGTTCATGTTTTTCTTTTTGAAAAGGCAGAAGCAGATATGACAGTGAGGTATAGGGGTTAGGTTCTTAGTCTCTGGAAGACCTCATTTAAACCTCATGCATACTGTAAGCTTCACTGGATGGCCTTCAGCTGGTCATCAGCTAGTCTCTACAGCTAATCTACCTCATGGGGTTGTTGTGGTGGAACCATGTATATCATCCTTGGAGGAAGTTTAGTTCCTCAGCCTTCACCCTGTTCTTCTTCTTTTTTTTTATAATATAATAAACTAAGTCCTGCATTAGATTTTCATAAGGAGATCTTGTGGTCTTTCCAAGGGGCACATGCAGTGTACATAAGACATAAATAATGTTAGACATAAATAATGCTAAGTTTGTGAGTGCAAGCGTGTACATCAGTCCCTTCCTCATTATGCGGTGTAATGGGACCTGTGAAGCTGTTGTGTTGAAAGGAATTATGGTGGAATCAAGTCACAGGTAAGTTCTATCTTAGGCTGTTTAATCTCCGGCAGGTCATTCATCCATGCAAGTAATGATTTCATTTATTAATTTATATCTTGTTTTTCTTCACGAAAGGACCAAAGTGGCTCACAACATCAACAAAAAATGTGACATAAATAAGTCCTGGACAAGTAAGGATTTCATAGCTGGGTCCACTGAGGGCACTGATGGTGAGCCAGAGGGCCAAGAGTCCTTTGACTCTTGTTCTTGGCTTGTGCCACTTGCCACATCCAAGCTTTACTGTCCCTGCATGGAGAAGAAGATGGATTTAGCCCAGATGGATATCTTCTGCTGCTAGCTTGTTACCAGCAACATCGTCCTCACTCCTCCTCTCTATCACTTGATACTACAGTTATCCAGGGCTCTTTTTGTAGCAGGAACTCCTTTGCACATTAGGCGACACACCCCTAATGTAGCCAATCCTCCAAGAGCTCACAGAGCTCTTACAGGAGCTACTGTAAGCTCTTGGAGGATTGGCTACATTAGGGCTGTGTCGCCTAATATGCAAAGGAATTCCTGCTACAAAAAGAGCCCTGCAGTTATCAATGGAGAAACTCAAACATGTCAATCATTTGTATGGGAACTGGCTCTTGAACTGGTCAACTGTTTGACAACCTAAACCTCTGAGTTTCAGCTACAGCTGAAGGAGATCAGTGGTGCAATCCTATGCAGAGATAATTTAACCTAAGCCCATTCCCAGGGCTATTTTTAGGCAGGAACGCACAGGAACGGAGTTCCGGCTGGCTCCTGAGTTGGCCACGCCCAGCAGGAACTCATTAGCCTAACAGGCCACACCCAACAGCAGAAACTCATTAGGATTGGCTTTAGGATTTGGGGTGTGTGGCCTAACATGCAGCTGCAAAAAAAGCCCTGGGTTTTGACAACAAACAAAGTAAACAGAATAAGAAGCAAAAGGTAGGTGTGGCTGGATGACCACACTTCTGGTAACATGGGGATGTGGCCTAATACACTAATGAGTTTCTGCTATTGAGTGTGGCCTATTATGCTAATGAGTTCTTGCTGGGCTTCTTCTACAAAAAAGGCCCTGCCGATTCCTTTCAATGGACTTAAACTGGAGTAACACAACATTGGATTGCACTGCAAAGTGCCTTCATTTTTGTTGTCATTATATGGATTATGATGTTTTCCTGATCTAGAGAGCCAGATTGGTGTAATGGTTAAGAGCGGTGGACTCTAACCTGGAGAACCGAGTTTGATTCCTCACTCCTCCACATACAGCCAGCTGGGTGACCTTGGGTCAGTCACAGTTCTCTCAGAACTCTCTGAGCCCCACCTACCTCACAGGGTGTTTGTTGTGGGGAGAGGAAGGGAAGAGCAGGGTATAGAACAAACTCCTCCTCCTCCTTCCTCCTCCTCCTCTTCCTGAAGATGATCAGCCAACCAGAGGTCTTATGCATCAAGCTAGCCGCTGTGTGTTCAGCCATAAAGATTATGATCCAACTAATGCACAGTTGTTTTGTGATGTTGCATATGTTTATGTGAAAGTAACAATGCAATCCTAAACACAGTTACACCCTGTGAAGCCAGTAGACTTCAGTGGAGTTAGTTGCTTAGGGGTATGACCCGGATGACCCAGGCTAGCCTGATCTCATCCGATCTGGGAAGCTAAGCAGGGATGGCCCTCATTAGTACTTGGATGGGAGACCACCAAGATAGTCTAGGGCTGCTACACAAACCACCTCTGTCTCTTGCCTTGAAACCCCTGTGAAGGTTTGCCATGAGCCGGCTGTGACTTGGCAGCAATTTACACACACACAACTGCTTAGCATTGCACTGTTAGTCCCACAAAGTTTGCTAGAACATATGCCTAAATAAATGTGCTTTGGAAGCATGTCTCGTTTAAGTTAGAGGAACTTACTTGCCATGTAGTGTGGTTGAGACCGAGGTGTAACTTTCGTCTAACCTGGTTTCAGAACCCAAGCTCTTCTGGTTTTCTCTCTCTTATGGGATATTTCCTTTCCTACCATTCTAACTATACAAACACAGGAGAAGCATGCAATATCCTAGAAATGACTGCCAGAGTGGGTGGGAGAAGTAATGTTTCACTCCCCAAGTCTTGTTGTATTCCCTTTCTTGATTAATAACAAGAATGTCTATGTCAGCATAAATAGTTGTGGCACAATACTAAAAAAAAGAAAATGTTGCTACCTTTAAAAATGAACTAGCCCTAGCCTGTTATCTCCAGAGTAGGCAATCACACTTTGAAAATTCATAAACTGTGATAACATTATAGCTATTATCATTTTTAAGGGCCTCTTCTTGGCTTGTGAGCGAAACAGTGACTATGGGGAGTGGAGGCGAGGACAATTGTGCTGGTACAGGCGGGACATTCGAAAATGCACACCTTCCCAATCCAAATGGCTTGCTAACACTCTTGGACTGCACGAAACCAGATTCGAGAAAGAATGTGACAAGGACACGGAAAGCCTAGAAGGTGAGTGATTGAATGACATGGTGCGGATGTGCCAAAAAGAACTTCTGCAGTGTAGAAGCCAAGGCAGAGAGACAGAAGGGGGAAGGAAACCCTCTAGTGGATGCAACCCTGTGTGTATGTGTGCCATCACGTCACAGCTGACTTATGGCGACCCCCAAGCGTTTTCAAGCACAAGACGCATTCGGAGGTAGTTTGCCATTGCCTGCCTCTGCGTCATGACTTTGGTATTTCTTGGAGGTCTCACATCCAAATACTAGCCAGGACTGACCCTGCTTAACTTCCAAGATCTGATGCGATCGGCTAGCCTGAGCTATCCAGGTCAGGGTGATGCAGCCGTAAACAGAATAAAATGGAGAATTATAGCCTGCGTGGTCTTGCTGCAAAGCTATCTGTCTGCATGCTGCAATGACTGGACATTGCCTATAAACTGAGGCCTGCGAGGCTATCCTGCAAAGAGAGTATTCTGGCACTCAGAGATGTCGGCACATCACATTCTTGACAGCAAAGGGCCATCGAAAGTCTGAAAGAGTGCACCTTTCCAGTTTGGTTGCTGCTCCCTTTGCAGATTCAGGCACATACAAAGGCCCATGTGGTTTGGCTTGTGGGCATACTGACAAACCACAAATGGAATGGACCTGTCTCAGGGATCAGGGTGTCATTTGTGTGGTTTGTAAATATGCCAGAAGACTGAACCACATATGTGGAAATTTTCTGTCTAGCCATACGATTGTGGGACTAACTGTAGGGGCAGCAACACCCAGGTCAGGAATGGTGCACAAGAATAAGGGCAAAACTGCAAGCCTACCATAATGTATAACTTGGCGATCCATAAAGCTGAACACAGCCCACCAAGCCATGTATTAGAATCCACACGGCTCTTAATCATATGCCTTATTCTAGACTTAGCCCCAAGTTGTGAATAATAAAAAAAATCTGCACAGTGGGGCCACGTACATAGAGGGGAGATGTCAAACTTTAAAAGGGAGGTTAACCCTCTCCCAAATTATAGAAATAAACACAATTTTAAAAAATGCTGATTGAAATGATGCTGTGTCACGAGGTCTATACAACCATGTAAAATGGCTATTTTTGCTACTTGCCTGTGGCTGCCAAGCTAAGAAAGATTATTAAAAACATGGCTGGCCACAAAGTTGCATACAACATGCACTAAACTGGAATTCCAGACACTTGCATTCACTTTCAAGGATCACAGGGTATAGGTTGGTGGTGGGGTGAGAAAATGTTTTTTATTTGTTTATCTGGTTTTTTTGCCATGGGTTTCAGTTGTCTGCTCTTTGCTATTGGTTTGGTAGACTTATGTTAAATTACATGTGCATGGTTATAATTTTTATATGCAATTTATACAGTGTTTGTATGTACAACCAATACCATTGATACATGTATACATACAATTTACCGTGTTGATTTACTGATGCACAAATCACATTGTGAAATGCTTACATTTGGGTGAGTAAGTAGCAAATGGTGTGAGAATAAAGAATTGCAGATCTGATTCACACAAGGGAGAGTCAAAATCAAAACAGGAATTTTCAGGTCAGAAAAACAGAGATAAGATATTTTAAAATCAGCCTCTGTTTATAACAGGGGCAAACTTTGAAATGATCTTCTGTCTAAATCTTAGCACTGGCATGTTCCAGATGAAGAACCGAAGCCTGGGGATAGCCTGGAAATCTTGTGCCAAGACATGCCTGTCTCCTTAACTCTTTATTTGAGTTATGTAAATAACTGATTCATGGAAAGCGATTATTTTGGCACTCAAAGATATCAGCACAGTAAGTCATTAACAGCCATGGGGCATCTACAATATGTTTTCATTTCCATCAACTACTGTTTCATTCTTGGTTTAGTCTGTTTAATTACTTTCAAATGGACATAATAAAAAACACTCCTTTTCTTAAGAAAAGGGGGGAGACTGAACTATTGTTCAAAAGCAAGTTTCTCTGTGTTTTTTTTTTAAAGGCCTCTTTCAGCACACAGAGTCTCCCTACATAGACTTTTTGGTTACATGTTGCTGCATTTAATTAAAAATGTATCAAAGTCAGTTTGGCAATCTGAACTTTAATAAATAACACACGGTCTGTGTCAGGAAGCCAAAATATTTGTTAAGTGTCTAGCTGCAGGGAATTTTTTTTGGACACAAGCAAAGCATGCTCTGAGGGGAACAGAACACAGATTTCATAGATAACATTTTACATAGAGCATATTTAAATGTTCATTGATTTAGTGGAAATATTTAAATAGACAATCATTTTATAACTATGGTCAGCTTCTGTTAGGTTTCAATGTTCTGCAGGCAGATTCTGTATCAGAAATGTTTTTACGTGATTATTTTTTTATAATCTACATGTGAACATAACATAAGAAGAGCTCTGCTGGATCAGATCAATAGTCCATCTAGTCCAGCATCTTGCTTCACATGGTGGCCAACCAGTTCCTCTGGACAACCAACAACAGGGAATAGAGGCTGAGGCCTTCCCCTGATGTTGCCTCCTGGCTCTGAGACTGAGAGGCTTCGTGCCTCTGAATGTGAAGGTTCCCCTCAGTCACCATGGCTAGTAGCCATTGATAGATTTAACTTCCATGAATCTATGGTTGTGGTCAGACGCCGTACTTTCTGAGTTCTGATTGTGCCTCTAATTTGATCTGGGTTTTTTCATGCTGGAGAATTTTAATCAAATATCCAGTCGTAACCTGCTTCACTGGGCACTCACCCCATGGTTGCCCATCCAGATTAGGGCTGTGCAGCAGCCACAGAGTGGACAGTTGGGTGACTTTTTTTTAAAAAAAAAAATGGTAGTTTGTGCATCCACATAAGTGCACATTTGAAACATGAAACAGAATTATTTGTTGCTCATGCATGTGCAGAAGCATCTAATCAAGGCACTGCTCCTTTTGACAGCACTGTGATCAGAGATGTGCTTATGCCAAAAAAAAGGGTGCGAAAACGGAAGGGAAGGTTCAGACTTCCCACACGGCTTGAGATTGCAACAGGAGAGTTCAGACATCCAGAAATGCAAGATGAAGCCGGCTCCATTGTAAAGACTGGACTTTCCCAGACCAATTCAGATGGATTGAGAATGGGCGGTCAATGACTGGGGAATGGGACACAGATGTTGCTGTCAAAACATGCATTTTAAACTTGCAAGGCAACAGCAGTAGCATCAGGTCACATAGCTCGTCTGACCACAGTCTTAACTAATCCCCTTTTAAAGCTGTTTATTCCTGTAGCCATCATGACATCCTCTGGCAGTGAATTCCACATTTTAATCACTTTCTGTGTAAAGAAGTATTTCCTTTTGTCCCTCCTGAATCTACTGATAATCAGCTTCATTTGATGCCCTTGAGTTCTAGTATCTTGGGAGAGGGAGAAAAATTTCTCTTTGTCTCCACCCAATGTATAATTTTATAAACCAAAGAAGGCTCTTTTCCCTTTGTCTACTCTGGTATCTCCATGAGTAGAGCACCCAGAATTATTTATTTACTTTATTTATAGCCTACCTTCCCCACTGAGACTCAAATCAGGTTACAGAATAAAAGCAATGTATTCCTATAGCACAAGACATCCTGTGAACAATGCTATGGAACTGAATTAAAACACTATATAAGCTCTTTCACACAAACACCCCCACAAAATAATGCACTCTCAATCCACTTTCAATGCACTTTGCAACTGAATTTTCCTGTGTGAAATAGCAAAATCCACTTGCAAATGGTCACTGGATTAAAAGTGCATTATTCAGCATGTGTGAAAGTGCCATTATGTGAATAACAAACTGCCTAAGGCAGGGTATGCTGTAATCAGTGTAGTAAGTGGAATTGCAAAGGCAGACAACACTGCAGTGAAAGCAGGATAATACCCAGAACAAGCATTGCAACATAATGCAATCATATTCCATTATAAAGATATCCTCCTGGGCTGTTCAGATCTGCTACAGTTCTAATCCTTCCATAAAAATGCCCTCCTGGACAAACTGAGTGGGCAGATGTATGGGAGAAAGTGGTCCTTTCTGTTGCTTTTGGCCATAATAGCTTGGGATGTTAAATGTAAGGATGTGTTGCGGGCGACCAGGATCAAGATAATTCATACTGTAGTATTCCCCAGTACTATGGATAGGTGTGAAAGTTACTGAAGACAGCTGACAGAAAGAATGGCACAATGGAAAAGGCAATAATGCTAGGAAAAGTCAAAGGCCAAAGGAAAAGAAGACCCCACTGTGACCCCACCGGCTTAACCTGCATCAAAGGAAAGCCTGTCACACTCACATTTACAGGCACCCCGCCTCTAAAGTGCCCCAGGGTCCCCCAAAGCATTGTTCCTGAGCCTGTGGGTAGTCCTGAAAGGGATGTACATATGATCATGGGAGCTTGCCAAAAACATGGACCCTGGAGGCTTTGGAAACAGAACATCTGTCTCTTCTACATACAGTCTCTCCCCTCCCCCCGGTAAGTATCAGAGTTCTCAGCATTCCAGCACGTCCCAATATAGAAATTCTCTGAAAGCTCCTGTCTCATTGATGTGTGAATCTCTTTTAGCAACATTTCTCTGCAAAACACCTACTCTGTCCTTTATGGCCCCTTTCCTGGGCCAAACTTCTTTTAAAATGTAAACATTTCTCTGAAAAGCAGATTTATGGTCTTCTTCCTGGGCTATTAGTTACAAAAACATATTGACTTTGAAGTATCGGATACTATCAGCCATGAAACCTACATGCACGTTCCAGGATATACCCATTAAGGTGCCATCACACCTTTTGATCAAAGTTTGGGGAACTGCTCAGTCCTTTGTTCAGGCCCCAAATCCTGCCCCACAGGACACTTTCACTAGGCTATAAAATGGCTGCCCAGCCACAGCTCCATGTCTCAGTCTAGGGCACTTAACAAAACCGTACCCCCAAGCTCACAATTTGGGTCCCCTTTTGTTCGTGATATGCTGGTCATTCATGATCTCCCTTCCATGGACTTCTGCACATCTGGATGGTAAATATCACCCTGCAACTCCCTTTGTACATTGTCCAGAGCCTGGCATAGCTGGGAGAGGGAGATTAATAAATTGAAATAGTAATAATAATAATAATAATAATAATAATAATATCCTATGTTTCTCTCTAGCCTTGTTTGTTTGTGTTATTTGATTGCTTCAGTGTGTATGCGTTACATTTAACCAGTATTTTTCTTTTCTTTTTCTTAATTTAAATACTTTTTTATCACTTTTTCTCTACACAACTACAAGGGAAAAGGGAAACTAAACTAAAATACAAAGCTAAAGCAAGGATCATATTACATTGGTTACATCACAATAGTCTTCCCACATGTAAAAAATAGAAAGGAATGTTACTGTCTAATATTTTTTTTCAGAATCAAACTAATACAAGCATGGTTAGCCAGAGTAGGTGCATCCTAGTTTCTTATATATTAAAGGAGAATAAGGCTTTCAGCATTAAAGTATACATCACATCATTATCTCTTGTGTTTGTTCTTATCATAGTTCAATTTAACTTTGAGTAGCTTAGGAACTGCTGCTCCTTTCTCGCTGCCCAAGGTGCTTCCACTGTTTCCCAGTCCATGTTCACTGTTTTCTTCTCTTTGGTTGCTGTCCTCTGATTTCCCTTTTTCTTTTGCAGTTATTTGATGTTGCTCCAAAAAAGTCTTTGCTTTCTGAACAGAATCAATCTTCTCTTTTTTCTCTTTATAGTTGAAAATAAGTCCTTCTGGAAATATCCATCTGAAGGGAGTAGAATGTTGCTGTAGATTTCTTATCTCAAATGGAATGTCTTTTAAAACTCTCGCCTCTTCACCTTTGATTTTCAGGGTTATCCCATTTGTCGCTTTCAGAATTATATCTCTCATTGATCTCTTGGAGAAATTAAGGAATACTTAACCAGCAGCTTATTTTTCTTGATAAAATCTGGATAAGTTCAATAGACCATGTCCATGTCACTTTATATGGATTCTGCTTTAAAATCTGCCACTGGAGCCAATGCTTCGCTTAAAATCTCTTTTGAGTTCTCCCCTTTCTGTTCTGGGATACCTTGAAATCTCAGGACATATAGTGATTTTTTCATTTGTAGCCATAACAGCTGCTCTTTGTTGGAAACCCTTTCTTTTTCCATGACCTCCAGTCTCTGGTTGATCAAATTTGCCTTAGTATCAACTTTTTAAAGTGCCTTGACTGCTTGTTCTGTCTTTGTGGCCATTTCTTTCAACTGTTTCTGGAGAGCATCAAAGTTGTTATTGAGATGAGTCATCTGGTCCAGCAGAGGGAGCAGCACTGTAGCCAACATGTTTGGGAAGTTGGTGAGATGATGTCCAGTTTGGGAGATGATGTCACTGAGCTGGCAATTCCTGAAGAAGGTTTCTTCCTAACTCCTTGCAGCGACATTGTTTACACAGGAGAAATTCGGTTAACTCTCTGAAAGTCTGTTGATTCTATATGCTTTATTCTATTCTGCACGATACTTGGCTCTTTCCATTCAAAACTGTCACTCTGCCCCTCGCAATTGCTTATAAATTGTAGCTTTTTCAAGAGGGGGATTTAAGCGCCTCCCCCTCCTCCAAATCGTCTTGTGACTTTGGAACGGTTATCTGCTTAAACGCTTAATCAATTACATGGAAACACGCATCCACAGTTCATTCCACAGGTTAGTTCCGGAGGTAGGGGAGACATCAGAAATGCTGGAGCACTTGCTTGCTCAGCCTGGCATGTGCCTCCACCTCCATACTGGTCTTGTGGTGGCAGGACCTATTGGGGCAAAGAGGAGCCTCGATTCCTTGACCGTCGCCTCTGAAGAGGCATCCCTCGTGTCTGAGGCAATGAGCCCCCTACAAGGGCTCTGGGGGCCCCCAGAATCATCCAGGATCCCTTCCGTCTGCCACGATTAAGGGGTGCTCACATCGGAACACGATGGAGCGTACCTGTCCAGCAAGTCGCCAAAACTGGAAGTGATTTAACAAGTATTTTTCAATTTAAAATATATATTTCTTCAAACTTAATCCAGATCATTTCGAGAGTCCTACTCTTTGAAATTGACCCTGATATATGCAGGTGTAGATCCCAACTGTTATGCCTATTTGCCATTCTGGTCTCCCTACTAATTTTCCCTGTCTAGAATGAAGACAGAGCAATTTGGGTAACACAGCATGAGATGGATTGACTCAATCAAGGAAGCCAAGATGTTCAGTTTGAAAGATTGGAGCAAGGCTGTTAGTGATAGGATGTTTGGAGCTCATTAACTGATAGGGTCTCTGAAAGTTGGAAGCAACAGCACATAACACACATAGCTTGGCATGAGAATGGCCACCGAAAAGATCATGCCAGCATGATCAATCCACTCACCTCTGTGTGAAAGGGGAGTATTGGGCTCATCTGATAGCCCAGATGTTTGGAATCTGAGTATCTTGCCTCAGACAGTCTCTTGCCTTCTATTATATAACACTTTGCCTTAAATGCTATTGGTATTTCGATCCAGGCCTGGAACTCTGCCTTGCTAGCACAAATCTCTCTGGAGATCCCTTGCATTCAGAATCTGCACATCAGCTTCCGTACAAGTCTCTGCCAAACCATTTAGGATGTCTCAATATCCAGAAAATGTACTTTTCTTCCAAGCACAGTACCTATACGCTTAAAAACTGGGAAATCTTTAACTTGAGCTAAATGCAAAGATATGTTTTCCCCTTTCCCCAGGAGCTTGTTAGCTTAATTTGGGCTCAGATATTTTACAGCTTGCACTTTGCTAATTGAAAACACATTTCAAAAACAACCCCTGCTTAAACATTTTTACATTATAATATAAGCTAGTAAAAAGATGTGAAGACAGATATGTCCGAGACTGCAGACAAGATAAATGGCATCTGATGGCCAGTACCATGCTGAGGAGATAGCTCCACTGATTTCCTTGCTGTGCTTTATTGTATTTCTATACTGTCTTATAAAGATGGTTTGATTTTTTTCTCTTCAAGTGAAGTCCAGACTCTTTTGGCTGAATAGTACAACATTCAGAATATCTTCTAGTGGCATCAGGAGAGTGTGCCTGCTTTTCTTTTTTCTAATATCTGCCAGAGAGATGGACTGTTAAACAAATCCACAAAAAATAAAGATTTACTTAGGTTCATTCTAGGCATTAAACACTGCAGGGCTGCTTGCATTTGCACCCCCTTGGCTTGAGGAAGAGTCCTGGTGGTGCATAATTCCCACCAGCAATGCGAGACAAGTGCAACAGCCTCCAGAAATCCCAGCCGCTCAGTGCATATTATTTATTTATTGGACTTTTATCCTGCCCTCCCGCCAAGGCAGCTAAGGGCGGCTTATAAGCAGTTAAAATCAATATTACTACATCTAAAAACAATACAATAAATACTAAATTACATTAAAATATGGCGGCATTCTGTATAAAGTGCTGTATAAAGTGCTGGTGCTGTTGCTTCAAATTCCAGAAACTACATTTCCCAGCATACACTGGGTGCCTTAGTCCTTGACGAAACAGATAAGGTGCTGGGAGAGGAAGAATGACAAGAAATGGGGACATTCTTCCTCTTGCCACAGTATCAGGAGACCAGAAAATAAACTGGATTGCATTTGAGAGTTATGGGCTTCAAGTACTACATAGTGCTCCAGAGGATGTCATTATGAGTGCTATAGAGTTCTGAGCTCCCCAGACCTCCCCTTCTTCATAATTAGGGTAGCTTGGAAACTGGTGGGAGCTTTTCCACCAGGCTTTCAATTAGGAGCCGCTTTAAACACTGAGGAGTGACCCTGTGCCCTGGTTTTACCACCTTCCGTCTATCTTGCTACATAAACTACTCAATCAAATTGAGCTGATTTGAGAGTACCACCAGAACTAACACCTAAGTGGTGGTACAGTGGATTTAGGAATCCTTGCTCTGCACTTTAATTCTTTCCAGCACTTCCGAAAATGGATACTGATGGTCATGGATGTTTTTGTGTATGTTTTTAATTGGCTTTATACAGGGGTCATTTCGTAGAAAAAGAGATGCAGGAAATCATTAGCATAACTCTTTAGCATAACTTATTTGCATATGTCACACCCCCTGACATCAATGGAAGTGTGTCAGAAGGTAACACCCACCACTCAGGCTCCACCCCTAGGGACTGTCTTTCCACTCTGGGGGCTGTCATTCCAGTCTCAGAGTAGCCTATCTGGGCCCAGGAGGAATGCTACATGTGCTGCTTTGCACCCCTGTTGGGAGCTGGGGGTGGGGCTTGCTGCCACCTGTGCTTTTAACTGCCGGAGTTCCGCATCTGTGTGCTCCTGCTCCAAATGGCTTTATATATGCATTTTATGTAAGCTGCCCTGAGCCCGTCTTGGTGGGAAGGGCGGGATATAAATCGAACTAATAAATAAATAAAACAGAAGACTTCCGGTCGGAGAAAATGGCGAATTGACACACTTTGCGAGTTGTGCAGAGTGTACTGCGGCATCTGACGACAGTCTGGGCTCTATCTGGCCCAGCGCAGCACTCTCCAGGCGGGGGAGTGGCAAGCAAGCAGCGAAGCCTGAGGGGGGTTGAGATCGGTGTGGATAAGCTTCGGAGGAAGCTTGTTTACACTTTGATCTCCCTCCGTGAAGAGGGCAGTTGCAAATCAACTCTACAGATGCCAGCCGGGCTGAGAATTCAGCATAAATTCGCCATCTACCGATCTCTTTATCATCTGATTAACATCGTTTACAGAAGAAGCACCGCGAAACCCCGAGACTACAAGCAAGGTAACAAACAAACGATTAAGCGCTTACCGGTTTAAAGGAGACTGTGATATTGAAACGTATGGATAAGCGTTGAAACCTTTAAGGAACTATTTCGCTTGAATTAAAAGTAAAAAGAAAGCTTTCCGTTAGTGAAAAAGGCTGAAAAGAGACTTTGTTTTGCATTCCTGTGGTCAGCCAAGTCTAAACGCTACGTAGTAGAAACGAAACTAACTGTGACTCTGTGATACAGGAAGTGGGCTAGAGTGGAGGCTTTTAGAGGTTGCTGTGTTTGAAGCGGAGGGACGTTTTACTGTGTGACACCACCCTTACTGGAAGTTGGATTACAGAGACGGACCGGTGAGCAGGAAGTTTGAAAGGAGCCTACTCTAGCCAAAAAAACCATAGAGAAATTGCGCCCGACATTTTGGGGAGGACTAAAATTTAAAATGTTATTTTCAAGCCGAAAAAGCGTTTAAACAAGTTCTAAAGGTGGCGATTTGGCTTGAAGATTGTTAAAATAAAGTCTGATTAACATTGAAGTGGCCTCCAAGACGGATTTGAGAACAAGACCTAGAGCTGCTTCATCACCCAGTCCAAGAATGACGGCAAAGGAAAAAAAAGAGTGGCAAGCAGCTATAGAAGCGATGGAGAAACGGATGACGGAGAATCTTGGAAAACAAATAGAATCACAGTTGCAACAACAATTGGAGCAAATAGAGCAAGTGCAAATCCAAGTACAGAAAAAAATATGGAAGAATTGAAAGAACTGGTACTTGCAGAAGTGTCAGGGATTAAAAAAGATACAGAAGAACTTAAAAAGGAAGTCAAAAGTCTGGTGACAAAATCTGAAGATATGGAACAAAAGGTTAAAAAAACCTTGTCAGAGAATGCAAGGTTGGAGACCATGATGGATTACAGGGCTACTCAGAATCACTTGAGATTGAGAGGGATAGAAGAGGAGGAAGATCAAGATCTACGGGCCCTAGTAATTAAGACATTGACAACTTACATAGGGGAAGATGAAGGAGATTTGGATGCAGACTTTGACTTGATTTACAGAGTAAATTCGGCCTATGCCAAAAGAAAGCAATTACCCAGAGATGTAATTGTTCAATTTGTGACAACAAAGATGAAGGAAGACGTTTTCAAGAAACAATTTTCACAACCGTTGGAAATTAATGGAAAGAAAATAATAATCTTGAGAGAAATTCCGAGATCAATTCTACAAGATAGAAAGAAATTCAAGAAATTGACAGACAGGCTAAAAGAAATGAATATTAGATTCAGATGGGAGATTCCATATGGACTTACATTTATGTACAACTCGGTGAGATCAACTCTTAAAACTGAAGGAGACTTATATAGATTCAAAGCGAACAATCTGGACGATTTTAAAGATATTTAATTTAACACCATTATGGATTACAAATTTTTATCTTGGAACGTAAATGGATTAAATTCACCAGGTAAAAGAAGACTGGTGAATCATTGGCTGGAAAAACAAAAATGTAATATAATTTGTTTACAAGAAACACACATAAGAAAACAAGACGACAAATATCTGACTAATAAAAAGTTGGGAGAAGAATTTCATTCTTTAGCAGTTAACAAGAAGAAAGGAACAGTGATTTATATTTCAAAAGATTTGGATCCTAAGCAAATTTTTTCCGACAAAGAAGGAAGGTATGTTGGCGTGGAAATCTGTATGGATAGAAAAAAGACATTGCTTGTTAATATATATGCACCCAATGGTGCAAAAGAGACCTTTTTCAATGATTTGACTAAAGAGTTGGAATGTTTAAATTATGACCAAATTGTTCTTGCGGGAGACTTTAATGGTACAGTGAACAACATATTGGATAGAAAGTCCAAAGCAAGTGGAGAGACAGTTGGAAAGTTACCAAAAAATTTCTTTCAATTGATGAAGCAAGAAAAGTTAGAAGATGTTTGGAGGAAGTGGAATCCTAAGACTAAGGATTACACGTTTTATTCGAATAGACATAATTCTTTTTCTCGAATTGACATGATTTGGATGTCAGAGGAGATGGCGCAAAAAACTTATAAAATACAAATTCTACCGAAAATTAACTCGGATCATAATCCCCTACTTTGGATATCTAAAGCAAAACCTAAACAGCTATTCTGGAGAATTAATGAAGATTTACTGGATCAAAAACAAATTAATGAAATCTTAAAAAAGGAAACGAAAAGTTTTTTTGAACTGAATTTGAATAAAGGCACGGACATACAAGTTGTATGGGATACATACAAAGCAGTAATCAGAGGCATGCTTATCTCTCTGAACTCCAAAGATAAAAAGCAAAAGATTCAGCAACAGAAAGATCTTCATGAAAAAATTCGACAAAAAGAAAAAGAACTAAAAAAAAGACCAGGGAAGAAGAAAATTGTTAAAGAGATCCACTTCCTGCAAGATCAGCTGAATGTTCTGTTAAACAGAGAATTATATTGGAACTTAAAAAAATTACAGCAAAAAGCATTTGAGGGTGCAAATAAACCAGGAAAGTTTTTGGCATGGCAATTGAAAAGTAGAAAAGATAGGAATTTTATATCCAAGATTGTTGAAGATGGAAAGGAGGTGATGAGCCTGAATGGTATAAAAAGAGCTTTTTTTAAATACTACGCCAAATTATTTCAAAAGAAAGGAATTGACCAACAGAGAATCAAGAAATACTTGGACACGATTGAAGTTCCAGAGCTGGGAAAACAAATTAAAGAACTATTAAATGGTTTAGTAACGAAAGAAGAAGTGACAATGGCGATAGAAGATGCAAAGTTGGGCAAAGCTCCAGGACCAGATGGCTTTACAGCAAAATTTTATAAGAAATTTAAAGAGGAGCTAACCCCTATTTTAGTACTTCTGTCAAATGAGATAAGACAGACCAAGCGGATCCCAGATTCATGGAAGGAAGCAAATATTTCATTGATACCTAAAGAAGGTTTGGATTTGACTCAAGTAAAGAACTATAGACCAATATCGCTATTAAATAATGACTACAAATTATTTGCAAAAATAATTTCAGAGAGACTGAAAAAATATTTGAAAGATACGATAGCGGAAGAACAAGCGGGATTTTTACCAAATAGACAAATTAGAGACAATCTAAGAGTGGTGATAGACGCAATTGAATATTATGACAAGCATCCTGAAAAAGAAGTTGGATTCCTCTTCTTAGATGCGGAAAAAGCTTTTGATAATTTAAATTGGGAGTTTATGCTGCAAGTTATTGAAAAAATGAATATTGGACAGTCCTTTTTAAACATGATTGTGGCAATATATTCAGAACAAAAAGCGGCTTTGAATATAAACAAAGAAAAGACGGACTTCTTCCGAGTCCAAAAGGGAACACGTCAAGGCTGCCCGTTATCCCCGTTGTTGTTTATTTGGATATTGGAAATATTACTAACAGCGATAAGAAAAGATGACAGTATTGAAGGACTTACAGTGAAAGGTTTTGCCTATAAGTATAGGGCATTTGCAGATGATGTAATGTTTATGATTCAAGACCCAATTGAGAAAATACCACAATTGATGGAAAAAATTGAAGAATTTGGTTCAGTTGCGGGATTTTATGTTAATAAAAATAAAACTAAAGTGATGTGCAAAAATATGACGAAACAAAGACAGACAGAACTTCAAGAGAAAATACAATGTGAAGTAGTCACAAAGACTAAATATCTTGGAATTGATTTAACTATGAAAAATATTGACTTGTTTAAAAACAATTATGAAAAGGTGTGGCATAAGATTCAGCAAGATATGAAGAAATGGGATACTTTAAATTTATCATTGATGGGAAGAATCGCGACTGTAAAAATGAATATCTTGCCGCGTTTGATGTTTTTGTTTCAGACTATTCCAATACTAAAACAAAGGAAAATACTGGATTCGTGGCAGAAAGAATTATCCAAATTTGTATGGGCAGGAAGAAAGCCAAGGATTAAAATGAAAATTTTATGTGATGCAAGAGAGAGAGGAGGCTTACAACTACCAAATTTAAGACTGTATTATGATGCCGTCTGTTTAACATGGTTGCAACAGTGGATTAATTTGGAGAATAAGAAGTTATTGGCTCTTGAAGGACATGATAACAAATTCGGATGGCATGCATATTTATGGTATGGAAAAGTAAAAATGGATAAATTTTTTAAACACCACTTTGTAAGACAATCACTGTTCGAGACATGGACGAGATATAGAAAATTCTTCTCAGAAGAAAGACCACTTTGGATTGTACCAGCTGAAGTGATTAATCCATATTCAAGAAACCAAGGACTAGACTGGCTACCTTACAAAAATCTTTTAAAATCTGAAGGGAAAAATTTTGTGTTAAAAGATAGATTTGATGTGGAATTTGAATATGATTGGTTGAAGTATAGACAGATTTATGACTTATTTAAGACCGATAAAAGAGAACATGGTTTTAGAGAAAAGAATATTGAAATTGAAACTGTATGGCTTGAGAAGGATAAAAAAATGATTTCTAAACTCTACAAGGTGTTATTGAAATGGTATACTGAGGATGAAGTTGTAAAGGAGCAAATGATAAAATGGGCAGTAAATGTTAATAATGAGATATTAATGACATCTTGGGAATACTTGTGGAAAAAGTCAATGAAAATTTCAACGTGTGTAAATGTTAAAGAGAATTGTTATAAAATGATGTATAGATGGTATATGACGCCTAAAAAAATTGCTATTATAAATGAAAGTATGTCCAACAAATGTTGGAAATGTAAAAAACATGAGGGGTCTTTTTACCATATGTGGTGGACATGTGATAAAGCAGTAAAGTATTGGACAGAGATCCACAATGAGATACAAAAAATTTTGAATTGTACTTTTAAGAAAGACCCACAGATGTTATTGTTAGGTCTTAAAATGGAAGAAATAAATGTAGCCAAGAGAACATTATTATGGTACTTGACTACAGCCGCAAGACTGACTTTTGCTCAATGTTGGAAACAAGATAAAGTACCTGAAACATGGGAATGGATTAAAAAGACGTTGTTCTTAGCAGAAATGGATAAATTAACAAGAAAATTAAACAACGAAGAAGATGAAACTTTTTTTGAAGACTGGAAAGACTTTCAAAAATACTTGTTGAAAAATTGGGACATTAAGCGTGGTTTGGTTTGTTTTGATAGTTATTAAGTGGAAAATGAAATAGAATTAGATTTTTGAATTGTTACCGTTTGATAGAGAAAATAAGTTTAGAAATAATTGTAACAGAATAAGAGAGATATTAATGGGGTTGGAGCGGTGCGGGAAGTCTTGTTTGGGGGGGGAGGAAAATTAGAGAAATGGGTATGTAGGTGGATTGAAAATGTTTGAACGTGTGATATATCCAATAATAAATTGTATTTACCAAAAAAAATAAATAAAACAAAAACGGGGAAGTGGGAACTTATGCTGGGGAGGAGAACAATCAGTATCCTCAGCGGGATGATACAACTACCAGTACAACCTGGAAGTTATGTCAGTGCTCCAGGGGCGATAGATTAGCATTCTTATGCTACAGCATTGCCCAATGTGATGATATAACTTCCGGGTCATGCCAGAAGTTGTGACATCATGCTAGGGATGCTGATCTTACACCCCCCCCCCCCACACACACACTTTGCCCTCCACTTTCCTCCTGCCACCGAGTTATGGGGCAGCTGCAACGGGGATTTAGAGATCTCCCATTATCACTGGGAATGTGACAAGCCTACATAATAATTGTCAATATGTTTCATTGCCGATATTTTTCCAGATTTAATTCAAAGTATCAGTATTTTTTTCCACAGTACTTCATGGAAGTACGGAAGGACCACATCTCCCTCTCCTGTACCTTCAGTCAGCATACCAATGGTTTCTGTCCCTTCTTGTATTAGGGTGTGGGCAGATGTGCCTGAATTACTCAATTACTTCTTCATGATCCATGGAACAGCCTTCATGGACATGTGAGAATACCTCCTTGCCAATGGTTTTCATGACAGGCTGCACAGAATAGCTTCACAGAAAGGCACTTAGAACCTCATAGCATAGAGGGGCAACAGTAAGGATTTTAAGATGGCCTGGGACATAAGTTTTAGTTGTATTTTGATGTTTTAGTTCTGTTTGCCTCGGGACCCAGGTTTCTGGGGAAAGATGTACTTATAAACATCCCAAATAAATATGCAGGCCTGGGATAACCCTAGCAATGTGACAATTCATTGGCACATTGCTTTGTTATCTGAATCTGATTATGAAACCATGGGTGGGCAGTTTTATCTATCACTAATTTACAAAGTGGCAGATTTGGGTTTGCTACAGAAAGCATACTTGACAAGCAGCTCTGCTCCTTGCAGGGCCCGTGTCCCACATCTACATTCATATCCCTCAGCTGATGCCCGCACATTCAAATGGTGACTTACAGCATGTGTAAATAAGTGATCACAGATGAAACACCACTGATAAAACTTCCATCGTACATTCAACCATCTCATCGTAAATGGTTTTCAATAGAGCCAGTACACATATTCATCAAGGGTACAGTAATTAAGAACAGAGAAATCTTCAAGAGCCCCACGTGTGCTTATGAACCAGCCTTGTGTGTGTGTTGCGTACATACACATTTGTCTCCATTGTCCACATTTTGTTTTTAATCATATACGTAAAAACAATACCCTGTGTGTATTAGCTTTCTCATATTTGCACCACTGTGTCTGTCTCTGTGTGAATTTATTTAACAGATGAGTTACAGGTTTGTCTAATTTGAGTCCAGTTTTGTCTGAGTGATTGTTAGTAGTGTTGGCCTGTGAGTGACTATGCTAGTTTAATTTTCAAGGTTGAAACTAGGATTCTGGATGGTGTAGTGTTTCCCCCTGAAAAACACAAATCGTGTACATATTTCCCATTTTTGACAGTGTTTTTGTGCTATTGTTTCCTCTGTATGCAATAATTCAGTGCCATTTATTTCTCTCCCAGTGCTTCTGTCCTGAATGATGAGTGCCCTCATCCCAGTCAACATAAAATAGTACATAGGTTCATGAAAAACTATGACAGAAATGGGATTTTCCCTCAAACTTAATATGTAACATATTCACCTTTGCAGTACAAATTTTCTTTCGTTAACTGGCTGGTCTTTAGTTTGAGGTTTATTAGGTCTAAAATACATTTTTTTTTAACCATGGGACTGAATGTGTGCCAATTTCAACTCTACATTTATTGAAAACCATCTCAAGAAAATGAGATTTCCTGGTATGTGGTTCATACAATATAGTTCTAAGTAAGAGTGTAGACATTCATTCTTGCTTTCTTTTTCTCTTGATTTTTTTTACCACTCCTCAAGAATCAGATCTTATCATATTTATGTTTTATACTTTAAATTGGAAAATCTTCGTACGTATTTGGTGACATCATTTTGCTTCGCTATAATCACTCTTATAAAAATATGCCTCAATTTTTTAAAGAAAGGGTTGGGTTTTTTTTAAAAAAAGTGAATTCTACTTTCAGAACATCCCTTTTGTTGTTTTAATTGATCCCTATAGATGGACAAAATCTACGAAAATCATGGATTGTAGTAGTCATTGCTACTGATCTGAGCCACAGGCTGCTGAAAAGGGGACATCTTGGCTCACTGCCAAGGCAGAACATACCAAAATGAACATTCATTTCACTGTTACGGCTCTGTAGTTTCTGGCTTTCTTCTGTTATAGATGAGCAGTCGGATCATATACTGCTGTAACAGGGGATAACTCAAGATAACAGATACACCGTCGCTGCTAAAACAGCATTCCACATTTGGGCAAAGACATAACGTTCTGAGTGTTGTAAAAGTGATTTTAAAAGCACTGTTGCTGTCCTGAAAAGTAATACGCATTTCTACCAGAATAAGCTCTAAAATAACCAATTATTGCAAGTTCCCAGCATGCTGGAAGAAGCTGGCCAGAAGAGAGGGAGGGGAGATTATTTTTTTTTAAGGTTTTGATTTTTTTTATACCCTGATTTCTCCCCAGTGGAGAACCAAACCAAGTTACACCCTTCTTCCCTTCAACTTTTTATCCTCCCCTCAACAATCCTGTGAAGTAGGTTAGGCTAAGAGAGAATATGACTGGACCAAAGTCACTCAATGAGCTTCCATGGCAGAATGGAGGTTCAAACCTGGATACATTGAACATCTGCTGAGCATCTTTACATTTTACAATCATTTCCCACCATTATTGTCTAATGCTTCTGCTACTTGGAGAAGTTGAGACTATTCATGTGAATGTAAAATCTAAGCATTTTGTACATTCAGCACACTCAAGGGGCAAGGTTTTTCTCCAGGAATGAGCCACAGGTGGAAGGGGCTAGAGGTTGACATCTGGTTTTTGTTTACGGCCTTTTTGGATGGTCACTACCAATTTTCCCCAATGGAACAGCTGGTTGCAACCCTATGCATGGAGAAAACTAACATCTCTGTTCAGGTGACCCATCTCTGTGTTGACTCACCACGCATGGAGGAGGAATGGGCATGGGCATGCTAGCCCTGCCTCCCACGTGATTGCCAAGTTGTCTGCACAATATGTATGCCCTCTCCCTGTGCTCAGTGATGCTACTTTCGAATGTTTCTAATCATGGGGAGGGTGTGGGTGTGTATGGGCACTTCCTCTGTGTGTTTGCATCATGTGGATGACCTGGTGACGCTCTGGTAGGCCCAGCATGTTCCTAACTCACAGGGTTATCTGTACTGGGCTAATGTGTCAAGGAGAAAATCTCAGCCTCACCATTTGGGTCTAGTTCTGTTGAAGACACTATTTATTTATTTATTTATTTGATTTTTACCCCACCCTCCCCGCTGAGCAGGCTCAGGGCGGCTTACATAAGAAACAGGGTGGCTTACATAAGAAACATACACTAGCTATTGTAAGTTTCTAAAAATCAATTTTAATCAATTCCCCATGTGATAATAGTTCCTGGTTCGATGGACAAAGGGAAGCCTGGACAGGAAGCACTTCCTGGGGATACAAGAGGGAAAGCCTAGAATGTATAGCTAGTTATGTTAAGCCTGTATGTTGAATAAGGCAGTGTTCTACTATCTGTTATGAGTAAGTGCTGGAGTCTCTCTAGAGAGTCTAATTGCCCAGCTAACAACATACCCTGTGGAAGGCATTTGGGGTGCAATTTCTTTTAAACAGAACTGGCTGGTCTTTTACAGTGCAAATTGCCTTTATTTGTTATGTGATACACCCAAACCTGTAATCAGCAAAGTTGCACAATTGGCAGTTTGCACAGCTTGTGATTCATTCCCAAATTGTCAAGAACCAGATGTTGAATTGAGATGATAATGATTTGTTGGGGGGGGGGGGTTAGAAAACTTTTCTATTGTAAAGCAGAATTGCTAAGAAAAACAATTGTGATTGATTAGGCTGAGAAAACTGCTAGTTGGCTGTGAGAATTAGGTTGATTAAATAATTACAAACTGCTATGAGATTTAGGGTATTCTTCTTTCCTATTCGCCTGCTTCAAGGGGAGGTAATGTAGCATCAGGAACGATTGGCTGAATAGTCTAATCGCACCCAAACCAGAGAATGTGCCATAATTATAAAGGGATGTTAATAAATTTTGTGAACACTGTGGATTCATTTGAAAGTTCACCCCCCCCCCGGTTTCTCCACATTTGGAATGAGGTGGTGGTCTTTTTTCTTGTCCTGATGATATTAATGAAATTCAATTAAAAATGTCACTATCTAAATGGATGCCTTTTTACATCATTTACATATAAATGGTATTAAAATGCCCTTAAATACTGTAAAGAGATGAACATTTTTGAAAAGCTGAAAATGATCTTTCCAACTATGCACAAAAACTAAGAAAAATACGTTTTTGGACATTGCTTTAAGGAGCTACTCTCATTGGAGGGCACCTGCTATGTCTGTTTTTGAGTAACTGCTCTGGGTATATGTTATGTACTGGGTTCACCGTGTGCGAGGCAAGGCCCGCACATGGCCAGGGAAAGAGCTCAAGCTTCGGACCTGAGACAGTAGCACAAGTGGATCCTAGCCTGCACCTATCAGAGGGCTGGGATCCGAGGAAGACCTATGGAACTCTGTTCCACTGTAAATAAACCTATCCCATGTGTGAGTGTGTTGGGTGGGGTTTGATCCCAAATATAAGCCGGCCTGTGAGCCAGTCTCCCCTTGTCATGTTCCTGAACCCTAAATAAAGTATGAGCTGATTTCACTCAATGATGCATTGGTCTCAGTACTTTACACTGGCGATGAGAATTGGATTCGAATGAACGAACAAGACGCAGCACCGTGCACCGCATCGTGCACCAACGACTCGAGCACCACACCCCGCACCGCTGACAATGATTCCAGCACCACATCACGCCCTGCTTCCCTGGTCACCGTGCCTCGCACTGCTCCGCAACCGAGCATCACGCTCTGCCCTGCTGACTCCGGGTCTGGCACTGCATCGTGCCCTGCTTCACTGATCACTGAACCTCGCCCCGTGCCCTGCACCGTGGATTCCAGGTCTGGCACCACACTGCACTCCACGTCCAGCCTCCTTCTGCCATGTGGAAACCGCAACATGGCTGCCGCTCAAGGTACCATCCCAGAATTTTATGCCACCCACCTCGAACAGTGGGAGACCGGGCTGGAGCGGCTGGAGAATTACCTCAAATTCCATGACATTGCGGAGGCAGGCAAGAAACGATCCTTGCTGATCAGTGCTTGTGGCATCGACACACTCTGACTCCTCAAACATCTGATCGCACCAAAGAAGATGAAGGAGGAGACTTTCAAGGTTTTGGTAAAAGTGCTGACCGATCACTTTGCGCTCAAATCGACAAAGATAGCTGAGTACATTGACTTCTTTGTGCGTGTCCAGGGCCCCAATGAAACCGCCACTGACTTCCTGGTGGGGCTTCACTGGGCAGCCACCTGTTGCAGGTTCCCCAGCCTCAGTGATACCCTGATGAACCAGTTCATTGTGGGTCTGAGGGAACCCAAGCTGTGCTGCAAGCTGGCCAGCCACAATGACCTGACACTGGACATGGCTCTAAAGGAAGCAGTGGCTTATGAGAAAGCGCATCAAGACCACCGCAGCTGAGCGGTCCACCTCACCACTACGGCTCGGACTTCCAATGTCTTGGACGAAGAGGAGGTTTTGCAGGTACACCACCCGCCGCATTGTGCCCAATGACCACAAGCATCGGCTGCTGCCTTGTCAGAAAAGTCCTCCATGTCCTGCGCCAGTTGTGGTGAGGCACATGAACACCAGACCTCCCATTTGCGAGATGCCATCTGCTGGAAATGTGGCAAGGAAGGCCACATCGCCTGCATCTGCCGCTCTCAAGGACTGTGCTGGGGGGCGTCTGTCCACCAGGAGTCAATGGATCTACACACCCTCACGATCCACAACCAGCAGCTCTAGATAAGGAACTTGCCCCCAGATGGCCCTGATAAGATGCATGTCACGGTATTGATTGAGGGGTCCCCATATAGAATGGAGCTCGACATGGGGCTGTCCTTTTCTATAATTTCCACAGATACCCTATGCCAGCTCTGCCCCAAAGGGGGACCCCCCTGCAAAGGCCATGGGGTTTGGCACTGAGGGATTTCCAGAAAAACCCGGTGGTAATTAAGGGCTGGGGCAAGTTCTGGGTGCAGTACAAAGACTTTAATGGACTGTTGGACTTGCTGATTGTAGAGGGATGGCTCATGAGCCTGCTGGGACTTTCTTGGTTCAAGCCATTGGGGTTTAAGGTGATGGGCATCAATCACGTCGCGCCCCTCACGTTTGTTTATGATGAGTTTCCGGGAGTGTTTGATGGCACTTTTGGGTGGTACTCTGGGCCCCTGGTCATGCTAGACCTTGACCCGACAGTGCGCCCCATTTGCTTGAAGGCCCGGCATCCCCGTTGGCACTGAAACCTAAAATCGAGGCTGAACTGGACCACCTCATGGAGCAGAGGGTGCTGGAACCCGTCACCCACGCTAGGTGGGAAACACCAATATTCACCCCAGTAAAGCCTAGCAGGGATGTAACGATTTGTGTGGATTATAAATGTACTCTTAACAGGTTGCTTCAGGACCACGCTTACCCAGTGCCAGTGATCAGCCAGGTCTTAGCTTCGCTGGCCAGGGCATGAGTCTTTGGAAAATTAGACTTGGCCCAGGTGTACCAACAGCTGCCGGTAGATGCTGCCACTGCTGAGGCACAAACCATAGTGACCCATAAGGGTGCCTTCAAGGTGATGCGGTTAGAGTTTGGGGTGGGCGTGGCCCCGGGCATTTCTCAAAGTTTTATGGATTGTCTCCTTAAAGGCATCCCAGGAATCCAGCCGTTTCTAGACAATGTGCTGATCGCCGCCCCCAACCCTGAGACATTTGTTTTTTTTTTTTTTGCAAAAACCCTCCTAAAAAGGAGAGAATTTTATTCTTTTTATATAAAGAAAGAGGTAGGGTATATAGAGGGACTAAGAAAAGGGCAGAGTGAGTATCCTGTTAATGGAGGTTAGTTTAAGTTAGTATAGATACCTTTTTTGACGGTCACCGTGGTCTAAAAGTCTTCTTTTTAAGTTAACAAAATTCCAAAATAACTCTGTTAATCAGGTTAGTAATGTCCTTTGGGGTTAATTATTAATCAACTCTTTTCGGACGTTTCCCGAACAGTCATTTCTTTGGTTGTCTTCCTTTGGTGTCTCTCAAGTTATACGATGGGCCCTCTTTAGTTTTTACACCTCCCGCTCCGGCACCTCCCTCCTCTGGACCGCTGTCATCTTCGCTACTTGTCCAAGTTGCGAGAGCTGCATCTTCCTCTAAGCTGGCGTGCCTCTTCAGGAACTCTTGTGCTTTGAAGATGGAGTCAATCTTTTCTCTTTTATCCTTGTACTTAAACACTAGGCCTTCCGGGAAAGTCCATCTGTATGTAATCTGATGCTTTTGTAGAAAATTGGTCAATCCTTTATACGCTTTTCTCTTCATCCGGATTTCATATGGCACATCTTTCAAAGTTCTGATAGTCTGTTCTCCAATTTTCAAGGGCACCGCTGAAACTGCACGCAGAATTTGATCTCTAGTACTCTGTTTAACAAACTTGACCACCACTTCTGCTGGCAGGTTATTTTTCTTTGTAAAGGTGGAATAGACCCTATAGACCCTATCCATCTCTTCTTTTAATTCACGCTGATCCCTGCCAGTTACTGGTGCCAAGGCGTTTGCTAGTATTGATCTGAGATCTTCATTTTCCTCTTCTTTAATGCCCTGAAAACGAAGCATCAGATTCGATTTCTCCATTTGAAGCATCAAAATCCTTTTTTCTTGCTCATCCTGATGTTTTTCTAACTTGTTGACCTTTTTCTTAACTTTTCCGATGTCTTCCGTCGAGACCAAGCACTTTTGCGCAATGTCCTCCATCTTCTTAGACGTTTCTGTCAGTTGCTTTTGTTGGCTGCTGAGGACACCTTCCATATTAGTTAAAGTTTCGCTGATTTTCTGTATTTGGACCAGCAGAGGGTGCAGTAACTCGCTTGTCTGTTGACTGACAGCAGGCTCTGGGGGGATTACCCGGACCGGAAGTCCCGCCTCCCTTCTTTTCCGGTTTGAGAGGGACCTTCTTCATGGCCGACATCTGTTTTATTTGTTTACTTATTAAAAGGTCGCGAAACGTCCCTCAGGAGACCCGCTTACTCTCAAATTTCAGTAGCACCCCAAAGGTATTTTCCTCAACCCTTCTTTCCTTATAACCCCCTTCGCTTTCTTTTAAAAGTCCCGCTTCTCACTGGGGGGGGATTCCCCCTCCTCCCAAACGCTCATTCGCTCAAGGGGAAAGGATTCGGGTTTTCGCTTCAAAATTAGACCTTCGACTCACGGTTCACCGCCGATTTTCCTTTTACTTGAATTCATATCGCTGTTCCTCACTCCTGGAAGTCGGTGGTGCTGCTAAGTCCCATTACGGGCACAACGCAGCGGAGCCGATTGGGGCGGGGAGAAAGCCTCAATTTCCCGGCTGTCTGCCGGCAAAGAGGCTACTCCCCAAAGCGCCCCGGTTCGGAGCCTTTACCTAAGGCTCACTAGGGTCTTTCGCACATGCGAAGACCCCCCTGACTGCGTGTGGGCTAGCCGCCTCCGGGAGCGTCCCGAGACGCGGCCGCCATTCGCAACGCCGAAACCGAAACCGAAACCAACCCTGAGACATTTGTGACCCGACTCCAGGCAGTGCTCCAACACTTTGATGCAGCAGGACTCAAGGTCAAGTGGGAAAAATGGCTCCTGGGGGTGCCATGGGTGGAGTTCCTGGGGTTTGCGTTAGATGTCCAGGGAATCCATCCCACGGGTGACAAGATTAAGGCCATCGTGCAGGCGCCCCTGCCCTCATCCAAAACAGAGCTCCACGCTTTCCTTGGACTGTTAAATTTTTATCATTCTTTTTTACCCCACAAAGCTGCCATGGCTGAGCCTCTTCATCGCCTTATGGACAAGGAGGCACCCTGGGTCTGGGGCCCCATGCAGGCAGCCGTGTTCTGGGCGGTGAAAGAATTGTTGACATCCAGTGCTGTACTTGCCCACTTTGATGAGTCTTTGCCAGTGGTGCTCATGTGCAACGCATCTCCCTATGGGGTGGGAGTGGTCCTGGGGCACCGACTGGTGGATGGGCACGAGGTACCAGTGGCATATTATTCTAGGATGTTGTCGGTGCCGGAGTGCAATTACGTGCAAATCGATAAAGAGGCACTTGCTTTATAGATGCCCCAAATTTTATAGAACAAAAATTACCCTTGAAGTGTAAAGAGTGGGAAAAGCTGTATAGACTTTCATGTCACAGAAATGCTTGCTATGAGAACTTCACAATTAATAACACATAAGCATATGCCCTTCCAGCAGAAGGAATTGGGGCCAACTGATCTCCAAGTTTCTCAGTCTCCCAAAGGCAACAGTCTGGGATATTAAATTTAATTGTTCCTCACATGCATTCCTATTTATTGTTTGTGTATTGTCTCAAAACGGCACTGTGAGCTTGCAAGAGAAGAAAACATGCCACTCACAAAATAACCAGATGCCAAAAAATGTTAAGCACCTCTGGGTAGCCCCAGCAGAACAGATGCTTGGGGAAGAAGAATCCCCTGGCTTCATTGTCGACTTCTCTGGGAGAGCGACATGATTGTATAAGGTTGGAAGTGGTTTCAGTTCTCTCCTTCTGGCTTTTTCAACAGTACAATCTGCCAGTGTGGTGTAGTGGTTCAGAGCAGTGGACTCTAATTTGAGGAACTGGGTTTGATTCCCCACTCCTCCATGGGAAACCTGCTGAGTGACCTTAGGCCAGTCACAGTTCTCTCAGAACTCTTTCAGCCCCACCTACCTCACAAGGTGTCTGTTGTGGGGTGAAAAAGGGAAGGAGATTGTAAGCCACTTTGAGATTCCTGGAGATAAAGAAAAGTGGGGTATAAAAAAACAATTCTTCATTTTTTTAAATTTTGATTTTCACACCATTCTGTTTCCTTCCAGCAAAATTACACCATAAGTCATACACATTCTCAACATATTTGAGCATCAATGAATTATTTATATTTATTTGTACCCTGGCGTTTCCCCCAATGGGAACCCAAAGTGACTTACCACAGCATTCTCCTCTCTGTTCTATCTTCACAACAACTCTATGAGGTATGTTAAGCTGAGAGATTTTGACTGGCCTCGTTTACCTAGAGAACTTCCATGGCAAAGTGGGGATTCAACCCCAAGTCTGCTAGATCCTGATCCAGCACTCCCAGCACAAGACCATGCTGGCTCAACATTGGACATTACACATTTGAAACAGAAAAGTTTATTTGGAGATCTGCAAACATTCCCCTTAAACAAAACAATGATGTTTCAGGAAAGTTTTATGAGGTGTGAATTTGTCCTATGTTAGAAGATGCATTCAAGCTCAAATAATTATAATAAAAAGAACAACTCGCAATACTTCTATGTAGGCAAAATACATACATTTAGACCAGCATGGTTTTTACTGATCCAAGAAAGTAGATAGAACATGCTCCACCCCAGTACCAAGTATTCAACTGTGTCTAGTTCTCCCTTCACTGCTGGCAATGAAAGACACACACATACCCCGCTGAGGGGTGCATTAACAATCACCTTCACTGCTCAAGTAATACTTGGTTTCAGGATAGATTCAGGCAGGTAGCTGGTTTGCTCTGAAGCAATAGAACAAAGCCGGAGTCTCGTGGTACCTTTAAATGGCTGTTGCAGGAGGCAGAGCCAGCCACAAAATGGCTGCCACAGTCACACAGCGAAGATCCTTGTGCTCCGGTGGCAGCTGTTGCCAAAGCAACCTTAAAAAAAAATCTGTGTGGCCAATCAAGTCTTTAATAGCTGATCAGAAACCTTGCTGGGCAAAACCTCCACCTGGACCTGCCCACTTGGTAGGCTCCAGGAAAGGTGTCGGGGTTGCCATGGTGCCCACAGGCATCATGTTAGGGAGCACCACTCCACAGACAAAGAGATGTGGGCTTGAGAAGCTGAGCAAAATAGATTCAGCTTTGAAATGACACAACTTATTTTCCCCCTCCCTCATCACCGATTCCTATAGTTCTCCTTAATGATGTTGCAATATTTTCAAATACAGTAATATGAGCAGAAATCAGACTCACCCCGTTCACAATGCCTGTATCTTTTAAATTAAGCTCAATATGCCATTTTAATTTATCAAAGGGGTTGGGCAGATAGTGATCAGTGAGAGCTGTTGGAAAACCACAGAAGAAGATGGTGCATGTGCAAATATTTGCAATAGAATCCAGTGCTCAATAACAAGTGCTCAATAACAAGTGAACATTTTTTGTGCACTTGATGGGACCTGAAACATGCTCAGAACTCCATGAACTGAAACTCCCTGGCAGCAGTGTGAGAATACCCAAATTATTTCCTGTTCAGAATCCTTGATGGATGCACTTGACTTTGGAACCAGGCAGGCAAAATGGGAAAGTCTGAATTGCTAGAGAGACTAGCCATGTAGCTTTCCACAAGCAAAACTGATTCATCCAAGGAAAATGTGTCTGCTAAAATTATATAAGCTTTATGTTGAGCAGATTGTGACCTGGTGAGGGGATATAATGACACAGTGACAAACACTGTATTGGATAAAATGCGCCTTTCTTCTGGTGAAAAAGGAAGAAAAGGTCCCTTTTGAGGAACAAATGTGCTACATGTGGGATCACGGTGTGTGTATGTAAAGTGCCATCAAGCCTCAGCTAACTTATGGCAACCCCAGCAAGGGTCTTTCAAGGCAAGTGAGAAGCAGAAGTGGTTTGCCATGGCCTTCCTTGGTGGTCTCCCTTCCAAGTACCGACCCTGCTTAGCTTCCAAGATCTTGTGAGATCAGCTACACCATGCCGCCTTCCCTCCCTGGGATCATGGTACATACATGTATAGAAGTTACATGAGACTAGGGTTGCCAACCTCCAGGTGGTAGCTGGAGATCCCCTGGAAATACAACTGGTCTCCAGATGACAGAGGTAAGTTCCCCTGAAGAAAATGGCTGTTTTGGACATTGGCCTCTTTGACATTATATCCTGCTGAAGTCCCTTCCCTCCCCTCCCCTCCCCTCCCCTCCCCTCCCCACACCCAGGCTCCACCCCCAAATCTCCAGGTGCTTCCCAGCCCAGAGCTGGAAACCCTGAGTGAGACAAGGGGTATAGTAGGCAGGAGAATTGGGTGAGATTGAGTGAAAAGCTGGCTGGATCCAACCCATTTCCGACAGAATTCCAAACAATTGCGAGTGCTCGATAATAAGCAAACATTTTTTGAAGATTCGAGGTTACTGCTCGCAACCTCCAACTCAAGCATAGGGATGACCGAACATCAGTAGTTGTCTGAACACAAGAGGCTTAGTGCAAAAATACATAAAGCTGAATCACTCCCATAAATGTACTTTCCAGCAAAGCAAATCATTTTGTGAAGAAAAAAAATAAAAATTAGCCTAAGCTTCAGTGACACAGTCACTTGCTATCTGATCCTCAAGTGCAGGTCCATTGAAACAAATGGGGTTTGTGCCAGCAGAGGACATTGAGGATCAGGGCTGTTAGGAGAATGCTTTTATCTTTTAGAATATATTTCCTTCTTTCTTAAACCATGGGAAGAAGTCCTTTTTTCCCCTTTGCCCTTGCCAAAACCACAGAAGAGAACAAGCATCAGTAAGTGATTAACACTGTCTGTCTTGCCTGATTATTTTCAACAACTGTAAGGTAGATGTCTAGGATAGAAGCTGAACTTGCTCAGTGAACCTTCTTGACAACAGTAATGTTTACGTCTTCTAATCCAAAGAGGAGTTTGAGGAAACGGCAATGCCGAGAAATGTCTTCTGACTTATTGACTGTTAGGAAGCCAACAAAGCTACACAATATGCATATTTGTCTGTCAGACTGTATGTTGACTCCCAAAGAAATGGAGGAGGATGACTGGGGGGAAAAAGCAGGGAAAAGTCACTGAAAATGTACTTGGAACAGATGATCTTTTCAACAGGAGAAAAATACAGCCATATGGGAAAAGGCTTGCTGGAGACCACAAAGAGGCATTTGAAGTGCAAGCAGAACACAACTGCCTGGATCCAGCCAAGAAGACTTGTTCAGATGTCAAGATTGCAGGCAGATGTGCGGCGGTTGGAAAGCAAGTGTGGTATAAGTACGTATTCTAGTAGATTATCATTCAAAAATGTATATCCGTTCCTTCAGGTGGTCTCCAAGATAGTTTATAAATTGCTCTGAATATTATTGTCTTTAGTGTTAGTGCATGGTGGCCTTCCAAATGTCAATATTTCACTTCAGAAGAATTCAATAGAAACCCTTTGCTGTGTGCCTGACATCACCGTGGTAACAGGGCTAAGAGCAAAGTGGCCCCCACAGAAACACCTAGTGTTGCCAACTCCAGGTTCAAAAATTCCTGGAGATTCCTGGAGATTTGGGTGTGGAGGGAAGGATTAGTGGAGAAGAGATAACTCAGTCAGGTCTAATGCCAGGCAGTCCACCCTCCAAAGCAGCCATTGTCTCCAGAGGAAATTATCTCTGTCGTCTGGAGATCAACTTTAATTCCAGGAGATCTCCAGGCCCCACCTGGCGGTTGGCAACCCTGGAAACACCCACCCTAAACGAGAGTTATTAAGAGGAATTCTCTTAATTCCTCTTTACTCAATTTCTCCCTGATATCCTACAGTATGCTTCTTTCCCTCTTTTTGGAGAGAATTTGGAGTCAGTTTTTATTCAATTCTTTGCTCAAAAGAGAAATTTGAAGAGAGGAGGGGATAGCAAGGGACGTTCTACAAAATTTCAGAATTTCATTTTGTCAGTGCTCTGACACAGGCAGCATCTTCCCAAATCTCCCTAACCCTCCCTCCCCCCCGTCCCATGTCATGTGCAATATAAAAACAACACCGACACGCATCTGGAGTCCCACTCCCCATTACAACATGTTACTCTGGTTTGAGTTCAAATGCTGTTCAGATCTTCCCACAGAGAGCTGGCTCAAAGGCAACTACTGATTAGTCAGCAGTTGGCTCTTGTGGCAGCAGAAACACAATACAGTAAACATCTTCAAACAATACAAGAACAGCAAAATCCAAACCAGTTCTGCAAAGTCAGAACTTCCATAAAGTCACAACATTTGCTGTTTCCAGACTGAAAGCCTTCTTAAATATGCTCCGCACATCTTTGAAATGTCCTCTGAGGACACAGCCAGTGGCTCAATGAACTAGCGCCAATATGGTACCATGGTTAGAGCCTCAAATGGTTCCTAACTGTTGGGCTCAAATCACCATAATCTGGCAGTGTAATCGTATGTAGTGTGGGTGAACTTGGGACTGTCACTGTCTCAGCCTAACCTATTTTACAGGGTACCTGAGAAGACTAAATGGAGAGGGGAGATGTTATCCTCATTTCTTTGGAGGAATCGTTGGGTTAATAGCATACTTGATTAGTTAGGTCAGTCGTCATGGGCAAGGAATTATGAAGAGAATTTGCCTTCAGATGAAGAAGGATCATCTCTCAAGAACTTATTTTGAAGATCCAAAGGAGAAGGCTTTTTTGTTGAGGGTTTTGAAGGCCAAGATAGTACTTAGAACTGGGCTAGGAAACAGAGCGCTCCTACAGCTATCTAAGCACACATATCACATCTGCTTTCCTCAGCTGACAACTATCTTCTGGACTAGTGAGTTCTCAATATTTTTGAAAGTAGCCCCATCTGGATCTATAATGATCCAGTCTAGAGGTCACCCAGACCTATAATGCAAAAACAAGTATTGTGCCTGTATTAGCATTTATCATTATTTGAGAGGACATATGAAGAACACGTGCCTAGGGATGATTCTTAGGTCAGGCACCTGGAGGGACTGCCTCCTCCAGTTTGAACTCATCATTTAGGATCTTCTTCTGGAGCCCTGTTCTCTGTGCCTCTGCCTTCAAAGGTGAGGCAAGCGGCAACCAGAAATGGGACTCTTTAGCAATGTTCCCTCTAAACTGTGGAGTCTTGTGAGCAAAAATTCTACTTTGTGAGCTACTGGCATGAAAGTGTGAGCAAGTGATTTGGCTCCTGCATAAATTAGTTTGCTCCGGAGCCATCCTTCCTGAGCGAAGATGAAAATGTGTGAGCTGGAGGCTAAAAATCTGTGAGCTAGCTCACACTAACTCAGCTTAGAGGGAACACTGCTCTTTAGTGCCTTTGGAGACTCCTTGAGGCTTGCCTGGTGCCTGCCAACTTTATTGTTCTTTAGGCACCAGGCCAACACATTTCTCTTTATCCAGGCTTTTAACAGAAGGGTTCCAATTCATTAGCTGTTGGTTTCTAGCCCCAGAACTGTTTATAGTTATAATCTAATGCTCCTGAATGTTGTTTTATGCTGTTTTTATGCCCCTTTGGTTGTTTCTGTGGCTTGTTTTGTCATTCATAATTCTTATGTTGATCTTTAAAAATGATTTTATTGTTGTCAGACCCTCCTGAAAGGAAACATATACATTTTCTAAAGGCATCAATCCTGAATTTCTCCCTGGTAGAAATTCTCTTTGGATTATACCAATCCAGTCAAAGCTACCTGTGTTTTCCAATGTATTTTTTCTGCCATTTTCTAATGGTGTATTCCTAGGTTTGGTTGGCCAGGAGGGGTATAAATACTGGGTTGGACCCACTATTTTCACAAGCAGAAATGCAAGAAAAAGACCATAGTAGTTTCTAGCACTAAGTCAAAGTTGTTTTCCCGCTTACATTCCCACTTATGCAAGATCTTGTGCGACCAATTTGGGCAGTATAATATACTAGGAATAAGGCCTGTTGTGGAAATAAATACAATGAGCTCTAGAAAGAGGCTCTGAGAGGGTGCCCTGGCCTTGGGCACTCAGTGTCAATTTGTTGTGGTGACCTAAGCAGGGTATAATGACACAGAGTCTACCATGTTCTCCGGGGGAGAGAGAGAGAGAGCGCCATTTTCAGTTTATTCTGAGAGGAAAGTGGCCAAGTTGGCAGTGGGTGGGGGAGGGTATTATGCTGAAAGTCCTTTGTTTTTTTACTGACAGAAAACAGCCACTGAGGGGACAGTTAGTCACAGTTAGTCCCACACAGGAGCCAAGAGAAGTTTCTTCCTCAGGAGAGAGTCCGGCTTTCCAGGAGCCGCAGCCCGTTTCCTCTAGGCCAGACCCTCCCTGGCGCTGCTGCTGCTGCTGAAGGAAGGCAAGGGAGCCTTTGAAAGGTGCTGGGCAGCCTTCTCTGCAGTGCAGCCTGCTGAGCTATTGCCCTGATGAAGCGCCGGCCTTGTGGCCGAGGGAGGGGAACCACAAGGGGCAGCAAAGGTGAGTGCTTCTCCTTCTTGCCAGCGCTCGCTAGGTCTGCCTCCTTCTCCCCCATGGAGGAGTTGTCGCTCCCTCGGCGGAACGTCCATCCCTTTCACTGGCTCCCTCCAGACTGAGGGTGAAGTGCTGTGCTGCTTGTGTGGGCAGGACTCAGCCCATGCAGCCAATGGATAGCGTAAGCTGGGTAAGCCTCTGAATGACCGGCCAGGGAGCAAATTGATTTTGGAGCTAGTGGAATGTTCTGGAATGTGCCACCACCAACAGAGAATTATAATATAGAGAGATAGAGAAGAAAGCACTAGTTTTGTACAGGAATTTGTGCAAGTGGAACTACATCAAGTCCATTTATATTTCCATTCACACATTGCTGGATTCAAGCTGTTGGATATTTATTTACTAGATTTTTTAGTCACTGAAGCTGACTTACAACACTTAAACCATTGTCATAATAAATAAGTTAAAACCCAACAAAATGGACGTGTATTTATAATTATGAAGAGGTGCTATTGAAATAGGGATTACAACATACATTGGATACATATGCCAAACCTACAAACCCTGCATCAATAAGCAGTTTGTATGTGCATCCACACAAAGTTCACAGACATTGCAGTGGAACCTTGGAAGCGTGCTGAATGGAGTGCTTGATGCAGTAAAACTTTGGAACAAGAACAAAGCGGAACAAATGACGTTCCTCCCACCCTACACATATCTCATTTCTGCAAAGGAAATGGACGAGCTCCCATTTTCACTAATAATGATGTGCAGGGATATTAGATTTTTTTACCTATCCTTCCCCAAGTTGATATATAGGGTCCAATTTGCCCTTTTAACAACCTGAGTAAGTATGTGAATACTCTAACCACTATATCACAGTGACTCCAAATAGGACACCTTAGCAAACAAAATGGCCTTGCCGTGCCCCCTGAAGTTTTCTAAGGATGATTCCTTCTGTCACTTCCTCAGGGAGCCTGCTCCACAAGCTGAGAGCCACTAGAAAAAACAGCTGTGCTCTAGAATGTGCCAAACAGGCCACCTTTAGTGAAGAAACAGACAGAGGACTGTAATTCGTGCACGAGGACAAATGGGAAGAGCTGGTCCTTCAGATATGTAGGTCCAGACCATGAAGTATTTTCAGACACTCTGTATGTGTCGTGGTGGAAAATGCCACCAAGTCGCAGCCAACTTATGGCAACCCTGTAAGTCAGGTGTTATGTCCGCGGACCACCACTAGGTGCCAGCGGCAGGCAACCCGAGCTTGGTTCCAAAGACAATAGGGGCCAAGGATCCAAACTCTCCAAGGAGGCACATATAGGAACTGTGGCGGAAAGTTTAAACCCTCCAATGGGACCTGTGGGTGGATCTCAGGGACTGTATATAGTTGGCCGTTCCAGCCGGTTGTTTGTTATGTGGTGTGTACCAAGAAACCATGAGCTGTTAATCATGCAGCATCCAGCTTCTCCATGCATCGAACCCAGTGCACAACATCAGGGGTGTCAAACATAAGGCCTGGGGGCTGGAACTGGCCTGTCCAGGGCTGCTATGCGGCCTGTGAGCAACTGGTGCAAGGGAAGGAACAGGAGGCTGCTCAGGGGTGGGTGGGTGGAGCCACTCCGATTGTGGCTTCAGTACAGCAGAACAACCTCGTCTGCAGCAGTCAAGCAGATCCCCTTCACTTCAGGGACAACCTCTCTGGTAAGTTGGGAGCCACTGCAGCTGCATTCATACCTCTCCACTTGGCCTGCAGCTCTGGGGATGCTGTCTGGTATGGCCTCAGGGATCAGCATTTGCATGTGCAGGGCTATTTTGGGGCAGGAACACACAGGAATGGAGTTCCGGCTGTCTCCCAAGTTGGCCACGCCCAGCAGGAACTCATTAGCATAATAGGCCACACCCAATAGCAGAAACTCATTAGGATTGGCTACATTAGGGGTGTGTGGCCTAACATGCAAAAGAGTTCCTGCTACAAAAAAAAGCCCTGGGTTTTGACAACAAACAAGGTAAACAGAATAAGAAGCAAAAGGTAGGTGTGGCTGGATGACCACACTTCTGGTAACATGGGGGTGTGGCCTAACATGTTAATGAGTTTATGCGGTTGGGTGTGGCCTATTATGCTAATGAGTTCCTGCTGGGCTTCTTCTACATCCCCCCCCCATGCATGTGTGTGTGTGCGTGCATATGATCCTCTCCTGGGGCATGGGAGCATCTGCCTAGCGCTGCACTCCTGGGTCTCCAGCCCATCCTTGGGGGGTTTCCTCTGCACCCAAGGAGTCTTGCAGTGAAGACGCACCAGCTCAGAGCTTACCACTTGCTGTCCTTTATAAAATTTATATCTCTGGTACCTGACATAATGTTCTATGGCATACATGGCCTGGCCTGACAAAGTGACATTTATGTCAGATTCGGCCCTCATAACAAATGAGTTTGACACCTCTGTTAGGGTTTTCAAGGGCAAAAGAGGAAAAGAAAGGGTTTGCCATTGCCTGCCTCTACATAGCAACCTTGGCCTTCCTTGGTGGTCTCCCATCCAAGTCATAACTAGGGCTGACCTTGCTTAGCTGAGGAGATCAGGCTGAGATCTGAGGAGACTGGGCAAGCCTGGGCCATCCAGGTCAGGGCGGGTATGTGACTCACTCCAGACTAATTCAGGCTAAATGCAAGCATATGTCTTGAGAGCCAACAAGATGCCCACTACAATAATGCTGCAAGTGACGGACAACCTCATGCAAAGAAGTCTGTGGTACTGCGAAAGGGATGCTTCATGTCTGGTCTTGTGGAGCAGGCTAGACGGTGTTCTCAAATATGGCTTGAGTCACTCCCACGCCTCTCAGTTAATCAGCAGGCATATCAATCCAGTCCCAAATCCTGTCTAAATGTCAGTCACTGATATTATCTTTGAAAATAATGTGCTGGAGCAGTCAGCAAAAGGTTCCTCCATTCCACTTAAACAATTAAACAGACTTTCCATCACCGTCTGAGCTGGAAACAGGAATGTAGTCGCACCAACCAAAACTATTTGCGCTGCTCACTGAATGGTATCAGTGGAACATATGGAAAAATATTAACAGCAAATAAGCACTTGGGTTAATTTATTGTCACGTTTTCAGTGTAATTTAGGGATTTCTGACTAAATGTCAGTTAGATTAATATCACATGTTAGCAGCCAAAAGTTACAAATGTTAAGCCAGACCATTCAACTTTTTCCATAGTATAACAAACTTCTTGACTCCCCAGATCGCAGGGTGTGTGCCTGATTCTAGGTCCTAGTTTGGATCCAATTGACACTTCTGGGGATGGAAGGATTTTCACCCACAGAATGCAGCTTTTGCATCTCCCTTCCCCTTTTGCTCCTCCTGGGGAACAGGGAACCCCTCAGGAGCAGCATTTGGAGTGCCATATTGGGCTGCAACAGGAGGGAAGGGGAGAAAAACCATTCTGGAGGGCAGAAGGATTTTGCCCATGCTTTGTTGGCTCAATTTCCACCTCAAGGCTTCAAAGGAACAGGAACAGCTGTCTTCAAACTACATTTTACAAAAGTGAGGCATCATCACCAGGGATAACTTATTCTAGGGTGATAAATATGTATGCTAGGTGCCACCATGTTGCAACCAATTTAAGGTGACCCCAGCAAGGGGCTTTCAAGCAGAGGTGGTTTGCCATTGCCTTTCTTCTTCTGCAGAGTCTTCCTTGATAGTGTCCCTTCCAACTACCAACCCTATTTAGCTTCTGAGATCTGACAACATCAGGCTATACCATTGGCAGGCTTAGGGATGGGCATGAACCAACTCACAAACTAAAGTTTGTGATTAATTTTGGCCGGTTTGTGGTTCGTGAAGTGAAGTCGACCGGCGTGAACTTTTCATGAACTTTCAAGTTATTCATGGAGGTTTGTGCCAGGTGATGAATAGATACATTTCCAGACTGTCTCTCCTCAAACAAAATGTTTACCAAACTTAAAACAAAGGAGGGGGTGGTGAAATTCTCCAGCCTTGGAAGCACCATTGTCAGTTTCAAACTAGTCATGTCAGTTTCAAGAAGGGTTTTCCTTCCCTTTTGTCAGCCTTGGTTTGTGCACAGAGCTTGCAAAATTCCACCCACACTTGTGTGGATTTATGATTCTGTGCCTTGAGATCAGTCCTTTTAAGCCTACAGAGCCAATGGAACTGGGTTGTGCTGGGCACTCTGTGATTGCACTGATATTGCTGGGCACTCTATACATTGAACTCGTTCTGCTGGGTTTGCAAAAATGCCCCCCACTTGGATTGTGATTGAGCTGGCATTGCCACATTGACAGTTGCTCAGTGGTTGCTGCTTGGCCTGACCCTAATGTGTCCTCCATCCATGGCAGGAGAGAGGAAAGGAGGGGTAGACTGGGAGGCCAAAGTAACCTTGGAAAGAGTCTCCCCCTGCCTTTTAATGACAGGAACCAAGAGTTGAAGGACAGCAATATTGTTGCAGTTGCCTATCAACTGCCACAATGGCCACTTAGATCCTGTTTCTTAAAGATAAGAGGTACTGCTTCTATTATTTGAGGTTCTTTTTAACCCTCCAGTTTTGGGGTTTTTTTCCAATTCAGTTTGATTTATTATGATCAAAGATCAGGAAATACCTTAAAACATTTTTTTAGATTTCAGGGGTTTTTTCCTGCAAACCCTGTCTGTTTATGATCCCAATCTCTGGATTTAAGTATCTACAAATGGGCACACATTGAGAATTAGGTATATTGATGCTGCAGCAGCTAGAAACTGGCTTGGGGAGGGGAGCAAAGAGATACACTACTTCTGTTCCATCTTTCCAGAAGCCATTTCATCTTTCCAGAAGAACTTGTAAGCAGAATGTGTTGCTTGATCAATATTTATATCCATTTTAATCTAATCCCCATTCCAGTATTGACTCAAATATCTTCATTTATGAGATTTATAGGATTAGATTCAGGCTAAATTTCTGCTGAGGGAAGGTGTAATCTCCACCTGTTCCCCCTTCTTGTGGCAGCCCCCCCCCCAATTGTTCTTCATGACATTCCCGAAGGCCCCTGGTCCCATTGGACAGCATTTTAGAAATATCAGTGCGTGGCAGTGGGGTGGGGACAGGAAAATCACTGTGGGGAAGCATGTCCATCAGTGAACAATTTAGTTGGGATTTCTCCCTTTTTCTGATAACCACGCTGACAACTGTGAAAGAAATCCTTACACTTAAACTTTTTTTGAGGGGGGGGGATGTGTATTTGGAATTTGTAGACAAAAGGTTTCTATTATCTGCACCTTGGTGAGACGTGAAATATAACCCAAATCCTTTTGTTCAATTAACATGGCTTCCTAGTGAACAATGAAATCTCTTGTCTCAAGCATATCACTGTGTGCGCATTTGAATTAAGGGTAATATTTTCCCTAAAAGCCTATCAGTGAGTATGAGCAGAAAAACAGATCTGTAGATATACATGCTTTGGACAAATGTTAAACCCCTATGTATATTGTTTTTAGATAATGCTGTAATAACATCTTTCAAAGAACAGGAAACGTAGCTTCTGTAGACTGCAACTTCTCTAAGTGAAGATCTGAAATGAATATACCACAGAAGCCCTCACTGGCATACAATACAGGGTATGTAGCATGTAACTACTGCTTATAGTGTAGAAAGCATTCTTTGGGTATGGAAAGCAACATCTCTTTGGTATCAAGTATATAATTTTCTTTGGTGTAAGATTCTCAGAGACATAGGCCTAGCTGCTGGCCTTGGCTTTCATGGAAGAACGAAACCATGGTTCTCTGTTGGGTTGACCTTTGTTGGGCTGACCTTGAGCACAATTTTGATGCTTTCATTGGTGCAAAATACAATGGCCAGATTACTCACTTCTCTGAGTTTTCAGGAACAAAGCTCTAAAATTCTAAAAGCTGTTTATTGGCTTCTGGGCAAAATTCAAAGTGCTAGCCCTGGGCTTCAAACCTGGCTGAGCCCATCAGCACTCCTGGAGTCTGAAAGCCGATAGTCGGTGCACTGCCATCACAAAATGGTTGCCATGGGGGAATCATAGAATACTGGGGGTTTCTGAGCACAGCATCATCTTATGGTGAAGGCAGCTGTTTTTCTGTTGCAGTGCCTTGTTTCTGGGTGTTTCCCCACAGAAATTCACCTGGCACCAAGTTTGCCTATTTCACAAACAGGGTGCTGCAGTTTGCGCTTCCTGAAGTTTCTGGGTTATTTTCAAGGGCAACCCCATATAGAGCATGTTACCATAGCATAGATCAATATAGCCAGGCTAGCTATGTCCAAGAAGGGAGCCAGTATCCATGCTGGATATAGTTGGAAAGATGCACTCTTTGCTACTGTACCATCTTGTTTCTTCAGTAAAAGAGCAGGGTACAGTAGAACCCCTCCTCTCATCTATTAGTTGAATGCAACACCGATAGTCTCATCCCATAAAAGTGGAAGAGATAACACTGTCAAGCCTTGACAACTATCTGTCTTGTCTGGATTCAGCTTCAGATGATTCTCTGTCACTTCTTTGACCACAGTATATTGGACCACATTGGCCTTGGGCATGGCTACTCCCCTTTCCTTTGGCCACCCGAACTTTGAAGAAAACAGAGTTTTCTTTTTCCAAACAGGAGGTCAGTTTAGTCTAGTGGGTAGAATGTGGGATTTGTATCAGTAAGATGTTGTTTCAGCTCCTACTCACCCATGAAGTTCCCAGAGTCAGTCTAACCTGATTGCTGTGAGAAGTAGGCCTCCCATGTACCTACTTAGTAGGGCTGCCAGAATTACAGCTGGTCTCCAGTTTCCAAAGATTAGTTTCCCTGGAGAAAATAGCTGCTCTGGAAGGTAGCCTGTATAGTCTTATAACCCACTGAGGTCCCTCCTGCCCTCAAACCTTGCCCTCCCCAGGCTCCAGTGTTCCCTCTAAGCTAGCCCACTTCACTAGGAAGTTTTTTTAGCTTCCGGCTCACATTTTTGTCTTAGCTCAGCAAGGATGGCTCCAGAGCAAACTAATTTATGCAGTAGCCAAAGCGCTCACTCACAACTTTAATGCCAGTAGCTCACAAAGTAGAGTTTTTGTTCACAAGACTCCACAGCTGAGAGGGAGCATTGCCAGGCTCCACCCCCCAAACCTCTAGGTATTTCCCAACCCAGAGCTGGCAACCCTACTGTTCCCCAACAGCAGCCCCAATTTTGCATCCCCTGGGCATTGAGATGCAGGAGTAAAATGGCATCCAGGCACATTACTTAGGAATTTCCCATCTCTATGGAAAATGCCACGAAGGCTATGGGAAACAGCCTAGAGTGTCTCCTAGAAGTGACATCACAGTTCCCCCAAACTCTCCCACCCCAAAATCTCCCAGCATTTTCTGAGGCAATGTTGGTAGCCCTGGGATAAAATGATAGGCACATCCCCCATATACATCCGTCTTGAAGTGTTTATTAGATGGTCAGTACAGAAATAATTAAATTATAGTGCAATTCAAAGCCGAGGTCTACTGTTCTAAGCCCCTTCACTTCAATGAATTTAGGAGGCTGTAACTCTGATTAAGATTGCACTGTCAAGCCTCCTTTTCACATTTTCCTCCAAAGAAATCCATTCCTTTACATCAGAAGTAATAACAACATCTGAGGAAGTGTGCTTGCACGCAAAAGTTTATATCTTGAATAAAACCTTGTCGGTCTTAAAGGTGCCACTGGGCTCCAACTTTATACTAAACCATTAGCAAGCGGTTGAGTTCAGCATTAGGTTTACTTATATATATTCAATAAACTGGGGCATGGAAAAACAAAAATAAGCCATTTTTATAATCCTTCTAATTGACCTTTAAAATGGTGACATCATGACCAGACAGAAATAGCAAATGCTTTTAAGCTGACATCCATATGCAATTAACAGTCTTTGCAATTAATCAGGGCAGAAAATTGCAGACAAGCACAGGCTTCTCTTGATCTTGGTGCTTCCTCGGCAAAAGTGTATATTTCCCCCTTTCCCCTTTGAACAATTCTCTCTTTCCTTTTCTCCCCCACTCGTAGTTCTTTTCTTAAATCATCTCATACATTTCAGAAGTGACAATTGTCACTCAGAGGGTTTGTCAGCTTGGAAACCCTGTTTCATTTATGGTCAAAGGCAGGAAATTATAACGAAGCTGGCTTTCACTGGGTCTGGCTACAATACATTAGACGCTGTTCTCATTACACAACTCCATACGCTATCCCGGTGAGGAAATAACAGGAAGAAATAAGTAATAGGTGAGACTGGCATGTTTGTTCAGCCTTCAAGGGATGGTGCAACAGGGCTTATCTCATTTGCGCGGTGACATTCTAGGAGTGTCTTTGCACTTATCCTTTCAAAACTGACTAGTTCACAGCAGTAGTGCCTTTAGTAAAACAATACATCATGCTTCTAGGGATGAATTTGAAAGTGCCATAATCTAGATTTTACCTCAAATAACCTGGAATGGAACTGACACATTAGGGCTGAGTTCAGACTGGCAGTTTGAAGCGGGAGCGAGTCATGGCAAAAAAGCCATCAGTTTCTTCTGGGTTTTCCCAGTCACACTGTGTCGACTGATGCAGAAGCATACTGGGAGAAGGTGCAAGGGAGTGTTCAGACTGCTGGTCTGGAGGCCTGGCTGTAAATGGCTTTTTCCTGGAAATTCTGCTATGTGCGCATGTGTGCATATGCACTCATGTGCATAAGCGCATTGGGGTGATTTGGGGAGGATCCCATTGTGCCAGCACCACATTGGGCAGTAGAGCAGAGCACATCCAATCATATCACTGCTGCCTCTCCAGGGCAATCAAGTGTACCTTGAGCAGAAACACCCGGCGGACATTATTACCGTGGGTTGTTCCTGGCTTTTCGGGTTAGCGTTCACACTTCCCAGAAGCGGAATTAAGTGGGATGAACATGCTCTCCAGGATTTGCTACCACTTTCACCAGGTATCTTTTAAACGCAGGAGTGAAGGTACACGACGGGTTGACTATGGGTGGGGAACGCCAGACAGATATGCCTGTGTGAATGCCCCCTTTAATCCAGTTGTGAAATGTTGCTGAAATGTGCCTATCTCGGGGCAAACTGCCAGTCTGAACTCAGCCTAGGAGAGCCAGTATGGTGTCATGGGTAGAGTACCAGACTAGTGATGGAGAAACCCAGGTTCAAACCACTCCCCATTCTGCCATGAAAGCTTGCTTGGTGACTTCACCGTCTCTCAGCCTGACGTAACCACCTAGGGTTATGGTGAGGATACAAATAGGGGGATGAGAATAAAAAAAAATCAGTAACATTCACCTCTTTCCTGTGTCCTGGGGGAGGGGCCATGACTTAGTGGTAGAACCTCAGCTTTGCACTCAGGAGGTCCCAGGTTCAATTCTGGCATCTCCACTTAAAAGGACCAGGCTGTAGGTGATGTGAAAGAGCCACTGCCAGTCTGAGAAGACAATACTGAAATTTATGGACTGATTCAGTAAAAGTCAGCATCATGTGTTCATGTGTTCAATGACCAGCCAGCAGAGGTCAGATTTGGGGGGAAAACTACTCAGTCTTCAAAACCTGAACAGCAGCAGCAGCAGCAGCAAAACAAGAAGAAGCAGCAGCAGAGGAGGAGAAGGAGGAGATTGGATTCATAACCTGCCCTTCTCTTGGAGTCTCAGAGCACCTTACCATCTCCTTCCCTTCCTCCCCCCACAACAGACACTCTGTGATGTAGGTGGGCCTGAGAGAGCTCCGAGAGAACTGCTCTTGATCGAACATCTCTGAGAGAACTGTGATTGACCCAAGATCAGCCAGCTGGCTTCATGTGGAGAAGTGGGGAGTCAAACCCGGTTCTCCAGATCAGAGTCCGCTTCTCTCAACCACTACATTAAACTGGCTCTCAATGCAGATGTCTTTTTCTTTCAGAGAGACTTTTTCTAAAACAGAAATCTTTGGTAGCTTTAATTTCATCCTTCACTTAAATGACAACTGCAGTTTGGGTCCTCAGCTTAAAAAGAACCCACTCCACGCATCACAGTTTGAGCCAAAAAAGCAAACATGAGAAATTGTTTTTCATTGCTATATCACATACATAAACTGTGTATTAAAACCATCTAATCTGCACATGCACACAAAGGCAAAAGCAAAAAGAGGAGAGCTGACAGTAACAAAAATGAAGATGCAATGGCACAAAATAAGGAACATTCATTCCTCCTTTTTCTGTCATGTCATTTTTCACACCTTTTGCAACATCCAAAAACCACCCCCTCCCACCATGTTATGCCTTTGAAAATATGTGCAATGCAACCGCAAATCCTGCCTAAGAACAACTTTGAAGCCCGGCTCGCATTATTCTCTAATGAAGTTTTCCATTTTCCGCTTAATTGGAAACGATGAAAAATAGAATTTTAATATTCTTTCCTCATTGCAGAGAGATCAAACAACACCAAAAATCCTGTGCTGTCCAAGAGTTAAAAACGGTTTTTTGAACTTATGTCAAGGATTGTTAACAATTTGGAATCCAATGGATCACAGATGCTTCTTTTTAGAAGATTGTCTAAACAGAGTTTATTAGTAGTAATATAGAGGTTTTCATATTTTTCATTCCCCCTCCCCCAAAAAGAAACATTCATTAAGTCCTCCAAGATTTTTAGAAAAGGAGAGAAATAAGATGCAGACAATTAAGCAAAGGGGGGGGGGGAATACTAGCAAAAATAAGCTCTAAGAACTGCATAAGTACAACCTTGTCAAACAACAGGGTGTATTTTATTAGAATTCCCTGAGAGAAATGAGTACACTTAGATTGTTTGCAGAGGGAAGTGGAAATCAGGAAGAAAATTAATTAATTTATTGATGAAAATGTCTATACCCCACTTTTTCCTTATGACTCAAACCAGCTTCCAGTTCTAAATTAAAGACATCCATAATACAATAAAACTCCAATAAAGCCTCATTAAGTGCCGTCAAGTCGCAGCTGACTTATGGAGACCTGGTAAAGTTTTCAAGGCAAGAGACATTCAGGGGTGGTTTTCTGTAGCCTGCCTCCATGTCATGACCCTGGTATTTCTTGAAAGTTTCCATCCAAATACTGGCCAGGGCTGACCCTGTTTAGCTTCCAAGATCTGACAAGACTGGGTCAGCCTGGGCTATCTAGATCAGGGTCATTAACTCTTACCCCAAGACAATGCCTGCGGCTCCAATGCAATTAAAATCTCTAGTAAGTAAAATGTCTTACAGTACCTTCCAGACTGCTGGGTATGGTGACTTCTTCCTCTCCCCAAACATCCTGTTCCACAAGATGGGGCCATGATGGGAAAAGAATGGGCTCTATTAGATGCCAACTGGGCAGACTTAATCTGGGGGTGGAGGGGACAGCCAAAAGGTGACCATTAATTGGCAAACCAGGGTCCTTGGATGGTCCTTAAATGGATTTACAGCCTGATCCTATGCAAGTTTATTCAGAAATAAGGCCTTCTCCATTCTATAGTCCTCACTCCTAGGTAAAATTCCTGGGTTTATCTGATTATTTGAACAAACTGTCCCCATTTAGGTTGGGTCTGTACACAGTCCCTCCCAAGGTGTCCCATCTTGACAACCCCCACCCCCAAGCTGTATGCTTTAGCTGAAGGAAGCATGCCCTTAGCTTCACTCATGCAATAGTGTGCTAACTTGCATTGTGTGCTGTTTTCTGCATTGCCACCAGTTTGCACATGAATATCCCACCCCCAATGACACCAACAACAAGAAGTCAGCATGAACAGCGGCTGCCATATCCTTGGCTAAAACTATTCAGAAGAAATGGAAGATCCCTCAAAGTGCGCCGAATGCTGAATAACAATAATACTTGAAACAGGCATATAATTTGAAGCTGGAAAAGAAGAGGGAGAAAATCACGTTAAACTGGGGATTTACACTTTCATTTGGATTGTGGAATTTTTAGCTTGATAGCTACAGGATTTTCCATCTGGCTGGTCCTTTTGCCGAGATTTGGCTTTAATCCGGGATCAGAAAGAAGAAGAAAAAAACCCATAATGACCTGTAAGGGCTAATTGCAGCTTTAGTGGATAAGCTAACTTTAAAAGATGCAGGAGAATCTGTATTCATCGAATACCGGTGTCCTCCTCCCCCATTTTGTTGATTGTCTTTGTTGTGGGAAAGTATGGCAGACATTTCAGGAATGATAACCTGGTGAGCGCTGGAAAAGATGTGACCATGTCATTGATACTGATGGGAAAATGTAACTTGGTTTTCATGGGGATTGCCTTGACGCGCAAGCTAAAGTGCACTTGGAAGGATTAGTCTTGTCAGCAAGACACAGTGGAACTGGTTGGGATGGCCAGAACAGTTTGATTTATTGCAAAGCCCCACACAGAACCAGGGATAAATTAATCATAATGCTAGGTGTGGGTGCAGTGTAGGTTTCCAGCCAGATCAGGGTGCCTTTTATATTGTAATTACACAATGGTTACATTTTTATCCCACCCTCTTTCCAGTGCTCAGTGAAGCAAATATGGATCTCTTCTCCTCCATTTTACTCTCACTATGGACTTGTGAAGTTAGGCTTAGAGAGGATGACTGGCATAAGGTCACCTACTGAACTTAATTGCCGAGAGTCCCCATGGCCTTGTCAGATGCTTTAATATCTACGCAAAACTGGCTCTCATGTCTTTCAGCCTGTCCTAGAAACCTCTATGTCTCCCAATGGAAATCAGAACAAAATTTCTTCTCCTTCCTTCCTTCCTTCCTTCCTTCCTTCCTTCCTTCCTTCCTTCCTTCCTTCCTTCCTTCCTTCCTTCCTTCCTTCCTTCCTTCCTTCCTTCCTTCCTTCCTTCCTTCCTTCCTTCCTTCCTTCCTTCCTTCCTTTCTTTCTTTCTTTCTTTCTTTCTTTCTTTCTTTCTTTCTTTCTTTCTTTCTTTCTTTCCTTCTTTCCTTCTTTCCTTCTTTCTTTCTCCCAGCTTATCCCAAGGATTCAAGGTGGGAAACCAAAGTAGGAATACCTCAACTAAATAGAATAAAATGGTTCTGAGTGACATGTGTTAGATCTGATATTTATGGGACATTAACACAACTAAAACCATGATGGAGTGTGAACATGGAACATATATAAACAAAATGTTCAAGATCTTAAAATAGCAATGCTGAAGGCAACCATCACCAACAGAACTAAGAATAGGAGAAAAGCTCTGCAGGATTAAGACCAGAGGGTTCATCTAGTCCAACATCCAGTTTCACACAGGTGCCAAACCAGTTGCCTTGGAGGGCAAACAAACAGGGCATGGAGGCCAAACCTTTCCCCTGATACTGCCTCTTAGCACTGATATTTGCAGGTTGACTGCCTCTGCATCTGCACTGATGGACCTCTCTTCCATGAATCTGTCTTATTCCGTCTTAAAGTTCACAAATTCAAAGAGACAGATGCATTTTCAATTGAAATCCAGCCATTGGTATTAAGAAACTGCTGACTAACTATGAAAGTAAACATAAATAAATTGGTCATACAATGCTTCTGACGGATGCTCAGGCTTGGACTTTAGAAGCAGCTCCATAACTGGAGAGAGGGGTACCACTGGAAGTTATCTCTTCAACATGTTGCTGTCTCAACAGGTGTCTCTTGGTTGATGCAGGGTGTGTATTGGGATCCAATGGAGGAAGGAAGTCTCTACTGACCTTGAGTCTTGAATTACACCCAGAAGAGCTTTGGGCTGTTGCAAAGATGAGAGCACCATCAAGTGAGAATCGTTGCAGTTCTTCCATGGTTACTTTATGCCATGAAACAAAACTACAGTAATTAAATAGACTGCTCTTCTCCCCTCTGTACAAAAAAGTCAGTGTTCATACTCATGGTTATAGGTATGTGTCCTGTGCCTTCTTTTTGAAAAAAAGAATCAACATTCTGTGCCAAAGTAAACCATATTCTATAAACCACCCAGACTGAGGGTTTGGTAATATGATTCAGGGGAGAACCCAGAAGAACTCCGTGGTGGAGTACATGTTTGGCATGCCTAACATAACATCCCAGGTTCAGTCCCCTAGCACTTCCAATTGGTAAGAGAGCTCAGAAATACAAGACCTCAGTCCTGGAGTAGACAGTAGACTAGACTATAATTTGAATTACTATAGGGGAACTTCACATGTGCATTAATCAGCTTTCTTGAATTGGCTGACAGCCCTAATAATGTCTTTCTAAGAATCACACTGTAGTTGGATCAGTTAGAACTAGGCTATTCTTACCACTAAAATAGATTTTTACTTGCAGTTAATTACATATAGTCCTAGGGTTGGATCCGGTGAGCCATGCTGACAAGAATCTTTCCCCATGCTCCCCTCCCTCCAACAGTCCTTTCCAGCCCCAGGAAAATGGATTCCCACAGTTGTAGGGCCTGTGTAGACCAATTACCATGCAGGTCAGTGGACTGCCCCAAAGAAGGGGAAAGGGAACATTTGTCCTTCTTCCATCTGTGCAGCTAATAGTCTACACAGACCCTGTGACTCAACTTCCCTGAGATCAGAAAGTGAAATATCCACATCTGTCAGCATCTTCTATTGATGGATGACTAGATCCAACCCCTAGTTTGGATTCAGATTTGAAGCTTCCTAGGAAGGACCCCAAAGAGTTCATTCTTGACAGAAAAATGACTTAACCAAGATGTTGATCCAAGAGGTAAGGTACATAGGATGCATCCAAAATGTATTCCTTTTTTCCCCCATGAAAAATCTTGGTAATGTCAAAAATCCTTCTTTTCAATGGTTTTTGGGCACTCCTTGCAAAAAATCTTATCTACATACATGACTCCTATATGCCTTCAGTGAAATTTCCATGTAACCAAATCTGATTGGCTACATTGCATTTACTGCATGATCTTGAGAGCCAGCATGGTGTCATGGTTAAGAGTGGTGGACTGTAATGTGACTAGCTATGTTTGATTCCCCACTCTTCCATGGGAAACCTGCTTTGTGACCTTGGGCCAGTCACAGTTCCCTCAGAACTCTCTCAGCCTCCCCTACCTTAAAAGGTGCCTGCTGGGGGAAGAGGAAGGGAAGGAGATTATAAGCTGCTTTGAGACTCCTTCAGATAGGGAAGGTATAAAAACCAACTCTTCTTTTTCTTCATTCCTGATTGGGGGATAGGAAGGAGGGAGGAGCAGCAATAGCTGGAGCGGGGGGAGGGACAGTGCCCAAGGAGTGGCTAAGAGGGAAAAGTGGTGCTGAAAAAAAGGTTAATATCTGTGCAATCTAAGTGTGTTTCAGGAAAAAAAATGTCTGCCCCATAGAAATTAACCACACATTAAAAGTGGAGCATATTTGGCAGTGCTTGAAATATGTATATATAAGGGCCTCAGACAGCTTGAATGAAGAGAACTGAACCCACAGTGCTGAGTTCAATAAAAACAAAATCTGATCCTTGGGGGTGTCTCTCATACATGCCACAGTGGAGATGTCAGACATATGCCGTTGGTTACCATTACACCACATGAGGCATTGTCCTTGAATTACAGTGTTTGGGTGGCTTGTGCTTTTTTGGTTTTGTTTTGTTTTGTTCTTCTTTCATTGTGTTTGACACGCAGCAGATGCTCCTTGGTCAAATAAATCTTCGAACAGGATCATTAAAAGTAAATCATCTAAGTGACACGTTCCAAAGTATGAGCTTTAAAAAAAAAAACCCCAACATTCTGTAAATGGAAAGGGTAAGGATGGATCAGTTCAGCAGGAAACTGAAGAGGAATGGAAGCATCTGGGCACCCCATGTCTTCCGCTCCGCATTGTGGCTGCCCCAAACTGGGACTTGGCTTCAGTCATGGTTCACTGAGTCTTATAGCCCACTGATCTGTGCCAGGACTTGCTCTTAGAATATGTAAAGTGCAAGAGAACAGCTAGGATCCTTGAGCTTGTATAAAGTGTCTTTCTTTAACCACTGGGTAATAGCAACTGGTTCGCTTATCAGAGCAGAGGCAGCATAGTATAGCCTGGTCTTGCCAGATCACAGAAGCCAGATCGCAGAAGACACTGCAGAGGAAGACAATGGCAAACCACCTCGGCTTCTCGCTTGCCTTGATAGCTCCTAACTGGGGTTGCCATAAGTCAATTATATTTTATATATAGCTAGCTTACCTTGAAGGGAGGCAGCACTCAAGATAAGGAGCCTGCATCAAAAGGCTTGTGCCTCTGCCCACAACTGGGCTTTAATGCCTGAAATGGGAAGGGAAATAGAAGTTCTGCCTTGATCTTCTACAGCTGGCAGGCATAGTCCCAAGATTCCCTGCTTAAGATGACAAAAGGCAGTGGATATGTATAAAACACACGCATCCAAGTGCACAGCACTTGCATATCTGCACAAACCAAGTCCTTGGGATTGTTGAAAGGAGATCAAAGCACAGTAAAACTGTGGAACAAGTATAGAACAGAAGAAAGGACCAACCCTTGGTGAAGTTCCTCAGCTGCCAGCTACATCTTCCTTTTAAAAGTGCAGCTTTGAGGGGGTGGTAGGGTTGCCAAGGTCCAGGCAGCACCTGGAGGTCTCCTGGAATTACAACGGATCTCCAGACTATGCTTGCTTTGGAGAATGGACTCTATGACACTATAGCTGGCTGAGATGCCTTCCAAACTCTGTCCTCCCCAGGTTCCATCGCCCCAGTTTCCAGGAATTTCCTGACTTGGGGCTGATAACCTGAGATGGAAGCCAAGAAGACAGGGAAGCTGAAGTGACCTCAGGTGAACTTACATCCCAAAGCTCGCTGGGCTGAGTGATTCCCCTCCCAGGGTGGCATTCCGCAAATAAACCAACAAATGGAAGAAGAAAGGTATTCTTGAGAGTAAAAGGCTGGGAAAGAAGGAAGATGGGCTTTTAAAGATTCACCTTCTCCATTAAAATCCAGTGTATGAATTTTATAAAAGTCCACCCCATACTGCACAATTCTTCTGCGGGCACATGTCTGACGGTAAACACTTTAATGTGCTTCAAGTTCTTGTCGGAGCAAGTTGCACAGTCTGAAGAAAAGAGTGCTTTTCATATTGCAACACCCAAAGCCACTTTATAGGCCTTGTGGGTGAAATCTCATTCTTGAAGGGGGCTGTGCTCTTTCATTCTCCCAAGTGTTTACATCTTTGTGGTGTCAGCAATACAGATCCAGCTTTCAAACACCACACCAAGGAAGAAGCAACAGTAAAACTTCGACGTGTCTCCTCGGTGGGTACAGGATAACATAAAGATAAAAGGTCACTTCTGACCTAACCCCGATGAGCTAGATCTCTCCAAAGAACACTTTAACTGCAGTTTAGACCCAGATCCTAGATACAAGAGAGAGTGCATATTTTTAATTAAAAAGAATACTCAAACATAACATGGAATTTGGGGGGGGGGATTGAATTTGAAATGAACTAGAAGACAAGAGAATATCATGTAAATATCATCTCAGGGGGCTGTACAGGAGACTGACTGGCTTGGACATGAAAGTAACTCAAAAATAATAATATTTAGCATTTAAAGCGTATGTTACAGTCCAACCCTAAACAGAGTGACACTGTCCTAAGCCCAGTGGGTAGGGCTGCCAAACTCCAGGTGAGGCCTGAAGATCTCCCGCTTTTATAACTGATCCCCAGACTACAGAGATCAGTTTCCCTAGAGGAAATGGCTGCTTTGGAAGGCAGACGCTATGGCTTTTACATCGTGCTGAGGTCCCTCCCCAAACCCCGGCATCCCAGGTGTTTCCAAATTTCCAGGTGTTTCCAAACCCAGAGCTGGCAACCCTACAACAGCTTAGAAGGGTGTAACTTGGTTTAGAATTTTATTGTGTCTGATTGATTGATATTACCAAAAATGGGGCATCCAAGGGCATGTTCAGAGGTGCTGGGATCAAGAACTGATATTACCAAAAATGGGACATCCAAGGGCATGTTCAGAGGTGCTGGAATCAACAACAGTTTGCCAAAGGCATCAGGCTGGCCACTGTTGGAAGCAGGATACATGGGTAGGTTGAACTGTCTTAAAATCCAATTTTCTAGATAGCCGATTGGGGGGGACCCCGAACAATCTGCTCTCTATTTGTACTTCAGGGACTGGGTTTTCTAAAACAATAATCCGATCCCCTCAATTAGAGCAGCGAATAAGTATCCTGACTCAGCACACCTCCGAGTTGCATTGCGCTTCACGCTTTAAATCAAAACCAACATTCACCCTCCCCTCCCCTCAATTACTGACAAAGAATCCACTGCTGCCTTTTAAGTGGATTGGATTTCAATTCTTCCAAATAATCCTTTAGAGAGATGCCCTTTGGAAAAACAAGGAAAGGAGATTTCGTTTTGCAATGTAAAAAGAAAAAAAAATCATTTCAGCTAATAAAAAACACTTGTTAAAGCAAAGATGAGCCCAGAGTGGAAATGTGATTTTCAAATTAACTGGGATAAATGTATTGTGCAATGAAATAGCCTCCCAACAGAGAGGATACATTTTTACAACACAGTCCTGTCGTTTCTTGTTTTTGAGAAGGCAGAAGCATATGTTCCACTGCTGCATACATACTTCTCTTTTTTTCTTCTTCTGGCACAAATGCTACGTACAATCAGGCTGAATGCTGATGTCGCAGACTGGAGCTTCACTCAATTGTGAGGGCAACATTCTTGCCCCACTTCGCCTACCACTTATCACCTAGGGATATCTTGCTGTCTCAGAAAGCTGCAACCTGCATGCTTTTTTTGGATGTGGAATTATCCTCTCAGGGAATAGTTCTCGCACTGTGTTTAAACGAAACTCAGAGGGGTTCCTCAAGCTGAAGAGCAGAAATGGGGGGATAAGGATCTCTGAGGGACAGCTTGGCCATTGCGATAAATTGTTCCTGCAGTGCACAGTTATAGAAGGATGATCCAGTGATCATTTGCAGATAGGGCTGCCAGCTCTGAACTGGGAAATACCTGGAGATTTGGGGGGTGAAACCTGGGGAGGGTGGGGTTTGAGGAGGGGAGGGACCTCAGCAGGGTATAATGCCATAGAGAGTCCACCCTCCAAAGAAGCCATTTTCTCCAGGGGAACTGATCTTGGTTGTCGGGAGATCAATTGCAATAGCGGGAGATCTGCAGGTGCCACCTGGAGGTTGGCAACCCTCTTTGCAGAGCCAGTGTGTTACAGTGGTTAGAGACCAGGATTAGGCTCAATCATTGGGTGACCTTGGGCCAGTCACTGTCTTTCAGCTTACTTTATCTTCCGCGTTGTGGTGAATATAAAATGAAGAAATGTGTATGAACCCGCTCTAGAGCTCTATGGAGGAAAGGTGGGATATAAATGGAAAGCCTTACATAGAATGAAAAGTAGTATGACTGAATGCTCAGAAAATATTTTTTTTTTTGGCTAGTGAAACAGGGAATTATACACACACACACCGCCCTACCTGTTAGCCATCCCTGAAGAGTATATGAATCAAATCTTAAAATGTGATGTTCAACATGTCAGACAGGAAACTGAGTAAGCATACATATTTCAACAGGTTGCTGACAAGAGGGTATGAAACGTTTGAGGAGTTAGGCAAGATAGTTGAGTTAGTTGTCCAAGATCCAGGTATTATATGGTCAGTTTGGAGAAATTTTATGTAGATAACTAATTTAACTTAATGTTTTTGTCTGTTTTTACTCTGCTTCTGAATGGCCTGTAGACTGACTGACATATGGTCAGTTCTTTCCAGTTTTTGTTAGTTGTGTTTTAGGATAAGAATCTAAGGAAACAGATTTTATTTTATTTATTTATTTAGATTTGTATCCTGCCCTCCCCGAAGGCTCAGATGTGGCGACCAAGAGCACAGCGTCCAGCCATGATGCCCTTACTTCTGAAAGGAGATGACTGAAGGCCCAGTCATAGGAATGGTTGGCAGACATTTTATTTCTAGACTGCATAGCAATATGGAAATGCTTCTTCCTCATCCTTCTTTGAATGAACAATAGGAGCAGCTAATGAAGGAGGTATGCAGGAAAAAGAATTCTGTTACCTTGGTTTCTACAGCACCAAAGGACGGTTGCACCAAAACATCTGTGGAATCATCCAGTGGAAGACTTTGTCAAAGTGAAGTTGACAAAATTCTGAGGTTTCAGGTCTCGGCTTGGGCTTTTGCCATGAGTAGCTGATCCTCCAAGTATAAAATATGAGGGAACTAAGTTGAACTGAAAGTTGGGGTCTGCTTGCCATGATGTAAAGTGAAGCCAGTGAAGAGAAACTTTCAAGGAATTTGGTTGGAGGGCAGAAGACATATCCAGTGTGAATACTTATAGACAGATTTTCTTCACTCCTGTTCCCTGAAAATGAGAAGCAGTGATCTCCATCCTGTGAAATGTGTCACTTTCACAGTGGGAAGAACAAAGATTTCTCCATCTATTGCCTTTGTTTTGTTGCTTGGAGAAACATGTTGTTTCTCACTCGGTTGGATCCCATGGAAGATTTCCATGTGCACAACAGTTCCTGAAAAAGTAGAAGTGCTAAAATTACTGCTCACAGTCTGCTTGTGCTAAGTGAAAATGATTACATCTCCCTCTGTCTTTTCTGCATCTGTAAAATGTAGCACAAGGTATTTCTCCCAATACAGTTTCGAAACCAAGCTCAGTGATAGTGCATATGATTTGCACACAAAGACCCCAGGTTCAATATGTGGCATCTCCCACTAAAGGATCTCTGCTTGAAATGCTGAAGAACCATTGGCAGTAGGATTGTCAGCTCTGGATGGGGAAAATACCTGGAGATTTGGGGGTAGAGCATGGGGAGGGAAGGATCCTCAACAGGATACAGTGCCATAAAGTTCACTCTCCAAAGCAGACAAATGCTCTTTAGTTTGGAGAAACGATGGCTGAGGGGTGACATGATCGAGGTTTATAAGATTATGCATGCATGGGATAGAGCAGGTAGAGAAAGAAGTTCTTTTCTCCCTTTCTCACAATACGAGAACTTGTGGGCATTCAATGAAATTGCTGAGCAGTCGGGTTAGAACAGATAAAAGGAAGTCCTTCTGCACCCAAAGAGTGATTAACACATGGAATTCTCTGCCACAGGAGGTGGTGGTGGCTACAAGCATGGACAGCTTAGCTATAATTTAGATGAGCATATGGAGCAGAAGTCCATCAGTGGCTATTAGCCACAAGGTATAGATAGGAACTCTCAGTCTGGAGCAAGTGATGCTCTGTATTCTTGGTGCTTGGGGGGGGGCAACAGTGGGAGGGCTTCTAGTGCCCTGGCCCCACTGATGGACCTCCTGATGCCACCTGGTATTTTTTGGCCACTGTGTGACAGAGTGTTGGACTGGATGGGCCATTGGCCTGATCCAACATTGGCTTCTCTTATGTTCTTATGTTCTTATGGAGATTATTGGTAATAGGAAGATGTCTCCATGCCCCTCTGGTAGGTTGGCACCCTAATTGGCAGTCAAAGCAGACATTATCAGGCTAGGCAGACCAACGGCGTCAGACAGCTTCATATAAACTGGTCCCCAGCAGAAGATATACCAAAGTGACGGCGCAGAAGACTTGATTTTAAGTCAATAGTCATTTGAAACAGTCAGTCAAATATTTTCCGTAATGTCTCTATAATTAGGGAATTGTGGGCATTCAGCAGCTTGCAAGTCAGAGAGCCACAGTTTTTCTGTTTCCTTGTAATGAATTTATTCATCAGGCAAGGAAAGAGGGAAGGGGGTAAACCCACCACGCCAAACAAAGCAGCTACAATTTGTGAATCATCTGTCTTTTTACTAATATTTGTGGCTTTTGGCAGCAGGAGAGCCGTTCCATTTCCCTGGAGAAGTGCTCTCATAACGTTCTAAAATGCATCTGCTCTTATGGGAAGACTGTTGAGAGCTTTGGATGTGGCAGCTTGACTCAAACAGCTGTTGCCGCAGACTTTACTAATTGAGGAGGGGGGGGAAGCGAAGGACATTTTAAAATGTTAAATATATACTCCCATGTGTTCCCTTTCTCAGCCTCAAGTAGAGCGTTTGCAGTGCAGCTGCCACCTGTCTGCAACAGGGAACGCTTCCTGAAGGGCCCTCCTGAAGTTGCATTTGGCTTCCCAGGGAAACTTGCATCTGACACCAACTATTGGGCAGCGTGGCTGAAATTGAATTCAGCTCTCTCTATCCACTTGGAATCCTCAGACAATCCTCAGGCAATACATGTTTGTAATAATGAAATGTTAGATAAGAAGCAGTGAAGAAAAGTTAGGAAAAAGATAAACCAGAAGTGAAAATTTGGTGTCTATACAAATAAATCTTATGCAGCCAAGTAATTGACAGTTGTATTAGATAGATCAGTGTAGTATTGTGGCTGATGTAGGAAACAGATATTGTAGATAAAGTAAATGACCATAAATGATTGTCTATGTTCATGTCTATGCTTATGTAAGACGATCGTCTATTTTATATGTATAATTGTAGTAATGTATTGTACATTTTTTCTGCATTTGTAAAAATCATATATGGAATCTTCACCTCCCTGATGTTCCAGCAGGGTTGCCAATGGCAGTAAACAAAGAATTTGGATGATGTTTAATTGCGGGTTGCAAGGAAAGGTTTTAATAAAGTTTTTATTCTGTGTCGTGATAAGAAGTTCCCAGGACCCCAATTCTGCTTGGAAATGTGGCATGGGGAGAGAAGGAACTCCTACCTTCCCCTCCACACCATTTTCCTGAACCAAAATTGCCCCCTCAGGAAGTTATTTGCATAACTTTGGAACTGCTTGGAATGCAGCTGCAAAGTTACGCAAATAACCCCCTGTGGAAGTCATTTCAGCTCAAGAAAATGACATAGACAGGAAGGCAGGACCCCTTCCCCCAAGCTGAAGTTTTGAGCAAAATTGAGGTCTGGAGGAGTTAAAAAAAAATGCCTTTCCCCACAGGTGCTGTGCAACTGCAGTGAGGGAACCCCAACCCAACTCATTCCTGAAAGTGACGTGTAGTTTGGCCTTCATGTTGCTTCCACACAAATTTCTTGCTCTGTCTTGCCTTCCCAGCTGCAGTTGCTTTTTTTTTTTTTTTGGGGGGGGGGATTGGTATAACATTTTTGTCTGCTTGTTTCCCTTCTGAGTGTTCCCCCATTCTGGTGCAACATTTCCCAAACTTCCATTGGTATGAACTTTATTAAAAGTGTTAAAATGCTGTAGCTATACCAGTTTGGTGTAGTGGTTAAGTGTGCAGACTCTAATCTGGGAGAACTGGGTTTGATTGCCCACTCCTCCACTTGCATCTGCTGGATGACCTTGGGAAAGCCATAGTTCTGATAAGAGCTGTTCTTGAAAAAGAGCAGTTTCTGTCAGAGCTCTCTCAGCCCCACCTACCTCACAGGGTGTCTGTTGTGGGGAGGGGAAGGGAAAGGAGTTTGTAAGCCACTCTGAGACTCCCTTGGGTAGTGAAGGGAGGGGTATAAATCCAATCTCCTCCTCCTCCTCCTCCTATATATACACACATACATACATACATACACACTACTGACTTGGAGGTGAAAAACAGCAAAAGGTCCACTGGAGATAAGTGAAGAACATAGTGGATGGGAGAGGAAAGACCAGGAAATTGCACTATGCAGAGGTTCTGAACTGCTGCAAATGCTGTTGTATTCACAATGGCAACAAGACCAAAATGGAGGACTACCTTTGCCGAAGCCACCTCAGTTTCATTTGGGGTTGGGCTTTGAGGGCCCAACTAGATGATACATGTGACACAAGTCAGTTGGGGTCTCCCTACCTGACTTGGACACATACATGACTTCGGGGAACTAATGCTCAGAAGTTCACTGTGGCTTAAGCACAGTGTGAAATGATGTAATGCTTCAGCCTTCACTCCCATGCCATTTTCCCAAGCCAAAAAGGCTGTGGGAAGCCCCACAATGGGGCATAGAGGCCCCTCCCATAACGATAGATGCCTTACTTCATGTAGGTCTATAAGTCGGGGTTGGGGGGGGGGGCTCATGTTACACAAATCATCTCATTTGGCTTTGAGGGCCCTGTCAAAATCGTAATGGTAAAGGCATGTTTTGAGGAAAAGTGTGGAGGAAGGAGGCACCCGGAAACAGTTGCATCTAATAAAGTTCACATCAGATTGATAATTCAACATTGCTCTGGCAGAAGCTTTAGTTCACCTTTTTCCCCCCAAGATACCAAAGGCCATTCCAAATTGTGGACTTCCATCATTGGCTCAGGGAAAAGGGGCATGCTAATAATATTGGGATATCTCTGATGACCTCAACAGGAAGAGGATCCACCATTGTTCATCCTACCTTATTTACTAGGAGTTAATGAAAGGTACAGCCCTCCCACCCCACCATATGGGAATATGTAAAATATCCCTCTCAAAAATCTATTGCCCAGCAACAGGAAAGTATACCTTCCTTGGATTATGTACCTTCAAAAAGCTATTTACAGAATTTGGCTCACAGCCTCCAATCAGAACTATATATTTTCTCTTTTTTACACATTTGTGCCAGTATAAAAAACATCTGGCTCTTTAAAACCATCACTTTAAACATTATTTTACATGTTAATGGATAGAAATTGGAAAGAAAGGCTACTATAATATGCCGTGAAGCCACAGCCCCCTAGCTTTTTAAAAATTCAGCCACCGACAACCAGAATTGTTCTAAAGATTTATGGCTCTCTCTGGCCTTCACTGAACAGTGTGGCCAATCTGGAATTCCAGCACACTCTGTGTTAGTGAGAGCTACCTATCCTCCCCTCCAGATTATTCTAATAAATTTCACTTTTGATTTTACACTCTTAAAACATAAAGGAAACAGAATTACTTTTCCTTCAACCTATAGCTCCTGTTTAAAATTATCAAGACACCCCCAGAACTAAGGAAAGAGTACAGTTAGCACAGAATTTGAGGACATGCTAGGAATTCTGGGAATGGAGCTTCCATGGGTGGGGGTCAAAAGCAGGCCTGAGAGGCCCAGTTCTAACTGGCAGTGATGTAAAAGGGAATAGGGAGGTAAGTTATACCCTCTAAGATTTTCCTGACCTTCAGTGGCCCCTAGAGTTTCAGTTTGAGACAAATATATTTTACACAGGTAAGTTACCCTACTTGCTTATTCTAAGATCCTTACAATATCAAATCCAGTTCTTTGAAGCAAGATTAAATGTGTTGCCCTTAAGGGCATTCTGTCTTCTGAAGGGCTTTGTGATTATATATCTGAAAAATCAGATACTATTTGGCTTTTTAAAAATTGACTGTGATAAATGTAGTATTGGCCAAGACAAGTGGATAATAGTTTACATGTCTAAAACAAGTGGATTATAGTTTACATGCCCAAGACAAGTGGATTATAGTTTACATTCAAAAACAAACTCCAGCTTTAGAGCTGGAGATTATAGCTAAATTATTAACTGATGTCTACCCTTACACGATTAGCAGTGGTGATTTTTTTTTTTACTTTGACATTTAATAATATAATGCAAATGCTGTGTTTATGGTTCTGTATTTCGTATCTTTATTTAGGTCTGGGTGTATTAATACATGGAATGGAATGACTATACCCAGAAGTTTAGTTTCCCTGGCCCTGAATAGAATCAGGCCCACATCCCATATTTTTACAGGGGGGAAATGCTAGAAGTTTTGTTCCCTGTTCCAAGCATCTTACCTAGTTCAGTCCTTTAAGGTGTGTGGGGGGTCACAGAGCAGGGGATATAATAACTAATAATAACTTGTGCATCAATGTGAATACAGCAAATAAACAGGGAACCCATCAATCATTTCTACTTTAGAAATCAGCATGTTGTCACTGAACAATGGAGCAATATCAAATCACGCATTCCCTTACCTGTAGTCTGAAGTAATAAGGGGCTTGCCATCACATCCATGTTTAATTGTCATTTCTAAGACAACACTCACTCCCCACTCCATCCCCAAAATGCTACAACTAGGACAGAAGCAGAGGAGAGGTGCTGGGGATTCTGCCCAAGGGCCTTCATCCAGAGCCTTTCAGTAATATCAAACAGGGGACTGGATCATAGTCGTGCCTTCTACCTCATCCAGGAAATCATTGCTGAAGGTGGAGTTTTGAGTGAAGGTCCTCACCACTACAATCACCTGTGAGAAGAAAGGCAAAAGGGAAGCCCACGCTATGTCCAATTGCCCACTTTTCAAGTCTCTTCCTAACATCATTGGCTTAGAAGATTTGTCATCTGTCTGTCTCTCTCTTCATCCTCTCTTTTAGGTATCACATTACGGCATTTTTGCCTCACGTACAGAGAGACAACACTATCTGCAATCCTCTCAATAAACACATTTGTAATTTTGTGTAAATGGGGCAGCAGATTTTCCAGCTTCAGCATGCCTGAATGCATACCTTCCAGTTTCAGCTACTTGTTGGCCAGTGTGCTCTGTCGAAGCTCCGATGACAGTGGCCTGCAATTGCAGCGGTTGGGAGGGGTCCAAGTTGATCTTGGACCCCCCCAGAGCCCTCAGAGGGGGCTTGCAGCCTGAGGTGCAAGAGGTGCCTCTCTTGAGGCACTGGCTGAAGGATCAAGGCTCCTCTTTGCCCTCATGGGTCCCACTGGTGTGAGACCAGCTATGGCACCAAAGACACATACTGGAGAGAGCCCGCAAGTGATCTGGAGATGGAAGATGTTCCCTACCTTTTGAAGTGAAGCAAGAAGTAAAGTGTGAGTTGATATTTGTTCATCCAAACAAGCGTCCAAGCGAAAATCTGAAAAGCTACCCCAAAGCCCTAAACATAGCGGAGGGGGGGAATCTGCCCTACCCTGGGAAGATTAGCTTTTTAAAAGAAAAAAGCAAGGGGCAGAAAAGCAGCTTGAATGGGAGACTGATTACTTAGCTGAGTGGTGTGCAGATTAGTAATAAGAGCACAATTCAACAGACTTTCAGAGACTTTTAGAACTTTTCCTTTAATGTAAACAATGTCACATTGAGCTGAAAAAATGGCAACCAGGGTGAAAACTTCTTCAGGAACTGCCAGCTCATTGACTCCGGCTTCTAAACCGGAAGCAAATACAGACCTCCCTAAGATGATTGCTGCAGCACTGCGCCCTCTGCTGGACCAGATGACTAATCTCAACAATAACTTTGATGTGCTTCAAAAGGAACTGAAAGAAACGACTGCAAGAACAGAGAAGACAGCTCAAAAAAAGGTTGATGCTAAGACAAATAGGCTAAATCTAAGACTGGAGGCAGCGGAAAAAGAGAAGACCTCCAAGAAACGACAGCTTCTACAACTGCAGATGGAAAAGTCAACATATGTCCTGAGATTTCAAGATATCCCAGAGCAAAAAGGAGAGAACCTGAAAGAGATCTTAAGTGAAATTTTAGCTCCACCAGCAGGCTTTAAAGAGGAAGCTCTACAAAGCAACATGAACATGGTATATCGTACCTATCCAGAGTTTATTAAGAAAAATAAGCTGCCTGGTGAAGTTTTCATGAAATTCGCTAAAAGGTCAACAAGAGATGCAATATTGAAAGCAACCAGTGGGATTACCCTAAAAATCAAAGGAGAAGAAGCTAAAGTCTTAAAGGATGTTCCATTTGAGATCAGAAAGAGGAGGAAGCAATATAGAGACTTGACACTATTTTTACAGGAAAAACCACTCTCTACAGATGGATGGTACCAGAAGGACTTATCTTCAACTTCAGGGGAAAAAAAAAAAAGATTGGCTCTGTTATAAAAGTCAAAACATTTCTGGAGCAGCAACAGAAACCAGTGAAAGAAACTGAGAAAGTAGAGGACAAAAACGTTGCAGATGGAAATGGCGGAAATGGTTCAGGAAGTTTTGACAGCTCCTCAGGCAGCTCTTCAGAAGAAGTGTCTGACTCAGAATCAGAATTAGGAGCAGCCGCTCCTAAAACTCTTAAAGTTAAACTGACCTTCGGTAAAAATAAGCCTAGAGGAAAGAAAGCTATAAAATAGCTTAACTTTGAAAATCTGATGCACTTCTTTTTTTAATAATTGAAATACTAAGATACACTCACTAGAGCCAATTATGATTTTGGTTGTTTGATGTAGTTATATTAATAGCTAACTTTTACATGTTTTTGTTTAAGTAATAGGGAAACTCCAAGAATTTGATGTTTTAATTCACTTATGATCCTTGCTACTCTGTATTTTAGTTTAGAGTGTCCCATACCCCATCCCTGTAGTGAGTAGTGATAAAATGCAATTAAAAATCAATTAAAAAAACAATCTGGGGTTCTGGTTGTGTGTCCTGCTGTCAGTATTTATGCACATTGCTCTATTCACACGAAATGGTAAAGGCATATATTGAGTGGATTATGTGCAGTATGCTATCCTATACATAAGGTAGGAGCACCAAAATTATAATGACTGAAAAGGGCTTCTCTCTCTCAAACACATATTATTATTGTTGTTGTTGTTGTTGTTGTTGTTGTTGTTGTATTTCAGATAGCATAATGGCTTAACACTGTGGGCCTCATTGCTGTCAGAATTTCCTGTCAGCATGAGCATTTATGAGCACCTAATTCAGTTCAAGATAGATAGTTTTTCATTAATTGACCGATAAAGTATATTGCTTAACTGTGCAGATAAGCACCATGTTTTGAATGTGCACAACCAGTAACCCAAATACAAGCTTGAGAAAGCCATTGTATAACATTAAAGAACCATGGGAAAGAAAGGTTTTATAATGGGATCTCTGATGTAATTGTAGCACATTCTGTTGTTTTCTTTTGGGCCAATATGGTGAGGGCCAGTGTTCCCTCTAACCTGAGTTAGTGTGAGCTAACTCACAGTTCTTTAGCCTCTGGCTCACACATTTTTGTCTTAGCTCAGAAAGGATGGCTCCAGAGCAAACTAATTTATGCAATAGCCACATCTCTTGCTCACAACTTTATTGCCAGTAGCTCACAAAGTAGAATCTTTACTCACAAGGCTCCACAGCTTAGAGGGAGCATTGGGGATGGCCACCTTTTTATTGGAACAAGAGTTGCTTAGGGCTCAGTCAGCCTGTCAGTCATCCATACCAAAGTGCAGAGGTAACTATTTGATTAACAGATGTTGGAATGAGGAAACCTCCTTGTTCAGGCCAACACTTACTATCAGGGAGAATTAATGCTTATTCCACAGTTATGACTATCATTGTTCTCAAACAGAAATCCTATAGAACCATGGTTATAAATGATTCCTTGTTGACTCTACGGAATAATAGTCTGACCTTCAGTGGGCTGCTAAGTGGGACTCCATCAGAAGCCTTTGTCAACTGTTACCATCATTGTGATCAAATTACCTAACCCATAGCCACATAGCAAATCCTGTCTGTAATCACCTCACATTACTCTGTATGGTTTTAGCAATTTAGGAAAACACTATGATGGGGAATGAGGAAGTTTCAAGATTAATGATTCCCAGACTGTGTCTGGCCAGAAGAGCTGTAGCAGGTCTTGCAAAACAACAATGCCATTCTAAGCAGAGTTACATCCTTCTAAGTCACTTGACTTGAATGATACTGCAAGCCATCACAATGGATGGTGTGGCATGGAAGGGTGGTTAGGAGACAGTGGCCCTTTAAGAGGCAGCTGAGTGCACCAAGGGCCAGCTTGTCCAATAGCCAGGGTCTGGCTAGAAGGCATCGGCTTGGAAAAGGCTGGTTATTAAGGGCAGGCTCTGTCTGGGGAAGGCATGACCCTTAGTTGGAGAACCCAGCAAACACAAGGAAGGCAAGGGCTCCCGGCTGATGCCACAGCTATGGGTCCTGTGCTGGGGGTGGGATTAAAGAGTGGACATGGAGAGAAATTGGGTGGTTCAGGGCATGAGGAAGATGGAGGGACACAAGGCATGAAGGTGGGATGGCTGGCACATGGAAGGCAGGGCTGAATAGGCTGCCAGGGAAAGAAAGTGGCACAACTACCCTGATGACCTCGGCTGGAAGTGCCTAAGTAAAGCCAAGTTAACAAGCTGACACTGTCTCCACAGGAGTACTTGTGTTTGGAGTGGGAGCATGGATGGCTGACCCCAGCCCAGCTTGCTCAGGCTTCCTAGACTGGGGTTAAAGGTACCCCAGGTCGGTGTGGAACACAATCTGAATGGTACTGAAAACTGCCTAATGTACATACTGTAGAATGTACACAGCCTCTTTTGGTCCCTTGGAGATCCCCTATCACCAAAATAGCCATGCCAACTGAAATATGCACCATTTATAAACTCTGAGGGCCATGTCGCACATTCTGTTGGAGATTCAGATTTTCAGATGTCTCATTAAGCTGCAAGAAGCAGGTCCTGGGGGTGAGAATAAAACTGGATCCGGGGATCCAGAAAGGGGAACTTTAATTCTCCTCCTATGCCATTTCCCCAGCTGGGAATGCCAGGCTGTCTGGTTTTTTAAGCCGGGAGTCTGCATCCAATGGCTCTAGAGCCAAACATGAATCAATACAGAACTGAATAGGGCTCTTTAAAAAGGAAAATGGAGTCTTTAAGTTAAGAGGAGGGGTAGGTGGGATGTTAGATAAATCAGTATGTGAAGGGAATCATAGGAAAAGATTTTTATGGGACTAAAGGGCTTCTTAAAGATGCTTTACAGAAAGGGAAATGATAAAGACAAACAGCTGCAAGTAATCCACATGTGAACTATGTACACATTTTTGCCACTACACAGTAAAGCAATCACGCAGGATGCTCCTGTGCATATTGACTACATAGAGTGCAGCCTTGAATGTGCCACTTCCTAATAATGGACTCACAACAAATAGTGTTTGGGCTGTGTAAACTGAAGAGATCATTAATCATTATTTTAATTATAAGCAGTATAAAAATCATAAGAACATAACTGTAAATGTTGCACTGTATCCATAAGAACATAAGAGAAGCCAATGTTGAATCAGGCCAATGGCCCATCTAGTCCAACACTCTGTCACACAGCGGCCAAAATATACCAGGTGCCATCAGGAGGTCCAGCAGTGGGGCCAGGACACTAGAAGCCCTTCCACTGCTGCCCCCTCCAGCACCAAGAATAGAGTGCATCACCTGCCCCAGACTGAGAGTTCCCATCTATACCCTATGGCTAATAGCCACTGATGGACTTCTGCTCCATATGTTTATCTAATTCCCTCTTGAAACTGTCCATGCTTGTAGCTGCCACCACCTCCTGTGGCAGTGAATTCCATATGTTAATCACTTAACATATGTTAAGCAAGTATCCAACCCTATATACTTGCTTTCTACATATATGAATTTTTCCTTTTGTTTTGAGAACTAGTGTAGCGTAGCGTGTCATAATAAGTAACTAAGGCATGTATCACTGTGGCTAAATCTGACTGAGCTAGGAACAGATGCAGTTGACACACCAGCCAAACTGGGCAAAAAACACTTGAAGCCACCACTTTGTAGAGTAGCACTCCCAAGCTAAGAACCTGGTTTTTCAAGGGGAGTATAATCCCATTCAAGACAAGAGAGATACAAAGCCACTGGTCTGCCTTTCTACTAACCCTCTGGGTTACTGACTCCAAGCACCGGTTCAGAACATCAATGTCATCCTCGGAATTAGTTGGGAAAGAAAGGTAGAGCTGGGTATCACCTGCATATCAGTGCCACAACAGTCCAAACCTCCTGATGTCCTCTCCCAGTGGCTTCACATAGATCTTAAATAGCATAGTGAATAAGACTGAAATTTGTGGAATCCCACAAGCCAAAAGCCATGAAGCAGAGCAGGAATCCCCCAGCACCACCTTCTGGGATTGACCTCCCCCAAATAGGACTTGAACTTCTGTTTCAGTACAGAGGAGCAGCTCAGCAGGATTCTATGGTCGATAGTATTAAAGGCCTCTGAGAGATCCAGCAGAACTAGCAGGGTCACATTCTTTCTGTCTAGTTCTGGGTAGAGGTCATCAGTCAAGGCAACCAAAGCAGTCTCTGGTCCAAATAATAGGAAGACCCTGGTTCAAATCCCCATTCTGCCATGGAAGCTTGCTGGGTGACCTTGGACCAGTCACTCTCTGTCAGCCTAACATACTTCACAAAGGGTGCATTCAGACAGCATGCTGAGAGTGGTGTAAATTGCTCCAGTCTGATGCATTTTTTTTTTAAACCCGGAGAATCGTGATCACACTGACCTCCTTGTTCCGGATCCCTGCACAGCCACATCGCTCCCCGATGGGAGCGAGCATCGGTGGTGGTGGGGGTTTTCCCTCTCAGCTTGAGCATGCACACAGGCAGCCATCTTTAGAACTAAAATTTCCACGCGTTCGCAGAACTTTAAACTTTAAATGAATACTTTAAATGAAACTTTTACCTCCAAAACTGGCCTCCATAAGATCCCAAACTTGTCTAAATGCTTAAACTAGGCACCATTCAAACTTTGTTTTTACTAACTTAGGAGCAGAGCTCTGCCCATGTGCATACCTCTGAGGCTTAAAAAAATGGCAGCAGCTTTCCAGAGGGAAAGGGGTTGAAGCACCCAGAAGTGGCTCAACACTGGAGCGATCAGACAACAGAAAAGTGCAGCTTGAAACAGGGAATTGGGAAAGTGGTATCAAAATACTCCATTTTAAAGGGGGGTTAATCTGGAATGTGATGGCTGGGGATGGTGCGCAGATGTTGGGTGTGTGAACACGCACATAAAATCCGTTCCTGAAGCATGCCGAAAGCGGACTAAATGGCCCATCTGAATGCATCCAAGGTTGTTCTTTTGCTGCCCCAAGTTCCTTGAAGGAAGGTTGGGATAAAAATGAAAGATTCATTTTGTTTATTTGTATGATACTGACTTTTTGGTTCTTTTGATTTGGCTTGTTTTTGTTAACTTTATGCCACTTACATAAAATTGACACAACAACAGGTATCAGTTCAACAGTAATAGTTTTATTAATGTTTGTTGCAGGTGTGTGTGTATGATTGTAGTGTTGTCCTTAACGGGGAGAACAAAGTTGGTTTCTCAAATCAAAACAGTGTCAGTTCTCAACATTTGGTAACATTGTTAATAATCAGAGTTGATACCACTATTAATTGGTGCAAACAAAGCTTAACATTTACCAATGACTTTCAGTGCAAGCTTTATCACGGCATTGAACAAGTTAAGCAGATTCCTCCATTTTCTGATGTGCAGAGGACACTTCTATTTTCTTTAATAAAATCTTTATTTGTATCATACTACAAAAACAAATTGCCTTCTATCGTCTATTGAAGCAGGCCCACAAGAGGCCATAGGGTGCCCACCTCAGGAGGGCTTTGAGAGGAATCACCCGAAAATTCGGGAGACCTGCTCTGCTTTGAAACCGAAGATTCTTGAGAACCTCTCACGTTTCTCTTCTGAAACTTGGTCCTGCTTCTCCTCACCAACCAAAACAACAGTCTGCAGGTCCACACAAGTCAGAAACCTGTAGGAAAACCTGGTACAAGTTAAGAAGCAAATTCCAGGGCTTCAGTATGTCAGTGGGCCCCAGAGCGAGACTATTGTGAATTGTATAATAATATGACAAAGCAACCCACCTAAGTTCAGATAGCACACATAAACAGTAAGGCATGCTTTCAGAGAGGGGGACTGGGCTCTTTCAGTGGGGCTGTTGCTTTAGGAAGACCAGACGCATGAAAAAAATAAAATAGCCTCTGTCTCTCTCTCTCTCTTTCTCTTTTCCTTGGCTCTGTTTCTTTTTGCAGTACATTTGATGCAAACACTGACATTTCATGAAGTGACAAAAAATGTCAGAACTACAAAGATTTCTCTCTTTGCATTCACTGTATTGTATTAACTCCTCCCCCAAAATGTTGAATTTTTGCACCCTGATTTCTCATCAGAACCTGGTACTAGTTAATAATTTTGTATAACCTGATTCAGTCCAATAGAACCTTAGAGGCAAACAATTTTTGAGGTATAAGCTTTCGAGACTCAAACTCCCATCATCCTTTGTACAGCCCAGGACTAGAACACACTGGATTGTGCATGGAATGTATCAGCTACATTGTGAGAACTCCATCCCCTCCTCCAGCCAAGACTCCCTCTTATTTTGGTCTAATTTGTTCTGTTCATTCCAATTAAGTCTTAAAGCCAATAGGTTGTTTGACCAGAAAACTACAGCAATATAACAAAAAAGTTATTGCTATCCTTAGACAGCAGTTTACTGGTGATCCCCGGCCCTAAAGACATCCAGCTGTCCTCAACCAGGGCCAGGGCCTTTTCTGTCCTGGCCCCAACCTGGTGGAACTCTCTGCCAGATCCCACCAGGGCCATGTGGGATCTGATGCAATTCCCCAGGACCTGCAAGGCAGAGATGTTCCACCAGGCTTTTGGCTGAGGAGAGCAATGGTTCCATCTTGGCTGGCACCTTTCCCATTCCCTGTTGTTTACATCTATTTTGCCCTCCTCCCCCCATGTCCATGAAGTAGCCAGCAGTGGGAGTTGGAAGGAGGATTGGTTATTCGCCATCTGTTTGTTTTAATATTGTACTAAGGTTTTAATTAATTTTATCTTGTTTTATCTCTGGTTGTACATCGCCCAGAGCCCTGCAGTAGCTGAGATGGGGCAATTCATAAATATGATAAATAAATAAATATTCATTCAAAACTTAGTTGTTTTATTAGGAACCCCCTTTTAGACTCTAAGTGCCAGGGGATCTGAAGCTTGAGAAGTCTCATAAAGGCACCTGGGTACAGTCATGACATTGAATGCTCAGGGATAAGGAAAGGTGTGTGGGAATTCTGCAGTCTCCCCCAGCCCAAGGGGCATTTTTGTTCTCAAGAACAAAACAGCTGTCAATGCTAAGCTCCAAGATAGGCCTAATACCATCATGACTCTTGCTCTAAGGGATATGTCACCAAAGCAATGTGAATCATCTCCAGTTCTAGACAGTTGGGCAACCCTTAAGTATCCAATCCAGCTACTGATAAAAGGCAGCCTAACATCTGATTCACTCAGGATGGGCCATCAGGAGGACACTTAAACCCATCATTCACTGTCGATATGCTAAGCCCATCCAATGATCTGTCCCACATTAGAATGTCAGTTATTTCCCTACTGATATTCTCACCAGATTTTGACAACAGTTACCTTCAAACTGTCCAGTCAAATTCAAACCTCTTATCTTGGACCAATCACATTCCTGGGAATGTGGGTTTCCATGTCCCGCTATGGAATTCTTTCCCCAAAAAAGACCATCCCAGGTCAGTGAAAAGTGTGCTGTGTTTCCCACTACAACCTGAACAATCCTGTGACTGTGTTGCAGGCTCCTCTCCAGTCCTCAGATCCAGGATTTCAGGTGATATGTCCCTTTGAACGCAGGAGGAAAGGGGGAGCAAAAGCTAAAAAGCTTATATTTTTGGGATACCAGTCTGGTATGAAATCTTATAGGTTTGCTGATGAAAACCAGAGGTTAAGCTTCAGCAGATCAGCTAACTTTTGTGAGCATAACAATTGGAGCAGGATTCATGCAAACGAATTGCCCAATATGGTTGCATTGCCAAGTTCTGAGAACACTGAGAGTGTTAAAGAGGAAACAGGCTTACAAGGTGAACAATCCTCTGAGAGTGTGCAAAGTGACAGGGAGATACCAAGAGTATTGTCACGCAGCACAAAAGGTATTCCACCTGTGAGATACGGTTATGAGGTGAATCACGTGTATGTCAGAGAACCTCAGAGTTATCAAGAAGTTTTGAAACTGCCTACTGGGGAAAAAGCGGCATGGTTTGAAGCAATGCAAGAGGAACACAAGTCATTATTGGAAAATGATGTGTTCACATTAACAGAGTTACCAAAAGATAAGAATGTTATTGGTTGTCGCTGGGTTTATAAAGTAAAAGAATTGCCTAATGGTGGTATACAGAGAAAGGCACGTTTGGTTGCACAAGGGTACGCACAGATACAGGGGCAAGATTATGACCAAATCTTTGCGCCCACGGTACGTTCTGATACGTTCAAGCTTGCTCTTTACAAGGCAGGGCAAACCAACATGAGAGTCAATCATTTTGATTTCACCACAGCATACTTAAATGCAAGTATCAAGGAGGAGCTTTATATGGCTCAAATACCAGAATTTGAGAATCCAAATGGGCAACTGGTATTGAAAATGAATAAATCACTCTACGGTTTAAAGCAAAGTGCCAAAAATTGGTATGAGTGTCTGAGCACAGCTCTGATAAATCTCAGTTTTTCTCAGGCTGTGGCTGATCCCTGCATGTTCAATATAACTGTTGGAAACAGCATATGTTATCTGATTGTTTTTGTTGATGATCTGTGTTTTCTATTTCATGAGAACAGCCAATTGGAATGGTTTGTGCAAGCAACACAAAAATTATTCAAGATAAAACATTTGGGTGAAATAAGGCAATATCTTGGAGTAGAAATTGCCAGAAACAGTGATGGTTATTTTATGTTAAGCCAGAAAGAGAAAATAACAAAGCTATTAACAAAGTTTAATATGCAAGATGCAAACAGTGTAACTACTCCAATGATCAAAGGGTATATGAAAGAACCCAATAACAAAGAGTTTGAAAACAAACAATTGTATCAATCTTTAATTGGTTCTCTATTGTATATCAGTGGCTGGACAAGGCCAGATATCAGTGTAGCGGTACATCTGTTAAGTCAGAAGTGTTCCAAACCTTACGAGAAGGATTGGGTAGCAGCCAAGAGAGTGTTACGTTATCTCAAGGGCACTGTGAATGATACACTGGTGTTAAAGTCAAATGGTGAGAATAAAATAACAGCATTTTGTGATTCCAGCTGGGGAGAACAAGAAGACGGAAGATCTACCACGGGTTATGTAATTTATGTAAATGAAGCTTTGTTGCTTTGGAAATCTGTAAAACAGCAATTTGTAGCGTTAAGTACGTGTGAATCAGAATTTTCTGCCTTGAACCAATGTATGTTACAAATTGAATGGTTGTTACAATTGTTGAATGATTTCAATATAACATATGAATTGCCTGTAAGTGTATTTTGTGATAATACAGCAGCACAACAATTAGCAGACACACAGGGTGTGAGAACAAGAAGCCGACACATTAATATAAGATATAGGAATGTGAAAGATATTTTGCAACGAGGTCTGGTAAAGTTGCAGTATTGTGCTTCTGAAACTAACATAGCCGACATGTTCACTAAGTGTCTTGATGTGAACAAGTTCACAGCACTTAAAGGGAAACTAGGCATTACAGCATGAGACTTAAGGGGGAGTGTCAGTATTCACTTAATAACGTAAGTCTCAGCTGTAGATGAGTTTCATCTAACTGACAGTAGGTGACAGTTCCAGAGAGCCATTATGGCTGGAATAAACTGGTTCTGAGCAGTGCAGTCTGGCACTAATTAACAGAATCAGAGTGACTCAGCAGTCTGCTGTGATTGGCTAACATTTGTATAAAAGTACTGATGTATTGTACAGTCTTCTCTCTGATGGAGTACCTGTTGTCTGCGAAGCACTTTGTCCGTGCTACTAACATTGCTGGATTTTGTGGAGCTTGTGTAAATAAACTTGTATATAGTTTTACACAGAGCTGCCTGGACTATCTTTTACTGGATACTTACAGCTACTTGCATCCTACTGGTGTGGGCAGGCAACGCCACACTGACACTCTAAAACTTCCCAGTTTTCACCCTTTCCCTCCTTGCTGGTGTGTGCATGCCTACAAGTGTGATTACTTAGGGAATTAGTTCTCAGGTGTTTAGTTTAGATTCTTTATATTTTTACTTCTTTTATTTTATTTTGTGTACAAAAAGATATGTGTTCACAATCACTCGCACACTCTCTTTCTACATAATTTTATTTTGGGGTACACCTATTGATGCAATTGAGCAAACTCCAGAGGATGGCAGAATACAGGAGGGCCTGGTGTAGTGTGGTCCATGGGGTCGTGAAGAGTCAGACTCGACTGTGTGACTGAACAACAACACCTATTGAGATCCACCCTGGTATACACAGAAGAAGGTCCTGAGTTATTCCTTCCTGGAACTCTTTTTAAAGCTAATTTCCCCTTCTCTGGGTCCAGTTTGGATAACAACATAATAAGCATGACTGTCGTGGTTTCTTCTCAAAACATTATGAGAATTGGAAGGGACCTATGAGGAACCTCAAGGTTCTCTGTTTTCTCTATTCTTTCCACTCCTCCTTCTTATCAGCTGTGATATATTTATTGTATACATTACATTGGAATGGTCTGCTTCCTCCTGATATTTGTGTGAGTTGGTTTAGTCTCATGGATTAGAGTCCCTGCTTAGTTAGTACTGTTTGTCGGTTCACAACCATTCATATCTTAAGTCCCACCAATCATTCTATCAAAGAACTTAGGTCCCTCCATGATAGAAACAAAAAAACATACTTTCTGAGAATGACCTTTATATTTTCATAGGCATTCTATTGTCATTTTATTTATTTGTATATGGTAACTTTTAAGGACAAAATTTTTTTCAGAAGCACAATGGATTCTTTTTGGCAGGTAGGATTGGCAGGAAGCAGTGCATCAAAGATATTTGGTGGTGGACAGGAGAAAAGGGGTTTAGGTGAAACACCAAGTGCCCAAGGTTACTACTAGCATGCAAAAATGTCATATATGTACCATCCATGGCAGGTTGGGGAAGTACGAGAGGGAAGGAGATAGCATGTCACACTTGCAGGTGGACATGGGGATTGAAGGAGAACAAATTCTTGGTAACGGTTATCAAAACCTTGTGTCCCACCTAGACTACTTCTCTGTCCCACCAGTGGTAAAAGTACCACAGGTTGAAAAACCACGGGGCTGAAAATATATATTGCATGAACTCCCTTGTTCTAAAACCAGTTGTTCTCATCCCTGTATTTAACAACAACAATAATAATAACAACAACAACAGTATGCTGTCAAATCATAACCAACATATGATGACCCCATCGATGGGACATTCTAGGCAAGAGATGAGCTGAGGTGTTTTGCCATTGCCTTCCTCTGCATAACAACCCCAGTCTTCCTTGGTGGCCTCCCATCCAAGTACTAACCATTGCCAACCCTACTTGCTTAGAAGCTCTGACGAGATCAGGCTATTCAGGGCAATTCAGGTACCTATCCCTGTATCTCCTCAGTAATAAATAAGTGTTATTTTGAGCAGTACCCTAATCCTGACTTACAAGTAAGAGGGAACATTACATCACAAGACCAATTTTAATTTTTAATTTTTTTGCTTAATTTTCAATATCTACACATGACCAGATATTGCTAATAAGGGGGGTTTACCCCCAACTAAGGTTGCCAGCTCCCAGTTGGTAAATTCCTAGAGATTTGGGAGTGGAGCCTGAAGGGGACTTCAGTGGGGTATAGAGTCCATCCTCCAAAGCAGCCATTTTCTCCAGGGGAGCTCATCTCCAATCTAGAGATCAATAATACTTCTGGGAGATCTGCAGGCCCCACCTGGAACTTGGCAACCCTATGTCCCAATTGATCCCATGTAACAAAGTGTGATTTTGCAGAACTTGTCTTTCTCTTTATCAATTCCAACATGTCTTGCCAGAAATTTATTAGAACAAGGCAAATATGCACAAATCTGGTTTCTCAACTCCTGGTTAATGAAGCCCTCCTCTGAGCTGCTAAGATCTTTTATTGAAAAGATTATACTTTGCCTTTTCACCAATAATCTCCAAGGTGGCTTACATGCAACGTTAAAATGATACAAGAATCAAATCCCAAACAAACCCAAGTCATCACTAGGGATAGCACCGGTATTAGTAACAGTTAAAAGCTATGAATAGACCTCTACTGATATCCCACCCATGGCTTAGGAGAATAGAGTGGCTTTCACCTGGCATTTAAAGGATAGCAGTGTGGATGCCAGGTGAATACATTTAGGGTATAACTCACCTGCTGAAATAAATGGGACTTAAAGGGATTTAGTTTGAGCAGGATCATCCACATAGTCAAAAATATTTCCAAAATACGGTCCTTGGGCAACAGTGATTATGATGGATGAGCAGGGTTGATTTATATTTAGTCTTTGTAAGACAAGGATGTGTGGGAAAAAAAGTTTAGAAATCTCTCTATCCATGAGAGCAAATCTCCCCCCCCCCATCCAAAGTGAACTTTTCTTTCGAGGAGTTGTTTATTTAAATGTCAGCAGCAGACATCTCTTTTTATGCGCTTGGCAAAAGGTTACCGTTTTTGATTCATTTTGACTTGATTAATTAGACCACAATGAAGACGTTGGAAGGAAGAAAGCTGACTGGTGGCTTGTCTTTCTTTTGTTTGAAAAATAAACATGCTCTTTTGAGGCCACCACATTCTTCTGCCAGAGCACCAAAGATTACATTTTCATGTACTTTGATTTTTTGTTTTGTTTTTGGAAAAAAGTCAAATATGGTTCTGATTAGTTTCTTTTGTTGGGAGCCATGGCTTCTTTTCATTAACCTGAATTTTTGAAAACCGCAGTTAGTGACCTTTCAGAAGTCCCCGGCACAACATTCCCTGTGTCTTGAGTGCTACATTGACTTGAATAAAAAGGATTTGTTCAGAAAAATGACAACAATAATGGTGATTATTATTTTGATGATGTCAGGATCTTGTCAGATCTTTGGGTGGCTTCTGGCTCACCTGAGTGTCAACACAGCTGAGGTGGAGGTGGCACTGGACCATGGATGCAGGAGGCTATATGCGGGAGAAATGGAAAAGCAGAGTCGGCATCTTAGATAGAGGCAAAGGGTGGCTGGCTGGTGCCTACTTCACCTCCACCACTCCGATCTTCATGCATTGAGCATCCTTGCACCTGTAAAGGGAGACATGATAAAGGTTTATGAAATTGTGCAAGGAGTTGGACACAGTTGACAAAGAGAAATTGTTCTCCCTCCCCCAAAATACTCAAACTTGAGGGCATCCAATGAAACTGATGGGCAGTAGATTTAGGATGGACAAAAGGAAATACTTCTTTACAGAGAGAGTTATTAAAATGTAGAATTCGCTGCTGGAGGATGTTGTGATGGCCACAAGAATAAACAGCTTTTAAAAGGGGGATTTGATTCATGGAGGAGAAGCCTGTCAATGGCTACTAGCCATGGTGACTGAGGGGAACCTCCACTTTCAGACACAGATGCTTGGTGGGATTGTCCTTGTTTGTCCGCCATGGTGTTCTAGGCTGCTTAGTGGGTCTTTGCAAAACAGCCTCTTCGCATTAAACCTGTTTCCCAGATCGGAGAAATAAGAGATATCATTTGTAGTTTTCCCATGAATTTCTAAATTTTTCATTGCTGTGACTTATTTGTATTCCGAAATGAAGGGGGGGGATCCAACAACTCAAGCTAATCATCTCAACAGCCTTTCCTTCTCTTAAGTATTTTTTTAAAAATCATTAAGCCCCATGGTCCCAGTAGCTAATTGCAACAAATGTACGTTTAGGAAAATAAATCCAACCAGGGAGGTTTAATTTAAAGCAGTGCTTAAAACCTTCCTGCCTTTGGAGATCTTTTTTTGTTTTTCTTTCCTAATTTGTCATGCTGATTCGAAAAGCTCCCTCGTTATTCTGGTAATAGAGGGAACTGTAGATAACGACAAGACCTTCTTTGTCTTGGACAACTGCCAAACTTTTAAGTATCTCATTTGTCCAGACCGTTTTTAGGCTCTCTCTCCATTTTGAAATTTCAAGTTTAACATCAGAAGTTGCAGCAGCTAATTACGTATTGCTATGCCAAAGGTGTGTCTGCATGTGTATGAGTTTTTTTGAGGGGGGGCCCCAGAAAAGAAACTGGAAGGAAGTATGCTTATTTTTGAGACCAATGATGCTATACAAATGTTTCTTGGCTTAGGGTGTTGATATCTCAACTGTGTGTTCCATATAGATCAATTAAAAAACCCCCATAAAATCACAATAACCTACTTTAAAAGAATAACATCACACAACAGAAACACAGTGATTTTATTTACTGTTTGAAAGAGCATACTGGGCACTCACAGCCACAAATAATACCTACCAATCAGTAGAAACATCATCAGATAAAACATAGCATACAAAGAATAGCAACAGCAGCAATCCTAGAAACCAAGTCATTGATGGGCAAATCAGTGAAGAGTGCTACTGAATTTCTTGGCCATTGCTATTGTTACCATGGTGTAGGTCTGAGCCAAGCAGACTGTGCGATCCGGCCAAAGTAGGGTTGCCAGGTCACTCCTGGTAACTGGCAGGGGATGAGGGGGACTTATTAGGAGCAGGAGGAAAGCCCCATTGATGTGCAGCAACATGCTTACGTCACTGCCCACGTGACCCAAAAGTGATGTCAGGGTGATGCTGTGGTAATTGGGCAAAAATTCTATGGTAAATTTGGCTTCTACCACAGAGTTTTTGCCCAAATACCAGAGCATTGCCCCTATGTCCCCAATGTGATGGTGTCACTTCCAGGTCATGTGGGCAGTGACGTAGACACATCATTGCCTCCCTCTTTTTTGGGTAAATTCCCCCTGCTGTCCAGCTGATTGCCAGTGGGGTGGTGGAGCCTGGTGGCAGGGGACCCCCTCCTCAATGGGGGTGCATGTCTGGCAACTCTGTGCCAAAGCCACAGGGGAACAACTCGGCTCAGCTTCCTTCTGGCTGCCAGTGGCCTTTCAGAGAAGCAGCTCACCAGAAACTTCCCCTGTAAGTTAAACATCCAGGTCCTTCTACTCTGGCAGAGGGACATAAAGGAAAGCCCCGGAATGCATGGATTAGTTCAGGGGTTAGTTCAGTTGCCAGTGCTAATTCTTTGCTAACTGAAGGGGTTTGTTAATTCTTCACTGTCTTCAAATGGGACAGGATTCCCCCCATTGCAGGCTGGCTCGTGTCCTTCCTTGTCCTTCATCTTGTTTGCTTGATTCATTTTTGTCTACCCAGCGGTTCGAAAGCTGCTAAAAATAACAACAATAGCAAGTAGATAAAATGGGTACCTGTCTTAGATGACAGGGAGCACCCTCCCCCCCCGCGGGGGTTGTGGAGCTGCCGGTAACAAGGCAGGTGGAATGATGGCGGCAAAAGATGGCAAGAGCTCCAGGGGACGGCGAGAGACGGAAGGCGGAGCAGAGAAGACGGCGCAAGGAGGACGTGAAGGCGCAGGTGCGGCGGAGTCAGGAAGACAGAGCCGGAGCCGTGCCGACGCAGAAACCACGCGCCGAGGGATCTGCGAACGCCGAGCTGAGCCGACCCAGGATGAAACTGACAAAGAAAACTGACGAAACTGACAAGAACAAGAACACCGCTCTCCACAGGGTGCTGGTAGGGCAGTCCCTTCCCGAACAGCTATGTGGCCTTAGTTAAGGATTCAATGAGTAACTGTAAGCCGCTCAGAGACCCCTTCGGGGGTTCGAGCGGGATATAAATTGAAGATATAAATAAATAAATAAATAAATAAATTGGTAGGCTGTGGCTCAGCGGCAGAGCATCAGCTTTGCATGTAGAAGGTCCCAGGTTCAGTCCCTGGACCTCCAGTTAAATTGGGCCACACAGTAGGTGATGTGAATGACTTAGACCCTAACCCTGCTGCCCACCAAAGTAGACAACACCAACTTTGATGGTCCAAAGTGCTTTAGTCCATGAGCCATAGCAATCAATACAATAAAACTGTAAAATCATCACAATATATACGACCAGTGTTCCCTCTAAACTGAGTTAGTGTGAGCTAGCTCACAGTTTTTTAGCCTCCAGCTCACACATTTTTGTCTTAGCTCAGGCAGGATGGCTCCAGAGCGAACTAATTTATGCAGTAGCCAAATCACAACTTTAATGCCAGTAGCTCACAAAGTAGAATTTTTGCTCACAAGACTCCACAGCTTAGAGGGAACATTGCATACGACCAATAAGGTAAGCATGACATCTTAATACATTCCAGTTTTAAATAACAATAATAACATTTAATAACAATGATGATATTGATTTTAGTATTGGGTTGTACGGACCATATCACTTCAGTCATGTTCCATCTACACTGGCTCCCAATTTGCTTCTGGGCCCAATTCAAAGAATTCACCTTAACAACACTGTATCATTTGGGCCCGCATAGCTTAAAGACCACATTCTCCCATATGAACTGACTGGTTCTCTGGTCATTTTCAGAGGACCTGCTCTGCATGCCCCCACCATCTGAGGTGAAATAGGTAGCAGCCTATGAAATTGCCTTCTCAGTTGTGACCAAAATTTTGGAATTCTTTCTCCAGGGAAATTTATCTGCCTCCCTCCATCACCGTCTTTCACCAGCGGGTGAAGCATTTTTCTTTTGTTTGGCATATCCCTGATAACTTATTGGCCCTGCCTCCCTGGCTGTAGTGTTGTGTGTGTTTGCACGCTTATATGTTTTTACTGAATTGTTTTATATATGCTTTTTTAAAAAAAAATTGTGTTTTGATTTTTGCCACCTTGGAGACCCTATTTGGGTGGAAAGATGTCATAGGAATGTTTTAAATAAGTAAATAAAAACCCCAGTGATAACATACAACTGTCTATCGATGCCGGACAACCTAATTCAATTATCAGACCCCAAATCAAACGCCAGGACTAGTGACTCAGAGTGAGACAATGGCCAATTAACCTAATAGGGTTTTTAAAAAATCTTCAGAGCTGAGACAATCTTGCCACCCTGACTGTGACACATTTATCTCTATCTGCCAACAGAAACATTAGTTTAACCTGATCTGGCTTTCCTAAAAGTCATGGTGAAATAGTCTCAAGAACAAGAGTTAGAAGGAAAGGAGAAAGCTACTTATAAAATGAGACTGTTCTCAAAGTAGTTAATAATTCATTATCCATTTGGACACTTGCATTGATAATCTTTGTTTTATTAATAATTTGGTTGTGTACAAATTCAGGGTTCAATAATCCCAGTTTAGAAACCAAGCTCAGTACAACACTTCACTATGAATTAACTTTCCATAAAGGTAAAGGTAAAGGTTCCCTTGCTCGAAATGAAATAAATCTCAGCCAGTAATTATTGGCACTTTGTAAATCAAACTGAAGTGATAACAAAAAACTGTGCAGAATTTTGCGCTAATAAATTTAAAATATTAATCAAAAAGATTTCATACAAAAAGGTGTACAATGTTTGCATAACATATCAAACATAGGTGAAGACGGTGATCTCCAGAATATTTTGCCGTTTTGACACAAGTCTTCTTCTGAACAATAATGTATAACATGTGGTGTCTCTCTATTTCACTTCATTTCATTTCAACTGATTCATCATCAACAGTTTCATAGATCTCTCCTGATCATCATATGCATTATAGAAACAGTTTCTAGAAAAGCCTTTCCATGGGCAATTCTGTTGATGCAATTCTGTTGGGCAATTCTACAGCCAAAGGGGAACATCAGAGTTCCAATTCGGGGGGGGGATTAAGCTGCCATTTCCTCCAAGGGAACTAATCTTTAGCCCAGAGATCAGCTGTAATCCCAGGAGATCTTCCTTCCTCTGAGTCCCAACGTTGTCTCACTATTCAGTATATGTCACATTTCTTGTTGGAGTACATGAGCCCTTTTCGATTAGATATCAACTGTAATTTCAGCAGAGGCCATAGGTAAAGATCCCACTGGCCCACAGTCCAATAAAACCCAAATATGGTATCTGAACAAAAAGCCCAAATATGGAATATAAGTGGTTGGTGGTTGCTTTCTGATAGTCACCCCACTTTAAAATATCATCCAACAAGGCCAGTGATACCAAAACATAATCAACCATCCTAGTTCCTCTTTGACTGCAATGAATAAATTCACCATGTTTCCTTCCATATTACCATTTTAGAATCCTAACTCAAACTTACTAATGATTTTCTAAAAAGCTGTCCCAGATTTATTAACATGCAAATCTTTGGATATCCTATTACCGTTATAAGAAACACCAACATAATCATCCCTACCTTCTATGTTACCATCACCAATACAGACAATATGGCCCAGACATGGATAACGTAGGCTAGCCTGATCTCAGAAGCTAAGCAGGGTCATCATTGGCTAGTATTTAAAAGGGTGACTTCTAAGAAATACCAGGGTTGAGACGAAGAGGCAGGCAATGGCAAACCACCTCTGAAATGTCTCTTGCCTTAAAAAAACAAGCCTAGCTTACTACTTTCTAACCCTAAAGAGCAAGAACTTCTGGCTGCCAGACAATCCTAGAATCTTCTGGCTATTATACACACAATGCCATACATTAATTAATTATTATTACCAACACAGACACTAAAAATCACCTGCCAATGTTATTTTTGATCTATGATATCTAATCTCCAATTTGTAAACACTAGGTTCCAAAATCAACCATCTGCACTCACATTAAAAACCCGAAGGAAAGGGAAGAATATAAACATTAACAAATAAGGCTGCATGTTCTTTAAAGGTCAAGAAACAAGGCAATGCTAAAGACTTCAAAGCTGGTAATGATACTCAGTACATTTCACTGAATTAAGAATCAAACATGATAATCCCCCCAATGATCTTAGTACAAGGTGGCTTCATATGTCTAGTTATATGCTTTGCAGGCACATTCAGGCCATGTGTTTTTGTTCACGTCAATAGCACACATGCAAGAAGGTCTGGAACTGGCCTTTCTCAACCATGACACTGGACAAAACAAAACTCAAACCAGATCGGCATTGTTTCTCACTCACGTTTCCTGCACAGCAGCGTATCTGAGAGCATGTAACAAATGAGATGCACAGGGTCCACCATACTGGAGAAAAAAGAAAATGGCAACACCAGTAACTTGGTTGTGACCCATTTTGTCGAGTGTTTCACTGCTAATTTGGAGGGACAGGCAGATGAATGATAGATTCAACAATATAGGCTGGGCTCAGTCCTAGAGTTAACGACTCCGTCAACTAGCCAATTGCAGCTGCTGCTGTGACTTGCTGAACTTGTGAGCTGACCTGAAATTCTATCTCATTGAGGTCCCTGGATATGCTGATTTCAGTGGCTCTGCGTCAGTTCACACTAGCAGAGAATATGGCTTCATGCTCCCGGCAAGAAGACTGAGAGAAACAGAAACTCCCTGATGCCTTTGTAACACGATCCTCAGCATAGCTATGAACATCTTTGCTGAGAGGTGATGGGAATATGATGGGGTTATGTGAAATCTGTCAGGCATGTGGATTATAAAAGCAAGGCTCTACTGCTTTAGGAAACCATAGACTCCTTGGCAGCAAAACTAATATCCATAGTCAAGGGAGTCGACGGTCAGAGTCAAAACTAGGGCCAAGTTGCAGACACTGTAAATGTTCCTGGTGACCCAAGTTTATGTCAAAGACTGATATTTCTGGACACTGCAGCTCATAAAGGTGGCTCACACACAGTTGTCTGTGCTAAAAATGCATGGTTCTTTCTACAGTATTGCTGTCAGCTCCCAACGTGTGCAAATTCAGTGTGGTAGTTTCTCATGACCGGGCGAGTGGGGTGTCGCATGACCTCTCTACTGCACCAGGTCAAAAGCAGAGATATCAAGTTGAAGCCAAACCAAAGTGGTCATAATATGGCTAAAACAACCATAGTTTGTGAGAGTCTCTACCTCACTTGTAGAATGACCTTTTTGTCTCAGGGACATGGAATTTGATGGCAGGAGCTGGAAACTGAGTGAGGAAGTGTGGCAAGCAGAAAGAACTGCTTAGCTGACTAGATAAAAGCAGAATGCTTATCTGTTCCAGAAGGTTGTCCTTGCTCTTAACCACAGAGGTTGATGTTGCTTGTTCCTATTCCCTCCCCAGCCTCAGATTTCCACTTTAAGCCTGAGGGACCCCAAAGTGATGCCTGCCAATATGGTTCCTGGGGTTTACTTCCTGCTTTCCCTATGACATCTGTTCCCCAATGAGCAGAACCAATCTTCACTTTCCTCCTCCTCCTTACTGAAGCAGGAAGTACTGCAGAAGAATGTTTCTGTCTGTGAGTAGCTGCCATTCAGAAACAGCTGCCTCCATCACTGGAGGATGTTTGGCTTGGAACCTCCTGCCATTTTGTGATTGACCCATGCCCTGAGGCAGCTGGTCATGCCATACTATCGTTGGCTGACATTTTCCAGCTGGCAACCATTTTGTGATGAAGCCCTCTACCAATTCTTCAAAATTCCAGTAGTGCCCACAGGCTCAAAAAGGCTTGTGGATTCCTGCTCTAAATCATGAGGAGAAACTGGAAGCTAACAGAATCCACTACAGCTTAAATTCTGTGAGAGATCTGAGTTCATATCCTCACTTTTGCTATGAGGCACATGATCAGTCTTTATAGTCTTCCACTCCCTAGACATAAATCATAGCAATCTGCCTCACAGGGAAGTTGTAAGGATGGATATAGTGAAGATACTAAAGCAAGTCATTCAAAGCAGTACTTAGGAGAAGAAGCAAATCAGGTTGTACAATGGATAATACAAAATAATAGTGCAAATATGTGTTGGATGTAGGGTTGCCAGCTACCAGGTGGGACCTGGAGATCTCCCGGAATTACAACTGATCTCCAGACTTCAGAGATCAGTTTCCATGGAGAAAATAGCAGCTTTGATAGGAGTATGGTTGCCAGCCTCCAGGAAGGGCCTGGAGATTTCCTGAATACAACTAATCTCCAGATGACAAAGACCAGTTCCTCTGGAGAAAATGGCTGCTTTATAGGCTGGACTCTATGGCATTATATCCCACCAAGCATCCTCCCCAGGCTCCATGACCAGAATCTCCAGGAATTTTCCAACCCAGAGCTGGCAACCCTAAGGAACTCTACTATATACATTCAAACATTTGGACAAGCCCAAAACAGCTCTTTGGATCCCATCCTAGGGTAATCCAAGGGACACAGTAGAAACAGTCTAGATAAATAATCCCTCAAATTTGGTGTCATGGTTAGGTGTGCGGACTCTAATCTGGGAGAATCGCGTTTGATTCCCCACTCCTCCACTTGCACCTGCTGATGTGACCTTGGGTCAGTCACAAACTCTGGCACAGCTGTTCCTGAAAGAGCAGTTTGTATTAGAGTTCTCTCTAATACCTACCTCACAGGGCATCTGTTGTGGGGAGGGGAAGGGAAAGGAGTTTGTAAGCCTCTCTGAGACTCCAATTGAAGGGTGGGGTATAAATCCAATCTCCTCCTCCTCCTCCTCCTCCTCCTCCTCTTCTTCTTCTTCTTCTTCTTCTTCTTCTTCTTCTTCTTCTTCTTCTTCTTCTTCTTCTTCTTCTTCTTCTTCCTCTTCCTCTTCCTCTTCCTCTTCCTCTTCCTGTTCTTCTTCTTCTTCTTCTTCTTCTTCTTCTTCTTCTTCTTCTTCTTCTTCTTCTTCTTCTTCTTCTTCTTCTTCTTCTTCTTCTTCTTCTTCTTCTTCTTCTTCATAAATGAAAAACCTGGGAAATATTAGGTGCCAGTTGAATCTCATCATTTATGAATGCAAGGCTAAGTTCCAAAAGAAGCAAGGCCTTTTTGACAGTTGCCCCAACGTTATAGTTGACTCCCCCTAGATATTTCCCTTACTGTCTTCAGTCTTCTCTTCTAGGAGGCAGATGAAAATACTACTGTTTTGCCAGATTCTAGGGACAGATACCTAATGTGACTTTACATTGCATGCAGTTTTTGTGGCAATGACTTTCTAGGGGTCACGTTTATTATTTTACCATTGTCATGATTTAATCTGCTTTCTTTCATGGTTTTTGTTGTAAATGGCTTTGAAAAGTCAGGGGGGAGCTACAAATATCACTCATAAAGAATTATGAATGCCTCTCTGTCTCACCCTTGAACAATGAAACCAACCGGCAGAGGCTAGTAAACAAAAGCATTTCATATTTCATAACATTTCATGCCACCATATTGTACCCTCTCTAAAAAGCCTATCAAAGAGTTAACTTTTTAAAAGGCTCCACAACAACAACAAAATCTTCAAGTAGATATTTCTTTGACCCAACAGGACAAGTGTCAGCAGCTCTGAACACGGTAGGAAGCAGGGAAGGGTGGGGGGAGAGGGAGAAGCTTTGGATTTCAAATATCTTTCAGTGAGGAATTAGCTTGAAAAAAGATGTACAGCAATAAGCCATGAAAGGGGTCCAGACACCATAATTCAAGAAACAGCATATGATATAAAACTGGCAGGCATCCAGCTCAGAGCCAGGTGCCTGAGTTGGCTAGGATTCAAGTGGCCTACGGCCACCTACGGTGCTTTCAGGTAGAACCAGGATGCTGTTCACCTTGGTATGCTCCACTTTCGTTCTATTTCAGGTTCTTGCAAAGGATTCCCAGATGGCTGGCTGCCGTCCAAAATAATATGCTTTCAGATCGCATCATCTCTACACAGCGATGAGGCTGCGCGGAATAAAAAGAAAGAAAGAAGGGCCCTGGAAAAGAAATACTTTTCATGCCACTTTATTTCTTCGGCTGAGAGTGGAGCTAGGGATGGTATTATTTACACATGATTACTGTGTAGATGGCTGATAATACTTGATGCAAAGCACGTGTGTGTCTGTTTGGGGGAGGGTGGTCAAACTAATGCCAGTAGGGACAGCAGGTGGAGATTTTAGATTATTGTTCTGTTTAGGATGGCACTGTTTTATTTCTTATTCATTTTATTAATTAAAATATTCCTGACATCCTAATGTCATTGTAAACTGGAGTTGTGTTACAGTTTGTTTAGATAGTTGAGGTATTTAGGGAATTTATTATTCCACTTTTCTCCTCAATGAGGATCCAAAGCAGCTCTCATCATTTCCCATTCTATCCTCACAACAACTTTTAAAGGATGATTAGGCTGAGAATATGTTACCGGCTCAAGGCCACCCAGCAAGCGTCTATGGAAGTGTGGGGATTTGAACCTGGATCTCCCAGACCCTAGTTTGAGACTCTGACCATTACACCACACTGGCTATCCACACTGGCATTTTCACCCAGCTCACTACAATCCTCTGTAGTACTCAGGAGCATGCTAGACTTCAGATTAATCTCGATATCGGGATGTGTTTGCTTCGTTTTCTTCCAAGTTTTGCATGACAATTGCTTCTTTGTTAATGAACTATTTTATAATGGAGCACAGAAGCATCCCTAGTTGTACTGCTCTCTCAAAAGAATTATGTCTTTATATATATAAAGCAGAGACCCAAAGGGGCTTACTGCATCATTCTCTCTACTCCCATTTTATCCTCACAACATTCCTCTGAGGTATTTTAGGCTGAGAGTGACTGGCCCAAGGCCACCCAGCAAGCTTCCATGGCACAGTGGGAATTCGAATCTGGGTCTCCCAAATCCTAGTCTGTTCTAATCACTACATCACACTAAATCTAACTGGCAATACTCTAACCAGTAAATCTCTGTGAAAGTTAAATTTTAACTGAGGAAAGGGTCGATTACATTTCCCAGGCTTCTCAGTGACCTCCAAATACCTTTAGAACACTCCAGGTAATAGTAAAATATTGTTTTCTTCCTCGATAATGTGTCTACCCCAAAATAATATCAATAATTTTACATAGCAATTGGTCCTCACAGTGTTTGACATAAACACTATTATTCCTTCAAATATAATGTGTTTCTACAACACAGTATTATAAAGCCAGTTTGAAAAAAATGGTTCTCCTGCCGTTGGATACAGCTGGAGGATTGCTGTTAATTCTAGTGTTGTAGGAATGAGGAGTTATCCAAATGACTATGTAATTTCATTTCCTGTTCATTCCGCCGTTGTGAAATTTCTGATCTCCCAGTTGCTGAAGTAGGCAAAACCACACACGTTCCACTGGATGCAGACACAATAAGAAAATTAAAGAATTGCTGTCACAGCAACCATTGAAACAATGGTTAGAAAACAACTGCCGAAGGCCTCTGCGCGCCAGGACATTTCTCCTTGGATCTGACACCAGACGGTGAATTGTCAGCTTTGTTTGCAAATTAGGAATTTGATTTCCAAAAATGAGAAATCTGGAATTGCTGAGTAATAACTGAGACTATCCATTGCAAGAAGATTTGGCAAGAATTGTCCTTTGGATGGGAAATAAAAATCGATCCACAGAACAGAGGTTTCTAAGCAACTTGTTTTCAATAACCCAGGGAGGAAAAATAACTGGATGGCTCTAGAAATTATGAGAGCCATGAATATATGACCTCTTCCTCACATTGTCCTGCTTGACACAAGGTGTGCCATAATGTCATTGGTCTTTATTGTTGCCCCGTCATCATCACTGACAACCTGTTGTTGTTATTTTATTTTATTTTTATTTTAACTTTCGATTTCTATACCACTCTAGCCCCGAAGGGTCTCTGAGCAGTTTACACAATTTTTTAATTCCATCTATCTAGGGCCACAATTTTTATAGGGGGGGTGACATCCTATCAGCACCCAGCCAGCAGGGCTTTTTTTTTTTTTTGTCTCCATCCCAGTGGGCCTCAGGCGTCAGCATTCCATCCTCAATGTTCTGGGGCAGGTCTTTCTCTGGCTCAGCAGCTTCTTCCTGGCAGGTCTCGTCTCTGGTGCACAGCCTTGCGTCAGCTGCAGCTCTGGCTATGTCCCTTTTGGCTCCGCTGCGCCCCGCTGCCGCGCCGCCTGTCCCTCCATGACTCCGCCCACTGCCGGATTCAGCCGCTCAGCGTTGCTTCTGTGTTGCTTCTGCCGCCGCCGCCATCATCACCACATCGCCGATGCCTCTGCTGCACACCCCAAGGAGGGAGGGGTGCCCCCCGCCACCTACAGGTAGGTACCCATTTATCTACTCGCTATATATATATTTAATGCTTTTGAACTGCTGGGTGGGCGGGAACTGGGACTAGGGCCGGGAGCTCACCCCGGCCGCGGTGGGTCTCGAACAGCCATAGTGGCTGTTCCCTGATGTTACAGCAGGCATGCTTTTACTGCCTGCGCCACCGCTCCCTTTTTTATTTTATTCATTTAATTTCTACCCCACTCCATTTTCTGCAAGCAGGACTCAGGGCAGTGTATAACATATACATCAATACATAATAAAATACATACTATTAATAAAATACATAAATACAATTAAACATCAGTCTTATTCAGCAAACAGCAATTACTGTTTGACGGCAGCATCCATCCATCCTGCAGTTGGGGTGGTTGGCATACAATCCACATTCCACTTCTGGAGAAGATCTTAACCAGGAGAGAGTGGAGAAGTGGGGGGGGGGGGAGAAACCCAGGAGGTCACTGATCTCTCTATCTGTCGCTGTTCTGTTCTCTCTATCCATCACTGTCTATCCATTACTGTTGCTATTATATCTGGGGTAGAGCAATGGACAAACTACCAACATGATAGACCTTCCAGACATTGAAATCATGTGTAATGGGAGTCTACAAGGGAAGGCAGGCCATGCTTGGCAACCAACAGGGGCTTGGAGGTGGGGACATGGTGGGACACTAGAGCTGCCCATATCCAGGTGATGGCTAGAAATCTCCTGCTATTTCAACTAATCTCCAGATGACAGAGATCAGTTCACCTGGAGAAAATGGCCACTTTGGAAGGTGGACTCTATGGCATTATTCTCCATTGAAGTCCCTCCCCTCCTCAACCCCACCCTTCACAGGCTCCACCCCCCAAATCCCCAGGTATTTCCCAACACAGAGCTGGCAACCCTACAGGGCAATGCATCACATGTGCTGTGATGTCACTTCTGGGGAACCCCCAGAAAGGACATCGCGTTGCATTGTTCCTAGAGCAATATGATTGTCAATTTCCTCTGGAAGTGACATCATGCTGCATACAACACTGGCTTAAAAAATGTTTCTCCTAGTGGCGGGCAACAAGGGATGCTACAGAAGTATACTGCACAGGAATACCACCTCACGGAGAGCTAGGCTAGGCCTCTGTCTTGGGTATGCTGCTGTCTCTCAGATCTGCTTCACACAAATAGAGGAAAAGATATAAATCTGTACCAGGTAGGAGGATGACATGACAGAATGGCCTTATATGTTGGGAAAAAACTTTCCAAATCTAGAAGAAGAAGAGTTTGGATTTATGCCCCGCCCTTCACTGCCCAAAGGCGTCTCAGAGCAGTTTACAAACTCCTTTCCCTTCTCCTCCCCACAACAGACACCCTATGAGGTAGGTGGGGCTGAGAGAACTTCTGACAGAAACTGTCCTTGAGAGAACAGCTTTGCCAGAGCTTGTGACTGACCCAAGGTCACATCAGCAGGTGCAAGTGGACGAGTGGCGAATCAAACCTGGTTCTCCCAGATAAGAGTCCGCGCACTTAACCACTACACCAAACTGGCTCTCAATCTAGTGCCAATAAAACTAGAAAGCCCACTGCTGAGGGGGGAATGTCGGAGATGTCAAGTGTGAAAGGAAATGGGGCTGAATGTGGGCAGGAAGGTATGGAGATCTGCACTTTCCACTTCACACTTTCCCCAAATCCACTTGGGGTATGATCTTGATAAGGGAAAGATCACGCCAAAGCAGATTTGGAATGCTGCAGTGCGGAGCTGGGGAAAAGTGTAAAGTGAGCAATCACAAAGCAATATTGTGTAGAAGCCCAAAAGAAAACTGTTGCAGTTTTTGGGGAAACAAGCTTTGTTTTCTATGCACAAAGAATATGTGTTTGTCTGTACATCTGGATTAGAGACGTTTCACCCCTCTTCTGAATCACAGTTGGGGTTTCTGTTACAGTTTCTTAGCACTTGGGGCATAATGGAAAAAATCTTTTTCTGGACTGAAGTAACTATACTTGTTAAAACTGACATTTGTTTCTGAGCATAAACAACACCTTAAAACAGTTCATGTTTTGTAAGTGTATGATGTATGTTGTTGTTCAGTCGCACAGTCGAGTCCGACTCTTTGCGACCCCATGGACCAGATTACGCCAGGCCCTCCTGTCGTATGATGTATACACCCTGTCAAAATGGCAGTGTGGTAATAATGCTATTAAAATACTGTTTAAGAAATAATCAAAATGGGAAATTAGAAAAAAAAAAGGTACAAAACCACAATGAAGTGGAAAATGGCTTATTCGAGCCTCCCCTTTGGGTTGCCAAATTCCAGGCAGACCTGGAGATCTCCTGGAATTCCCATTGACCTCCCAATCACAGAGATCAGTTCTCTGGCAGAAAATGGCTGCTTTGGAGAATGGACTGCATGGAATTATACTCTGCTGCTGAGACCAATGCTCCCTCTCAGCTGTGGAGTCCTGTGAGCAAAAATTCTACTTTGTGAGCTACGGGCATTAAAGTTGTGAGCGAGTGATTTGGCTTCTGCATAAACTGGTTTGCTCTGGAGCCATCCTTCCTGAGCTGAGACAAAAATGTGTGATCTGGAAGCTTAAAAAGCCATGAGCTAGCTCACACTAACTCAGGTTAGAGGGAACACTGGCTGCGAACCTTCCCATCCCTCAAACCCCCCCCCCCAAAGGGTCACCAGGTCCCCCGGGCTACTGATGGGGGATGGGGGTAGGTTGAGAAACTCCTGGAGATTTAGGGATGGAACCTGGGCAGGATAGAGACCTCAGTGGAGTACCATGCCATAAAGTCTATCCTCCCAAGCATCCATTTTTCTCCAGGGGAACTGATCTCTGTATTCTGGAGATCAGTTGGCATTCTCGGGGATCCCCAGACCCCACCTGGAGTCTGGTATCCCTACTCCCCAGGCTCCACCCCCAAATCTCCGGGAATTTCCCAAACCAGGGTTGGGAACCCCGGAGGAACATTTATTTTTCCAATCTACTGCTTCCTGTCTAAAATGGCCTGGAAACAGTTTTACTATCTCAGCTGCAGATTTTGTGAGAATCAGGCCTGTAGCCCTAACTGAGCAGAAAAGGGTTATTGCAAGGATAAACTGGGAAGCACTCCATGAATGTCACCTTAAGGGAATGTTGTGATACAAAATTTGGTAATTAAGAACATTTTGAAAAGTCTCTGTCTGAAGATTAGGAGTCAGACTACTTAGTGAGAAGGCTAAAACATAATGGCTAAACTGGGCCTCTGCAGAATTACTGTCGGGTGCAGGGTTCCCTCTAAGCTGAGTTAGTGTGAGCCAGCTCACAATTTTTTAGCCTCTGGCTCACCCATTTTGCCTTAGCTCAGGAAGGATGACTCCAGAGCAAACTGAATGATGCAGCAGCCAAATCGCTCACTCACAACTTTAATGCCAGCAGCTCACAAAGTAGGATTTTTGCTCACAAGACCACAGTTTAGAGGGAGCATTGGTCAGGTGATAGTTAAAGACACAAACAAAATCCCATTCATGCCGCTTGGCAAAGCTGTGTTTCTTATCTCTTGTATCTTTCATTTTCAGCCAATGAGAAGGCTGCTGCTGGTACTGGCTGAGAAACAGGTAGATCAAATTTAATTCTTAATTGGAAAGGGTAGCTGAAAATGTTAAATAACTCTGCAGAGCAGAAGTTCAGAAAAGTGTGGAATGTTCAGGAATAAAATGCTGTTATGCAAAGATGTGGCCTCTCTGCACAAGGAATGGTTTTATGGCTTTTCTTGACCCACAGTTGAAATTGATATGCTGATAAAGAGCTAAACATTTGATTAGAAAGAACAAGATTAGGCCTGGTTCAGCATTCTCTTTCCAATATGATAACAGCTAGGTGCTTTGACTAAAAGGAGGACGTGAAGGAAACAGATCCAGCCCCCACTGCTCTCTGTCCTTCATGGACTGAGAGGTGAAATGATAACCATCTTCAAGTACTTGAAGGGCTGTCATATAGAAGATGATGTGGAGTTGTTTTCCGTTGCACTGGAAGGTTGGACCAGAATCAACGACTGATTTGGCAGCTGGTTTCCTTCCTCGAATGTGACGACCTGGCAACAGTGATCCACGCAATGGTCACCTCAAGACTAGACTACTGCAATGCCCTCTACATGGGGCTGCCCTTGTCCCAAATCTAGAAGCTGCAGCTGAGTTAGTATGAGCTAGCTCACAGTTTTTTAGCCTCTGGCTCACACATTTTTGTCTTAGCTCAGGAAGGATGGCTCCAGAGCAAACCAATTTATGCAGTAGCCACAACTTTTACTCACAACTTTAATGCCAGTAGCTCACAAAGTAGAAGTTTTGCTCACGAGACTCCACAGTTTAGAGGGAGTATTGGCTGCAGCTAGTGCAGAATGCAGCAACCAGGCTGTTATTGGGTCTCCCTCTCAGGGAGCACATTCAGCCTGTGCTGAAAGCACTGCACTGGCCACCTATAGCATACCAGGTTCACTTCAAGGTGCTGGTTCTCACCTATGGAGCCCTATATGGCCAGGGGCCAGCATACCTGGGGGACCGCCTTTCCTCATATGTTCCCCAGAGAGTACTGTGGTCAGGTTCACAAAACCTTCTTGTTCTCCCTGGCATGAAAGATGCCAGGCTGGCAGTAACCAGGGCTAGGGTCTTCTCAGTGGCAGCTCTGCTTTGGTGGAATGAGCTCCCTGAGGACATCAGGACCCTGCAGGATTTATCAAAATTCCACAGGGCCTAAGAGACAGAGCTCTTCCACCAAGCGTTTGAGTGAGATGCCGCATTAAACTTCCACTATCAAGCCGATTAATCACACCATACAACCTGGTCATGGCCACCTGCTTTAAAATCTGTGCCCTTATTAAGGAACTATGCGCTAAGAAGCAAGACACCAACTGCTGAATAACTTATGGTGACTGATAGGACAGTTTTTGCTGTTCTTTATACGCTGTACTTCTGAATAGTTTTTAAGATTTTAAATTGTTTAATTTTTTTATGATGCCAATGGACCTAGAAGCTGCCCTGAGCCTGTCTCAGTGGGGAGGGCGGGGTATAAATTGTATAAATAAATAACTAAATAAATAAATCAGGGCCCTGCAGGACCTTATGCAATTCCGCAGGGCCTGTAAAACGGAGCTCTTCCGCCAGGCTTTTGAGTAGGGGCTGCCACCGCTATGACATCGCTATGATACCACCAGCGTATAGCCATTAGAGGCATTCTGGCCCTGGCATGGGGTCCTTAGTTGTATATGGGCACCACTGGAGCAACGCCAACTGGGTGTTTTAGTGTGGCTGTGTCGGGTCTACTCTGTAATGGCTTTTTCCTGTGTTATTGATGTTTTACCATTACTTGACATGGAGTTTTATGGTTATTTATTCATGGTTGTTTTATGTTTTATATGGTTCTATGGCATTGTTGCCCTTGTTCGCCGCCCTGAGCCCATGTGGAAGGGTGGCATATAAATCGAATAAATAAATAAATAAAATAAAATAAATCAAGAGTTTTTGGCTAAACATTAGAAAGAACTTCCTGACAGAGTGGTTCCGCAGTGGAACAGGCTTCCTTGGGAGGTGGTGGGCTCTCCTTCTTTGGAGGTTTTCAAACAGAGGCTAGATGACCATCTGATAGCAATGCTGATTCTGTGAATTTAGGCAGATCATGAGAACGGATGGCAGGAAGGGCTGCATCAGTGCCTAGTTCTTGTGGCCCTTTCTTACACACCTGGGGAAATGCTGATTGCCACTTTGGGGTCAGGAAGCAATTTTTATCCAGGCCAGTTTGGCCAGGAATCCTGGGGGGGGCGGTGCCCTCTTCTGAGCATGGAACAGTGGTCACTGGGTGTGTGGAGGGGGAGGTATATGTGAATTTCCTGCATTGTGCAGGGGGTTGGACTAGATGACCCTGGAGATCCCTTCCAACTCTATGATTCTATGGAATGGCCTGCTAAGCACCATTATCATATCAGTGAATCCCAAGAGATAATTATTACGTGAAGAACAATTCACAGTGCCGTCCTAAGCAGCGGTTGTATGTTATGTACCATCAAGTAATTTCTTACTCATGGTGACCTTATGAATTAATGACTTCCATAACATTTAATCATTAACAGCCTTGCTTAGGTCTTGCAAATGTGAGGCCATGGCTTCCTTTCTTTGAGTAAGTCCATCTCATGTTGGTTCTTCCTCTTTTCTTATTGCTTTCTTTCCCTGGCATTATTGTCTTTTGCAATGAGTCTTGTCTTCCCATGAAGTACAATAGCCTCAGTTTAGTCCTGTTAGCTTCTAGGGGGATTTCAGGCTTGATTTAATCTAGAACCCACTTAGTGGGTGGTCCATGGTGTCCATGAGACTCATTCAACACCACATTTCAAGGGAATCAGTTTTCTTTCTATCAGCTTTCTTCAGGGATTACATCCTTTCAAATCTATTTAAAACTTAGGGCTTAGAGGGGTGTGACTGGTTAGAATTGCACTGTCAGGAGTGGTAATATTCTAAAGGAGAACAATCTGTATTGAGGAATGAGGCACATGTGCAAATGGGTCTCATCACAAAGCTACAGATTTCTTATCTCTTCACATGGTCTCAAAGGCATTTTTTCTCACTGGAGTTACTTCACTGACAGCTATGCTCATAATAATGGCACATGCATGTACAAACCTGGACCCTATGCACATGCCACAATAAAAGTACATTTGCCAAAAGAACCAAATAAGAAAAAAGTAGATGCCTTGCCTTCCAATGGATTCTATTAGAATAATTTAGAAGACCTACAAACCTCTATCCTTTCTATATGGCCCGGGCTTGTCTGATCTTGGAAGCGAAGGGGAAGGGGAGGCCCTGCTTCGTACCACCACTGAAGTCCAGGGCTGCTATGCAGAGGCAGGTGATGGCAACTGGCAAATTACCTCTGTTTGCCTCTTGCCTTGAAAACCCTACTGGGTAGCCATAAGTTGACTGAGACTTGATGGCACTTTCCACCAACACAAGCCTCTAGTCAATGTGTGCGACCAAATTTATTTCTCTCCTTTTCGCACAGAAAAGCAATTGCATTTCAGAAAGTATTGCCGATCTGTACAGACCAGCACACTGTATTTTAAATAGACTATGTTCTTCATTTCTGAGGCTTCAGAACTTGTGTGGTAGAAATTGCTATTTTTAAATGAACTTTCTTCAGGTGTATATTTTTGAAACGTTTAAGAATGTAGCCGCTACCTTATCCAATGCTCAAAGCAGCTTTAAATCAATAAATATCAAGCAAAATAATCTGAAAACAATCTTAAAAAATCTACAGGCTCAGTAAACTGACTAATTATCAAGCAAAAAAAAATGTTAACTTTTGAAAAAACCTTGCAAAAAAAAATGTCCTGCAAATAGCTAGTAAGGAAGAACCTATTGCAAGACACTGGAATAGCAAAGGAAAAGGCCTCCGTCGTAGATGTCTGCACCTAGCCAGCGGAGTCCCAGAATGGAGCCCAGAAGCAAATCTGGAAGCCAGTAAAGTGGTTTGATTGTTCCCTGGAAGGCCAGATCCTGAAGTTGAAGCTCAAATACTTTGGCCACCAAATGAGAAGGGAGCATTCACTGGAGAAGACCCTGATGCTGGGAAAGATTGAAGGTCAAAGAAGAAGGGGACGGCAAAGGATGAGATGGTTAGACAGTGTCATCGATGCAACGAATATGAAATTGAGCAAACTTCAGCGGACAGTGGAAGACAGGAGGGCCTGGCGTGATCTGGTCCATGGGGTCGTGAAGAGTCGGACTCGACTGTGCGACTGAACAACAACAACAACAAAAGCAGTTTGAAAAGTGGCTTGGTGTGCGCAGGCAGCCCAGTGCCAATCAAGAGACAGTTGGTTGCATTTCGTACCAGCTGAAGTACAGAAAGCATTATAGCCATCCAGCCTGGAAGCTACGGAAGTAAGAATTTGTCTCTGCCAAAAGGTGCAGTTCCTCTGCGCCATTCCATCTGATTGTACCATTAAAAAAAATTGGCCTGCCTACGACATCGTACAGCATAAAATTGTTTTTATTAGAGTCCTGCGAATTCAATGTTACCTGCTCTTTAATTACACTTGGCGAGCTTCCAGGAAACTCCTCGAAAATAGAACACTTGAAAAATCTAATTTGGGCCACCCACCATGACATCTCCACCCCCCCCCCTTTCCTGTTATTACGGATGGATATTTGTATTTAATTTTCTCTTTATGGGTGAGAGAAAGCACCCTAGCGACAGAACAAATGACAGCTTCTTCCCTTGTTCATATTCCAGCTGTCAGGGTGTTCGGTGCATTAAGACAAAAACTTGTGATATTTGGAACCCTTCCAAAGGAATTTGCCCACTTTCCAGAAGGTCTCTTTTGCTTTCCCGGCCTGGAATTCCCTTTTCAGTACTTTATGGGTGACACTGGGGAAGAGCAAGTCAGTTAATCTCTTTTCAGATCCCGGCATTAGCCTTTAGCGACCACTGAACGAGAACGACATCCTGAAAGGCGCTGCATGTCATCCTTAAACACTCAGCAAGGAGACACCGTGATAGTTTTGCCCCGGAACCTGGACTGGGCAGCGGACCACAGAAAGCACAATGTCAGGATGTCAGCAGGATAGCTGGAACTTCATGCGCCTTGCCAGGAAAGAGGATATTCAGCAAACATAAATAAATGTGTAGAACTAATCAAATTAGAACGGCCATGCTGTGCGATACAGAGCTATTCATGTAAGCAGAAAATTGCTATTTAATATTTGTAATCAAAAGCATCAATTCAGGACCGGAGTGTCCGGACAGAGTGGCAATGTCAACATGATTCTCTTTTGATTTCACTGGGAGTTTAGTGGGGGGCAAAGCAGAATGGAAGTTCAAACCTCGGTTCCAGCTAACGTGATTAGAAAGCTATGCGAAAATGAATTGAAGGGTTTATTTTAAAATATATTCTAATACTGTAAATATGGTGAAAGCCAATTCTATGGAGATCTGTCTTTATTGCTCAGAGCCTGCCAGGATTTGTAGGTCTCAGTCCCAAAATTGTGAGTTTTAGAGCTCATTGGAGGAAACATTTCCACATCTCACACCACGTTTCGAGGCTTCTGCAGAATGTAGAATTTAATACGGAGGCTGGGGAAATGGTTGGAATTTTATTCTAGGAGCTTTCTTGGCTCGTAAGGAACATAAATTAATGGAGGAACCATACTATTTCAAGCACTAGATGTTTTTGTTACTTATCCTGTTTCCATGTCAGCTGAAATGTAGTTATCTTTAAACAGAATAGGTAGTGGTGTGGCAGAGCCCATGGTATGTGTCAGAGAAGAAATCAGTGAATCATAAACAACTTTATGGTGGGCTATAGGAACATTAAAGTGCAAACAAAACTGGCCAGTGTGGACCCTAGGAACAAACAAAAAATATATTTAATGGCAGGTCCCTAGGAATACTAAAATGCAAACAAAACATATTTCCAATGGCTGGAGCGGAACCTAGGAACACAAAGGTGCAAACAAAACATAAGCTTGACTGACTGGGCCTTAGGAAGTGCCAACAAAATATAACCTTCAGTTGCAGAGTTTCCCTCTGTCATGCTGCTGCAGGAAACACTCTGGGGTATTAATTGTCTAAAGCAACATTTTAAAAAAGGATATAATTTTTTTAAAAAAGATCTTTAAAAATTAGGATGATAATTTGGGTTATAATTTTTTGACCTGCCTTCTAGCTTCACAACAACTCTGTGAAACAGGTTATGATATGAAGCAGCAACTGGCCTGGTTACTTGTCAGTAATCTAAGATTTGTGGCTAAGTGGAGATTTGCACCAGTGTTTCTCCAGATGGTGCGGCCGTCTCTGTCCACTTCATCACCCTTTCCAAGCTTTGTTATCCCATTAGCAACCAGCTGATGTAATAATCACTGCACAGCAAGTGTACATGTATGAATTCCCTCTCTGCATCAGTGTAAACATGTGAACCAAAGTCGCATCCATCAATTAATGCATTCAGGAGTGAAAATAAGTCAAGAGTCCCATCCTAGAAAGCAGCAGGGCTTCCTTTTTTAGTCAATTGCTTTTAATTAGTTGATTAATAATTAAGGATGAGCAGGTTTCCCCCTATTTTTGTTGTTGTTGTTTAATTTCATTCTGCACTCTGTTTCATTCTTCCTGAATTCTGAATTAAGTAGTGTTCGAATTTCTGGAATTACAGAATTTGTAATGCAGAGTTTGTCATAGCTCTTCGTTGTTTTGATTCATAGATAAAATCACTCCCCCCCTCCCAAACAATCTTAAGGTATGATCACATTAAGATTCTTTTGATAAGGTATTTTACTGATGTAGACATGTACTTCTGTGGATTGATAAAACACCAGATCTTAACACAGTTGTACCATGTGCATCTCAGCAAGAGAGAGGCAAACAAATGCAAGGAACTAAAAACTGCGGCAAACTGAAGGTATTTTCATCTTTATACATCTGCAAGGTTTTTTTTGAAGTGCAATGAAGTATGAATTCCAATTCAAAAACTCTGATTGACCACTGTGAGTGGCCAAAACTGGGTGGCTGGTATCTCATAACTGGCGTTCATGAACTAATCATAGACTAATTAGTTGATTACATCAGGAATAAAACCGAAATGGCATCTTAAAGGCTAACAACATCGATACCAGCATAAACTTCTGTGAGTCAGAGCCCATTTCCTCAGATGCTATGAAGGTATAACTGTGAATGCTATAAACATGTGGAATATTGTTTCCTCTTCACTGCATCTGAAGAAGTGAGCTCTGACTCATGTTTGGAAAAAATGCTTTTATTTGTTAAGGGGCCACTGGACTTCTGTTTTATTTCATGAACTAATGTCCGAAAGAGAGGTCATAATTGTCACATAACGGAGGATTCAGAGATATTTGCTTTTTAACGGACTCTGAGAGCATCAATGTGTTGCCCAGGGAAGAATTTGCTCTAACAAAGACGCCAAAGCAAATAAGAGGGCATTTAGAGCCAGGGCATATTTGTTCTGCATGCCTGTCATTACTGCTGATGTTGTTATGAGTTTGGCATGTGGGAAGGGCCTGGAAGGTCAGTACTCTTTATCGAATTGTTGCCTGGTTTCTTGGGAGAAAAAAGAAAGGAGGAAGAATACTGTAAGAGAGGGGATGCTGTGCAACTGAATTTGGTTTTACCCTTCCCCTGTCATATCGCAAACTTAGCTGGGAGTAAGTCCTATTGAATTCAATGCAATCTGCATTTGAGTGAAAGCTGTGATTTACATTTGAGTCAAAGCTGTTGAGAATTGTTCCATAAATTAAACAAGAATCCAGTAAAATCTATTCAAGCACAAGGTTTCTTGAGTCACAGATGACTTCATCTGATGGACAAAATGTGTATTAGGCTGATGCAGTTATATTTAAAGCTACAGCGGCCACTGAGGCATTGGTACCTTAAAGCTACAAGTTCTATTATTGTTGGAAAATGTGACTGGTCCAAGGTCAACCCAGTGTGGCAGAGTGGGAATTCCAGTCAGGGTCTCTCCAAGCCTAATATGACATGCTACCCACCACCCCACACTGGCTGCAATTCTGCCCTTAGGGTCTATGAATTGTCAGCATCAGAAATTATTCAGATCAGTTATTGTATATACTTACTAATACCGAACACCTTCCCTAAATATGTAATTGCTTCTTTAAATGGCTTCTTATCCCTTGAACTGTCCTGCCATGTCCAGAGCCTTAGATGTTAAAGGGAGCTATGTTTCAGGAGAAGAAGAGCGACAGTGATCTTGAAAAATCCACCCTGAGCTGGGGGGGGAGGGGGGCAGAATTGGGTGGGTCAGATGGAAATGAGTCCCTGTGATGTAGGGGTGGAGCTCTGACACCCCCATTAGCGTTTCTATCCAAGCCTTCATTCTTTAAATGGTGAGTCAATGTATTAATTGAACCAAGAATGTCACTAGACGCAGGTTACGTTGCTAACAGGTCTTGCGGAAAAAATGTCCTGTCCTTTTAATAGGGGCTTAATGTGTGAAATGGGCAGATGGATATTTTCAGGGTATGGAGGCAAATGGAATCAGCTGGTAAATAGCATCCCATTATGGAAGCAATCCTACTCAGGTCTCCTCCGAAGTAAGTCCCATGTTATTCTATGGAACTTGCTCCCAGGAAAACGTCCTTAGGATTGTATTTTATGGCTTCTTTCTCACGTCTTAATACATTTTCAATGAACTTTAGCATTCATTTGCTAATAGGGTTGGCAGGTCTCACCTTTGCTGTGGTGGTGGTGGGGCTCCTTGCTGGAACTCTTCTGCTGCGCCTGCTTTGCGCACGCAGAGTGATGACAACACCGGTAGTGCCGTCATCACATTAGGGGCGTTGCACAGTGACGCTCTAGCATTCAGGGCAAAAACTCTGTGGTAACCATAGAGTTTCCCCCAAATGCTAGAGCATCGCTGCACAATGGCCCCTGCATGATGACATCACTACTGGTGATGTCATTGCATTGGCAGTGTCCCTGTGGGATACTGCTGTTCAGGGGTGAGGCTTCTCCTGCTGGCCAGTGGTGGATTGGGCCCCCCCAAATTGGGGGATCTTCTGGCCCCATTGGGGGAATGGCAACCCTAATTGCTAAAGCTCACTAAAAGTGCACTATCTGAAAATGGCCTACAGTCCCTATCATAGACACAGGACATTTTTTTTTTCTCCAGGGAATCGGTAGCCAGTGTCCCCTCTAAACAGTGTGCGTGAGTGGCCGCTCATTAACAGAGGAAGCCCCGCTCAGCAGCAAACTGGAGCCACGCAGGCTCTTGCACTGCCCATCGCCCATTATAAGATTACAGCTGTACTATTCTGCTCAGGTCGTGAAGTGCTCCACTCAGTAGGGGGGGAAATTAGAGGGAACATTATACGGCAGCCTTGTCATGAAAGGGAGAACCACGTATACTGCCCTAAGCAACTTGGATGAAAATGCCATAGATAAATGGAAACTAGCTTGTTGCAAAATACAAGAAGCCTGTTTTTCAAACAAAATCCTTGGGGTATGCCTGCTGAGTCTGTCTTCACTAAAGCCCTACAGCAAAGGGAGAAGCGATCCAGCCTGCTGCTTCAGCCAGAATTAAATGAAATCACACGTACAGGAAAGCTGAAACCCCATTTTCAATCAGCCTTCGGGCACTGCCGACAGTCAGTCGAGACAAACCGCATTTGATGCTGCCCTTCGATTTTTCACACCTACACACCAACAACTGGAGAGTGGTTGAAAAGAGCTTTAAGTGGCATGTGTGAATTCAATCAAAGACTGTGCACCAATGAATTTAGCAAGGTGCTAATGCACCCCACCAAGAGGATTGGAAGGGAAATTGGGTTTCCTGGCTAGGGAGTTATTTAATGTTTATTGACAAGAAATAATGCAGGGAAGGAAAATGTACATGGTTGGTTCCTGCCATTTCCCACCACTAGCCAATTGCAAATAAACACCTTGTTGGCAAAAAAGGCTAACAGGGGGGAAGTGTATGTGTTTTCACAGCCAGGTGGTACTGGAGTTGCCAGCAAATGTTCCCCGGCTTTTGTCTTAGATTAGAAGATATCTGGGTCCCATTTACAAAGTATTCCTTGAACAAGAAACATTTCTAATTTGATCTCAACCACTGCCCTTAAGTCACCAATGAGAAACACCACCCGCCAGAAGGGAAAGGTGGATATCCACCCAAAGCAACCAGATCAAATTCTACCTAAGTCCACTTAACTTTCGAACTCTTCATGCTCCCTCCACTTCAATGCCTTTGGGGGAGGGAAGCTCAACATCTCAGGACAAAAAGTCCCAGTCTGTTTTCACCTGTTTCACAAGAACATAAGAAGAGACCTGCTGGATCAGACCAGTGGTCCATCTAGTACAGCATCCTGTCTCACACAGTGGTCAACCAGTTCTTCAAGAGGGCAAATAAGAGGGCACAGAGGCCAAGGCCTTCCCCTGATGTTGCCTTCTGGCACTGGTGTTCAGAGGTGTATTGCCTTCTGAACATGGAAGTTCCCTTTAGTCACTGACAGTCCTGTCCTCCATGAATCTATCTAATCCCCTTTTAAAGTTGGGTATGCCTGTGGCTACATCCTATGGCGGCAAATTCCAGATTTTAATCACCTGCTGCATAAAGAAGTATTTCCTTTTGTCTGTCCTGAACCTAGTGTCCATCAGCTACAGTGGATGCCTGCAAGTTCGAGTACTTTGGAAGAGGGAGGAAAAAAGTTCTCTTTGGTCCCAGTCACACGAGCAGGATACTGCGCCGCTGAAGGGAGGCAAATTAGAGCCGGAGTAGAAAGATGCACGGTAGCGTGATCAGACAGGTCTCCGAGATGCTGCGCAGATGCCAATAGCCGGCAATCACATGGCCACGTTGAAGCACATCGAAGGGTTTCACTTTCACATTCTTGCACATGCGCAATCTTACGTTTCTTCGCATACTGTGGAGGCTTGGAAAAAACACATCCGGTGCGATGGGATGCATGCGTGTGCCGGATGCGCTGGATTAACTCTGCTTCCATGATCCAATGCTTTCCTGCGACCTGCGTTTTCCAGTTGCTGCTACCCTTTTGCTGGTACTTTTTAAATCCGCTTCTTCAGGCCGATGGTACGGGTTGGTGATGGGTGTGCTACGCTTCCCAGATGTTGATTGCGCCCGTTTGATGTGCCCTCAACCCGTCTGTTTCGCAGGGCAAATCCTCCTGTGTGACCAGGGCCTTTGTCAACTTTCCTGCAAGGTCAACGTGGGTTTCCCGGGCAAGTGCTTCTGAATATAAAGGTAAAGGTAAAGGTTCCCTTGCTTGAAAGCCAGTCGAATCCGACTCTAGGGTTGCGGTGCTCATCTCCGTTTCAAAGCCAAAGAGGCAGCACTGTCCGAAGACGTTTCCGTGGTCATGTGGCTGGCATGACTAAACATCAAGGCGCACGGAATGCTGTTACCTTCCCACTGAAGTGGTACCTATTTATCTACTTGCAATTTCTTGCTTTCGAACTGCTAGGTTGGCAGGAGCTGGAACTAGAGACGGGAGCTCACTCCGTCATGCGGCGCTCACGGGTCTTGAACTGCTGAACTACTGACCTTCCACAGCCTGCAGTTCAGCGTCTTAACCACTTGAGCCACCGCAGCTCCTCGCTTCTGAATATAGAATTGTTTAAAATAACATATAGACTAAAGCTACTAACGTATCAGTGAACTGAAGTTAGCAGTAAGATAGATGTTTTGTTAATGGGCATAATGATACCTCCTTAAGTATTTCGAAAATGTTAACAAACGGTTGTTGTTATTCCTTTTGCTCTGTGCATCATATTGTTGTTATGTTCTTGTACTGTTACATGTTAAAAACGCTGAATAAACCTTTGTTTATTATTTTAAAAAAAGTGAGAAGCAGCGATGGTTTGCCATTGGCTTCTCCTGCAGAATCTTTCTCAATGATCTCCCATCCAAGGACCGACCCTGCTTGGTGTCTGAGATCTGATGAGATCAGGCTGTACCATACCATTCTGCATCCCTGGAATCCACTTTACCTCTAGCAAAAGAAGATCCAAAGACCCTGGGAAGAGGAATGGAAAGCAATAGCCAGCTGGAGGAATGGAGGAGGCGTACAGATTCATGTTGGTAGAGACGGTCCCTCATATTTGTGGTTTGATTGTGGCCCAAGGATCTGGGAGATCTAAGTTCAAAGCCCCACCTTGCCAGGAAGCCTGCTGGATGAGGTTGAGCCAGTCACCCATTCTCAGCCTCACAGGGTTGTTATGGTGAGGATAAAACGAAGAAGGGGAGAACGACGTATGCTGCTCTGAGCTCCTTGTAAAAGGGGCAGTACAGACATGTACATTGTATGCAGAGCTCTTCTTACAGGGGCTACTGTAAGCTCTTGGAGGACTGGCTACATTAGGGGTATGTCGCCTAATATGCAAAGGAGTTCCTGCTACAAAAAGAGCCCTGAATGCAAAGCGCACTGAACTTTCTAATAGAGATGCTATGCACTTATGTTGTTACTCTGAAAAGTTCTTTCCTGGGGCCGGGGTGGGGATGTTGCTAAATATAAGTAACGTGTCACTTATGCTTGTGATATCTGAGCTGTGACATAGGAGGGTGGTGGTTCACACCCCACATCATCAGCAGTCATAGTATTTTAAAAGTGAGCCACTCTCAGCCTCCGCCCCCCCCAAGCTGCAACATGGGTATAATTTATACCGCTGTTGGAAATATGAATGTGGCAATATTAATTAACAGTAAATTCAATTGCTAATTAATGTTATTAATTTATTATTTATTATTATTGTTTGCTAATTATATTAAAATGTGAATATCAGTAATGAGACAGCTGCATCCACATATCACTGGCTGCTGCACTAAAGTAGCCACTCACAACTAGATTGTCTTGTCCGCACAGGAAAACCCAGTTGACGGCACAATATCCAATGATGCGTGGATACAGCCATCTCCCATTGACAGGTCACAAGCAGGGGCTCAGGAGTAAAGCCCTTTAAACTTGGTGTGGCCCACTTCTGAGAAGTCCAGGAAGCTAAGGCCCATTATGCACGCACATCTTACTACAGATTTTCAGAGCAGTAAGCCTTTAATCTTGACTGCGTATTCTGTGCCTGCCTTATGTACCATTCTTTTTCCCTCTGGTGTATTTATTCTACAGCTACAATTTTAAAAACACACCTTTCTAAATCAGGGTGGAACATCACTTGTGACATGTGGGGGTGCTAGTATCCATTTTTTTTTAAAAAATTACGCAATTGTCCTATCGCAGCTGTGCAGTAGCATCCAAGTGATGGGGCAAGTGATGCTCTGTATTCTTAGTGCTGGGGGTGGGGCAACAGTGGGAGGGCTTCTAGTGTCCTGGCCCCACTGCTGGACTTCCTGATGGCACCTGGTATTTCTGGCCACAGTGTGACCCAGAGTGTTGGACTGGATGGGCCACTGGCCTGATCCAACACTGGCTTCTCTTATGTTCTTATGTCCAGCAAGCACCATCCTTTCAAATCCTTTGTGGTTCAGGTTTTGCGCATGCATTTTAGCATTAGTTCACTGAGTGAAAGGGAACAGAAAGGAATATGAATGTGTGTGTGTGTAAAGTACAAGTCACAGCTGACTTAAGGAGGGGTGGTTTGCCGTTGCCTTCCCCTGCAGAGTCTTCCTCGGAGGTCTCCCTTCCAAAAGGGACCAAATCTGCTTAACTTCTGCAATCTGAGATCTGATAAGACTGGGCTATACCACCCTGCTTTCCCTCCCTTGGGATATTAATACAAGTAATAGTTTGTGGAATTTAATCCCTGAATACAAATTTGTTAATCTTTGAACACCTTTGCTAGTTCTGCTGGGGGCGGGCAGCCTCAGGCGTCAGCCCCTTTGAACCCAGTGGGGTAATTTCTGAGTCAGCATGCTTAGTGTTTTGCTGACTCCCTGGGATAAATATTATTATTATTGAGCTGTAGTTTGTAATGGAGCAATCCTGTGCAGAGTTACTTCAGTCTAAACTCACTGATCTGTAGCTGTTACGATCAATGTTCGCTCTAAGCCAGGGGTGTCGAACTCATTTGTTATGAGGGCCGGAGCAGACAAAAATGAGACCTTGTTGGGCCAGGCCACGTTTATCATAAAATGGAATGCCAGGTAGCGGAGATGTAAACTTTATGAAGGACACAAACACAAAGGGTTTGTTTTATTTAAAATAAAAACATGCTTAAAACATGAGCACTCTTGCAATATTTTGTTTATTTAACAGTGTCTGATCACTGACACCTCTTGCTCTGGATTATTGCATCAGAATGTCTGTGCTGTTGCAATCTTGGGTATGCTGTTCAGGTGTAAGCTGCAAACCTATGATGATGCAGCAGCAGAACTGGAAGAAGCAGCAAAAGACAAGCCGGTTCCACTGTGGGCCTGATAGAAGCCCTCTGGGGGCCTGATCCAGCCCCTGGGCCACATGTTTGACACCCTTGTTCTAAGCTGTGGAGTCTTGTGAGCAAAAAATCTACTTTGTGAGCTACTGGCATTAAATGTCATGGGTCAGCTCAACCAGTCAGAACTCAGCCTGGAAAGAGCCTGGGCTCAGCTCACCAGAAGCACCTGAGGAAAGTCAGGAGCTCCAGGAGTTAACGCTGACGGCTGACCCTGACTCCTCCAGGCAGACCACGGGAGGGGATGATGAAGAACAACTGGGGCAGGATGGCTCCTTGGATTCCCTCTTGGTAGTAGGCCAACGCCAGGACTGAACGTGCCACTTGCCGGCAACTTACTGAGAGAAAGCACAGTGCGCATCTCTTGGCCCATCGCAGGCATTTGGCTGACAGCAGTCCTGAGTGATTGCAGGAACTTGCCTTGCTTAACTCAGCTCACTGAGTTAAACCAAGCTGGCGTGCCTTTCCAGCTGTGAAAGCAATGAGTCACATCTTTGTGAGCTGAGTGACCACAGCTTCTGCCTTGCACCTTATGATATTTGGCCTGACCTTGTTATCTGGACTGCCTCTGGATTCTGCTTCTTGGACCTGTCTATACCTAATGAATTACTGACCCTTGGACTGGTTTTGATTTCACTTTCTGGACTGCTCTGGCACCATCTCTCTGCTCAGCCAGGACATTAAAGTTGTGAGTGAGCGATTTGGCTATTACATAAATTAGTTTGTACTGGAGTCATCCTGAGCTAAGACAAAGATGTGTGTGCTGGAGGCTAAAAAACTAAGCTAGCTGACACTAACTCAGCTTAGAGGGAACACTGGTTACAATGCCATCCTAAACAGAATTATACCCTTCTAAAACTATGGATTTAGAAGGGTTTAACTCCGTTTTGGATGGCAGTGTAAGTCTTTTGCGAAGGGCTACAATCTTATGAAAGCTGATTTGGGTGCACTGGAGCGTCAGTGTGGTGTAGCGGTTAGAATGCCTGACTGGGATCTGAGAAACCCAAGCTCAAATTCCCACTCAGCCATGGAAGCTTGCTGGGTTGCCTTGGGTCACTCTGAACAGAACCTACACTGCAGGATTGTTGTGAGGATAAAATGGATGAAAGGCAAGTGATGTAAGCCACTCTGGGTCCCCACTGAGGGGAAAGGAGGGGTAGAAGTGAAATGCCCTTTGAACTCAGGTAGGGTTGCCATGACCTGGATAACCCAGGCTCCGGTGCTCTAGTCAGATCTTGGAAGCTAAGCAAAGGCAGCCCTGGCTAGAATTTGGATGGGGGACCTCCAAGGAATACCAGGGGCGGAGCACAGAAGGCCATGACAAACCACCCCTGGATGTATCTCTCGCCTTGAAAGCCCTACAGGTCGCCATAAATCAGCTGTGGCTCGATGGCATTTTGACGGGGTTGCCAGCTCTAGGTGGGGAAATTCCTAGAGATCTGGAGGTGGAGACTGGGGAGGGCAAGGTTTGGGGAGGGGAGACGCGACGCCAGTGGGGAATAATGCTCTACACAGCCCAATCTCCGAAGCTGCAATTTCTTCCCGGGAACTGACACTTGTAGCCTGAAGGCCAGGAGACCCCCGCCCCCGGCTCCACCTGGAGGTTGGCAACCCTCACTCAGCGGGAGTGGCACTGCCTTCTGCATAAATGCGCCTTTGGCATAAGTGTTTTACCAAACGCACGGCACGAAGCGGGCAGGCTCCCGAGACCCTCTCGCTCCAGGACCTCTGCCCCGCCTGGGCGGCGCCCCACGGGTCGGCAGCGCTCCTGCTGGAAACCACCGCGGACCCCCCCCTTCCCCGGCTGCGCCCCGCCCACCGGCAGAGGGTCCCGCGGAAGAGCCGGCCCCAGGGCGAGCCTCGCGCGAGGACCGCCGCCCGGCCCCTCCCCTGCCCCCTCCCCGCCCCTCCCGTCCCTCCCGGCGGGGGGGGGGGGCGAGGACTCCGGAGCGCACCGCGACGGGCGGGCTGCGATTTTCAAAAGCTGCGCGCTGGCTGCGGCGGAGGCGGGGAGGGAGGGATCCCCGCGACGCGTCTTGCCTCGCCTCGCCTCGCCTCGCCTCGCCTCTCCCTGGGCTGCCCCGCGCCGCTGCCCGCGGTGGGCGGTGCAGGCCGGCGATGCCAAGCCGGGCTGCCCAGAGCCCTGTGAAGAACATGTGGCGGGGACTGGAGCTGCCGCTGCACGTGTCCGGTGGCGGCAGCGGCGGAGGCAGGTAACCCCCCTCCCTCGCCTCCCCCCCCAATATTCCCAGATGTACCCAGGCGAGGGCCATGGACTGTCTCCTGCTTTTCCTGTGGACTTTGCCCGTCGCGATTGGCAACGGCACCTCCATGCCCTCGCTCACCCTCTTCTGGCTGGGCAGCGTCGCGAAGGTAGGTCGGAAGGGCATTTCTCTTGCAAAGAGGGGGAGTCCCTCCCTGGGTGCACCCCCCCAGCCAATTCAGATCAGGCGCCCCCCCCCCCAATACCCCTCTCTCCCCTGCCGTTTCTCCTGCCTTTCTTTCCCCCCTTTTTCCCTTCCAGACTCTGCAGCTGTGCGGCATTTCTTGGGTGTCTTTTGCCTCCGCTTTCACCGGTGACAGCAGCAGCAGCAGCATCCCTGGATTCAACCATGGTGTGTATCTTCTTTCCCCCTTTTTTAAGTGGCATGCCGACAAGCAACCTGCCATCTATGCTGGAGTCTGTTGTTGAAACATGTCTGGGAAATGGGTTGCTTCTGTGGACTTCGTGGGGGAGAGAAGCACGGGAAGGGTAGGTGGCTCTGTGGCAGAGTCTTCGCTTTGTATGCAGAAGGTCCCAGGTTCAGTCCCCGGCATCTCTGGTTCGAAGGACTGGATGTGGTGGAAGACCTTTTTTACCTGAGATCATGGAAAGCCACTGCCAGAATGATCCTGATAGACCGGGAGTCTGATTTAGTAGAAGGAAGGCAACTTCGTTCCATTCGAGGGCTGGCATTGCTCTCTGGAGACCAGGCTTCTGGGCAGGTTACTGTCTTGTTGTGCCTCCTCTGTAAAATGGGTGGGAATGTTGCGGCTAGCAGTGCAAAGACGGGATTGTGTGCTGCTTTTCGAACACTGAAGCAAGCGAAAGAGGCTGATGCTGCCACAGCCGGTTGCACTTTGCAAAGAGACCGTCACAGGTAATGGACTGCTCTGTCAGTAAGATAGCTGCCGTTGTGGTTAGAGGGTCTGGGAGACCGAGCTTTGAATCCCTGCTCTGCTGTGGAAGCCTGCTGGTTGACCTGGGGCTAGTCACACACTCTCCACCTAAGCAACCTCGCAGGGCCATTGTGAGGAGAGGGGAATGATGTTATTTGCTTTGGGACCCCACTGGGGAGAAAGGCAGGGTGTAAATAAGTAAATGGCTAGTAGCCTCGGGTGTTTCCCTTCAACTTATGTCTTCAGAGTATACTTCCAGTTACTAGACACCATCAGAGAGTAGCTGTGTTGGTCTACAGTGGCTGGATTCGAGTCCAGTTGCACCTTACAGACCGACAAGATTTCCCGGGTATCAGCTTTACAGGGTTAAAGTTCCATTCATCTGATAGCTTGAACATCTTATTGGTCTCTAAGGTGCTGCTACTGGTTTCAGATCTCGCCCTTCTCGTAAATACCAGTGACCTGAAAGCTGCCGCTTGCTCAGCTTTGGAGCATCCCAGTTCCGTGGGCAGGTTGCTGCTGAGCACAGAATGCTGAGTTGGCCAGACCTTTGGTCTGACCCAGCAAGGCAGTCCTGACAGTCTTAAAGACAGAGGAATGATTCTCTAGGATGAGAGTGCAAGCTTGCCCCCGGATCCCAGCAGCTGGTTTACCTGGAAGCAAGCTCGGTTTGTTTCCATGTTCAGGTGGAAAGGTGCATCAGAGGGCGACATAAAATGTCTTCAAAATTTTACTTGAATAGTACAGTTATAAGGGCGTAGGTGTTTGATGGAAGTCAGTGGGCTTGGGAGAGTATAGCTCTGCTTAGGATTGCGCTGGAAATTGTTGGGACTTATTTCCTTGTAAATATGTTATGGATCCAAGAGCAGACCGAGATGGAGATGTCCAGGCAAAAGCCACTCTTGCCACTGGAGGGGAAACAGGAATGGGTTATTAATCTCTACAAAAAATAAATAAACCCAGCTGCTATTTAAAAATAATGTGGAAGCATCTCTCAGAATCTGTAGACTTCAAAGAATTTCCAGCCCCCCCTCCAAAAAAAAAGTGGGTGAAATGAAGCAAGCACAAAGAACATGTGTGAGCAGGCAAGCAAGGATTGCTGGATTTCAAAGACAACAGGAGAAGGAATGAATGGATTGGAGGCAGATTGCACATTCCAAAACTAAGAATTAATGTTCAAAAGAATGGTTAGGGGGGAAATATGGTGATGTTTTGGCAGTATGGAGTGCACTGAAGAGGACAAAAACTACTGTAGCTGCGTTCTGCCTTTGTGTAATACGTTGCAGGAGATGTGTCTGGGTTTGTGTCTGTAGGACAGGAAGACACATGCATTATCTACTTGCTTGGAGTGTGAACAAGGACATTATGCCCAGGGATTGGGACAGGCAAACCCTGGTGCATGGTGCGCCTTTGCGCTGGGGAATTCCCTCCCTCTCGCAGCTGCTTGCTTTTTTGGCGACCAGCCTGCTGAGCGTCCGGAACTTCTGCCGCTGATTAACACCACTGGAAGGAAAGTGAAAGGCGCTTGATGTATTGTTTCCACGCTGCAGCAGAGACAACATCTTGCCTGCTGCTTTGAGCCCTTTGAAAGATGCAGCTCTTTCAGATGAGGAGGGTAGCTGCATTTCAAAGAAGGCCAGTCTTTTCCCTTTGGGTCCCATCCGCTGAGCTAAAGAAAGGTGGATGAGCTTAGACAGCTTTCTCCCCAAGAGGCCATGGATGTGTCATTGTTATAATTTGCTCCCAGCCTTCCTCCAAAGAGCTGAGAGAAGCATGCATGACTTCCGTACCACTGCAACATTATCCTCAGCGTGACCAACCCAAGCTCATCCAGGGCCCTGTGGGCCTGGTGGAAAGGGCTGTCAAGTTGCAGCTGGCTTATGGTGACCCCTCAAGAGGCTTTCCAGGGAAGAGGCCATCAGATGTGATTGCCCTTGCCATTGAAGTGGGAACCAGGGCTGACCCTGCTTAGCTTCCAAGATCTGATGAGATCAGGCTAGCTTGGACCATCCAGCTCAGGGCCTCAGTGTGTGTACCTATCTATTACATTTTCCCCAGGTCTGTCCCTGGATATGGTCAGCTGATGAGGATTGTGATTTTTTTGCACGGAACTCGGTTCCCAGGCATGCATGGGAAGGGGGCTTAGAACACCCCCCCCCCATGCCTTTTCCCCAACCTCAAACATCCTTGGGGAGCCACTGTTTCTCTCCTTTCGGAAACTTCGCATCCCTCTCTCCGTCTCCCCCTGAAAGAGTAAGTAGTGCTCCCTGGGAACATCTCAGGCTCAGAAAAAGGCACAGGGGAAGCTTAACCCCCCCCCCGGTGCATGCTGTGGTCCCAGTCCAGGTTGCTCCCCTGCTTTCCTGAGAAGCACAGAATTCTCAGACTTCCCAGAGGTCCTCATGGTCCTTTCCTCCCCGATATCGCACTCATAATACCCTGTGAATTAGAGCAGGTTGAGACAGCATGTCTGAGCCATCTAGGAAGTCTGTTAGCCTAGCAGGGGATTTGATACTAGTGGTGCAATTAAATGCACTGGCTGTTTTCAGGCACTATTGCTAAAGAATAGTAAAATATGGGGAGGGACTATGGCTCAGTGGCAGAGCTTGTTCAGTGGCCTCTCAGGCTATAAAACACCAGGTAATGGGTGATGTGAAAGGCCTCAAACTGGAGAGCTGCTGCCTTTCCGAGTAGACAATACTGAACTTGATGGACTGATGATCTAATTCAGTATAAGGCAACTTCATGTGTGTTCAGGCTGGATGGAAGTATATTTACGACTGAGGATGTGAGAGCCAGTGTGGTTTAGTGGTTAGAATATGAGACTAGGATCTGGGAGTCCCAAGTTCGAATCCTCATTCTGCTGTTGAAGATTGCTGGGTGACCTGGGGCCAGTGCCAGTCCTTCTTTCTCAGCCTAACCTCACCGGGTGGTTGTTGTGAGGATAAATTGAAGGAGGGGATAATGGCATCTTAAGCCACTTCAAGTTCTCACTGGGGGAGACCGGGGGTGGGGAGGGGTTGCAATAACTAAATAGATAATGCAGTTTTCTGGGGAGTTAGCCCAGTCGAAGGCTGTCAGTTTCTGCATAACTCTGCATGGGTTTGCATGGTTAGTGAATCGGTTTAAATTTATAAGTTGTGGTCATATGTACTGGAGCTTGCAGTTCATGCATGAAAGGAAGTGGGCTGCAGCTGCAATGAATTATGTAAATTGTGTATGCATGGCTGGATTCTTTGCTCTTGTAGTCGTAGCTCTCTGTGTGTAAGTCACTCACCACTGGACTGTACCCCCACACAGAGGGTTTCTCTAATTTGTTTGTGTCATTTGTCTTGAGTGTTTGCAAGCTGTTTGGATGGTTCATAGAATCACAGAGTTGGAAAGGGATCTCCAGGGTCATCTAGTCCAACCCCTTCACAACTACCCCCCCCCCAAGATGCTAAAAAATCCCTCCAGGATCCCTGGTGAAACTGGGATCAATGCAGCTGATCTCATTCAGCAGAAAAGCAGCTTATTCGTTTTCTAAACTCAAGTGAAATTTCGGAGGGGTGTTGGGTACCCCTCACTGTGTCTGAAACTTCCAAAGCCCAGAGGTCCCTTCTGTACCTATGTGTGAGAAAAAGGTTTTACACCGCCACCAGACTTCGCCCCAGGAGATAGTACTGTTAGTGTTCAAAGTTCATATTGAAAGCTGAAACTTTACCCCAACGTATAGTTTAATCACTAAGATAACCAGAAGCTTGACACTTGGCACGGCTTGCCTCGAGCATGCCCAATGTCTTGCTGCTGATTCCCACAACCAGCACATATATTTTAAATGATCAATGTGTGTTTAAACGTCTGTGTACGCATGACAGGGAATGGCTACTTCATCAGGGTACATGAGTGTGTAGGGATACACATCCATCTTTCACACTTCATTGTGGAAAGCTCTGGTGTAATGCCATTGTATTCACTGTAAACATAATTATTGCTCAGAGAGGATAGAAAGGTTCCACATGCGCATAGGCCATAGGGCTGCTAGATCTTTTTCTTTTTAATGTTATGGGCACAGTGGGAGTATTGGGGTTAGACCCAGCCAGCTTTTTAACTCAGTCTCACCCAAACCCCATGTTGCTATAGCCCTTGTTCCACCTGGCTGTGATCCAAGCGGGTCCCGTGATCCCCAGCTGAGCATTTCAAGGTGGTCAAGGAGGATCCTTTTTCCACCTAGCAGAAAAGCTGGTTAGATGCATCCATAAGTCAGTGTGGTGTGATGGTTAAAATTTTATACTAGGATCTGGGATACACAGGTTCGAATCCATACTCTGCCATAGAAGTCTGCTGGATGACCTTGGGCCAGTTGTGTTCTTTCAGCCGAACCTACCTCACAGGGTTGTTGTGGTGAGGATAAAATGAAGGAGAGGAGAATTATGTTGTAAGTCATGGTTGGTTCCCAGTGGGGAGAAAAGTACTATATAAATTCTAAAATAACAAACAAACCCATTATATATTTAGACAATTTGTATGCCATCTCTGCCAACCTGCTCCAGGCAGCTCTAAACTAAAACAAGAAGACAAAACCAAGACAATAAAAAACAAGTGAATGAAATAAAAACAAGTCAGTGAAAACATGCCATAAAACCAAGCACCAGAACGACATGCAGCAGTCTAAAGGAAGGTGACATAAGTATCAGGTGAGGCTTGAAGGGGAGGGCATTCTTAAGGTGAAGTGTCACTGCTGAAAAAACCCTGTATCTTGTTACCACCCCCTCACCTCTGCAGGTAAGGTCTCAGAGAAAAGAATTTTAATTGGCAGGCTGCACAGTACAAGAGGATATGGTTCTGCAAGTTTGGAATCAAATGGGCCTCTGATCTTCTAGAAGCCAAAACACTCATCAAGGTGGACCTTTTCAATACCAATGTGTCATAAAATGAGGGGCATCTGGGAACTCTACCCAGTGGTGGCTGAAGTCAGCAGGAATAAATCAGTCTTCTCCTCTAGGTGGCAATGTAGAAGCCTGTATTTTTTTTTAACCCTGCCAGTTCCAACAAGGGACATGTAATGGTATAGTAATGACATGTAATAGTATAGTATGATAGCCTGATCTTGGAAGCTAAGCAGGGTTGGTATTTGGATGGGAAACCCCTCCCCCAGGAAGACTTTGCCGAGGAAGACAGTAGGAAACCACCTCTGCTTCTCAGTTGCCTTGGAAGCCTTTTGCTGGGGGTGCCATCAGGTGGCTGTGATTTGATAACACTTTCAATACGCACACAGATGCCATCAAACTTTCAGATCAGGTCAATATCAAATATTTCTGATGAAGCAGTAATTCAGAATTGAAAGCAGTAATGCCGTCGGCTTTGTTAACTGTTGCTCCTCTGTTTTGCAGCTCTCGGGCATTCTACAGAGTATTTATTTAGGTGGAATCATAGAATCACAGAATTGGAAGGGGCCATGCAGGCCGTCTAGTCCAACCCTCTGCTCAGTGCAGGATTATATGCCTTGCTTTTCTCCACAATGGGGACCCAACACGGCTTACAACATAGTGCTTCCCTCCACCGTTTTGTTCTCACAATAACAACCTTATGAAGTAGGCTGTGCTGAGACTGGCCCAAGATAACCCAGCAGGTTGTTGAGGCAGAGTGGAGATTCAGACCTGGGCCTCCCTGACCCTGGTCTGATGCCCCAATCCTTATACCATGCTCGGGTCCTTGTGATGCCTCCGTCCCCATGCTCACCTGCAGGGAGAGGGAAGTCTTTTGCCTTTTGTTGGATGGTCCTTGGAAGTACTCCAGTGTGACCTCACAGACATTGACCTCTCCCTCCCCCTGTTTTCCTCCCCTCCCTTCAACCAATGCTCAGTTGCCTTCAACATCCATCGGGTCATGGAGGGCAATGTGCATGGTCAGTCCTTGTCAGACCATTTGCGGAGAATGCTGAATGCACAATTTGGCTGGTTGCCATTCGTGAACCCCTTCTCAAGAGATTCCTCAACATGCAGATATATTTCCCAGTTTATACTGTTTGAATGCCCCTGCTCTGTGTTAACAAAATGGGATGGGGGCCCTGTGCCAAATGGACTGTGGGGGCTCATCGTGGCTCTGATTTGTCAAGCTGTTCTCTTCATCCATTCAAGTCCCAGCTGTGGTCCACCCATTCTTCTCTTCTCCTGGAAATCTTAGGTAGCACAGAAAATATTCTAGTTCTCATATATTCAACCAACTTCTGTCCTGCATCTCCCTTCTAGCCCAAAACTTGGCCACGATTCCCTTACATAAGAATAACAGAAGTGCTCCCATGCCCTGTGTTTACAAGTAACGTTAAAAAAGGAGTCTACAGCAGGCAGTGTGATTGACATTAGGAAATCCCCCTAAATCAGGCCCCCCCAACTTTTTTGAGGCTGCAGGCACCTTTTGAAATGGGACACAGCATAGTGGGTGCAACAACAGAATAGCTTCCATAGCAGGCGGAGCCAACCACAAAATGTCAGGGAGCGAAGTTGTGCATAATTCTCATAGTAATGCTTTGGCATTTAAGGTAGAAGCTCTGTTTAACAACATGCCTTTTCACTGGCGAGCCAGTTTGTTTGCAGTGGTTAGGAGCGTGGACTCTAATCTGTGAGAACCAGGTTTGATTCCCCAATCATCCACATGCAGCTGCTGGTGTGACCTTAGGTCAGTTACAAGTTCTTTCAGAGCCATTCTCTCACAAACAGTTCTGGAAAGGGCTCTCTCAGCCCCACCTACGTCACAGGGTGTCTGTTGTGGGGAGTGGAAGGGAAAGGAGACTGTAAGGCATTCTGGGACTTCTTCAGGTAGTGAAGGGCAGGGTATAAATCCAATCTCCTCTTCTTCTTAATCTTGCCTGCCCAATCAGAAGCTGTGCTGGGCAAAAGCCCCACCTGTCCATGTTCTGAAAACACTTGATGGGCATCAGGAAAGGTGTCGGCGGACACCATGTTGGGAATCCCTGCCCTGCACCATCAAGTCACGACAGAGCTCTTCTCTGCAGAGTCCTCTTGAGACCTGCAGGCCGTACAATATGATTGGTGAAACTGGCCAGATCGTAAAACTTCCTCAACTTCTCTGCTTCTGCTTGTGCTTTAGCAAACTGCATGATTTCTTTGAACCGCATTTATCCATCTGTCTGTCTATATCTGGAAGAAGGCTAGGGTAAGAGTTCTTCTTCCTGAATTTTGATCTGGATGATTTTGCTCTCTAATATGGGGAAATTTAATAACACGGTTGGATCCAGCCAGGTTTCTTTTTCCACTCGGTCTCACTCACCCAGTTCTGATCCAGACTGCCCCAAAAGGTTGTTATGAGGTTGAAATGGAGGAGAGAAGAACAACATAAGCTGCTTTGGGTTCCCACTAGGGAGAAAGGTAGCGTACAAACGAAGTAAATAAAATTCTCTTCTTCACTACAGCCCCCTCCCGACCCATATGGCTGTAGTCCATGCAGGTCCCGTGGTCTCCATCACAGCCTTTTGGGTGGTCAAAGGGGATCCTTCTTCCCCTTTTCACCAGCAGAAAGACAGGTTTGAGTCAGCCTACAGTTTCCACTTCCCCTCTGTGCAGTATGAAGCAACAGAGTAAATTTTACTATGTGAGAAGGTTTTTGGATCTCTGAAACATGATGATTTCAGTGCTGCTCCCCAGCTCCACATGTATGTTGAGACGGCTGCCTTGCTGGAAAGATTCATATCTCAGATTGTTTTCTCTGAGCGTGTGTCTTAAAGATGCCTGTGGAGAGAAACAATGTTCCAATTAGTTCATCTGGCTTGATTTGTACATGATGTGTCCTGTGGGTAAAACTTTCAGCCAACATAAGCGTGGCATGTGTTTATTGTTGCCTTTAGACATACCGGCCTGTACCCATGCTTCCGTCATGGATCTCAGGGCTGCTTAGGGGGGATCCCCAGAAGATCTCTGATCCAGGGAATGATCAGATTGAATTTACACAGCAATCCTAAACTGAGTTATGCCTTTCTAAGTCAATTGAAGTCATTGGACTTAGAAAGGTATAACTCCATTTAGGATTCTTCTGTAAGCTTCAGCAGTGTGATGGGTTCACCAACCAATGTGTTAGTAAGAGGATGATTGGTAGCCAAGGTGAGGACTTCTGTTTCAGGTAGGTTTCCTCTCCATCCTGTTTTCCCCCCACTTTCAGGGGCCAAGGAGACGTAAAGAAGGTGGAAAACCCGCTGTTCCCTTTAGTCCTCATTTAACAGAAGGGAGGCAGGAAACAGAGCAGCATTCCTGGTGATGACAAATGTCTTCACCAGAGTGACTGTGGGAAACTTCACAGCTACTTAGTCTGTCTTGGAACCATTAGAGGACAGAGAGGAAAACAAGCCCTGTTTTATAACCCTTGTGATTTGCATAGGACTGGCTGAAATTGCTTTAGATCTATTTATCTGTGGTTGGCTGCGATTGACAGGCTCCCGCTACTGCTGTTGGAAAGCTTGCATGGTCATCTTTTTGGGTTTTTTTAAACGTTTTTTTTTTTAAACGTCCCTCGAACTGATTAATTGTCGAAAACCAACTTGCACTTGGGTGATGGAGGTTTACAGCTAACCGTGCTTTATCCTTTCAGATTACATCTTTGTCACTCCCGTTGAGGTGGACTCCAGCGGATTGTACATCTCACATGACATTTTGCACAGCGCTAGGAGGAAGAGATCATCCCCGAGCTCTAAGAGTTCCTTGCACTACCGTTTTTCAGCATTTGGACAAGAAATGCACTTGGAGCTCAAACCTTCTGACCTTTTTAGCTACAGTTTTACTGTCCAGGTACTTGGGAAAGATGGAATCGCAGATCTGAAAGACCACCGTGTTGAACCGTGTTTCTATCAGGGATTTATACGGAACTATAGCTCCTCTTCAGTAGCCATATCTACGTGTGTAGGCTTGGTAAGTGTCTTCTTTAAAGGAGTGTATGAGGGCCTAGACTTCGGCAGGACTTACCGTTTTGACACAGTTATCTGGCTCCTGCAACGTTGAGGCCCGTTTGACCCATCATCTTCCTTCTTCCCTTCTCCTCTCATTGCTGAGCTTGCCAATGTAATCTTTATTGAACAAGGGAGTTTTAAATTACATCGTTGTTTGCCAAGCCAGTGGTAGTCTTTAGGCTACGGTTCTTGAAGACAGGTCTAATGAAAATAATTCTGGAGGCAGATGTGCACAGTTAATCCATGGGAATTTCCTTTCCGCATCGAGTCTTCACGGTCAATACAGGCAGCCGTGTCTTAATTGTTCCAGATCCTTCCTGGATGTATGAATAGCTTTTATTCTCACTTCCACTGTTACCCCACTGCTTGCTCATGTGCAAGGCTATACTATGGAGAGAAACAGGCTTCTTAAAGAATGCTTTATGATCCAAGATGCCCAGGGTTCACTATGGGTTTGTTCAAATGGAGTATCTGTGAAGGTTCCGTGCTGTGGTTATGGCCTGACATGTCTTCTCTGCATGTGATTTCACAGGGAATTTGATATCTGGAGTGCAATTTGACATATTTTGATTCTGAGTTTCATTTATAGAAAAAAATTTCTAATCCTTGAGGATATGGAGGGGGAAACAATGGCAACTGTGAGCGATATGGGAGAAGGCTGGTGATTTGGGAAGTGGTTTCAGGGCACTGCTTAACACTTTATTCTGTTCCAGTCATTGATGTTTGCATTTAAAATAAGACAATGTCTCTTATTCTTTCTATTCTCTCAATAGTTTCCAAAACATTCTGAATTTTAGAATCCTAGATTTTTGCAGTAGTCTCAAGGCTGTGTTTTGGGGTGATATGAGTTAAACTTCTGGTTGGGGTTATGGTGACTTTTACTTTCATTTGGAAAGCTATTCAGCTTCTACATCCGTTTTGCAGCTCAGCTTTATTGATCTTAGCTGTTTGCTTTTTTTAAAAAAATCATGGAGATGCGTCCCTTTTATTTAATGAACATTTGCATTTAAGGCTGCAGTCACACACATTAAATAATCCACTTTTGGCGCACTTTCCAACTGGATTTTGTCAGTTCACACAGTAAAATCCAGTTAAAAAGTGCACTGAAAGTGGATTACTTAGTGTGTGTGACTGCAGCCTAAGTGTTGGTGCAAAGTTGATTAACATTACAAAAGTTTTCCTGTACTTTCCCTATAAGGATCTTGCTGGGTGAATCTCTATGCTACAAGTCCATACTGGCAGCTTGTGTATAAGTATTTCACTGTTTTTATGGAGTTTCATACATTTAAGGGTAGAGATGTAAAATTTCCTAAAATCTTGAGGGCAATGGAGGGGAATGTTGTTTTTCTGGAAAAAACAAAAACCAGAAATTATGGGGAGAATTAAAAAAAGAAGTTTAGATTTGATGGGTATGTAAGTATTGCTTATTTTTATGTGCAATACTTACCTTCTCATCAAATCTAAAATTCTTTTACTGCTTGAACAATATAAAGTGCATCATTTGTAATGCAGTATGTACAATTGTAGTATATGGCATATATTTGAAATTTAAATGTATAAATATTGTTTTTTGTAAGAAAAAAGGTAACTGTACTCAATACTCAGAGTTGCAAACTGTGGCACCGATTGCTACCATAGAACGTGTATCTTTAATTTATACATTTTGAATGAATGAAATGCTTCGTAAGACAAGGTTTTTCTCACTCAAAAACAGAAAATATTTTGTAGGAGGTCCCCCCCCCTTAATTTTTCCTGGGCCCTCACATCTCTTTTCAAGGGTAGTCTAACCCTGTACCATCAGTGGATGATAGAACATTCCACATCAATTATGAGAATTAGGTGGCTTCTGCAAGTTTTATACTGTATTTTTATTAAATGTATTCTCCGTTTATGAAGAATATATTGGGAGGTCTGACACATACAGTTCATGGTGCATACAAATACAGTTTCTGAAGCAGATGAGTGTGGGATTGTCAAAATCTTTCAAATTTTACGGTGAATTTCTTAAAAAACAGATTCTAGAACATGTGGAATCATATCAACAGTGAGTTGGTACATATTTCAAAAGATCAAACCCCACAGAAGCCAGTATTGTTTAAGGTCAGATTCATGATTTGGTAAACATTTTGAAATGAGGGTATTGTCAAAGTGAAAGATGTTTAGATCACCTGGCCTTTGCATTATGGTATAGTTCTGGATTGCTCTGAATATTTTTGCTGCATTTTTCTTTCTTTGTTCATGATACAACGAGACGCCATCACAAAAATATCCAGTATCTTTTTTCTCAAGTAAAGACATTTGTCCAACTCTGCTTCATTTTAGTAGATTAATAATTTGTAAGGTGGAGCTGCAATTTATTGTTGGGTTTCCTCATAAGATATTGGAATTTGTGAAACATTGGAAGTAATTAAATTTTGTGTTCATATCTGGAACAAGCACAAACAGAGAAGCCCAGAGTAGATTCCAGAACCTTCTGTTTTGCCACCCTAAAGGGATCCAGTTCCAGGAAGTTAGCCCTTTCACCCATCAGCTTGGTCATGAAAATCTTTTCTATAACTTGCATCAACTTAATTTTCCTTAGACTTGGCTTTGAAGTGGGAAGATTCCTTCAGTGTGTCTCCCCGTAGCTGAGGGAATAAAAGCTCTTTAAGACACAAGGACCAGGAGAGTCTCTTCTGCCTCAGTGCCTAGTGCAGCATTTAGGGGAAAGAAACTTCCTTTTTCCTAGTATTATCCCATTAAGGCCTTACTAATCGTAGTACAAGATGTGGCCAAATGATTGCTTATTAGATATGTTTTTTTCTATTGAGACATTTCAGGCACTCTGCTTAGGATATGGCCCATGGTTCTTGAAGTGTCAATGGAAAGCAGGGCCGCTGAGCTGGGGAAGCGGAGGGACAAAATCCACAAGGCCCAAGTCAGCCGGATGGCCCCTGAAGCCAGCGTCGTGCAGCTATTCAGAATGCATCTGACTGATCTTTCTTCTAATGCTGTTCCACACTGCAGCCACTAGGGGCACAGGGAAGGGAGAGCACAGTAAATAGGAGCTGCTCTCTGCCTTTGCTGACTGGGCCTTTTTGCAGGGTTACTTGGAGGCTGAGGGAAACTCTTGCTTGTCAGATTCTGCTAAATCCATCAAACAACCCAGGCCCCGGAACAAGGCAAGACCAACCAGCACAGCTCATGACTGATACATACAATATTGTCAGGATGCAACCTACTGACAAAGTTGTTGTTTTCAGCAGTCAGCTTCCGTCTTCCTTTCCTTCCACCCAGCTCCGTTGTCTTGTCTGTTCAGCCCAGTTTTGCAAAGGGGTAGCCTTGTTGGTGTGCTGTAGAAAATAAAACAACCTTTTCCCTTTTCTTAATTTCCCTTCCTCTTTTCCACACTTTTCTCCTTCCTTCATTTGGTCTCTTCCTTCAATGATATGCCCTCATTTCTCTCTCCCGCTTCTAATCCCCGCCTCTTATTTGGCAGTTTTGATAGCAACTCTTTTCTCCTCCCTGCTTGGCAACTTAGAATGTACTTAATGGTAGAATAGCAGCAAATGCTTGTTAATATTATGAACAGAAGTGTGTGTGTGGGAGTTACTATTTCCCCATGATCTATCAAACTAGTAAAAGAATGCTCCCCCCCCCCCCGTGCCTCTGTTTTTGTGCTACGTAAAGGTGCAAAGGTAAACTTAAATAGGCTTCTTACTGATTTATGTACTGACTTTTGGTACACACATGTATGTGTGTGCAAATATAAAATTGCAAAATTGGGCACATGGTTTGGATGAGGGTCACACTGGAGCGGGCACGTGGAATCTCTGTCCAGCAGCCCTGATGGAGAGTAATCTCCGATGTTCACAGCCCAGGCCAAGCTTGTGTCTTCCATGGTGAAGGAGATCACAAGGTGAGTAGAAGGCCTGAGTTTTTGTCTCACATTGCATACTATTAGTGTGCTTTTACATTTTTAGTTTTAGCCTTTTGCTAAAGCATCATCTGCTACCTTTGCTTTGCCTCTGCTATGCTGAAGGAAACAAATGACCATTCCATATATCTGGTGGAAAGGGAAGATGGAGGAGGAAGGGAATCTCCACTTTCAGAGGCAATAAACCTCTGAATACTGGCACCAAGAGGAAACAGCCTGTATCCCTTGTTGTTGACGTTGCAGAGTAACTGGTTGGCCACTGTGTGAGACAGGTCACTGGACTAGAGGGACCATTGGTACAGTCCAGCAGGGCTCTTCTTAGGACTCTTTTTATGATTCAGGTTCCAAAAAGACACTGCCTAACTTTTGGGGCCATTCATTTACTCTAGGGCTGTTGTGAGGATACAACCAAGTAAGGGAGAGAATCATACATGCTGACCAGCGCTTAGAGGAAGGATGATATTAAAAATGTAATTGGTGGATAGATCAGTGATCTCTGAAGTAGCTATGAGGGTAATCCTCTGTGTGCACAGTTCATTGTGGGATACACATGTGAAAGAAGGGATTGTGGTCCAAATGTATTGGTGTATGGATCCTTCCACTATCCTCCCCACTCCACTGAATAAACTTTGGAGCATTCCTCCAGCCTATGGAGACTTCCCCCTACAGAAGAATCACTTAAGCCGGAGGAGTTTTCCTTACATTGGAAGAACTTCCTTCACCCTGAGGTTGGATCCATGCAAACATGTACATATATAGAAAACACACATCCAGGAGAAAACACAATAGTGTTTTTATTGGTGTTCATTGCTATTGATCAAGAACCACCACCAATGTTCAAGAATGCCAGTCTTGGTCTAGATTCTGTAGTTGTCCCATTGCCTGAATGCAGGTCTGTGACCGGAAGCATCTTGTGGAGTAACGCCATCCACATCCTCCCTTTCCTAACTGCGTTTGTCACTTGGTTGCCCTTCTTTCTTATTTGCTTTGTTTGCCACAATTAAACCCAAAGTGATGTTGCTACTACATGGTTGGGAGCACTAATCTTCCCATTGTTCCTTTCATTAGTGGTAGCGTCTCCACAATAAAACTGCAGTGACCCATTCATTCAAGCCTGGAACTCCACAGTGGGAATTGGAAGCAATTGTATTTCGAAAGACTACAGGGACTCTTTGATCTCATTCGCTTTTGGGGGTGGGGTGGGGAAGTGACCTAGAGAATTCAGTTGCCTGGTTGTTGGTTTTGCCGGCATAGAGGATTACAGAGTGGGGGAAAGGTCTGTGTGCAATCTCGCTAGAAGGATTGGACTGAGGATCTGATGTTTTGCTGCTGACCTAGTGTGAGAAATTGGCATTGAAGCACAGGCATCTAAGAGGAGGTACACAACTGAATTTTGCAGCCCTATCATTGGGCATCTAAAGTCTGCATTTTATTTATTTGTTTATTAAAACATATCCTGTTGGGTAAAACCAAAGATATAGTAACAAGCCCCAAATCCCATCTCCTTTAAAAAATGTTTGCTATTTAACCTTTCCCCCCACAAAAATGCCCTGACAAATAGGCAGGCCTTGCAGTGCCCTCTAAAGATCTCCAAGGAGGGGGTTCTTCTCATCTCTGCAGGGAGCCCATTTCACAGAGCTGAAGCCAGAATGGAAAAGTGGTGGGATAGCCAACAGATGGCAACCTGATGACCATCGTTGGAGCACAGGGGCATATGGATGGAGACGGGCCTTCAAATATGTGGGTGCTGGATCGTGAAGGGCTTTAAAGGTCATAACCAGCACCTTGACTTGAACTTGGAAATAGGATGGCAGCCAATGAAGCTATTTCAAAACGGGCGACATATGTTGCCTGTGTCTAGCCCCTGATGGCATTTGGGCTGCCACATTCTGGACTAACTGTAGGTTCTGGGTTGTCTTCAAGGGCAGCCCTACATGGAGTTCATTGCAGTAATCCAGCTGTGAGGGTAAAGAAGCATGGGTAAGCATGGGCAGATCAGCTGAGTCTAGCTGACTTTTGCTTTTGCTTTTCTCTTACGCAAATCAAACCTGTGAGACTTTACAAAAAATTTTTGCACTATTTCCTGTTTTCCTTCTGTCAAAAAAATTCCCATTAAATTTATGCAATTTTTCACTTTTTTCACATAAATTGATAATGGGTTCAGTGGTATCACAAGAAAACAGAAAGGGTATGTTTTGTTACTAGGTGTTGAGGCGAGTCACGATTCATGGAACTCATACTCTGGAGGATCCTCAGAAGCCAAATGTACATGTTTGCAATTTTATGTGGTTTAATGATCACTGTACCAGATTTTGTTTAAAATCGGAACCCTGTGTTGAACAGGATTCATGAAGACTTTTGAACAGACTTGAACGTGAGAAGCCAACATTATAACTATGATAAGTCAACATCCTCCATCATAAAACCGTGATTGGTATTGATGTAGAGGTCAAACAATCACAATGTGCCATGCAGTTGAGATTATATGCAGTGGGTTATTCTCTGCTCCTCTTTCAATATGAGCAGAACAGCAGGATCCAAAGTTAAAGTCTTGAGAGTGAATTTGTAAAAAGGAAGTCACAGTTTGCGCGGACATAACCAAAGTGTATGTTCCTTGGACAGGAAGTCAACTTATGTTACAGTCTGCCTTTCTGCTTCAATCAATGGGTAAAAGGGTTTTCCTTCAGTCTTGGCAGATCTTCTATAAGTTAAAATTTTATGGTGGGATTTCTGCACTGGTATGTTCTGACGTTGATTGGAGTAGCTATGCCATGGACTGTTGAAAACTAAATGGCCTTTGGTTTCAAACAGTAGGGAATAAGCTGTGTCTATGTATAATATATTGAAAATAAGATTTTTTGGAAGGTGGATTCATGAAAGACATGGCAAGTGTCTGTTTTATTCTAGTTTTCAGTCAATACAACAGTTAAACATAGAAAATTTAGAGCTGGAAAGGATCATCTAGTCCAACCCCCTGCACAACACAGGAAATTCGTAGCTCCCCCCCCACTTCCTAGTGACCCCTGCTGTATGCCCAGCTGTTAGGACTGACAGTGTTGAATTGGTTTTGTTTTGGGGGGTTCTTTTTGCATCACTTTCAAATGTGAATCATTTATCAGTTCTTGGAAACTCTTAATATATATGGCTGCTGAAATATAATAGAGAATGAAATTGGATGGATGCCTGCTTGGGGACTTATTTTTGTGAGAAAATCTGAATTAGTGTTGAGTTTAGTCCAATGTATTTTGCCTGGGAAAACCTAGAGACCTCTCTAGCTCATGACTAAGGAGAGTATCTGTCAATTATTGTTATCCTTTAGGGGTAGCACACCTGATTCTCCCCTGCTCTGTTTTCTCCTCACAATAGCCCTTTGGTAGGTTAGAATGAAAGAGAGTGGCTGGCTGAAAGTCACCCAGTGAACTTTATGGCTGTGTGGGATTTCAACTTGGACTGTCCCAGTCTGACACAAACCACTCTCACTCTGATGATAGGTTTTACACTTGACAGACATTGGGCTTCTGTACCTGATTTTAATCAATGGTTTCTCAGCACCTGTGGAAACCTTCTCCCTCTAGGCTCTTCTGTGGTTTTGGAGCTGGCTTCCATGTTTCCCCCTGTCTAATTTCTACCATAATTCATTTTCACCAGTCTTCCTGCCAGCATTGTGAATCAGCATCTTTGCTTACCAGCCACCTCCTGGAGCTGTTCCTTGCTGCTTTCTTCATATATTTCATATATCCTTCATACATTGTACACCATCTTGGGTGGTTTTGATGGATTGATGTGTACAATCATGTCAGGATTTCTAATTTTGCCGTGTTTTGCGTTGGAGCATCAGAGGACTTTCACAATGCACTCCTGTGGAGATTGTTCCAATAAAGGCACAGTTAGATGTGTCAGCCAATTCAGGTGGGAAACCACCATGCCTTTCTAGTGCCTAATGGGAGATTTAAAAACACTGTGAGGGCCCAATCCTGAGACTGTGGGTGTAGCCATTTTGGCACTTGAAAAGGTGGATGGGGGCGACGGGTTCCTAGTCAGGACTGAGCCCTCACACAATTTTTAAATTGCCCTGTTGGGCACTAAAAATGTCAGCAGTGTCCCTGGGTCTATCATGGGGATGCCTTCACATCTAGTTGCATCCTCCTGAGTCCATTGATTTCAGTTGGCATAGACTGAAGGAGCTCTCCACAGGATTGCACTGTTAATCTCTTAACTATGGCTAAGCGATCGGAAGCTTTGCATATATACTGGGCCATAATTGCTGCTTTCTCCAGGGAATCTTAGAATAACTGCTGGACCGCTTCCAGCTCTACTACCAGTGGTAAACCAACAGTAAACTGCTACTTAGGATCCATTTGACTGTCGGCATTATAAATAGATCAACCAGCTCAGAACATTAAAATCAGAACTGCTTTTTCCCTCTGTCGCTGCAGATAACAATGTGGGAATTCTTGATATTTCGAGAAGAAGCTTATTTCTGCACTGCATTCCTAATTCCGCTCTGATTCTTTTCTTTTCTGAAGGGGGTTGACATGTTGGCTGTTATTATTAATTCCATATGCTTTAAATTAGTCTAGTCCAAACCGCAGGAAATGTTTAAAGTTAATATTGTAATTGAAATGTTTCTTGTAGGTAATTTTTTTTTAAAGTCACAATGAAGAAAATCTGCTAGTAGTACAGAATTGTGACAGATGAGAACGCTGGGAAAATTTCTAACTTAGGAAGGCAAGTTCTGAAGCATAGCACCTGTTTTGCTAAGAGGGTTTTCTTGAGGGGGGGAGCATGGCGTGGTTGTGGCTGTTCATTTGCAGGCATGGATAACGTGCTGTGAAGGAAATGTATATACTGAAGCTTGGATATTAGTCGCTTGCTGAACTGAGAGTGGTGTCGCTTGCGTTCTGATCCCAAAGGCATTCACCCGAAAGCTTGCCTCATTGAATACTTCTGGATAAGGGTAGATCCACAGAATGCTTGTTTCCCCATTATAAGGAGTTGATTCTTGGTATTTTAAAAGTATCTGGGTGCATCTGTTTCTTGTGATAGGATCGGAAAGTTGGCTTTCCATTAAGCTCACATCCTAGCAGACGGTTTACAAAGAAGACAACTGAGAGGGAGACAGGATTACACATTGTGTGGAGAAAGTGGAATTCTTCCTCCCTCTCCCTTTGTGCTAGAACTTGGTGTCACCCAATAGGTTGGTTGAGCAGGAGGTTCTGAGTTGACAAACAAAAGCACTTCTTTACCCAACACAATTCGGTTGAGGGGCATCTACTTTGCAGCTCATCCACAGGTGATGGTGTCTTCATGTACCTTTTAAACAACATCCATTTCAGGCTTGTCCAGTCTCATCAGATCTCCAAAGCTAAGCAGGGTTGTCCCTGATTAGAAATTGGATTGGAGACCACAAAAGAAGTCCAGAGTCACTATGCACAGGCAGGCAATCTCTTGCCCTGAAAACCCAATGGGGTAGCCATAAGTCAGCTATGTCTTGACAGCACTTTCCACTGCCACATCTTCATTTGCAAGTGCAGATGCAGGAAATGCCTTATCAAGGAGGAAAATGGGGGGTATCCTTCCCGCACCATTTTTTTTTATGGAAAACCAGCACTGAGCTGCTTTGGGGTACATTTTGCTCAGCAGAACTAAAATCTGCTTGGGAGTGCCTTTTTCCAGCCGGGAGGGAAAGGGATAAGGCTTCCCTCCTCCTCCTCCTCCTCCTGCTGCCAAGACAATCCCTGCATCTGTATTTGCAAATGAAAAGAGCATTGTTCAAAATATACTGAGAGGAAATCATGGTGTGTAGCTAAGCCCTTTGTAAGAGGAGAGTGGAGGAGAGTTCCACCACTGGCGATAAACTAAGATGGCTCAATGACAGTGCTAGGCTCAAAATCAATGTGCCCCTGAGTGCCAGTTTCTGGCAGACAGTGCAGGGGATAGGCTGTTGCTTTTGTGCTATGCTCATGACTTCCTCAAGTCACCTGCTTGGCCACTGTGGGCACCATTGGTTTGATCCAACAGAGCTGTTCTTGTGTTTTCCAGCTGTTCACATGAAAAATACTCCAGTTAAGGGTTCAATAAAAAAAAAACATTGTTCCAACCTAAAGGACAGGGATTTTTGCTTGTTTAGTTTTAAAAGTCAGCTTGTGCATCAATTCTTTGTGATAGATTGACTATGCTGGTTTATGGTTAGTCTCATCCTTACGTCTGGAGTCCATGTTCATGTAATTCTAAGAAAAAGAACTCTTTTGAGAACAGCCTTGTGAAACTCTTACCCCAATCACAAGGAGTTTTTTTTTTTTTAAATGAAAATATCAACATGTGGTTCTGTGCCTTCTGATTATTTGAATATGCTGGCCCCTAAGACTGACATCCACATAGTTTGCTGCAGTCAGCAGAACATACCAAAGAAGGGTACATTCAGATAACGGTAATCCCTGCTACGGTATAAGGACTTTTATAAATTATAAAATTCACCAGGTAGCCTAATCCTTGTTGATGGGTTGGATGTGATTTCCTACATTGAACAATCATACACTGAGCAGTCCACAAGACTTGAGACCACACGGTTTGCGTAATCAGAATAATGAACCTCGTTGTGAAAAATATTGGCATGTTTTTTTAAAAAAATTATACCATCCATGTGGTCTCCAGACTTGTGAATAGTTCAACATATGTATAATTGTAGGCTAGCAGATCACAAGAAACAGATGAAAACAGTGAGTTTTTAAATTAAAAAAAAATCACCTTCCAGTTTGGGGGAAATGATTTTGTCAATGTACTCTTAACAGAGATAATTTTCTTACAATACTATCTGTGTGGTCTTTAGTCTTCTAGATTGCTTGATATGTGGTTTAATTGCAAGCCAATACATTCAGCCAAACACATGGGCTATCCTAAATATGCTTATGACGATTGGTTACTGGTTTGTCTTAAGGAACAGGAAAACAGAGTAAAAGAGTTCAGAACGTGAGACAGGGTGATCAGAATAACCTTTGCCTGCTCATTTATCATTTGATTGTTTATGTGAAATTGGGTTTATGGCAGGAGGAAATGACATTAAATGTGTTGTAGAATTAAGGTTGTAGTCTGGCTTTGGGTAGTGATCTTGATAGGTCTCTGATTTTAAGCCCCTAAGCTTGTTTGCAAAATCAGTTTGGGAGTTCTGAAAATTGCTCTTTTTGGATATCTGGAGCTATAGGTGATGTTTCCAGAACAACTGGGCTTTCTTACTTTGGGTTGGATCCAGCCAGGTTTCTCACTCAATCTCACCCAATTCTCCTTCTTACTCACAGCCCTTACTCCACACAGCTTTTGGTGTAAGTCATTCCTGTGACCCCAGCTTTGCTTTTGGGGGGTGGTCAAAGGAGATCCTCCTTTCCTTTTTTGTCTGCAGAAAAGCCAGCTGGATCCAACCCTTTAACCTGCATACTGCTGTTGCCTCCTTGATTTAAGAGCTAGTAATAAAGAGATGGGGATGGATGGCACAGGGGGATAGAATTCCAGGTAGGCTGGTTACCCTGAGGGCCAATGAACCCAGGTAAACCATGCAGTTTTGTTTCATATGATTTTTGGACTGAGTGTGGTCTTGTGATGCGGGGGGAGGGGGGCAGAGAGAATCTTGATCTGGGGACCTGTGGTGGTTCTAGGCAGCCCAGCACATGATGAAGCAGGGGAATTTGGAAATGTTTGTACATGTATGTCCTGACCTTTGATGCCTTATTTTTTAAAATTCCAGAAAGAGGAAGAAAGTAATGACATGGAGGTAAACAGGTCCCAGAGTCAGGGGTGGGGGGGATGAACCTGTCTGTCATGGGAGAGCTTGCCAAGTCAGGGCATGAATTTGCCCTTCAGTAAAACATCACACACACAAAAAAAAAATCTTGATGCAGGTACAGTCATGCAATATTTTTTCTCCAGTGTTGTACCAATGCACATGTCTGCATTGTTAACTCAGGGTAGGAAAAAGATGCAAGTAGAATACATTGAAAGCTGTAGCAAAACTGTCCATGCTCCAGAATTCATTTTAGGAGCTAAAATCAGGAAGAATGGAATGCAAGGCAGAGTTAAATTATGGATTTGTAAAGGAACAGGGAAAATTTGCTCTCTTTACACACACACACACACAATTTCTGCCAAACAAGCAAGATTAAATTACGACACAGTTAAATATAGCATATCACATTTTGTACTGCCAGAAGTAAATCACTTAGGTAGTGTGAAGTTGAAAAATACCTGTGTACTCAAAGGCGTACCTTAAAGTGTCTGGGAGATGAATTGGAGCTGTCTGAAATCCATCTCTTCTTTGCATCATGTTGGAATGTTGTGTGTCTCAAGCATGCACAGGTACAATTGACAGGTGAAGAGAGAGTCTGTTTTTTACAAGCTGTGGCTGGATCCTACACTAAAAGTACAGAAGCTGTTGCAGAGCAAGCGGAGGCCATTGTCACTGCTGGTAAAGGAAGAGATCCTTTGTAAAAATAACAAGTGCACAGCTCCCCTGTTCAGCCTTACGAGGCTGAGAATGCCAACAAGCTTGTTGAGGTAAATTTGGAAGTTCCTGAGTGATTTTGATGCAGTTTCAGTATCAGAATTCCTCAGGGAAGTTCTCCACACCTAGGGGACTGTAAGTAGAGCCCTGCTGAATCAGATTAATGGGTCATCTGTTCCAGAATTTGCTTCCTTTCAGTCAATGGAATTTGGAATCCTGACATAGCCATTTGCCAGGGCGAGCTTTGAGTCCAGATACAAGCTTGTATCTGACTGAAGAGAGCTTTTACCCTGGAAAACGCGTTGGTTTCTGAGGTGCCGCTGGACTCGAATCTTGTTCTTCGGCTGCAGGCCAACACAGCTACCCACTTGAAACTATGTTTGCCAGGCACACGTTCTTTGACTGAAATGCCTCACATGTAAGGCAAGTTCCTCACCAGATTGCTTTGCTCTGTTTGCGTTCGTATGAAAGTGCTTTTTGAGCCCTTCAGTGAGAAGAATAGCACCTGCACAGTAGGTCCTAATACTACAGAACCATGCATGGGTAGTAAACAACCAGTTTGTGCTGCAGCTTGCAGCCACTGTTGTCCTTGCACATTCTTTGAATTAGGTCTCCGCAGTTACAGGAGAAAAGGCTCATGTTCCCCAAGGTTGTGACTGGATCATTAAAGTAACCTACAAAGAATCACTCATAGTTCCTTCTTTCTTTGTGCCTGGGCAGATGGATACATCCTTTCAATAATCCTACGTAGGTCACGTTGTCTGCTTTGTTCACCTGTGCAGTTAGGGGCATTTGTCCTGAAGTGGCTGTATTGCAGTGTTAGCTAGGTTCATGGGCAGACACCAAAGGCACACAGGGACACTCACACTATTAGAAGACTTATAAAATCTGAGTGTTTGTGTGTGTGTGTGTGGGGGGGGGGGTTGTGTTTTGATTTGACAAAACTGTGTGTACTTTCTTCCCAGCCCGTTTTAGCCCCACTACTAATCAAAGCTTTGCGTGGCTGAAATTTAACTCTGAAAAGAAGTGTGAGCAGTAAGCCCAGCGTTCAGAACTGATCTTGAGCCAGGCCCCATCTCTTTCAGCCACCTCAACTGTAATAAGGAAGAAATAACCCACATTTCAGGGTTGTTTCGTAATGATGACCAACTTAAGAGATGTGAGCGTTCAAAAAACATTTTATAAATGTATTTGGTTACTTGATTTATACCCCACTTTTCTTCCCAGTGGAGACCCAAAGTGGCTTAATGACAGTCTCCCCTTTTCTGTTTTATACTTACAGCAATCCTGTGAGGTAGGTTAGGTTTGTGCAGAATCCTGATCTCATCCATTGCCATCTTTTCTTTTTCCTGCTTTGTGATGTCTTTTGAGGGTAACCAAAGAACCCTCCCCGTTTACTGGTGGTCTCGGAGACCATGTTTTGAGAACATTCTGTTCTAGGCAGTAAGTTTTGGAAACCTTCCCCTCAGCAAAGGTTTTCATCAAGACATGGTATTCACAAGCATGAAACAAAATAATCTAATACATGTCTGCCATGTGGGAAGGGGGAAAAAAGTTAAATGCTCACATCTCTTTCCTTTGGTTGTAGCCCATCCATGGACTTGTTTATAAACATATAAAAAACAGCAACAATTGGGGGTGGGGAGGGAAAGGGAAATGGGACCACTTATGTGGTCCACATCAACTTCTCCCATTTCATCATTTCCTCTCTTCTTTGGATTGCTGTGGAACACTGATCTCAATCATGTATGAAAGGAAAGCCAACATGTGCTCCCACACAGTGTATTATGCACTTTGCATGACAAGCATCGTAAAACAAGCACATGTGTTTGCAAAGTCATGGCATGAAACTGATTTAAACGGGGCAGGGGATGGTGTGGAGCATTTTTTTAAAGTTAACCTCAGGCTGTAATGCTCAAACAGGTTAGAGTAGAATGATGCCAGTGCTTAATTCATGGCAAGAGTTAACTGGAACTCAGGCTGAGCATCTGTTTCCAATGGTGGTGGAAAGTGCCATCAAATCACAGCTGACTTACGGCAACCCTGTAGGGTTTTCAAGGCAGGAGGCATTCTGAGATAGCTTGCCATTGCCTGCCTCTGCATCACAACCTGAGGCTTCTTTGGTTGTCTTCCATCTAAGTAGTAATTCTGGGCCAACCCTGCTTAGCTTCCAAGATCTGACGAGATGGAGCTAGCCTGGGCTATCCAGGTCAGGGCTTATTTCTACTACCAGCACCCCTTAACTTTTCCTTTCCATAGTGCAGGTATGTATTAGACCAGGGGTAGGCAACCTCTTTTGACCCAAGGGCTGGGGGAAAGAATGCAACATCCACCTGTGAAAATGTCATTGTTCTAGCAAACAACATGGGTGGAGATGAGGGTTGGGCACAGTATGACCTGCTTGGAGCAAGGCGAGTCCCAGTAGTGCAGGCAGCATCTTAGGAATTTGCTGTAGACTTGTAGCTGTTCAGGTCTTGAAGCCAGTGTTGGACATAAGCCATGCTAGTTGCCTTCTCCTTCATCCTTGGCTCCAGGAGTGGTATCATGCCTTGGTTGCTTTGGCCCTTAAAGCCAAGCAAAATTATCTGGTGTGCCACTAATGGCACACATGTTGGAGGATGCCTATCCCTCTATTAAATTATTATGTGATGCATATTCCTGGATACTGTATGACATCCACCTGACCTGGTTTAAAGAGAATGTTCCTTCCCACTGAGGGCCAGACTTTATGAAACAAGAGTTGGTGTAATGCACTGGTAGAGTGTTTCATTAGAAATCATCAAACTCATTGTGTAACCATACACCAATCATGTGCTCTTAGCTTGACTCACTGTACAAAGTTCTTGTGAGCATAAAATGGGGGGAGAGGAGGGAAGACCCACGCATGCTGCCCTGAGTTGGAGAAAAGGTGGGATAAAAGGACAAGTCCTCTTGTGGATCAAAAACTGGCTTATAAATAGGAAACAGAGAGTGAGTATAAATGGGAAACTTTCTCAGTGGAGGGTGGTAAGCAGTGGGGTACCACAGGGAACAGTACTCAATCCGATGCTTTTTAACTTGTTTATTAACGATTTGGAATTGGGAGTAAGCAGTGAAGTGGCTAAATTTGCAGATGACACAGAGTTGTTCAGGGTGGTGAAAACCAGGGAGGATTGTGAGGCACTCCAAAGGGATCTGTTGAGGATGGGTGAGTGGGCATCAACGTGGCAAATGGGGTTCAATGTGGCCAAGTGCAAAGTGATGCACATTGGAGCCAAAAATCCTAAATATGAATACACGTTGATGGGGTCTGAACTGGCAGAGACTGACCAAGAGAGAGATCTTGGAGTCATAGTAGATAACTCAATGAAAATGTCTAGACAGTGTGTAACTGCAATAAAGAAGGCCAACGCTATGCTGGGGATTATTAGGAAGGGAATTGAAAACAAATCAGCCAGTATCATAATGCCCCTGTATAAATCATTGGTGCGACCTCAGTTGGAATACTGTGTACAGTTCTGGTTGCCACACCTCAAAAAGGATATTATAGCATTGGAAAAAGTGCAGAGAAGGGCAATTAGAATGATAAAAGGGTTGGAATACTTTCTCTATGAAGAAAGGTTAAAATGCTTGGGGCTCTTTAGCTTGGAGAAATGTCGGCTGAGGGGTGACATGATTGAGGTTTATAAGATTGTGCATGGGATTGAGCAGGTTGAGAAAAAAGTACTTTTCTCCCTTTCTCACAATACAAGAACTCGTGGGCACTCAATGAAATTGCTGAGCAGTCAGGTTAAAATAGATAAAAGGAAGTACTTCTTCACCCAAAGAGTGATTAACACATGGAATTCACTGCCACAGGAGGTGGTGGCAGCTACAAGCATGGACGGCTTCAAGAGGGAATTAGATAAACATATGGAGCAGAAGTCCATCAGTTGCTATTAGCCACAAGGTATAAATAGGAACTCTCAGTCTGGGGCAGGTGATGCACTCTATTCTTGGTGCTGGGGGGGGCAGCAGTGGGAGGGCTTCTAGTGTCCTGGCCCCACTGCTGGCCCTCCTGATGGCACCTGGTATTTTTCGCCACTGTGTGACAGAGTGTTGGACTAGATGGGCCATTGGCCTGATTCAACATTGGCTTCTCTTATGTTCTTATGTTCTTATGTGGGCTAAATATGTGCTACAGCGATAAGCAGAGGCTGAAAGATCTGCAAATGTATCTCTAGTTGCATTTCTTATGGCTAAATTTGGTTGGGGAGAGGGCCCCTTGGGCCAATGTAGGGTGGATTTCCCCATACCATTTTCTCAAACCCATCCCCCTTCCTCCTACCCCAGTTTACCCTGCTGTTTGGGAGTGTGCATGCAATCTTTTGTCACCTCATGTTTTCCATATAATTGGGCTATCTGAGGTTGGGATGAAGAGTCAACCTCCCTTTCTCCCATGCTGTGCCCTGATCCATACTGGGCCACCTATAGCTGTTATTAGTGATAAAAATGATCCAAACATCCATGAACGGATTTCTGGCCTCTTGTCTAGTTTGGCTCCAAATACCTACAGTGTATTACCGCACATCTGGAATAGGGGGGAAGGTTTTTAAACATAGACTCATAGAATTGGAAGGGACCTCAAGGGTCATCGGATCCAAGCCCCTGCACAATTCAGGAAATTCACAACTACCTCCCACCCACCCCCATTTCCCGAGTGACCCCTGCTCTATGACCGGAGGAAAGCTGACCCCCCCCCCCACAGACTGCTGGCCAATTTGGCCTGGAGGAAAAAAAATTCTGACTCCCAGAGTGGTGATCAGCATTACCTTGGGTATGGCAAGAAAGGGCCATGGGAGCAGAGCACTGGCTCTTTCCTTCCTGCCCTCCTTCTCATGATCTGCCTAAATTCACAGAATCTGTATTGCTGCCAGATGGCCATCTAGATGGAAGGGACTCTTTCCCAGACAAGACTGAACTCCAGAATTAAGAGTGGAGAGCCTGGGCAGCATGGTGGATAGAGGGTCAGACTAGGATTCTGGGACACCTGGGTTTAGATCTCCATATCTATCAAGAAAGCTGGTTGGGTGATCTTAGTCTGGCCTACCTCATGGGGTTGTTGTGAGAGAATGGAGGTGTGATGCTCTAAGCTGCTTTGAGTCCCCACTGGGGGGAAAAGAGGGATAGAAACAGGGCTATTTTGGGGCAGGAACGCGCAGGAACGGAGTTCCGGCTGGCTCCTGAGTTGGCCACGCCTAGCAGGAACTCATTAGCATAATAGGCCACACCCAAAAGCTAAAACTCATTAGGATTGGCTACATTAGGGGTGTGTGGCCTAAACATGCAAAGGAGTTCCTGCTACAAAAAAGCCCTGGGTTTTGACAACAAACAAGATAAATGGAATAAGAAGCAAAAGGTGGGTGTGGCTGGATGACCACACTTCTGGTAACATGGGGGTGTGACCTAATAGGCTAATGAGCTGTGCTGTCAGGGGAGTGGCCTAATATGCTAATGAGTTTCTGCTTTTGGGTATGACCTATTATGCTAATGAGTTCCTGCTGGGCTTTTTCTACAAAAAGAACCCTGGATATCCTTCCTTATATATAATTGCATTTTGGTCATACCTTATATGGCCAAAATGCGCGCCGGAATCAGTTGGCCGAGGGACCTGCCAGTCAGATAGGGGGTCCTTCGCCACTGGCTGCATTGGGTCCCTGCGCGGCTGCAGACCCGCCCATGCACGCGCCGTAGGGCCTCACGCCCCCATTCTCACGCCGGACGCCGGCAGGGATGGCTGCTCTGGCGACAGCCCACCCCACGACCTGGACCTCTGCTCGCTGGCAGACTCGCCTGGAGAGAGGTGGCGGCCGCTTCCTCTGCCGTGCGCAAGGATTCGCCCTCCAGCCCGGCACATCCTCCCTGCTACACCCACGCCTCAGGAGGAGCCACGCCCGCTTCCTCCGCCGTCCGGGCAGATTCGCCCTCCAGGCCGACGGGCCTGCCCTGCTGCGGACGCGCCTGAAAAGAGGCGCCTCCCACTTCCTCCACGGCCGCACGAGCAACAGGCTCCCGCCGACGCCGAGGCTGCCTCACACAGGTAGCCCTCAGGGAGCTCGACGACTGTGCCGGCTACTGGCCCCTACCGCAGCCCACAGCCACAAAAATGCCTCCTTCTCATGGCTCTCCAGCACTGGAGAGGCGCGCCGCCAACGCTGCATCCCAGGAGGGCGCGGGGGGGCCTTCACCCACCAAACGGCTAGGGCCCGTTGCATCGCGCCACGCAACGGGCTTGGCCGCTAGTAAATACATAAATGTAAATGCAATGGTTGTCCCAAAGGATGCTGTCATCCATACTATTAGGATTATCACAGCATTGTTTCACTGATGTAGATGCAGAGAGCTTGGGGTCAGCTAGGCATGGTGATGGGAGATTGTTAATCCGAACTCCCTCCCTAGAATGTATTTGCTAATGGCAGGTTTGGTGGCAGTGCCAAATTGGCTTGGGACCATGTTGGTGGGGGAGGAGGCATTAATCCTTCCCCTTCCTCCATGACTCTTTCCAATTCAAGTTCTGTTTACCCACAATGGGAAAGGCACAAGTGCCAGTAGCAGGGATTGGAAAGAAAGCCCCCCCCCGAGACTTTGGAGAAGCACAAAAGGCGCTTGATTGTCTGGCTCAGTATAAGGCGGCTTCCTATGACCATTTATAGTGGGTAAATAGCCCCTATAGGAAGGTGAATTTGTTTCCCAGTACATCATTGCTGTCATGGTTGTTTCACTAGTCCTGTGTTTCTGTGGCTGACAGCTGATAGCTATCTCTTAGCATAACACCATAAAGGCAGGTTTTTATGGAGTTTGGCTCAAAAATGTGTCATTTTTTTAAACAGACAACATGATGATTATTCAGTTGTAGTTTCACAGGCATGCTTTGTGCTTGGGGATCTGTTTGCGATTAAGACCTGGATGTTTATGTGGTTCACTGTTCATCTAAACGTTACAGTTGTTATTTGGGCTTCACAGTATTGCAGAGAAACCCTGAGGGGGAAAAAAAAGAGAGGAAGGGATGGGACTTTAAACCTGTTGATCTTTAACAGACAGCTGCTATTCTGGAATTCAAATTTAAGACAGTTTGACCGAGATCCAAGCAGGAATGAAATTTACAGCTTTATCACCTTTTAATATCAGAATGGGATTCAGATGTACCGAGAATGTTTTCTCTACTTTGAGTAGGCCATTACTGGAAAACAGGGACTGAAGTTTGCTGTCCCTATCCTATGGACTCCGGTTTAAGCACCAATGACAGTGGCTTTATTCATGAAAACTGCGATATGAATCCTCGAAACATTTCTCTGATTCTCCCCCTCCCCCCCCCCGCTTCAATGGCTTAAGTTCCTGGGGAGGGCAATCAAATCACATGTTACCATTTTTGGCTTGTTGCACTGGGTTCCCTGGCCTGACTTTGCAGTGGTCAGTCACACATCATAAGGTGGGGCGGGGAGGAGTCATTTCCCAAGCCTAAAACTGTAAGGCCCCCAATTGTATTGGGACTGTGGCATAGGAGGAGAAGAGGCTTCAATCTTCCAGCACCTGTGCTATTTTTCCAACCCAAAATGTCCCCAGAAGGGGGTGTTTACCCCATTAGGAGCCACGTGTGTATTGATGGGCTTCATGCAAAGCCCTACATCGGGGCAAATACTGCCCCCCCAACTCCCTGCACCAGGGGCCCAGTCTGAATTCGAGCAGGCAATGACCAAACCCCTTTTGCACATCTCTTGCCTTGAAAACCCTTTGGGGTCACCATAAGTCAGCTGTGACTTTATGGCAACAAAAGAGGGGAAAAAAAGAAGGAGAAAAAAGCTGGAAAATGATGTGACCGACCACTTCACAGTCAGGTCAGCGAACCCTGAAAGAATGCATCAAAAATAAGAAGTGATTGAATTTTAACCAGGATGAGGAAAGAAGATCGAAACACATTGGTAAAAATGTATAATTTCAGTGATTTTGCAATTTTTTTTTTTTTAAAAAAACAAGGCCTGGGGGGACTTCTGTTTATGTGCTCCCCAGTCGCCACTTCCAAAAAAGTAGCAGTGCTACTGGGATATGATTTGCTTCAGATAGGAATGAGTGCTGGAGACTGAGGGTGGCTTTGTAATAAGTGTTGCATTTACAAACTGTAGGGATTCGAGGGGAAACCCACCCCTTTTCAAAGCCCCTGGAGACAGAGGAAGAGGATAGGGAAGACAGCCAAGCCAGGAGTGGCAGCCAGTTCCTCTCCAGGAACAATAGCCTACTGAAAGACCTGTGGGGGAGTAAACGCTTACTCAGGAACCAAGTAAAAGGAGGCAGGAAGTGAGTATGGGAGAGAAGCTAGATGTTGAAGTGGAGAAGGAGAGAGGGTGAAAGAATAGGTATTCCGAGGTTCTTCGTCGTCAGAGAGGAACCCTTAAGGCCAGAAGGAGAAGGAGCTAGATACAAGAAAAACACCCTTTTCTCTGGTTAAGGCCAAATGGGGACCATAACTTGCCCCATTCCCATCGTCATGAACATATACTAGTACAAGTGAAGCTGCTTTAAAGCAAATCAGTCCATTGGTCTGCCAGAGACAGTATTTTCTATTCTGACTGGCAGCAGCTCTCAAGGATCTCAGACAAGGGCCCCTTTCACAGTACCGCTTTAAACTGGATGTTATCTGTTCTCAGCCTGGTTCCTAGTAAAGCAGTACAGGGAACTTCATTCCATTAATTAGCCATTTCTGAAGCTATCTGGCCATTTCAAACAGTGCTGTGCTTTTTTTCTTGCCCCTTCTTGCTGCATGATCTTCCTTGAACTTTATTTTGGATGTTGTCATTTGAGTGCTATAGCACTAGACCAATATAGTACTTCTCAGTGTATCTCAGTGGTGCCACTGTAGCATTGAAATGCTATACTGATCTAGCGCGATAGTGCTCAACTTAGAACTTAAAAAAAAAAGTTCACAGAAGATCGCACAGAGAAAAAGTGCAGGGAAAAAATGTGGCACTGTTGGAAGCCCTGCTGACATTTTAAACAGCACACTGCAGTGATTCAGAAGCACAAAGAAGAGGTGAAAATGAAAGAAAGCAGTTTACCTCAGAACAGCCCAATCACACTTTGCTAAGTGGATGTATGAAAAGGTAAATAAAATCCATTAGCAGGCAGTTACTAAAAGGGTTGTGTCTGAAGTGACACAAAAAATTAGATTAAACCTGGAAACATTTGCGTGCAATGCAGGCTCAACCACTGAACCACGGTACCTCCAATATTGAGACTAGATGGAGGCATGCCTATGAAATAGCAAATCTACTACTCCACATCAGATGCCCCCAGAGATAGCCCTCAGTTGCTTTAGCTTCATGCAGTTCACAGCTGCTCTCTCTTTGCCTTCCTTTTCTATCTCCAAGTTCAAACTGCTATTTCTTCACCTACTCCCAACTGTAGACCCTTGTCTAAATATGTGGGGGCTGGGCCATGACTTGGAGATGGGGCTGTGTCTCAGTGCTAGAGCTTCTATTTGGCGTGCCAGAAGGTCCCAGTTTCCAACTGTGGCGTCTCCAGTCAGAAGAGTCATGGAGTAGATGTTGTGAAAGACCTCCACGGGAGACCCTGGAGATCTGTTGCCAGTCAGAGTAGAGAATACTGTCTGTGATAGATCAATGTTCTGATGCAGTATGTGGTCTGATTAATGTGTTAATCATAGAGTTATCAGGAGACCATCTCCTGATTATTAGCTCCCATTGAAGAAATGCTACAAATCTGCTATGAGTTGTATCTTCACTTGAAGCTAGGGTTGTCAGCTTCCAGGTGATGGCTGGAGATCTCCTGGGATTACAGCTGATCTCCAGGTGACAGATTAGTTCCTCTGGATGTGGACTCTATGGCATTATACCTCATTGAAGTTCCTCCCCTCCCCAAATCCTGTCCTCAGGCTCCACTCCCAAAATCTCCAGGTATATCCCAGTCTGGAGCTGGCAACCCTACTTGAGGTCAAACCTGTGATGATAGACCTGTTCAAAACACGTGGACAGTGATTTCTCAACAGTCCGAGTTCTCCCAGGATTCAGAGTGCGTGCTTCATTTGATACCCGTTCGATTCGCATTTATTTTTGGCTTCTCCCAAAGAAAGATGACAATTACATATTCTGTGTTATTAGTTTACTTAATAAGACAAATTTTATTCCTCCAAGTATTTTACTTTAGATTTGTAAATCTTACTATCTCCTTCTGATGATCTCCTCTGTTTCCTTTCTTGGACAGAAGATTACTCCTTTCTGCAACGCCATGTACCTTTCCACCAAGTTCTTAACCTTTCAGTTGATCCATCCAGAAAGGTTTAATTTATAATCCAACATTTTATTTATTCTTGCAAAGAGCTGTTTTGTGTGAGTTAAATGGTGTCTTGGTTACATGTAATAGCTATGCTTATGATTTCTGACCCTTTATCATATTTGGATTTCTTGGCCTCTGACATTTTTGCAAAAAAATGCGAGGGAATTGGGCATTGTGGTAAACTCCCATTGGGCTGGGCCTACAGTGATCCAGATCTGGGTTTAGAGGGTACAAAAGTAGCTGTGGCCTGCTAGTGGGCTGACAGAGAGAGGCTGAGGTTTAAGCAAACATTTAATTTTGTGACTTGGTGGCAAGGTTACTTCAGTACTTTTTTAAAAGTTTGCTTTGGACCTTCAATTGTGAAATTTGTGGAGGCTCAGCCTGTGGTGGTTGGAGCAGGATCACATCCATGCCTGCTGTGCCTGCTCAGTAACGAACTTATTGGTTCTATGTCTACAGAGCATACATTCACATGGATTAGGGTTGCCAGGTCCCCCCGGCACATGGAGGATCCCCTGGTTTCTGGTGCTCCCCCAGGCGCTGGCCAGCTGGCTGGTGAGGGACAGTTACCGCCCCAAATGCAATGTGCCTATGTCATCTGGAAGTGATGTAGGCATATTGGTGATGGGGGGGCACTCTGATTTTTGTGTAAAATTCTATGGTAGAATTAGCTTCAAACCATAGAGTTTTGCCCAAAATCCAGAGCATTGCCTCCGATGTTCCCAGTGTGCCTGGCAGTGACATACACATGGTGTGCTTCTTCCCTCCCCTCTCCCGGAGCATTCCAGTTAAGTCCCCCGCTGGCTTGTCATTTGGACCTGGCAACCCTAACATGAACAACATGCACCAGAATAGCAGTGGTACTCTCTGGTGCTGTACCTGAGGGTGCTGTGGTACCCACTTGCTTTTTTCCTGAAAGTATCTCTTCCCTCAAAGCTAGGGTTGCCAACTTCTAGGTGTTGTCTGGAGATATCCTGGGATTACAGCTGATCTCCAGGTTCACCTGGAGAAAATGGCCACTTTGGAAGGGGAAGTCTATGGCAGTCCCTCCCCTCCCCAAACCTCACCCTCCTTAGGCTCTATGCCCCAAGTCTCCAGATATTTCCCAATCCAGAGCTGGCAACCCTACTCAAAGCAAGTAGACAGTTAATTGGAACAGGATGTGCTTCAGAAGAGCCCAGGAGACATCACCTTTGTGTATATACGGAATATTCATTTAAACTCAGCTGCCTTCATTGTATGAGGTTGGCTGGTTTGGAACTTCTCAACCTTCTGTGGAAGCTTCCAGCATTTTGTGATTGGCCCTACCCTCATGGCAGTCATTTTTTGTGTTGTCATCCAGTATTGGTCCTCAATGTTCCAAGAGAAAAATGCCAGGGGCTCCAAAATTGGAGATCTTTGTGGTATAGGCTTTTGGTATCTCACTTGTGGTATCTCCTGTAGCTAGAAACCTGTGAAGAGCAGGTTTCTCAGTCTTGTGGCATCAGCCTTTATACATACAACTAATTCCTGCATTGGCTCTGTACCTAAAAGGGCCGTCAGTGCGTAGCTTCATACGTGCCTTTAGAGATCTGAAAATGCTTAATTGCAAGTTTTTGTGGAGGGAAAAAAAAACATTGGAGAGGAGCATGAAGTTCCAGAGAGAGAGTGGAGACGAGGCCATGATGACAGCAGATTTGCAACACTGTTGCGGGGAGTTTGCCTCTGGCTAACAACTGTAGTTGCAAAGAGGCTGGATCCAGACGGGATGTTCTGGCCGTGGCAGCTTCTCCCCATCCTGCCACCTCCTCTGGCTGCCTGTCCAGACATTTCTCACACTTATATACATGCAGCTATGTGCAACACTTTTTTGAGCTCACCTGCTGGAGATGACTGCCAATGGATTGGGAGGCTTGGAAGGAAGAATAAAGTTTTGAAGAGGACCTTGAGTTCTGAGTTGGAGAAAGTGTAGAGTTCTTTAAAACCTTTGCTTAAGAACTATTGGGACAGCGGAACAGAATTTTGGCTGTTAAATGTACTTAGGCATGAGAAATCACTGTTGAAATCCAATGAGAAACACAAGCAAGACAGGCTAGGGATTGGGAGAACCATGGGGTTGGATCCAGCCAGCTTTTCCAGCCAGCCCCATGTAGTTCTCCTCCTTACTACAGCCCCCTCCCCACATGGATTTTGTCCATGCAGGACCCGTATTCCCCAGCATAGCCCTTCAGAAAGTCACAGGTAGAACTCTTTCCTCTGTCTTTCACCAATAGAAAAGCTGGTTGGATCCAAAGAGTGGTTAACACATGGAATTCACCATCACAGGAGGTGGTGGCAGCTACAAACATGGATGGCTTCAAGAGGGAATTAGATAAGCATATGAAGCAGAGGTCCATTGGTGGTTATTGGCCAGAAGGTATAAATAGGGACTCTGGGGCAGGTGATGCTCTGTATTCTTGGTGCTTGGGGGGGGAGTCAACAGTGGGAGGGCTTCTAGTGTCCTGGCCCCACTGGTGGACCTCCTGATGGCACCTGGTATTTTTGGCCACTGTGTGACACAGAGTGTTGGACTGGATGGGCCATTGGCCTGATCCAACATTGGCTTCTCTTATGTTCTTAACCCTGTGACCTGATAGCTTAACTGCCTTTCCACGATGAATCACAGCTATGTAGGGTCCTGATTCAGATTGGGAACATGCAGTGGAGGAAAGGGGGTATAACTTTTTCTTCCTCTTAAAGAAAACTTGTAATGACAATAGATTGGTTCCTGTGGTTTCCCCCTCCCCTTTAAAAGCACAGGGAACAGAAATGTCAGTAAAGAAAACTGTGCAGGGATGAAAGAGTTAAACTGCCTTCCCTAACTTGTTCTGTTCTGAACTGGTTCTGTGCACACCTGTAATGTGCCATTACAAAGCTGGCAGAGATCTGCGATCTCCGTCACGTCTCGTTTGACCCTAAGATCACCCAAGATTAAAGTATTTGCATTAAACACAGCATTTGTTTTGCAGCTCATTCGACTAACTTTCCAACAGTGGCTATATTGATGGGGTTTATCGCCGTCCTCTTTGACAAGCTTTTCGGTATCACTCACCTATATTTTCACATTTCCTCATCAGTTCTTGTTGGTGCATGAGCGACAGTTCAAACACACAAGAGATTCCGCACAATCTCTTTTCTCAACAGAACAAGTGAAGCATTAGAGAACTCATGAAATAATCCCACTGCTTCCTGTTTGCTTTGTGGCACAATTTTGGAACTGTCATTGCTAATAAAATAGTGAGACTTCCCCTCGCCTCCTGCCCGCACTCACAGAGCCTTGATTCAACACATACTCAGCACCGAACTATCAAAACTCTCTTGGGGTCAAGCTAGAGGAGACACTGGAAGGTCCACGCTTGGATCTCCAACACGTATCTATATTACTTGTTAAATAGCAATGGAAAGGAGCACTCATTCAGATTGGGGCTGCAGTGTATGGGAGAGAGATTTACTCTTTTCTTCCATGCTATTTTCCCAACTTCAGATTTATTTATATCCTGCTTTCCCCCCCAATGGGGACTCAAAGAGGCTTACAATACAAACAAATATAATACCCCACAGAAGGTTATGATCTTAAAAAATAACAACAACAGTAGAAGGAGGGGAAAGCCTTCTCAATACAGAACAGGTCTTCCACTCTCTGTTGCTGGATCTTAGCTATGACCCAAGAGCCAAAGACCCATGAGCTCTTTAACTCATGCCTTTGTGTGTGCCCAGGCCTTAAGTACTTGTAGCAGAGGAGAAACTAACTCAAATGGATTTTATCTAGCTGCTGCTAACCAGCTAGCCCAGTCCTCCTCACTTCCAAATGGCCCAGTAGATGTTGTTTGCCCCATTCAGTGAAATATCTAGGGTGCCTAAATGTTGTCTGGGATGTGGAATGGTGTAGTGTGTAGCTTAATTTAATTAGATCTCAGCAACTAAGCAGGGTTGGTACTTGGATGGGAGGCCACTAAGGAAGACGTTGCAGAGGAAGGCAATGGGAAACTACCTCTACTTAATCACTTGCCTTGAAAACCCTATGGAATCACCGTAAGTTGGCAGACAAATGTTCCCTGTATGTTTCCTCCATTATGACAAATAGCAGCTGGGGTAGGATAGGGTGTGCACTGGGAATGGGAAAAAATGATGCTGCATCAATGTCTAATCTTGGACAGTACTCCATGAGACTATCTAATATGGAAGACAATGCTAGCAATTCAATAGCAGATTTTTCCAGTGTCTCTTCTGGTTTGTCCCTAAGATCTTGATGGCTCACCTAACCAATTTCTGTGTTAGAATATTATCTTTAAGATGGAAACATAAATGTTAAGCAGAAGTGCTCATTTTGCAAGATGTTGAAATGCCACCCAAGAGCATAAAAGCCCTGTCCACATGTTACAGTGAATGGATGCATAACCTGTGTGTATGTGCATACACCTATTACAAGCAAGAGCCAGTGTGTGTTCATTTTACAAATGAAACCAGGGACCAGAACCTGGATCAGTGTCGGTTTTCAGTCACACATTCAGCTTTACATGCATTGAATGTAACATGAGAGCTACTCAGTGCACGCATAAAGAAAAATAATAGAATCACAGAGTTGGAAGGGACCTTCAGGGTTATCTAGTCCAACCCCCTGCACAATGCAGGAAATTCACAAATACTTCCCCCCATAGCCCCACTGACTACTGTTTCATGCTGAGAAGATGACAAAAAACCTCCAGGATCCATGGCCAAACTGGCCTGGAGAAAAATTGCTTCCTGACCCCAAAGTGGTAATCAGCATTTCCCTCTGCACGTAAGAAAGGACCATGAGAACTAAGCACTTATGCAGCCCTTCCTGCCCTCCTACGTTCACAGAATCAGCATTGTTGTCAGTTGGCCATCTAGCTTCTGCCTAAAAACCTCCAAAGAAGGAGAGCACACCACCTCCTAAAGAAGCCTGTTCCACTGTTAGAAAGTTCTTCCTAATGTTTAACTGGAAATTCTTTTGATTTAATTTCAAACCATCGGTTCTGGTCTGACCTTCTGGGGCAACAGATCAAGTGCAGACTATACACAGATTATATGTCCATTCGATGTAACTTTTGAACCTGGCTAAAATGCATGCAGTGGAGGAGCTAGGATTGCTTGCGTTTGCTTAAAAGCTCTGCCATTGTTGTCCATATTTCATCCTTCCCATAGCTAATGCCTGATGTTTGAAACTAGTCCTGCCACAAAACAGAATCTTATGGGACTTTAAAGACTAACAGATTTATTGTATTACAAGGTTTCATAGAAATCCCAGGGTTGAAAGCCCGGGGGGCCTGAAGACCCTCATGCAGCCTTTAGTCTGAACCTTGGCTTCATTCTGTGCCACTAGTCTTGCATTTGTTTTTGCTGGCTTGATTATCTCTGAGAAACACGCAGTGAATATTGTTAGCCATTGAGAGCAAACCTTGCACGAGACCCTGCAGATTGATCAAAAAAACTGGGCACCTTATAGCTCCGAGGTTGGCAATAAGAAGACTCTGCTTAAGATGTTCAGCAGGGTTAGGGTTGCCACCTGAGCTCTGGCAACTGGCATGATTCAAAATGGTGTGGGAACCACAAGATGGACATTGTGCTGATGCCACTGTAACACTTCTGGCATGAAACCAGAAGTGATGTCACTGTATTAGGACAACACTCTAGGATTCACCTGAAACTCTGTAGTTTTAGGTGGACTCTATATTTTCAGATAAATCCTAGAGCATTCCTTCAGCATAGTCACTTCCAGGTTTAGGCCAGAACGGACACTGCAAGATTGATATGATGATGTCCCCCCTGCCCGATTTTGCTCTTGCTGAGCCCTGGGCCTGGCTACTCTAAGAGGGGCTTCTGTGTGTGTGTGTGTGTGTGTGTGTGTGTTGTAAGAAGCAAGAAAATCTTGTACTTTGAGTTTTTGCTCCCCCCCTTAATGCAAATGGAAAAAATCCCCCTTAGGATATGGTTAGCTGTAAGCACATAACAGCAAAGCCGCTCTATGTACGGAAGCAAGTATAATTGACCTAGCCCAGGAAATGGATTAAAATGCTGCATCATTGCTACATAATGATGGAAACAGGATGGCACAGAGATGTTTTTAAAAGATTCGGTCAACTGCCAAAGTACAAAGACACCATTCAGCACACCCTCGCCTCTGTTCGTATCTGAATAATTAAAAGGAAGACCCGCTTTGTTACCTTGTTTTAACCATTGCTGAACGTTCAGAAATAGAACTCGTTCTTGTGGCACTAACATGAACTGAGTGGTCTTGTAGCTGGAGAACAAAATGGTTGTTTGAAGATTTATCTCACTGAAGATCCTTTAATTTGTGGGAGAACTAAAATGCTACGTTGCGTAAGCCAGTTTAACATGGTAAGTTTACAAATATATAGTGTACAAGAAAAGTGTATCATTATGCATTTTTTAAAAAAACACAACCCTTCCCTATCCTTTCCCAAGCCAGAGTTTTTGAATCATTTATCAGTTTTGAAAGAGGAAAACGTTTTAATTACATAACAGCTATGCCCATAAATGAAACCCTTTGTATTTTGCTTCCCCCCCCAATCCACTCCTGATTTTATCTTGATCAATTTATATCACTGGATTTTTCTGAAATCTCTGCCTGCTCAGGTCTGCTAAAAGTGTAGAGGTGAGGACCTCTTCTGACATCATTTCCTTAAAATGGAAGCCACTCTAACGTGGTCCATGCCTTTTGGGTAATAACAGAGGCCTAGGGTCATGTGAGTGGAGTCCACCAAACACATCCTTCCGTGCCAGCATTGCTTCTCCCCCAAATGGGGCAGCATTAGTACGAGGAGGAGAAAACAGTAGACCATGGAAGACTTTTGCTGGAGAGAAGCCCTGGGTCAGTAGCAGAGCATCTGCTTGGCATGTAGAACGTCCCAGGTTCAATCCTTGGCATCTCCAGGTAAAAGGATCAGGTGGTAGGTGATGGGAAGGACCTCTGCCTGAGACTCTGGAGAGCCACTGCCTATCTAAGTCGCCAATACACACAATAACGGACTAGTGGTCTGATTCAGTATAAGGCAGCTTCTTGTTTACCTTCCTCCCCTCTTCATCCCTTCCTAGTAGTCATATGTTGGTAACAAAGGACCTTAGGAAAAGGAAGCAATTGTGACTGCTGCTAGTGACAGAATAGCTGGCCTGGGAGGAGAGGGGGGAGGAAAGAAAAAAAGTAAAAGGATTTGGGGAGCTCCAGATGTGTAAGATGGTCAATACTGTGCTTTTCTTGCCATGAATTTTCCTTTGCTGATCTTAGAATTGGGACCTTTGGCCTGGTATATTATTTAATGGAGCTCAAGACATCTTTGACCAGATCCTACTGGTTCACCCAAGGCTGCTTATGTCATCACACAAAGAGAAGATTTACTGTCTCAGACCTTGCACTAGTTAACTTGATTCATTTAACATGAAGTGTAGCTTGTTGGTCTCATTGCCCTCTTGTGTCCTAAGGTTCGGATTTCATGTTGTTGCAATTCATACCTCATTAAGTGTATCTGGATTCTGAATTTCTGGTACATTTCAAATGCATATTGATGAGCTGTTGCTTGTAATTTGATTAACACGTAATGAAATTGGCTTTATGCAGCTGTGAAATGCTTGCTATATTTGGAAGGGGGAAGCTTTGTGTCTGATTCATGGCCTGTTTTCATGCAACATGAAGAAGAGTTGGATTTATACCCTGACCTTCACTCAGGGTTTCAGAGCACCTCACAATCTCCTTCCCTTCCTCTCCTCACAACAGACACCCTGTGAGGTAGGTGGAGCTGAGAGAGCTCTGAGAGAACTGCTCATGAGAGAACAGCTCTGAGAGAACTGTGACTGACCCAAGGTCATCCAGCTGGCTGCATGTGGAGGAGGGGAGACTCAAACCCGGTTCTCCAGATTAAAGTGGACAAGAGGGCAACTGTATTGAAGAACTCTGGGGTGATGGATACATCAGCTGACTCTGAAAATAGGGTTACTGACTCCTTGCTCATGGGGTGGGTCACATTTTAGAAAGGGAAGGGAGCTCAGCAGGGATGTGATGCCATAGAGTCCTCCTTCCAAAGCTGCCATTTCTTCCAGGGGAAATGATCTCTGGAATCTGGAGATGAGCTGTAAATCTGGGAGAACTTCAGGCCCCACCTGGAGAATAGCAACTCTGTGTGAAAATGGCACAGTGGCATGGGTACAAATGGCACAAGAATGGGTGGCATGCTTGTTATTCTGCCATTTAGACCATGGCAAGGTAAGTAGTGGCTAAGTTTTCTGGCTTCTGTGTAAATCAATGCAAAGTGTGCTGTTAGTATTGTTATCAAGGAAGTTTGGTTGCAGAGTTCCCATTGCTACGATCCCTTCATACATGCATGCAGTCAGTGGTTTTCTTTACTGTTCTAAAGTATACTTTAAAGTATACTGTTCTGTGCTCCGTTCCTCATGACTTTGTATAATTAACTCCAGATTTGAAGCATGCACAGTTTGCCACATTTTTTCCAGTTTTCAGTACATTTGTATATTTTTAAAGTGTCATTGGTGCACATGTGCGCATTAAGAAAACGTTCCCCAAGAGTCCAGTAGTTGGAGATTGGTTGATAAAAGTAAAAGGGTTGTATAAACTGTTAGAATTAACTTTATTACAAAAGCTTCAAGATGTGCACCGAATAACTAGACTGTGGGACGGTGTAATTACGAAGATGGGAAGGCATATATAAAGAGGTAATTGGTTATCTAAACGAGATTGCCACAATTGGACAGTTCCTCTTTATTGTGTAATTACTGGTTTGCATACATTACATATATTGGGGTGGTATTTTAGTTAGTTTCTTCAGTTTTTTGTCCCTTAGTTTGGCTGTATATACTCTGTTGTATGTTGTAATAATAAAAAAGATCAAAAAAGAAGAAAACTTACGCCGAGAAACAATCTTGATGTGATCCTATAAATATACACACAATTACATCAGGATTGTTTTTTCCAGTGTTCAGCTGATTATTAACATGTACATGATACAGAAGAACCTTGATACAGTCACTTGTATGATTTCATCATTGCTTTTTCTTTTTCTTTTGGTAGTGTTTTACCAGCGTCCATGCATGGATCTTTAATGGATGGGTGCCACAAAAGGATTGAGAGAACTGAGAACTATGATAATTCTGTGTGCACAGCATTCATAAACTGAAAAGAAACAGAACCATGAAGCATGTGCCTGTTCCACTTTCTAAAACAATACCAAGTATTTCAGAACTCTAAAACAGGGAGAAAATGGGTTGATAATTTCAGAAGCAACCCCTGCCTGCTGTAGTTTCCCAGTGTAAAACATGCAAATGGGTGAAGGTGCAGCTGGATCCACACTATTGTCACTGTATGTATGTGTAAATTAATACAGTGCTGTGCTGTAGGCAACCACAGAAGGAGAGCCATAGACCAGGCTTAAGTGCAAGGGACTTAAGCCAAGGTGCCAGATTCATTGGTTACTGTTGTTGTTCAATCAAAGGCCTGGCCCCATCTCATGCCTTGAGGGAGCAATTATCCAGCAACTTGGTTAAAAAAATGTTTTCACCTGTTGCCTAAAAGATACAGTAGATTTGATGCCAGGCTGTGAGAGGAAAGTGTATTAGAAGCCCTGATCACATGGGCCAGATAATGTGGGGGGGAGGCATGGCTATTTGCACCATTGCTCTTTGACCCGCCTCTACGAGATCAGACGTGATGGTGGGGAACTGAGGCTTTTTTCGGAGGTGCGTGTTTCCGGAGTGCTTCAACGAGGCAAGAGCAGCGCGCTGGAGCGATCAGATGAAGAAAATCCGTCTGTGGCCCGTTGCAACTGTTTGATAGTGGGCTTTTGCTGGTACTTTTTAACTCTGGATCTTTGGCTGGATGATCTGGGTTGGCGACGGATGCGCAACGCTTGCCAGATGTGTCCGTTTGATTGCACTCTTAAACTCTGCCCGATATTCGTGAGTATCCTGTGGCAAATTCTGCATGTGACCGGACCCAGAGTACCGCATCAGAAAAAGTCCTATGCTTTATCCTTTTGAAAACATCACACATTATAGGACCTTGAAAGATTATTTATCTTGGCTTGTGAGCAGATTTGTATAGGAGGTATAAGTGAGCAAATACCCTCATTAGGGATATGCATTCAGTTATTTCAGATAATATTCAGGATTCTTGGAAATTCTGGTTATCAATTCATAAAAAGTGCCAGAAATACTCAGGAATATCCAAAAATATTTGGAGCTGGCATTTCAAGGCCCATAGTCTGTTTTACACATTTTCTAAGCAATGGGAGGGTGGGGGAAGGAGGCAGCTCTCCCAGGCAATGGGATCAGATGTTAGGGGGAGCACTTCTGTGCAGAAAATAAATAAATATGATGCCAAAGATGTTGTTATTGCTGCTTGCATAAAGAGCCTCCCCTACACACAAATGTCACTGGAACAAGAGATGCTAGGAAGGGGTAGGCAAGTATCTATTTTTTTTTAAAGCACAAGGATATTCCACAAAACACCTAAAATGTTGCATTGGTGTTGTGTTTCTTCTGTACAAGAATGGGATGGAACAGAAGGACCAGTTGTGAAGGACTAATGGTTCTTTTGGGCTAGTCACACTGGCTGTAGGCTTTGTTGGAATTCTCTGCTTTGAAATTGATTGTGTTAGGCTTGCAACACTGTCCCTTGCTTCATTGGTTCTGCTGGGATTTTCTAGTTTGATGTTAGTTCTGTTGCACTTGTTGCCACATTGGCCCTGGGTTCTGCTTGGCTTCCATGATTTGACATTAGATCTGCTTGGTTTGCAACAGTGTCCCTTGCTTCAGTTGGTTCTGCTGGTATTCTCTGGTTTGTCTTCGGTTCTGTTGAGCTTGCAATCACATTGGCCCTTTGTCCTACTGAGATTCTCTGGTTTGATGTTGGTTCTCTTTGTCTCGTTGGTTCTGTTTGCATTTGGAGGCCTTTGGCCAGTGGTTGCTCTTGTGTTTTTGGCTATTGGCTTCTTTGCCCTGGAGAAAGCATGGATTCCCCCCCCCCATAGCAAACAATGGAGATAAGCAGAATGCCTGTGGGCACCTTGTTCAGGGGCCTGTAGTACTGGACTCCATGATCTAATCTAATTAAAACCTGGCAGGCCTTTAGTTGACAGCAGGACTAGGTTCCCTGCAATTTTGGCATCAGGCCAAAATTTCTCCATAGGGAATAAAGAACCCCCCAATTTTTTGAATTCTGAAAAAAACCTAAATCTAAAACCCAAAATCTGAATCCCAAAAGGGAACTCGAATAACTTAGAATCTTCTGTTTATACCCTTCTAGAAATCTGAATCGGAACAATGCCATTTTTTTTTCAGGTGCACATTCCTAATCCTCATTTCAGAATGTGTAGAAAGTAAACTGTTAAGACTGTGAGGATCTTTAAATGGCAAAGGCAGCAATCCTACGAACATTTTCTGAGTAGAACTGCACAGGCTTGCTCCCTAAGGGTGTTACATGATTAGGCCATATGTAGAGTTTGCCATAGAGAAGACATACAGCTCTGTTTAAAGGCCTGAGTCTAGTAGCATTCCCAACCTGCAAACCTGAAGGAAAAGTGCAGTTTGACTCTCAAGCAGTGTTCCCTCTAAGCTGAGTTAGTGTGAGCTAGCTCACAGTTTTTTAGCTTCCAGCTCACACATTTTTTAGCTCAGGAAGGATGGCTTCAGAGCAAATCTCTTGCTCTTAGCTTTAATGCCAGTAGCTCACAAAGACTCCACAGCTTAGAGGGAGCATTGCTCCCAAGCCCCTGATTAGTTATCTTATCAACCAACAGAATTTTACTCTTATCTGGAGTGAGTTTCAGTTTCTTGGCCCTCATTCATTATAGCTTTCAGACATTAACTCTGGACATCTACAGAGAAAGACTCCTCTTCAGTGGAAGGAATTCCTCCTAGTGGCATTAATTGTACATTATATTTCCTCCAGTATTTCAAAAGGACATCTCTGCTCAGCTTTTGGTGATGTGTACATTTATAATGAGTTAGAAGAAATGGCAATTAATTTGCTGAGAATTCTTTAATCAGTTCATAGCCCTAATCAGAAGGAAACTCCTCATATATTTCTGGAATTCTTCAGTTCACCATATGGTGGGGCATCATGAACATTTTTGGAACTACAGAGTGGCAGGTTTTGCATCATAGGCAGGTTCTCAAAAGGAAAATATGGACGATTCCATTCCATATGGTTCAAATCACTTATGTAATGAATCCTGTAGGAGTAATTTCAGATGTTGGAAACATTTAAAATGGCAAAATAAAAACCAGATTGACTGTGTTTCGTTTTCTTTCTCTATTTTTCAAATAGGAGTAAAATCAGTTTGCAGATGCCCAGTTACTGGTGCAGAATAACAGATGATTATAAGGTTTTCTCCCCTGCTCCTTTTTTTGACTTCTAACTGCACATGAATTGTGTCGTTTCTAAATATCTGCTGACATAAATCATAAGGATTAAAATATCACTTTGACCCCATCAGGGAGATTCTTTTTGCTTGTGCTCCTATGTGATTGGCCAGCTTGAAGTTTAGCTGTTCACTGAACAAGGGCAAGCAAGTGAATGAAGTTATTTCCAAAGATCAGCAGTTTTCAAGTCCTTGTTTGTTCACTGACAGCAAGAATTTGGACTGATGGGACAGGGCTGGACTTCATTAATTCCTTTTGAAAAGAGAAGGAACTTATGTCCTCAGCTCATATGAAGAGGAAGTAGATTGTCTGTTTCGGGTCCACCTTGTACAGCTGAACTATACAATACTACTTGTGGCAAGCTAAATTGGCGTGATCTCATCTTGCTATGAGCCTCACAAGGCTTCTCGCATGAGGCATCTGGGCCTCCCCCTGCAGCCATTCAGGTTGCAATTGTCGCTATGGTGACCGCAAAGCCTCAGCTCAGCTGGGAGGCTGGGAGGACAATCCTGCTGTATGTCTTATTAATTGATGGGTGCTTTCAGCTGGGATCCTCTGCTTCAAAGATCCATTGTGCCTTCTGCATAACTAGTAAATTCTGCAACCACGGTTCATTTGGAAGGGACTACTAAATGATGGGACTGAGGACCACATGTCGTGTGGTATGCAAGTCATTCCAGACCACCACTTGTGGTGCTTCTGGTATTCTTGGTTCATAAGAACTTAAGTAGAGCCGTGCTGGATCAGACCAAAGGCCCATCCAGTCCAGCATTCTGCTCACACAGTGGCTGTCCAACTACCTCTAGGAAACCCTAAAAATAGGAAGACTGCAAAAGTATTATCCTATGTCCCTCAGCAAATGCTTGAAAGAGGCGTACTGTCTCTGGTGGTAGCGGTATTATTATTATTGTTGTTGTTGTTGTTATTATTATTATTTATCCTTATTCTATTTCCCAGACTTTTTTTTGTGTGTGGATACCTATTCCCACCAACAGGGGCCTCACTCTCCCCCAACAGCTTTTCCTACATATTCAGTAGACTTCCTGGGTTTGTAGAAAAATCCAAAAAGTGAGAAAATCCCTTCGGGGACGGTTGAATCCCCCCCCAAACCTTTTGAAATGGCCTCTGCAGAGACCTATCTCCAGGCATCAATGGTGAGAGATTAGAACGTTGGGGGGGGGGAGGCTTCTAACTGGCTCTGTCAGTAAAGGGTGGGGGAGAAGGGCCCTTTCTTTCCAGGCCTCTTTCGGCCTTGAAGGAAGGGAGGGAGCCTTGGGGCCAGGCTGGGGAATTCCTAGAGGTTTTGGGGTGGAGTGTACGGAGGGCAGGATTTGGGGAAGGGAGAGTCCTCATCTGGGTATCATGCCACAGAATCCACCCTCCAAAGAAGCCATTTTATCCAGGGAGACAGATCTCTGTTGTTCACAGATCTCTGGAGTTCACTCTCCAGGCTTGGAGGTTGCCAGCCCTAGGCCTGGCAGCAGTCTAGGGTTGCCAGGTCCCCCCACGGGCACTGGTAGAGGATGGGGGTAGTGGGGTTGCCAGCTCCAGGTCTGGAAACTCCTGGAGATTTGGGGATGGAGCCTGGGGAGGACAGGGACCTCAGTGGGGTACAATGCCCTAGAGTCCACCCTCCAAAGCATCCATTTTCTCCAGGGGAAGTTATCTCAGTAGTCTGGAGCTGAGCAGTAATTCCAGGGGATCCCCAGATCCCACCTGGAGGCTGGCATCCCTAGGCAGCACCCTCTGAGTGACTTGATACCACCTAATTTGCATGACTCAACTTGGCCTGGCTGCTTGCTGCTGTTCAGCAGCCACCCTATGAAGCCAGCAGTGATGCAGCAGTTAGAGCTTCAGAGTAGGGTCTGCAAGACCCAGGTTCAGATCCCCATATTGCGGTGGAAGCTGACTGGGTGATTTTGGACCAGTCACATACTTTCAGCCTAACCAACCTCACAGGGTTGTTGTGCAGATAAAAAGGAGGTGAGAATAATGTAAGCTGCTTTGGTCCCCACTGTGGAGAAAGACTATAATTTTCCTTGGTAGAAGCTGTGGGGGAGGGGGGTGGAGACGAAAAGCTGAAGACAGATAAAGGCAAATAAAGGTTAAGTTGGCTGTTGGGTGGGAAGGAAATAGGGTTGCCAACTCTGGATTGGGAAACTCCTGGACATTTAAGGGGTGGATCCTGGGGATGGTGGTGTTTGAGGAGGGGAGGGACTTCAGACCAGTATAATGCCATAGACTCCACTCTCCAAACCAGCCGTTTCCTCCATGAGAACTACCATTGCCAGCCTCTGGGTGAGGGCTGGAGATCACCCAGAATTACAACTGTTCTCCAGGTGACAGAGATCAGTTCCCCTGGATAAATTGGGTGCTTTGGAGGCTTGAGTCTATGGCTCCACCCCCAGAAGGGAGAAAGAGTGTGAGATAGATAAGGGTAGAGGGGAGGAAGCAAAGGTGTGAGGAATGGGATGACCATCCCGCAAGTTTCTTGCGGGTCTCCACTTGTATATATCTAATAGCCAAGGCGCCCCCTGCATGCGGATATCTAAATCTGCACATTGGGGGCACCTAGGGGGCAAAGAGATTTTCCTGCACATTTGGAGCAATCCCCAGATGTGCAGAAAAATTTGAAATCTATAAAAACTATAGAGGGATACTTAAATCCCCCCAAAGCACAGGGAACGTTTTGAGAACTGCCTTGCTGCTGCCACAGCCACCACTGGGGTGGGTGGGAGAAGGCTTGGTGGGCCTGCTGCTCAGGCCTCGCTGCCACTGCTGCTGTGGGGGGGAGGGAGAAAGCTTGGCGGGTCCAACGGCTGGGAGCTGCGTGGGCCTTGCCATTGGTGCTGGGGGGAGAAGGCTTGGCAGACCCAGCAGGAACCGCACGGGGCTCACCGTTGGTGCTGTAGGGGAGAAGGCTTGGCGAACCCAGCAGGAGCTGCACGGGCCTTGCCATTGGTGCCCGAGGGGGGGAGAAGGCTTACTGTGGCTGCTTCCTCCTCCTCTGTGTGGAGCTCCTCCCCCTATGAGTATTGCAGGTCCTCCTCCTCCTCCTCCTCCTTCTTCTTGTTGTTGTTATTATTATTATTATCTTAACTGTTTTTGCACCCAGAGTCATAAACAGCAAGCCCTCTTCCCAGCTCCAGGCCTCATTCTGCAGGTAAACATGGAAGAGTTCAAAGGTTGCACTGCAAGAGCTGCTAGAAATTCTGCCACATGCAGGGTAGTTTGTTTGTCTTTGTCTCTAAGTAGCCAGGATGATTTTGTTTCTGGAGAGAGGGAGTACTGATTAAATAAAGGGGAGATCAGTTAATCTCTTGGAGATGAAAATTTGGGACAATCAAGCAAAATATGATCCACAGGGATCAATGCCTTGTGCACCCCCTTCCCTTCTTGCTTGTAATGCTGCTGCCCCTGCCTGAATGGTTCACATGGTGGCAGCAGCTCCTTCTCTTTCCTCCCTCTCTCCTCCTCCTCCTCTTCCTCCTGCTTACCTGCAGCTATTGATGCACGAGGGAGTGATGGCTCCCACCTTCCTGCAGTTCCACTGCTTCATCCAGACTGGATGGGCAGGCAATTCTTCTGTTCTTCCTACAAGTGGTAGCCGAGGTCTCACAATGTAGTATCACAAGATCTTGGCAGTGTAAAATAAACTGTAATAATTTTTGTCGATTTTTCTACAAACCTGGGGGTTCTACCAGGTCTGTAGAAGAAATGTGTAATGTGTATATCTGACCCCTACTCTGTGTCTATCAATCTACTGGGGGGGGGAGGTTCTTAATTGGATATACAGCTATGTGGGGTGGAGCCTGCTGACATTACAGGATGGGGACTGGTGATGTCAGAGGGTGGGGGCTGGTCTGGCCTGCTTTTCTCCAAGTAAGGACCATTCCGGCCCATCTATCAGTTTGTCCTGCACAAGGGCAGCTCGAGACACTTTTGTCTCCTCTTCTCTTCTGTGACATGACGACATCAGTCAGTCACTATCGGTCAAGAATGGCTCTGAAAATGTGGGTCAACCCATCTATCAGGATCGCTCAGGCTCTGTATTTCTTATGCTAGGAAGGGGTTGGATTAGCGTGCCTATAAACTCCTTTCCATAATGCAGACGCTCAAAAATTATTAATTTAGGGTTCATCCAAATGAATTTCCTTCACGTCTGTGCTTTGGGGTCACAAATTCCAGTATGGGGAATGGCAGATAAATTTCTTTCCAGGGCATATCAGTGGTCACTTGAGGACAACTGTGGTTGCTGATCATTTGACAATAGTGGAGGGAGGGGTCATAAAAGCAGTGTGGGCTGTGAAGCACCCCAGACATCTGGAATGCAGTGTTCAGAAGTGCCTTGAATCAGTTGAATCAGAGGGAAGGTGGCTTGGCATAGCCTGATATTGTCAGATCTCAAAAGCTCAGCAGGGTCTGTACTTGGATGGAAGACTACCAAGGAAGACTCTGCAGAGGAAGGCAATGGCAAACCACCTCTGCTTCTCACTTGCCTTGAAAGCTTCTTCCTTGGTTTGACATAATTTGGTTGTGACTTGATGGCAGATAGATACATATATAGACTGATCAGCTTTGGTAGCCCAGAAATTAATTTGTGGGCATTATATATGAATGCTTTTTATTGACTTTCTTTTTTTAACTCCTGAAATCAACAAAGTGTTGTTGAGGATTATTGTTATGCTCTGACAAATGGTTTCAGTCTCTGGATCTCCATTTTAATCCTGTGCTTTTGAGCCTTCTCAACTATCTCCCCTTCCTCCACAAGAAGACCAACACGGGGCTGCTGTGTAAAGCAGGATGCTGGACTAGTCTGATCTGGCAGGATCCTTCTGATGTTCTTACCTTGTTGAGTGTGGAGAAAGTTCTTGATGAAGCAGGAGTTATGACTGCTACCAGCTTTGGGAGCAACATGTGTGTGTGCCTCCAGGCTTTCCTTTGGTCATTAATGCTTGGTCATCAAAGTAGTAGAGGCAGATGCAACTGATCCCTACAGGGACAAGATTGTGAGTGATATGGAAATCCATTATGAGAATCACATTAATTTTAAAGGCAAAAACACTTGCAGTGGGGGACCCTGGTCATCTCAGAGGGCGTGCTGTTCCCACAATTTAAATCCCTTCACACCCCTACTCCTGATGTTGCTGTTTGTCCCACAGAGTTAAATAGAGAGGTAGACAGTTTGCATTAGGAAACTGGGGAGGGAGACAGTTTGCATTAGGAAAGTGGTACAGGGAAAAGGGTTTAATTGCCCTCCTTTTAAACTATGGCCCTAGTCATACCTCCAGTCTAGCAAACATATTATAACTTTCTCTCTTTCTTTTTTATTTTTTTTATTTCTTTAGTCAGGTTTGATAAGGACACAGGAGAATGACTTCCTTATATCTCCATTACCTCAACACCTAGCACAGGAACACAACTACACGGCACCCGCTGGACACCACCCTCATGTATTGTATAAACGGACAGCCGAGGAGAAGGTTCACCGGTACAAAGTAGATTCAAATCCCCATCACTTTACCCCTGGCCATGGCAGAAATCACCCTGCCCACAAGTATCACATTCAAGCGAACGATTACCACCACGGAAGGTTTCAAAAGCAGCATTTTTGTGGACGTCGCAAGAAATGTATGTAAGGAAACTTTCTCTCTCTTTTTGACATAGCAGCTCTTAGTTTATTAGATGCTTGCTGTTGCCTTGGGTTGCAGTCACTGCTTTGGTGATGACTGTATGTTGTGGAATTGCCTGGCTGAAAAGGGCAATTTTAAGTTCATTTCTCTCAGGGCTAGTACCACGAGTTTACTGCTGGTGAGCACATAGGGGCTATGATGGGCACATGAACGTTAGTGATGAGCAAATCTTCCCTCTTGGGGTTTGCTTATGTAACTTCATATTTATGTAAACAGTTTTGGATCTGAGCTTTTTCCTACAGTCTCCTAGATTAGGTTGCACCTGTGTACTCAAATCATGTATATTTTTGTTATACATAGTGTATGTCATTTATACATATCATGTACACATAATGTATAATGCTGTTTTGTCGTTGCACAAATAACATTGAATGAGGCATATGATGTACAGGGGAAAATGAGGCACAGAAAAAGAAAAATCATGCAACAGTGAATAACTGTGGGTGCCATTTGCACAAAGGAGAAGCAAAGTCCAAATGGGGATATAGAGCTAGAAACTGCAAGGATGAGAAATGCAAACAAATCCTTGAGAGGTCCAAAACTTTGCTGTTTTCTTGAATAGTGATGATAGGGACCGTCATGTTGTTGGCTCAATGTCTGGGGTTTTTTTGCCAGCGGGAAGGCTCCCACCATAGCGGGAGGCCTACGCACATGAGACTCCCATACTAGGATGCGGAAAAAAAGAATAAAAGGAGGGCATGGGTCATGCATATGGGACTTTATGCTCAGTCAGGTATATGTGCATAGGCTCAGTGAGCAAACATTCCTCGAAGCCATCGAAGTGAAGACAGGGCTGGTTGCCCCAATCCTGATGCCCCCTCTTGATGTATTCATTTCTGTGTAGACGAATGAATGAAAAGAGGGGGCGGCTTGTTCCCCCAACCTTTAGAGCAGGGGTCCCCAACCTTTTGGAGTCTGTGGGCACCATTGAAATTCTGATTCAGGGTGCTGGGCACAATCACAAAATGGCCACAACAGTAAGTGGAGCCAATTACAAAATGGTTGCTGCAGGAGGCAGAACGAACCACCAAAAGTCAGGTTATACATAACCCTAATACTAACTCTCCAACATTCCGGCTCTAACTGGATGCCTTTTAATCTACACAGCGGATCAGAATCCCTACTAGGCAAAAGTCCACCCAGCCCCACCCATTTTCTAAAAGCACATGGTGGGCACCAGAAAAGGTGTCAGTGGACACCATGTGGGCCCCTGTCCACCATGGCGGACACCAAACTTGATCAGAAAGGGCAGGTTAGTATTAAGGAGAGTCACTGTGGTATGGAGTAGTGGTTAGGGTGGTGGACTATGATGGGGGAAACTTTGGATTTTAACCCCCACTTTCACATGAAAGCTTGCTGAGTGACCTTGGGCTAGAGTTGCCAGGTCTGGGTTGGAAAATACCTGGAGACTTTGGGAGTGGATCCAGGAGAAGGTGGGGTTTGGGGAGAGGAGGGGCCTCAACATGGTACAATGCCACAGAGTCCACCCTTAAAGCAGCCATTTTCTCCAGGGGAGCTGATCTCTGTCAGCTGGAGATCAGTTGTAAAAGCAGGAGATCTCCAAGCCCCACTTGGAGGCTGGCAACTCTACCTTGGGCCTGTCACATGCACTCCCCCGACTTACCTCATAGGGCTGTTGCTGTGAGGGTAGAAAGGAAGACAGGAGAACAATGTTGGCTCTTTGGATTTTGATGGGAGAGAAAGGTGAGGCATAAATGAAGTAAACAAATAATCAATTAAATGTAGAATTCTGCCTTTTCTTTCTTGATGTTAGCATTCCTCAAAATAGGCCTTGCTCTACCTTTGGTATAGTGGTTAACAGTGTTACTTCTAAGCTGAGTTAGTGTGAGGTAGCTCACAGTTTTTTTAGCCTCTAGCTCACAAATTTTTGTCTTAGCTCAGGAAGGATGGCTCCAGAGCCAACTAAGTTATGCAGTAGCCAAATTGCTCGCTCACAACTTGAATGCCAGTATCTCACCAAGTAGAATTTTTGCTCACAAGACTCTCTAGCTCAGAGGGAGCATTGGTGGTTAATTGTGCAGACTCTAATCTGGGAGAACCAAGTTTGATTCCCCACTCTTCCACTTGCAGTTGCTGGATGACCTTGCGCAAGCCATAGTTCTGTCAGACGTGTTCTTGAAAAGAGCAGTTTCTGTCAGAGCTCTCTCAGCCCCACCTACCTCATAGTTGTGGGGAGGGGAAGGGAAAGGAGTTTGTAAGCCACTCTGAGACTCTGAGTGAAGGGTGGGGTATAAATCCAATCTCCTCTTTTTTCCCTCTTTTTATTTTCTTTAAAATAGGCTTAATTTAACTCATACGTGGAACAGGGGGAAAAAATGGAAGGAGAGAATTAGCATTATGCCACGTTTAGAGCAGAGGGCTCATTTTCCTCCCTTCTTGCTTCTCTGTAATGATTTAACTCAACATGTAGCTTTTATGGAATCGGCATTAGTCAGCAATCTTTTGAAATCCGGTCATCCCAAGGTACATAATTACAGAGCGGGGCTTGCCAGCCAGCTCATATTTAGCAAGTCATGGTTGAGTAACGCTGTTTCTTCTTAATAACTCTTTTTCTTAACAGCAGCAAAGACAAGACTAATCTCAAGGCCAAGGTGGCTGAGAAAAGCTCCCTGCATGCGATTTGAGCTATATATTTCATGGAGAATGTATGATCTTAGATTCCCAGCTAAACAAATATTTTAGTCTACACGTTGAGAACAAGCCATTTGCTTTGTGGGGCCAGGTGGCTTGCTTGCAAAAGTGGAGGCTTTCTGGGTTAAAATTTCTTTCTTTTTCTTTGGGGTGAATATTAACAGTTGGTATAAGTGAATGTACTCTTCCTGGCTCTGCAGTCATGGTTGCCAACCTCCAGGTGAGGCCCGGCATTCCCCCAGAATTCCAACTGGTCTCCAGACTTCGGAGATCAGTTCCCCTGGAGAAAATGGCAGTTTCAGAAGTTGGAATTTACGGGATCACATCCTTGCTGAGCTCCCTCCTCTCCCTAAACTCTGCTCTTCGCAAGCTCTGTCCCCTAGTCTTCTGGAAATCTCCAGTCTGGATGTAGCAACCCTATCTGAAACCCAGAGGTTTAGAACCACTGGACTGCTGTAAAGAACAGGGCTTATCTAATTGCTAGTGCATGGTGCTGCTGGTTATATCTGGAAAATATGCATAAAAATTTTTAGGATCCGTATCCCAATCTTTAAACAGTTTTAAATGGATCCAAAGATTTCCTCCTGCTCATAGAAGGAGTCATTCTGTAAGTGGCTGGGAAAGCATTGGGTTAAAATAAGCACTGTAGAACCCACAATGTCATGACAGCCTCTTCCCTGTGTTGAATGGCTGCCAACTTCCAGGTGAGACCTAGTGAGCTCCCAGAATTACAACTGATCTCCGAACCACAGAGATCAGTTCCCCTGGTGGAAATTGCTGATTTGAAAAGTGGACTCTGTGGCATTATAACCCACCGAGGTTCCTTTCCTCCCCAAACCCCACTCTCCCCAGGCTTGCCCCCCAGATCTCCAGGGATTTCCCAACCCAGAGTTGTCAATCCTTCTGTGTTGTGATCCTTCTTGGCTTTATGGCTGGATACCAGGTGAGTGGGGCCATATGGTGAGTCTTTCTCACCTGATCATCACCCTCCCTGGATGTCATGCTTGGGTGGGAAAGCTTCCCTTCATTGATTCTGTTTTGGTTGTGCACAAAGCAGGTCTGGTTTGACTACAAAATGGTTTGACTACAAAATCTTCTCTCCATGGTGGCTTTTTTCATTGAGACCATAGCAAAGTGGCCATCGGGGAATCATGGGCCATGATGCTAATATGGTGCAAACCTTAAAATAAATGTTTGAAGTGATACAATAAACTTAGGGTTGCCAGCCTCCACGTGAGGTCTGGCCATCTCCCTGGATTACGATTGATTTCCAGACAGCAGAGATCAGTTTCCCTGAAGAAAGAAAAAGGCTGCTCTGGGAACTGGACTCTATGGCCTTATACTCTGTTGAGTTCCTTCTCTCCTCAAACCCATCCCTCCTCAGGGTGACCCCCAGGTCTCCAGGAATTTCCAAATACAGAATTGGCAACCCTAAAAACTGGAAGCTGGGTTTGAAAATTCAGATGCCACTCTTTACTGCCTCCTTTTAGTTTAGTAATAACCTAATATATCAGCTTGGTGATGGAGATTTTGTTGTTGGGGAAAAGTACAAAGGGGAGGAGCTAAACACCTGCTCCCCCATCAGCAGGTCTTGTGGTTTCATTCAGTAAAATGAAAATTCCTGGGGGAAAATATTATAGTGTGTGCAGTGGGTTAATTGTTAATTGACATCCTTTAGGAGCAGGGATGGGCACGAACCGAACCACAAAACAAATTCATCATGAATTTCTCCTGTTCGTGGTTCACAAACCAAAGTTTGTGACTAGTTTACTGTCACAAACTTCCATAGAATTTTAAACCTGTTTGTGGTGGTTTGTGGGTAGAGCACCTGGAGTCCCTTTAAACCCCTGCTTTTTGTTCCCTGTGAAAGCCACAAAAACAGCTTTCTTGTTCAGTCCCTTTAAATTCAGCTGTTTTTCATGCTTTCTACAAACCCCGTTTAAAGGGACTATGGTCCCTTTCAATGAGGTTTGCAGGGTGACGAACTGGTTTGGTTCGCGAATGAACCTTCAAGTTCAGTTTGTGGTTCGGCTGTGAACCATGAATCGACATGAACCACATTTTCCCAGTTCATGCCCATTCCTATTCAGGAGCCCCACTTTTCTACAATGTCGGCATCAAGGATTTCCCCTCTCCCTGTTGAATGTTGGAATCAGTTTGCATAAACTGTAAACAATTAGCCCATCTATTTATTTATTTCTTCATTTATTTACTATATCTATAGTCCAGCTTTCTCACTGAGCCTCAAAGTGGATGACACAGTGAAAACTGATAATAGTCCATACAAAGAGATACCTAATAAGCACTGGGTAGGTCAAAACAATCAATAAAAGGAGACATTGAATGAACAATGTAGTAGGACTACTGAAACCAGAGTGGGCATTGTATATTAAGCACAATACAGTGTATGGATATAGTGAAGAAAACTGGTATTACATCAGTAGAAATGACAACAGGATGACATGTGAGCAAACGGTTAGTACATCCTGTACGTGGTGGTGCGATCCACAGTCCTTTTCTATTTATAAAGCACCTTCCTGAACTATTCTGATATAGTACATCCCTGATACCTTTACAAAAAAGCCCTCCTGGTCAACTCCATTTTACTAATTTATGAAATGACTGGATGGTGGGAATCTTCCTGACATCCTCAGGCAGGCCATTCCACAAATTGGGGGCCACAACTGAAAAAGCATGTGTAAAGGCCATTGTTGATCTTATCTGTTTGCAGGGTGAAACCTGCAGAAGGCTCTGAACAGATAAAACACAATTGTTGCGGTGAAACATAGGAGGAGAGGCAGTCCTTGAGATATAAGAATCCAAGGCCATGCAGGATTTTGTATGTGATAGTCAGTATCTTGAATTGAACCTGGTAGATGATGGGCAGCCAGTGGAATAACTGCAGAATGGGTGTAATGGGCAGGTCCAGTCTAGCTCCTGATAATAACGGAAGTGCTACTTCTGTACTAACTGGAGCCTTGGGATTGACTTCAAAGGGCAGATTCATGTAGAGTGCCTTACAGTAGTCTAATCTCAGTGTTACTGTGGCCTGGAACCAAGTGGTCAAGGTAAAAGGCCACCTTGCAGGCCATATTTACAGAACACAAACTGAAATTGGTTAAATGGCTGTACTGTGGTGACATTGCTTAGTATTGTTCAGGTGACAATGTCTTGAGAGGAAAAGGTTCTAGAGCCACTTTTCTGTGAGTCTTACCAACAAAAATGCAGATATTGTGGCTGTTTTACCCCAATAGTGTTTTCAAGTCTTGGGCAGCAGTTAGAGTTTCCAACCAACAGGTAGCACCTGGAGATCTCCTGCTATTACAATAGGTGACCATGATTGGTTCCTTTGGAGAAGAAGGCTGCTTTGGAGGATGGGCCCTGTGGCATTATACCCTACTGAGATCCCTCCCCAAACCCTGCTGTCCCCAGGCTCAACCCCCAAAATCTCCAGGCATTTCCCAACCCAGAACTGGCAGCCCACCAGTAACTTTCTCAGTAAGTTAAAGCCTTCCCCGGGTGAACAGTTTTCCTGTACCTACCTTCAAAAGTATAATCCATTGCCACAGCCCTAACATGGTTCCACTTTGTGCTTGCGCTTAGGGCATCCTGCTCCTTAGAAAACTGGTGCAACCCAGTCAGAATTACAACAAAAAAGTCTGACCACACACAGAATAGCTAGTTGAATTGGTCCCTAGATATTATGGGGATGGTGTGTGTGTGTGTGTGTGTGTGGGATGAGTATGTATGTTATGTTTCATGAGCAGATAGAAAATAATTAGGCAGAAATTTGAAGCCTTTCCCGCCTAAGCATGTGAAACTCATTTTTTTTTGCAAGATGTCTGTTTCCCTCTCAGCGACTTATTGTATTAAACGTCCTTATTTTGTTTGTTTTTTTTCCAAAGGAGGATGAATCAGGACTTAATTAATAATGTCTTTAAAAGAACTCTGCATCCGACAGCCCATTTTAATCAGTGTTTGGCATCCGTTGCAATATCGTAGAATTCGTTCAGGGTTCAAGTCCCTCGGCACTTTAAGTCTGAACCAAACTGCTCATTAAAAAAAAAAAAGTTCTGAATATTTTCCAAATTTCGGCTCTGTTTCCTTTTAGACACACCTAAGCCACCCACAGAGGACACATTCATCCTTTCTGATGAATACGGAAGCTCGGCAAGATTGAAAAGATCCCCCATTAAAAGCCAGAAGGGCGGAAGCTTGAATGTGGAGACTCTAGTTGTAGCTGACAGGAAAATGTTGGAGAAACACAGTAAGGAGAATGTCACCACATACATCTTAACAGTGATGAACATGGTAAGAATGGGTGTTGAGGAAGAACGTGACTTAAGCTTTCTGTGTGTCTGTAGGAGACTGCTAAATTTATTCACTGACTACGTGAACCCAGAGCCTTAAGAATTTGGGTCTTTCTCCCTTTTTTCCAGCCCATTCTGCCTCCTCAAAATTCTACTGTCTCTTTCCACTGCATACATAGGCCAAGGCAGAGTATTCATTCCTTCAGGAGCTTTGTATACTGTATTTCAATCTTCACTTGTAATGGATTTTTATGGTTGCTTTGAGACTTGTTGGCTGAAAAGAGAGGATAAGAAATACATAAATGCACATTGATGGTATTCTCAATAGAGCAGCTCGAAAGGGGCTTCCTGCTGTATTTGTTCTCAGACTGTTCTCTTTCTTACCATTGCATCCATTTTCTCTTCCTCACAGGTCTCTAGTCTTTTTAAGGATGGTACAATCGGAAGTGACATCAACATTGTGGTTGTGAGCCTTCTTCTTTTAGAACAAGAACCTGTAAGTGATAGACACCACCCTTTTGAGTCAAGGAAAATATTTTACGTTGGAAGTGTTATGCAAGCTTGGCTACACAGAGGAAATTCTTTAGAACGAATGTGCAAATCATGACAAATCTTACACAGAAACATCATGATAGAATGATGTCATTCATTTCAGATTTTGCATTTCCCATTTCTATTACTATTGCTGTCCCCCAGTCTCCCCATTGAATGAAAGAGCTTGGTTGACTTGTGGAACTCACTGCTACATGATGTGGAGATGGACATTATCTTAGCCACCTATATGAAGGGAAATGCTGTCTTCAGCTTTTCATAGCATTATTGTCTTTTCCAAAGAGCCTCGTCTTCTTGTGATGAGACCCAAGTAAGATAGCCTCAGTTTATGCAGAAGAGGCAAGCTGAAAAGCAACTTGCCTCTTCTTTAGCAGGAGAACCAGCTTAAGCAGAAGCTGTAAACATGTCTTTGGCTGGGTTTATGGTTCTCCCCAAGTATATACATATAGCAACAACAGATTGGGGCCTTAGAGGAAAAAATATCAGTTTATAAGCTTTTTCAGCATTTTCCCCGTGTCCACAAGTAGCCCATGAAAAAAATGAGGCACCTGAATTATGTCCCTTGATAACAAAGCCATTACTCTAAATGTTCAGGGTTTTTTTTTTAAACTTCTTTGCCTTTTATTTGATTGTTGATTACAGATTTTTTGTTGTTGCCCATGAATTATTCCTTAGGGTGGATTACTGATCAACCATCATGCAGACCAGTCACTAAACAGCTTTTGTCAGTGGCAGTCTGCTCTGGTTGGAAAGAATGGGAAGCGTCATGACCACGCCATCTTGCTTACCGGATTTGATATCTGCTCCTGGAAGAATGAACCATGTGACACTTTAGGTATTTATTTATTTATTATTGCATTTTTATCCCACCCTTCCCGCAAGCGGGCTCAGGGCGGCTAACAATATTTGACAAGGAAATATTCTTTGGCAAAATGATGAAAACCATAAAATGTAAATAATGGGTTGGATCCAAGCAGATTTTCTGCTGCGGCAAAAGGACCACCCCACAAAAAGCTATGTTTGGGATCATGGGATGTGCTTGGACAAATTCCAGGTGGGTTGCAGACTGTAGCGAAGACAGGATTTGAGTGAGATTCAGTGGCTGGATCCAACCCCATATAACTCATCTGGATTTAAAGTAAGAGTTCAGTGTTACCTGAACTACTGGTGGTGGAAAGAGCTGACAAGTCTCAGCTGATTTACGGTGATCCTGTAGGTTTTTCAAAGCTAGAGATGAGTAGAAGTGGTTTGTCTTCACCTGCCTCTGCATAGTGGCCCTGGACTTTCTTGGTGGTCTCGCATCCAAAACTAACCAGGACCAACCTCTGAATTTCCTGTCCCCCTCTGAATTTCATGATAGTTGAAACAATTTTTAGAGTGAGTGTGGGGGGAAGTGTTGTCCCCCGCATAAGGTTCTGCCATGTGAAGAAACATCTGTGGCTTTATACACAGGATGCTGGACTAGATGGACCCTGGGTCTGATCCAGCAAGTTCTTATTTTCTTGTGTTCTTACGTCCCTGCTGCATAGCATCCTAATCACCATAGTTAATCTAGCATCCAAAGCAGCCCAATGCAGAGGGGAAAAAGTTGTGTAGAAAGTAGCAAGTCAGTCTCAAGCTTTAACAGGTCTTGGACCCTGCAATGGAGGACCAAAAAGCAGACGTCTTCTGAGGGAACCTTATTTTGGATAGCTTCTGGGGCTTGGGGAATCTTCAGCCCAGTACTGTTGTTTTAGATTTTGAAATTACCTCTGGCCAACAACATTCTTGTTCTCTCTGGCTGACCTTCCGAAAAGAGCTGGAGCCTCCTTTTGAAAATCACTTTCCCAGCTGACTGGCTTGGTGTTGAGTCAGCAAAGAACATGAGCCTGTGTTACTTTTGTAAGCTGCTGCAGACAGAATGCATTTTTTTTCTTGGATCGGGCCCAGCCTAGCTGTGTGTGTATAAGTTTGCCTTGTATATTTCTTCTACATGCCAAAACTGAATGTGTGCTGAATCTTCCCCAGGCACCCAACTAAAATATGTGATGAATCTCTGTGAAGTTGTGCAGCAGAACGTAATGTCATCCCTTTCTTCCGCCACTTTTCCTGTTCTCAATCCCTCCCTGGCAGGTTTCGCTCCCATCAGTGGAATGTGTAGCAAATATCGCAGTTGTACCATCAATGAAGACACTGGGCTTGGCTTGGCGTTTACTATTGCTCATGAATCTGGACACAAGTAAGCAATTTCTTGTGAGTTCTTTCTCCCTACAAGCTACCCAAAACAGACAATAATGCTCAAACTTGGAGTTTTATGCAGTGCTTCTTTTCAGTGCCCCTTCTGGCATCATCTCAGGAATGTGGGAGAAGCTCATGCACATCTCCTGTTATGAGCCCCTGCAGGGCTGCTTCCATAGGGAGATGATTCCCTATTGTGGATTCCTTGCTACAGCAAATGAAGCGTCTGCACTGGGAAATTCTTGATTTTTCCTCCCTACCCCAGTTGCCCATCATCCACCCCCCAATACTGTTGGAAAGCTTTTGGCTGGCTTCTAAGAAAATCAAGCATAGCTGTATCACTATAATGTTATACTGGTACACCTACTAGCTGATTTTTTTTTAAAAGGTAAAATCCTGCTGAAAATTGGGGGGAATGGTGGGTGTGAGGGAATAGGGAGGGAACATGGTGCCCAGATGTGGATGAGAATGTTTGGGAATCTGCATTTTCCCAGAGCAGAGACAAAAGGGGAGCTCACATCCATCGATTCGAAGGGACACTGGTCTAACTAACTCCATCCCCACCATTCTGGGCTGAAAAGTATCACACAGGACTCCTTCCCTTCTCCTTTGAGACCTGTAAGATGAGAAAAGCTTAGGGTTGCCAACTCCGGACTAAAAAAAATATCTGGAGAGATGAGGATGGAGCCTGGGAGAGTGGGGTTTAGGGGGGAGGGGAGAATATAATGCCATGCAGTCCACCTTCCAAAGTGGCCATTTCCTCCAGAACTAGTGGAATAAATGTTTTACATTAATAAATAAATAAAGCAATTTGTTGTAGTCTGGAGATCAGTTGTTGTTCTGGGAGATCTCCTACCCCCACCTAGAGGTTGACAAGCTTAGAGAAACTTCATGATGAATTCCCAGGAAGCCTGGGCTTCGAGAGGGAATTTTTTTTTTTTAAAAAAAACACCACCAAAAATCTCCATACAACCTTGCTTCTGCCCTCTGTGGGGGCCACCTTCATTTCCATCCCTCACTTTGGGGAAATCTGACAGTGTGAAAACCAGGCATTCATTCCATCTACACACACTAGACCTAGTTCCAGCAGGTAAGGGTATGGTGCGTTCTGAGGAGAGATTTAGAGGTGGCACAGTTACAGGGATTCTGGGATGAAGACACAGGGGACAGCAGGCGGGGGGAGGGGAAACTATTTCAGGAACTAAGAGAACTTTGAATGTAACAAAGCTGCCTTATACTGAGTCAGATCACTGTTCTATCAGGGTCAGTATTTTCTGCTATGACTGGCAGTAACTCTTCAGGGTCTAGGTTGTCTAGTCTTTCGCATCAGCTCCTCCCTGATCCCTTTAACTGGAAATGCTGGGGATTGAGCTTAGAACCTTCGTCATGCAAATGAGACCCTCTTCCACTGAGCTATAGTCCCTCTAGAAAGAAGTGAGGTGGCACCATGAAGATATTTTGGGGGGATGGCTAAGGATAGTGGTGGTTTAGGAGTGATGGTCAAAAGCAGAAATGGCCAATTGCAGCTGGGTTTTAATTGGGTCTTTTTTTTAAAAAAATAATGCTATTCCCATCTTGAACTTCTGAGTCAGGGTGGGCAGTGCATTTCAATAAATACATGTGTGGTGACATTGTGTTGCCAAGGCACTGGTGACAGGCTAACCGTGGCTTTTAGCACGAAGGCAGGATTTAAATCCAGGGTTTCTTTTGTTTGGGAATCTTTATGAAAATACATCCCGCACAGAAGCTCCCCTTTGTTGGCTGACAGTTCCATTCAGCTTGTCCCCTTTTGTCAATGGCCACACTGCTGCCGTTCCTTTCACTTGTTGCACGAATCCCTGATTCTGCATGACTGCTCGGAGTTATTCAGTCCCCTTTGTGTAAATACTGTGCATGGCATTGGCTGTGACCTCACGTCTACATGAGTGGCCCCTTTGCAGGTTGCTGTTCATCTGAAAGGAAACGAGGAATTAAGGATTAATCCTGATCCCAGTGGTAACCTCGTGAGGCCTTTGAGTGAGAAAGAATGATAACCAAAACTGGGGCACTTCAGAACCGTGCAACGAGAGTTACCTCCAAGTTTACATCAGCCCCCAGCATTTTCCAATTAAAAGGATGAGGTAGTGAATGATGTGAAAGACCTCCACCTGAGATCCTGGAGAGCTGCTGCCAGTCAGAGTAGACAATACTGACCTTGATAGACAAATGGTCTGATTCAGCATAAAGCCTCATGTGTTCATATGACATGACAATGAACTCACTTCCTATTTTCAGTTACCTCTGTATGCCCATTCTCAAATTTTGGGGAGTGATATTTACTGCCTTTGGAAAGGATAAATTTCTGGTTGCAGCATGAGACTTCTCAAGGAGAGTGGTTATATCTGGCTGACTGGTTCTCCTTAACCTTGGCCTGTGTCAAGAAAATCTACTCTATGAAGAATATGGATGCCTAATCCTAAAATACAAGTGTTTGGAACAAGTCTGGTGGACAGGTTAAAACTTGTATTGACTACAAGCAGGGGTCATTTCCTGCTGGAGGTCCCTGAAGCGGTGCCCTGGCAGAAAGGAGCCCAGCCCCCGCCCCCTTCCTGCGGAGACACACAGGGAGGGGGGATTTAAATGCCTGGGTTCCGTGCCCGATCTTCTCCAGGTGCCCTGCAGGGCACCTGGAGAAGATTGGGCAGGGAAGCCAGGCATGTCTGCCTTTATGCCCTCCATGTCTCCAGCCAGCCCGCCATGGCAGACTGGCTGGAGACACGAAGGGCACAGAGATGGACATGCCTGCCTTCCCCCCTGAGCCTCTCCACTTTTGTGGAGAGACTTGGGGGGGATTTTAAACCCTGGCTTCCCTGCCCGACCTTCTCCAGGTGCCCTGCAGCCACAGGGCACCTGGAGAAGATTGCACAGGGAAGCCAGGCATGACTGCCTCCGTGCCCTCTGTGTCTTCCCCTCTGAGCCTCTCCACTGTTGCGGAGAGACTGGGGTGGGGGATTTAAACTCATTGGCATAACTCATTGCATAACTTTGTCAGGGGGTGTGGTGTATGCAAATGATCTCCTGCACCTCTTTTTATAGGAAATGATCCCTGACTACAAGGGTGGGTGGTATGGAGGACCATTGCTTGGCTTGGATAACTTTGGATGTGGTTGATTGTGGGTTTGTTTTTTTTTGGTGCACTATAAATCTGCTGCACAGGTGGTTAGATCCTTCCACAGGTGGGGAGGGAAACCAGAGTAAGCTGTGAGATGTGCCTAGGCATTGAATGTGTAGGCCTGGCATAGGGTGCCAGGGAGAGGGTAGAAGTCTTGCTGGTTTACCATCCACCTAGCTTACCACTTGACTCCCTCCTGAGGCTGTCTGAGGCGGTGGCAGAGTGGGCCTTGCATTTCCCCAAATTGATTGTCATCCATGCCAACACTGCCTTATCTGGTCCTCCTTAGACTACAACTGCCATGGCATCATTAGAAGTCTCCCAGATTGTATGGGCCCCCATGCACAGAGCAAGCCTCACACATCTTTTGTACAAGAATTGATCTGGATTCAGTGGTTCTTTGGGAACTGGTGTCATGAACTGATCATTACCTTGTGAAGTTCGGTTTAAGTTTGGTGTAGTGGTTAAGTGTGTGGACTCTAATCTGGGAGAACCGGGTTTGATTCACCATTCCTCCACTTGCACCTGGCTGGATGACCTTGGGCAAACCATAGCTCTGGCACAGCTGTTCTTGAAAAAAGAGCAGTTTCTGTCAAGAGCTCTCTCAGCCCTACCTACCTCACAGGGTGTCTGTTGTGAGGCGGGGAAGGAAAAGGAGTTTGTAAGCTGCTCTGAGACACCTTTGGGTAGTGAAGTTCGGGGTATAAATCCAATCTCCTCCTCCTCCTTCTCCTCCTCCTCCTATTTCTACAGGGCCGGCGAGCTTACTTATGCTCGTCCGCAGAGACTCATGGATCCAGTTGGATTCCAGAATGCTCTGTGGGATTTGTCTGGCTTTGCCAGCAGTTCTCTTGAACTCACTGATGCCTGGAATCTGGGCCTTCAGGAAGCCATTGACCACGTTGCCCCCACATCCTCTTCGCCCCCATACTACCTTGCCTCCTTGGTATATGGATGAACTAAGGATAGTAAAAAGGGGACTAGACAGCTAGAGTGGTGCTGTTGACAAACTTGTGACAAAGAAATGAGAGCAATTTATAGAGCCCACTTGAAAGCCTAGGAAGTGGCAGTGAAGGCAGCATAGCGCACTTACTTTTTTGCTCCATTTCATCTGCCATATCATGTTGAATTCAGTTGTATAGAGTTATTAGGCAACTGACCACCCCTTTGGTGGCTCCAAAAATAGATGAAAATTTGTCTGTTAGCTGTGACGTATTTGCAATGTTCTTTTCAGATAAAATCTTGCTTCTTCGCCAAGACTTGGTTGCCAGATTTGGAATCAGTAGGAATCTTGGGGCCCTGTGTGCACAATCGAGTCAATTTTTGGACTCCTTTAACCTACTCTTCTAGGTGGATGTTGACGGGGTGCTATCAGCTATGTGGCCTACTACCTGCTCCTTGGATTCTTTCCCTTCCTGGTTGGTGAAAGCCTCGAAGGAATTGTTAGGAGGAGCCTTGAGGGACATTATAAATCTTTCACTCTCCCAGGGATCTTTCCCTAGCTCCCTCAAGAAGGCAGTAGTGATACCCCTCCTGAAAAAGTCATTGTTAGATGAGAGGGGTTAGATTAGATACCAATTACTGCCCAGTATCTAATCTTCCATTTCTGGGAAAGGTGATTGAGTGAGCAATGGCTGAACAGCTCCAGGATTTCCTGGATGAGACATCCGCCCTAGATCCCTTCCAATCCAACTTCTAGCCAGGGTTCAGGACTGAGCCAGCTCTGGTTCACGATCTCTGGTTACATCTTGATGCAGGTGGGATGGTGCTATTGATCCTGTTGGATCTGTCTGCTGCCTTTGACACAGTTGACCATTTAGTCCTGCTTAACTACCTAGCCTCCCTAGTTGTGAGGAGTACAGCCTTGAGCTGGTTCTCCTCATTCCTCCAGGGTCAGTCCCAGAGAGTAATCATGGGTGGAGAGAGGTAGTCACTGTGGGCCCTAACCTGTGGAGTTCCGGAGGGGTTGATTCTCTCCCCAGTGTTGTTTAACATCTATATGCGTCCTCTGGCAATGATTCTTAGAAGGTTTGGAGTGGGGTGCCTTCAATATGCAGATAATATCCAGCTCTACCTCTTATTTAAGGAGTGACCAGTAGCTGGAGTAGGGGTGTGCAAAAAAAAAAAAATTTCGGTAAAATTCGGATTTGGGCATATTGGACCTGAATTTTTTCGGTATTTCCGAAAAAACCCGAATACCTATACCGGTAAAGCATTGAAATCCAAAAAGTTTTGGGATTCCCGAAAAATTCGGGTCCATTATATCCAGTGGGGCCATTGACATCAATGGCAAAATTTTCTGGAAAGTTTGCAGGGGGCTGGAGAGGGGGGGTTGAGGAAGAGACTCCAAATTTGGACTGTAGCTGCTGGAGCCTCTCCCCAAAAGACCCCCAAGTTTTGAAAAGATTGGACCAGGGGGTCCAATTCAAGGGGCATCCAAAGAGGGTGCCCCCAGTTCTCCATTGTTTCCTATGGGAATGGATCAGGCAAGCAGATTCTCCCTGTAAAAAAACCTGAGAGGTGTGGTGGTGGTGTGAGGGGGCATGTTTGCCAAGCCAGCAGCAGACCATGTGCAATCACCACCCCACCAACCCCAGGTCTCTCCCAAACCAACCCTAAGGAAGAATAAAATAAAAAGAAATTAAATTTAAAAGTGCCCTAATAAATCAAACCAGTCTGAAGTCTTCTGAGGTATTGATCCGAGGTCCATGAAGAGCAGGGAGGAAAGCAGGGCAGACTCAGGAGCAGGGGCAGCAGAAGCCAGCCAGCCACAATCTCCAACAGCCAAGCCAGGCAGCTCTCTCTCACCAGCCAGCAGGATCCAGGAACACAGCAATGAGAGTCAGCCCAGAGACTGGCTCCTTTTATGCTCTCTGAGCATACACAGAAGGATTTCAAAAGGAAAAACCTTCTGTGATTGGCCAGAGAGCAGATGCCAGAACCCTATTGGCCACCACAGTGCTCCTTCCCTGGGAAAGGAGCAAACTGGTGGTTGGGCTGCAGGCAGCAACAACAGCCTTGCAAGCTTGCAAACTGCAATGCATTTTGCAAATGCATTGCAGTGATTGGCTGTCTGGAGCCTCCCCCCTCCTGGAAACAGGAGGAAAAGGCGGGAAAGAGGTGGAAATGGTGGGAAAAGGAATTCCCAGGCCCTTCAACAGTTTAAAACCCCCCACAACGCCGTTTTTCGGCAATGCCGAAATTCCGGGATTTTTTTTTTTGGAATTCAAAGATTACAGTGAATAGCCTGTCCGGGATCCCGAAAGCCGAAAAAAACCCGAAAATGCTTTTTTTGGGTTTTTTTCCATTTTGGGATTCCCGAATGCACACCCCTAAGCTGGAGTTCCAGTATTAGCCTCCTGCCAGGATGCAGTGGTGGCATGGCTAGGTGAGAGTTGGTTGAAGCTAAATCCATCTAAGACAAAGAGGAAGCCTGGACCACTGGGGTGGCCACTTTTACCGACCCTTGATGAGATCCGGTTTTCTACAGATGACTTGGTCAGAAATTTAGAAGTATGGCTCGATTCTTTGCTCTCCATATACAAAGATGACATCAAAAACTGTGTTTTACAATCTATGCTGGGCCCACCAACTGGCTCCTTATTTGTCTTGGGAGCACCTTGTCATGGTAATTCACTCAACAGTCACTTCAAGACTGGGCTACTGTAACTCACTCTATGCAGGGCTACCTTTGAAGATGCTTTGGAAGCTGCAAGTGGTCTAGAATGCAGTTGCCAGATTGCTGACAGGAATGTCCTGGCACCTATCCTATGGCAGCTGCACTGGCTCCCAGTTAGTTTCCAGTGCCAATTCAAAGTGTTGGTATTTACCTTTAAAGCTGTAAATGGCCTGGTGTCAAACTCTGCTTGGTTTGCCATAGTTACTGGGGGGAGGAAGATTCCTAAGGGGGGTGAATGGCTGAGTGTGTGAACTGATAGGTGTCCTAACTCTTCCTTAAGATACCTTCCTCCTAGAGGAACATCCTTGAGAACAAAGCTGTGCCAGCTTGCTATTGTAGATAACGGGATTGTATATTCGGGGGTGGGGGTGGGGGATAGTGAATGCAAGAGCTAGGTGGGATGGCTGCAACGTGTGATTGGTTAGGTTAGAGGGGCCTTAGTTTGAACTGTCTATATCTTTAGATTTTCCAGCCTGAACCTCAGTTCTGACATGGTACTGTTCTAGCCTGGATCATGCTGATATCTCAATAAACAAATCACTGCCAAAGAGTGTGTTGCTGGGAGTCTCTTGACCAGGGGTCTGACACCTGGAACCATACCTTCAGATACCATATCTTCCAGTGCTAATTCAAAGTGTTGGAACTTACCTTTAAAGTCCCAAATGGCCTGGGATCTCACCTTCAGGACCACCTCTCCTGGCATGATCCTCCTCATCTTCTCCCATCTTCATCTCAGCATTTATTGAAGGTCCCTGGTTCATGAACTGCTTGCTTTGTTTCAACAAGGGTGACGACCTTCAGTAGTGGCTCCTATCCTATGGAAACAGCTGCCCAAATAGGTGCATGCCTTGTGGGACCTCCCTAGGTTCCACAGGGCATGCGAGACTGCTCTTTTTCAGGCAACCTTTGGGTGATTGTGATCCACCAGGGAGCTGGTATACTTCAGCTGTGTCTTCACTATCCGCATATCCTACTCTGCTTAATAGTGGATAGATTTTAATGGGGATAGATTTTTAACCATTTTATATTTTAAAGATAATTTATTATATCATTGTGTTGTTTTAATTGGTGTATTTTATATGCTGTTAGCTGTCACGAGTCCCATTTGGCGGACAGAGGTCAGGATGTAAATTTGATAAATAAATTTTCACCAAAAGATGCACAAATCATAGGCACGAAGTCCACCCCAAAAATGCAGTTGTGTGACTTTCAAGAAGTTGTGGTGAAGGACACTTTGATTCTTGAAAGCTTATACCCCCAAAATCTTGTTGGTCTCTAAGGTGCCACTGGACTTGACTCTAGGGAATTCTGAATAATTTACAGTAAGCACTATCTTCTAGAAATTTCTCTTGCACGAATTCTCATGGAAAAAAATATGGCAGCTGTGCAGGAACAAGGCATTGAGATATTCTCCTACACATTGATATAAGCTGAGAATAACTGTTAGTGATGCCAAAATAGTTTGGTCTTTAAAAAGTCCTAGTGGGTTGTGTCCAGTGGGAATAAATGAGTACTCACGTCATGAACATGTTAGCTGGAGTACAATCAGAATTACACTCTTCTGTGCCCATTGACCTCAATGGACTTATGAGGATGTAACTGTTTAGGATCCACTGTTGGTGTCTCAACCTCATCTTCTCCTTCTTTTTGCTTTTTAATAACGCATACTTAAGTTTGCTGTTATTTCCTCAGGTTTCCTCTGTTCTTTTTTCAGCCTTCCTTTTCAGCCTGGCGTAGATGTTTCGATATCCGGACAGGAAGGATTTATGAATTGCCTTCCAAAAAAATGTATTTTGGAAAGACTGCAGTTCTTTCATTTGGCAGTGACTGTTAGAAATTGTCATTTGTCCAAGCTCGTGCCTTTTCAGCTGTATAATATGGGAAATTGGCAGCAGTGACCTAAAGATGCCTGGAGGCAGATGGTCCTTAGAAGTGGTGCCTAATAAGTCTATTAACAGTTGGATAGTAATTATAGATGGGAGGGAAAGTTTGAAACAATTATAGGATTTTTTTTGGCAAATAAATCACTCCAGGCTTAATAGAACTTCCTTCCCTATGAATTGATGGATGCCATCGGTGTACTCTAGTTTAATTATGAGAACCAGAAGTTTTAAAGTGAGACAATCTGGGCCAGAGCAAGATGTGGCAGAGATAGTTCCATCTATTTGGAACTGGCCCAGAAGGGATGGGGAGATCTGACTTTAAAAGCAAAGGGGGCACACAGGAGAGGAGAGCTAGATCACCCCCCTTTATTATCACCTTAATGTCTCTTCCTCTGAGGGCTTGTATCTCAGTGTTAATTGCTGATATACATTCCTCAGCCATGGGGAAAGTACCTTGAGGGAGGGTCTGAGAGTATGTAAGCTACAGGGAGGAGAATTTTCAGCATTCCTCACAAGACTGCCTTCTTTGCTTTTAAAAGTCAACCCCTTATTCCCTCTGCTCTGTAAGGACATAAGAAGAATTGTGCTGGATCAGAACAGTTCCATCTAGTCTGGCAACCTGTCTCATGCGGTAGCCAACCAGTTGCCTCGGAGGATCTAGAAACAGGACACAGAGGTCCTTCCCTTGTTGTTGCCTCTTGGCAACTGAAATACAGAGGTTTAGTATCTTTGGAGATAGTGTTTCCCTTTAAATGTCATGGCCTGTAGACACTGAAGAATCTGCCCTCCCTGAAGGTATCTCCACTGTGATTGTTATTGGGTCAGAGTCGTATTTCAGCACATGAGCCCACTGTGACAGTTCCAGTATGGCGACTAACGGTTCTAAAAACAATGGATATAATCCCTTCCTTCCTATACAAGTCACTCCTACAAATATCTTGATCAAGCTGTGCACCAGGGAACCCTAGAAAGAGCAGGATGAAATGGCACAACTCCCTTTTTTGAGAAATGGCAACAATGGAGCCATTGTGCATCCATGTGGATTTTAATGCAATAGGTTATATGTGTGATGATGGGGAGGATCATGCACCTATTCCTTTCGATACTAGGAGGACCACTGGTCTTTATGACCAGGGCTCTGAAAAGGGCAGATCTGGACCAAGGGTCCCCAGTGTGGTGCCCATGGAGAGCCATGGCACTTACTGACATCTTTTCTAACATTCACCAAGTCTTTTTAGGAAGTGGGCAGGGCCAGGTTGGTCTTTTGCTCAGGAGTGCTTCTGGAGATTTGATTGGCTGTGCAGATTTATTAAAATGTTGCTTCGATAGCAGCTGCCACCACAACACAAGGATCAGCACTGTGTTACTGAGTTAAGCTGTGGCAGTCATTTTGTGGCTGGCTCCACCTCCTGCACCAGCCAGTTTTATGATAGCCATTTTGTTGTTGCACCCAGCATGCTATATCAGAATTCCAAATGTGACCTCAGGCTCAAAAAGGTTGGGGACCCCTGATCTATAGCTAAATTAAAAATCAGAGTTCTTCTGTTCATATTCCATTCATGGAAGACTCTGGCCATAATTGGAAGTTACTTATCTTCTTTTCACTGAGAAAATCTTTGCGTTCTTTGTGAAAGGAAGACTTCTCACTTAGCTAAAAGGCATCTTAGGATCCAACCTCTATACAAGATGAACTGTGCTATCCTATACCTAATCTCATTGACTTCACTGAAGTAACACTGCATAGAATTGCACCGTAAAACAAAATAGTGTGCCATTTTGTACATTGGAATTAAAGGAGAGGTTGAAGATTAAACCGTTGCTTTATAATATGAGCTCCCTGTCCCCCCCACAAAACCAAAACAGAGAACCACAGCCTCTGAAATGTCAAAAAAAGGACCAAAAAGTCTGTGTGTGGACACTGAACAAGCATAAACGATTAGCAGTATTAAGATACAATGAAATATGAATAAATACTAAGTATTTTATAACGTATACAATAAGGGTCCAAAGTTGAATGAAAGCAGGTGAAGTTTCCAGATAACATGTTCTTTTTTTGTGCGTCTTCTTTTGAGAAGGACCGATATATGACTTCAATCTGCAGAAACCATGTTTTCTACTTGTGGACAAGTCTGTATACAGTTAATAAATCATTATTCTTCAAACAGGAAAAGTAAATTTCTATGAGAATTTGCAAGGCATAACAAAAATCTATAGACAGGCCACTGTATTCAACAAGAAGAGTTCAGCATGTAGCCATTTTGTTGTTGTACCCACCATGCTGTATCAGAATTCACATTTCATTGTATCTTAATACATATTTTGTATACATATTTTGCATACATATTTTGCCAATCATTTATGCTTGTTCAGCGTCCATATGCCGCTTTTTTGACACCCCCCCCCAACCAACACAATTATTCCAAGTATCTTTTCCTCTTTTTTTTTTAATCCCCCCCCATATATTAGTAAGGTCTTACATTTTCTTTTTCTTTTTTTGCTTCTATCTCTAGTTTTGGCATGATCCATGATGGAGAAGGGAATCCTTGCAGAAAAGCTGAAGGTAACATTATGTCTCCTACTCTCACAGGCAACAACGGAGTGTTTTCGTGGTCAGTGTGCAGTCGGCAGTATCTTAACAAATTTCTCAGGTAAGTTTGAAGCAAGAGGGTAATTGTTGGAATCTTGAGTCTGAATCAAATGTCTGACATTGGGTGCCAACAGAAATGTATTGAGCAAACCAATATGTTTTGGGAAGGAGAGAGTAGCTACTGTGGTGGGGTGGTTAGGGGTTTTGACTAGGATCTTGGAGACGTATTTTTGAAACCCCTACACCATAGAAGCTGTCCAGGTGACCCACAGCTAGCTAGTTGTTCTCTTTCTGCCTGACCTACCTAACTGGTTTGTTGTTGTTGTGGGGAGAAAATGGAAGAGAAGAGAATGGTGTTGTGAACTGCTTTGGGTCCCCATTAGGGAGACAAATAGGGTATAAATATCTTAATAAATGACACAGTTTTTATTTAATCTAAAATCTCCTTGATCCATGTTTGAGTCCTGAGCACATGACGTGTGTATGAATAGACAATGTATGAGGTTGTGGTGGGAGCATTTTGTAGCCTCGACCCCATTCCATTCAGTTTCCTGTCCGATCCAAATACTAGCTTGAGCTGACTCTGCTTAGCTTCCAAGATCTGATGAGGTCAAGCTATCCTGGGCTATCCAGGTCATGTCAGGGAGGAATTACCTTTTTCTTTCTTCCCATTTTTCTGCTCCAAATCCCACCACCCTTGGCCATGAACTACTGTCCCACCTGCCTAAAATAAGAGCCAGGACCCCTTGATCTCTTCCCTTATGGTTTGGAAAGCAGTTTGTATGCAGCACTTTTGAGGTGAACAAATTGGAGGAAGGCGTTCAGCAGATGCTGCCATTCCTCTGTTGAAATCAAGAACTTCCTCGGCTTCTTTGCATTCAGAAAAATGTAGGAGGGTTTTCATGTGTCTCCCACATATTATCTTGTTCGGCCTTTGTCTAGGACTTGTACGGAAAACTGCAAGGAGTAAAAAAAAAAAAAGCGATCTCATGTCTGTTTTCAGTGCCTGTGTTATGCTATGCTTTGTTTGAAATGCAGATTTGCCACATTGCTACCCCTCTGGAATTTGTGAGAACGAGTACATCTCTATGATCCTGTCCATGCAGCTGAACTGATTTTTGTTTTCAGTTGGCCAGTTGTTCAAGCAGTTTGGCATGACAGTGCACCAGTACTATCTACCATGTGATTCTGAGGGCTGATTTCACATTATGGAATATAGCGGTCCAAGGTCCTGTTCAACAATCACACATAAATTCCTCAGTTCTCAAGTGTGTCACACATAGAGGAAGGTGCTTCAAGCTTCCCTCCAGTCAGTTTTCCTGGCCTGAAATTTTCCTGGGGAGCCCCACTATTTAGACTGTTGGGGAAACCCACATGAAAACTTTATCCTTCTTCCCATATGGCTTAGTTGTGATTTAAATTGCTTATGGTGTGCCTGCGATATGCTGTCAATGATGTAACTGCCCTATTATTAGGGATGTGCAATTTTTTTCAGTATTTTTAGGTTTGGGTCTACTGGACCCCCCAAAAATTTGGGATTCTCAAAAAACCCTGGATCCTAGTACTGGTAAAATATTCGGATCCAGGATTTTTCAGAAAACCTGAATTTTTTGGACCTGAACCGAAAAATTGGGAGAGAAAAAAAAGGAGAAAAAAATTGCTGGGCTCTTTGGGGTAGTTCCTTTAAAGTGGACTACCCCAAATAACCAGCAAAGCAGTTGATCCTGCAGGAAGAACTCTTCCCATGGGATCAGTTGGGGCTCCCTTGGGCAGTCTGGTTTAAACTGGGCTGCCCAAGGGAGCCCCAGCTGAGCCATGATGAGAGTTCTCTCCATGGGATCAGTTGCTTTGCCCAGAGAACTCTCCCCATGGGATCAGCTGCTTTGTGTGCCCAAGAGAGACCAGCTGAGCTGCGGGAAGATCCTCCATGCAGGATCAAATACTTTACAGGCTCTTTTGGGCAGCCCTGTTTAAACCACACTGCTCAAAAGAGCCCCAGCTGAGCTGGTGGGGAATGTTCTCCCTGCGGGATGTGTTGATTTGTGGGCTTATTTGGCAGTTCGGTTTAAACCGAACTGCCCAAGAGAGCCTCAGCTGAGATGGAAGGGGAAGAGTGGTTCCCCTCTCCCCAGCTTGGCTGTTTTACAGGCTGTCTTCTGCAGTCCCTTTAAACATTCCCTGCTTAAAGGGACTACAGAAGAAATCTTGAAAACAGCTGAGTGGCAGGAGCAATCTTCTTCAGCCCCTCAGTTGTTTTTCGGGGTTTGCTGGTAATTTCTAAATATATCTGGGATTTTGGGGGGAATTTTTTTGGGTTCTTCCCAAAAAAATCATAGATACATTTGGGATGCCCAAATATACCTGAAAAATACTGGTGTGTTTTTGGGGTATATTTTTGGATCTTGTGGATCTGAATGAGCACCTCTGCCTATTATTAACAGCCTCTCTCAGGTCTTGAAAACTGTGGCTTCCTTTATTGAATCGGTCCATCTCATGTTGCATCTCCCTCTTTTTTTACTAGCCACCATACATGTGGGAATTGAGGAACTTGTACAACTTTTACTCAGGACACGGGGTGGGGATCCTAGACCTAACCTGTCTGCTCCGTAATGTCGAAATCAGCCCTGAAGTGCTTGCATTGGGGCTGCCTGCATGCGAACCGTCCCACAAAGCTTTTCGCTTGCCGGCAGTTTACAACATTAAGATGTGAGTGACTGAGTGGTATATAACAAATGGTGTACATTTAGTCAGGATTAAATGCTCAGTTGCTCCCAGGCCCTATCTGGCTTTGATTTGCTCTTAAAGGATATAATTTGAACCACATATCATGGTTTTCACACAAAGATAAGATGGTTCATTCAGAGATGCATCTCTTTCTTACAGTACAGCTCAAGCGGCCTGTCTGATTGATGAGCCCAGACAAACTGGGCAATACGAATATCCCGATAAACTCCCAGGGCAAATCTACGATGCTGACACACAATGCAAATGGCAATTTGGAGGGAAAGCCAAACTCTGCAATCTGAGTTTTGTGAAGGTACATTTCTAAGCATCTTTCGAACAAAGTTAGAACTTGCACTGGGAAATATCAATGAACTGTAAAAGGGAGACATTATGAATGAGTGGAGGGGTTCCAAGGAGCTCCAGGGTCTACACTCTTTCTAAATCTTCAATGATTTGGCATGCTTCTTTGCTTGCTTTTAAGGTGTTGACTTGGATAGGAGTCAAGGTGGGCCAGCATTGCTGCAGGACAAGATTGTGCCTACAGGATGTAGAATCAAATTGCAGTTGACATTGAGGAGTGAACAGGAGGGGGATGCCTAAGCTTCATTTTACATTAAGAGACTTTCTTTTTTATTATGCTGAGATGAAATGGCCATATTTGTTACTAGCCCATATTTGTTACTAGGTCACAGAATGTGCAAGGACTTAGTTCAGGTATATCCACAGATTGCATGGCAGGCTCCAGTCCTAAAATGATGATATCTGTTGTGTCCTCAAGTGTAGTAATGGAGAACTCTTTGATGCTTCTAGTGGTCTGATTTCAATATGTGGAAACAATAATATTGACATTGGTGCTCTGTATGCATAAAAGTTACCAAAATTCAGTCCCTTTTGTATGTGACCAAAAAATAGAATGTGAGGTGAGACCATGTGCATACAAGAGAAGAGTTATTCACATAACAGCAGGCTTGAGTCCCCAAAAATTGACCTCATCAGTGGCAGGAAGCAGACTTAGCTCCCATATCAATGGGGGTCCCGAGCACCACCATTCACCCCTCTAGGGCCAACACTGCCCTATCAGCCATAACACTGAGTGGCCCATCTAGGGATCTCACCAGAATGTGGGTGGGTGGTCACAGTGTGTTTTTGTGTGCATAAAGCCACTGCACAGATTCCAGAAGTCCTTGCAATATGCTGGCCCTCCTTCCACATTCATTTGTCCATGATTACCTTCATGGCAATCGTATTGCTAGCTAGTCAATAATGGAAGAGAAGACATCAAAAAGCTTGCCAGCTAGCTAGTCAGTAATGAAATAGAGGGCATCAAAGAGCTTGCAATCCATTGTTGGATGCAAGAACAGGATGGAGATGGCAGAAAGATACATGGAGTTAGGTCCTACCATTTTCCTGTGTGATTTTGCCCTACCCTCCTTGCTGCAGTCTCTGGCCTGTGTGGTGTTTGCATATGTGGGTGCCATGATCCTCAGCATAGCCTTTTCAGTGGTCAAAATGGGCCATTCCTCCCTCCCTCTCAAGCAGCATAACTGATAGGGTTTAACCCATAAGTTGCAGCTCATTTGTGTGGGATTGTGTATGTGTAAATCCATCATCTGTTTCTTTCAACCTGCCTTTCCTCTGAGGAGCTCAGGGTGGTATATATGGCGCTTTTCTTCTGCATTTTATTATCATAACATCCCTGTGAAGTAGGTTAAGACTGAGAGAGACTAAGGCTGCGGTCACACGGTTGTTTTGATCAGGTTTCACTGCTGTTCCCTCTCGCATTTAAATTTGCTGATCAGACGGGCCAATCTGCCTCCCACGCTGAAGCGGACTCACTCGCGCAATCCTCCTGGTTCTCTACCGCTTTTTCCTGCACCGGGAAAATCAAGTACTTTCTGGGTACTTATCCATGATTTGGCCGATCTGGACATGCCATCTCTTGCAATGATTGTGATTAGGGAGCCGTCTGGCAATACTGATCTTGAAGGACTGATTATCTGATTCATTGTAAGGCAGCTTCATGTGTTCATGAAAGATTAGAGCCTGTGAGAATGGAAAGAGGGAGACAGGTTGAGGATAAGTGAAATGTGGATATCAAGGAGGAAGAGAGATCATGGAAGCAACTGAAGAGCCCAGTCAATTGAGGGTGGGAGTCAAACAATATTAGATTTTCTGATATGTTACCGCAGATGCTGCCTTATATTGAATTGCATTGTGTTATTAAGGTCAGGATTGTCTACTCTGGTTGACAGCAGCTCTCCAGAATCTTAGGTGGAGCTCTTCCATATCACCTACTACTGGAGCCATTTAACTGGAGATGCTGGAGTCTGAACCTTCTGCATGCAAGCCGGTGTTCTACCAACAAGCCACAGCTCTGAGAAGAGATGGAGCTGTGATCAAGAGACAGTGATGAGGAAGGTGTTTTCCATATTCGAGGCAAGACAGAACAAGAGTATGAACTGAGTGCTGGCGGCCAAAATGGAGAGGCAGGGGTGGATCTTGTTATTGTCAAAAAGGCAGGAGCAGAAGCTTTTGCAGCAGCTTGTATTGTTGGGGGGCAGGGTGGGCGAGGACAGGGAGTGGAATCAGAAATAACTTGGAGGGTATTTGTCTGGGAAATCAGTCAGATGGTGACAAAGATATAAGAAGGAGAGCTACAGTTGTGGTAAAGAGGGTCTTTTGATGCGGTTGAATTTGTTTGGTTTTGATGCGGTAGAATGTGTTTGGTTTATAACATACCAAGGAGAAATGTTAGAGATGTTTCCAGCACAGAAGATACTCATCTTCCTACTGCTAGAAAAGTCAAACTTGGGTTCAAAATGGGTCAGTTCTGAGCAGTGTTCCCTTTAAGCTGAGTTAGTGTGAACTAGCTCACAGTTTCTTAGCCTCCAGCTCACAGATTTCTGTCTTAGCTCAGAAAGGCTGGCTCCAGAGCAAACTAATCTATGCAGTAGCCAAATCACTTGCTCACAACTTGAATGCCAGTAGCTCACAAAGTAGAATTTTTGCTCACAAGACTCCATAGCTTAGAGGGAGCATTGGTTCTGAGTAGTAGATCCTGGTGGCTTTTGTAAGTCTCTTAGCCCCAGTCATGTGCAAATACCATGGTGTGGGAACTGAATACCCCAAAATGTGATTTACTCAATGGGAGAGTGTGCATGTATGCAGAGCTTTTTTCTTTTTCTTTTTTCTGGTAAAAGAGGTGCCGGAACTCTCAAGAGGGAAATGAAGTTTTCAATCTGTGTACTGAAAACTGATGAACTTTTAAACTTTTTAAAAGAATTTTGTCAAAGAGGTTCCAGAACTCCATTCTGGTGCATACCCTCAGAAAAAGCAAGCCCTGCATGTAGATGATGCTACCATGTGGCGGAATCCAGTTGCATGGGTTTTTTCTCACTTCGTTGCCACTTGGCAGGGTCGGACCACCACAGCTGAGCAGGAAAGTATCATGAGATTGACCATGCCTGTGTGGTTGTATGATTCACCTACTCAAGTGGTGCAAACTCATGCCATGGGGGAATGACTCTCATGCCTTTGTGTGAATGGGGCCACACCTTTCCGGACGTTTCCTGCAGTTTTTTTTTTTTTTAATGAAGTAATATTGGAATAAGTTGAAAGGGCCAGTTTGGCACTGTTTTCATTTTCTTGATTATTTAGAAGTGTTATTACCAGTTTGGAATTGGGAGGGGGGGTATATTTTTTCAAGTCCCGAAAATTTGAGGGCTATTATTTTTATATCCTCCCCAGCAGGAACAGGTTGGATGTAGGGAAAGATTAGAAGCCATCCCCAGATTTACCATGCTGTGATTGTCCCCAGTGGAGGCTTCTCTCTACTGCCAGCATCAGAGATAGCAAAGCCTGCCCCACAGCTGGAAAATAGTGGGTGGGTTCCTGAACACCCATGAGTCTCGTCTATCACAGCAGGCATTCCCTTCCCTGACACGGTGTGGGTGGTATTTTTTTTTTTAAAAAAACAGCAATTGAACAGTGTTATAGCAATATAATAGTATTATAATATGTGTATTTGTTCGCTGAATTCCCAGCTTTCATTTTTAAAAACAGATCTCTAGCCCCTTAAGCTGTGGACATAGAAAGGGATATCTCTGCAAAGGAAGGTGCTAGAGAATCTTCTAAAAAAGAAAATGAAAGCTGGGAATCACAGAGGATCTGGTACACATATTGCTGTACTGTTATAACGCTGTTCAGTTGCCTTTAAAAAAAGATCCCAATGGCAGGAGAGGAAATGGCTACCATAACAGCCAAGCCTTGTGGGAGTCCAGGAGTCCTCTTGCTTGCCCGCCATTTTCTGGCTGAGGGGTGGAATATCCTGCCCTCTGACACTGGTGATGGGGAAAAGCTTCCAGCAGGGATGATGGTTATCGTGGTAAATCTGTGGCCAATTCAGTCCCTTCCCTTTTAACATTTAAGGGGCCATAGGTGGAGGCCAGGTCGAAGTAACCATCAGCTGTAAGTCAGTGTTTCTGTTCCAAAGGGAAGAGTGACATAAACTAACAGCTGTTTCCCGGGATGGCTTCCTCTCTTTCCCTCTACTCTGCACCTCCCTGAAATCGCAATACAATCCCAAATTCTGGGAGATAATTTTTCATTACTCCCAGAATTTTATGAGTGTGGGGTCATTTCAGGTGTTTTTGATCCAACCCTAAACAGCTAATTTTGGGTATAATTTCAGCTCAGATATACCCAAGTGCAGACTCCATTACAGAGGGCATTTTGATCTTTTGGCAAATCTGTCTCTGTGAATTTTGAGGTCCATGAGTAGATGATGGATAGACTGATAGTAGAGAGATTTTAACCAGGATTAAATCATTTTTAATGATTTTTTAAATCATTTTATATTATAAATTTATTGTGCTGTTTTATTGGATGTATTTTACATGTTGTTAGCTGTCTTGAGCCAGTTTGGTGTAGTGGTTAAGAGTGGCAGACTCTAATCTCGAGAACCAGGTTTGATTCCCCACTCTTCCACTTGCAGCCAGCTGGGTGACCTTGGGTTGGTCACAGTTCTCTCAGAGTTGTTCTCTCAAGAGCAGTTCTCTCAGAGCTCCCTCAAGGGTGTCTGTGTGAGGTCACTCTGAGACTCCGAGTGAAGGGTAGGATATAAATCCAACTCTTTTTCTTTATCTTCCAAACCAGTTTGGTGTGGTGGTTAGGAGCATGGACTCTAATCTGGAGAACCGGGTTTGATTCCCCACTCCTCCACATGCAGCTGCTAGTGTGACCTTGGGTCAGTTACAGTTCTGTCAGAGCTTTCTCTCAAGAGCAGTTCTCTCAGCTCACTCAGCCCCACCTACCTCACAGGGTGTCTCTTGTGGGGAGGGGAAGGGAAAGGAGAATGCAAGCCGCTCTGAGACTCCAAGTGTAGGGTGGGGTATAAATCCAACTCTTCTTCTTCTTCGCATCCCATTCAGGGGAGAGGGAGCAGGATATAAATTTGATTAAAAATAATTTTTAAAAAAACCTCACAGAAGTATGCGGTTCAATCCAGCCGATGTTTTCATTCACTTATGCCCAATTCCCCTCCTTATCACTTCCCCTGTCTTAAGTGGCTTTTGTCTGTGCTGGTCTCATGAACCCCAGCACAGACCTTTTTGTGGAGAAAAAAGATGCTGGAAAAGTACACACTGGATGGCTGTAGTCATGAAGAAATAAAATTAATGCTCGGTTTTTAAACTTTCAGGATATATGCAAATCACTTTGGTGCCACAGAGTAGGTCATCGATGCGAGACAAAATTTATGCCAGCGGCCGAAGGGACACCTTGTGGGATAAACATGGTAAGTTAGTATTCGGTTAGATGGGAAATGTGAGATCAGCACAGTAGCTCAGTGGCTAGGTTGTACCATCTGGGTGGTGAGTGGGTGGGTAGAAAATGCATGTCTGAATGCTTCCCCATATTAAAAACAAATTCTTGCTACAAGAACTCTAGCATGCTAGGAAAAAGGCTTTTCCTTGATGTGCTAGTTTTCTTTATATAGTAAAAGCATTTAACATGATTTCTGCCCACCCCATTGGGGAATGGGGAAAAAGCTGCATAGTTTTTATGTCCTTTTGTAAGAGAAAGGAAGATTAAAATGGCTTTAAAAACCCTGCGTATTATTGCCATTCATTCCTTCAATATTTGCTCCCCCACATAATCTGTTTAGGGCTGAATACTATGCCCAAAGATTCCACCAGCTTCCCATTTTAGTATCAGTTCGTCACTTGCTGAATTGGAAGAAACGAATACATAGGAATGGATCAGGTCCATTGGCTGACATTAACTATTTTTTTCTCAATTGGTTTCCCTCCTTGAAGTCCCTATCAGATTATCTAGGTTGTTTTGAAAGAAATTCCAATTTTTACACTTCCAAAATGGGTGAGCAGTTGATGAAGCATTGACTTTCTACATTCCCTCCTACAGTGGTGTCGAAGAGGTCAGTGCGTACGGTACGGAGACCATGGTCCCAAACCTGTTAATGGCCATTGGTCCATTTGGTCTGAGTGGTCTCAATGTTCTCGGACTTGTGGAGGTGGCATAACATACCAAGAGAGACACTGCAATAATCCAAAGTAAGACATTGATATCATTAGGTATTATTTTTATGATTAGTTGGTATCTAGCAAGATAGAGGACAGAAAAGATTTTCCTTGAGAATCAATACATTTCCCCACCATCTAAGATCATCTTTTGGACTAACAGGTTGTACTGTCAGACTAGACCTGGGAAATCAATTTCTCACCTTTCTTGGGCCAGTCATGTCCTTCTCACTCTTAAACAACTTCACAAGATTGTTGTGAAGTTAAAATAGAAAGGAGAGAACCATGTATGCCACTTCAGAGCCCTGCTGGAGGGGTCTGAGGAAAATGCAGTAGATAGGTAGTAGAAATCCCATATTCCCCATAAATCTCAAGTGATTAACATAGCAAAGTTCTCTTGAAGACTGTTACTAGGCTAAGGTGCAAAATGTGAGCTCAAATAAAACATTGAAGTTTTGGATCAATGGATTGTAACCAATCAGTTTATCTGTTGGTGAAAAGGGAAGGAAATGTCTCCTTTGACAGCCCCAAATGGCTATGCTGGGTGATGGGGCCTTCCTGGACAATAACCATGCGAGACAAAGGCTGTAGTAAGGAGGGGAACTGGGTAAATAGGGTTGCCAACCTCCAGGTGGTGGCTGAAGATCTCCTGGGATTACAATTGATCTCCAGGCGACAGAGGTCAGTTCACCTGGAGAAAATGGCCACTTTCAAAGGTGGACTCTATGGCATTATATCCCATTGAAGTCCCTCCCTTCCCCAAACCCCTCTCTGCTCAAGCTTCTCCCCCCAAATCTCCAGATATTCCCCAACCCAGAGCTGACAGCCCTATGGGTAAGTTTGATTGAGCTGGATCCAACCCAGTCAGTTTTTAGCAGAACTGATACTAAAAGGCAGAATAAGTTGACTTTTGTTTTACCTGAGAATGCCGTAATAATTCTAGGGATTAAAAAAAATACCACAATTTAAAATGTATTGACACACAAACAATGTTTAAAATACATGCACTTTATGGGAGAACTTTGGCGTGAGGAAACAAAAAGTAGCACAAAAATAAAGAACGACGTACTGAATTTGCACACGATGGAAAGGGTGGTTTTCCCGGTTGAACTGGCAGGAATGAGATATTCAAAAACTGTTCCTCAGCGGTGATTCAAACTTGTTCAGCAAATGTTGTCTCCTGGACTCCCTCTTGGTTCTATGACAACAAGTCCGTTCCCACCACACAGTGACTTCAAAGGTGACAAACTGCTGGATGACATGTTATCCACACCCTTTATTTCTCCTCCACCCCCGTTGTCAAATGATTCCAACCGTTTGCTTGGGATGAGCAGCCATCTTAGATATTAAGCATCTACAATAGAAAGGGTATGCCTTCTCCAGGTAAGAAAATTGGCAGTGGTATCCTGAGCATCTGTCCGCATTCAGTATGCCCTTACAGCCTCCCAGCACCTTTGGAGGTCATCCACAGTACAACCACTCTATGCAGATTTGCTAAAATCATTATGTTTGCATAAAGTCGCTGCAGCGTAAATTCCTGAGATCTGGTTTTCATACATCACAACATTTTACAGTCAAGGTATTTTCCCTGAGAATGCAATAGGTTGCATAATTTAATAGCTTGGCTGTAAAGAACACGAAGTGTGCCCATGAGACGTAAGCTCATACTAACTCATATCTGTGGGATTCAGACTTACCTGCTTTATAATAGCACATTGTTCGCTAAAATATTAAAATGCAATTTTAGACTCTCGTGTACTTAAAAAAATACCAAAGTGAAAACAATGGCTTCAACATATGTACTTTTACCAATTTGTTGTCATGCTCTTGCTTGAGGAGTGATTGTGGAATTGCAAATAGCAACTGAGTGTACAAAGAGAACAGTAATTAGTGTGAGTCTGGAGGGACAGTCCAAGGGTAAAATTCCCTGAGCTGCTTACTTTATACAGTAAAGACAGACTTCTGACAGCCTGGTCCTATCATACTTGTTCTGAAAAGAAAAAATAACATTTCAGAGGACATTCCAAATAAAGCATGTCTGTAAATTCCAAAAGTGGTCTGTTCTTTAATAAAATAACAAAACAGTCTTGTGGCACTTTAAAGCTTAATAGATGTATTGCAATCTAAGATGTTGCAGAGCACTGGAGTCCATTTGTATCTGAGAAAATGGGCACTAGTCCATGAAAATTTATGCCACAATAAATCTGTTAGGCTTTACGGTGCAGTGCAACTCTCAGAACTGCAACCTCAGGTTCATAAAATGTTTTGCTAGTGAAACAAGAACTTCATATTCGGGTGCATCTGCTGAGGTCTTTTGCTCCACTGTTGCTTTCTGACTTTTTTTTGAGCATCCATAATTATCCAATTGTCTACTTTCCATTGTCTAATTGTCCACTTTCCCTTGCTTTGCTCTTACCTTCCCCAGACCTGCTTTGCTAAGATCTTTTTTGAAAGTCCAGTTTTTGCATGCCGTCTGGATGGCCTTTTCAAAGTTTCAACTCACTTGTCATTTTCTTTCTGTCAGCCACTTGTGGCAACCATTTTCTTTGCCGCACCACTGAAGTTTTTTTTTAACAGTAATTGCTATTGTGCTATAGTGCAATAACATTATAATGACCTATTTCTGCAATCTGCTAGTTCCTCTGAATTCCCCAACTTTCATTGTAAAAAAGTAAGTCCTTTTTGTTGCTGAGTTATAATTGGAAAGGTGTAGGCACTGTTCATCCAGATAGTCTGCAAATGAATGGGGAGGAGAAGCTGCAAGAGGTCTGGAGTGAGGTGAGAATTCATTGCTCAGCTGATCGTATGGACGCTCCATTCCCACTCCAAATGCCTCTGCTGAATCCATCAGTGGCAGTGAAAGTGGCAGTGGAAGCAATGCAGAAGATCATCGCCATATGGATGCAGCCCTTACCATCACTAAATGGTTTAATTTAAGGTGTCTTGTACCCCATTACTTTCTGATGCTACAAATTAGAACAGTTAATCTAAATAAGAAAAGGTATATAGTTGATAAACATGTAGTGGATGGACTTAATACAACCAGAAATGTTGGCGTTGTCTTAAGAAGGCTGTTGTTCTTTCACCTCAACTATCTTAAATGTATGGGTAGAAATAATAGACTTTTCTACAGAGCTGTTGTAAGGATTAATGATACAATTGAACAAAGCACTTCAAGTGTGGGCTATAAAGACAAAATATTATTACATCTGTATATATTTTAATGTACTGTTCCTCAGTTGTATAGTTACAGATGATATCACATCTATCATTTCACAGCTGTGTTGTTACCCTTATTGAAATAGAACAAGGGGCAGTTTCTGCTGCTTCCTTTGACAGAGAGGGTTCTCTATTCTTCATTTTGTGAAAAGCTTTTGGAAAAGTTAGCTCTTGAGTCTGCATTATTGTTTTCAAGGCATATAAACACGTTCTGGCTTGTTGTGTGTGTGTGTGTGTGTGGATTAGGATATAGAGTCTGAGCAGAAAGTATCAAGATCTGATTGTAAATTGCACCTGCATTCTGTCTTACATATGTTAACAAGATCTTTCCATGATGGATTCAGCAGTAAAGTGTACTAGGACATGGTAGCAAGTTTTTTGTAATGGATTTAGTATCCATTGATAGCTCATCATATATGGGTTTAGACATCGTTGTCAGGTAAATACTGCATGTTAATCTGAAAATACATCTCATAATGTTTTTGACTGACTTCATGTACCACGTAAGAGGTCCAGATCAGTCCAAGGTAAATTAGCCCCAGGCTGACTTCATGACATGTGTATTTAGGAGACATGCTCGGGTGTGGATGATGACATTGGCTCAGAAATCTGGAACAAAACCCACCACCTGCTCACCTTGTTTGAGGAATGAGTACATCACATAATCAACCCCAGGAGACCCTGTCTTGAAGTCCAGGACCACTCAAATGACATAAAAGGGCAACAAGAAAGCCCAGTTATCTTTTGGCAAATATAAGTATACATTCCAGCTGCATAATGGCCCTCATTTTTACAACAGCAGTGCAGTGTTTATAGGATCTGTGGTGAACTGCCTTTCACCCAAGAATTCACCCCAAAATTTCAATCATTGTGTCTGTACTTTATGTGTGCTAGGGTTGCCAGGCCCCCTCGCCATTGTGGCAGGGGGATTTGGGGGGGGCATTCCAGGGGTGGGCAGGATGTCATGTGTGATGTTCCCAATGCAATGACATCATCTGGAAGTGATATCATTGCAGTGTCACCTACGACGCTCTGGTTTTTGAACTAAAGTTCTCATGAACTTAGTGCAGCTTCAAATAATATGAACATGTCCTGTTTAAACATTGTTTAAGGAAAGTACCAAGTGTAGGGAATGGGGATAGCATTTTTTACATTTTCTTTGTTCCCTTGTTTAGTCAGACTGCTTGAATGGACCATGTGTATTCTTTTTATTCATTTATTAAGCTTTCTTATATTTTGGATGCTCTGAGCCTGATCTCTGGAAATGCAACATCCCTATTCAATCTTGCTATCTGAAATGCTGTAATGATGAGAGGTGTATGCAAACTCCTTATGCCACTGATCTCCTGCCCTAATTTCTCAGCCTCCAGCATAATTTAACAAGTCTGTGGGGATGGCTCCATTTTGACACCAACGTTCCCGTTTTGTGTTGCTTTTCCTTTTTGTGAATCAACTCTGTGATTATTCATTTCCACACAGTTTTCTGTTTCCTTGTGCAAATTTGTCTTGTAAAATGTATTCATTTTTCAGTGTTACTTGTGTGTCAGTTAGCCTGCCTTACATATTATAATCTCTCAATTTGTCTACCTTGTATATATTTTTGATGCTTCCAAGAAACTCAGGGAAGCATATATGGTTCTGCCATTTTATTTTAATAACAATGTGAGGTAGGTTAGACTGAGAGTGTTTCTGGCCTAAGGTCACACAGTTCTGTCTAGAGTACATTGTGGTAATCTAACCTGAACATGACACGAGTATGGAAAACTGTGGCCAGACTGTTATGGTGAAAGTAGCCATTATGCTCATAACAGTGGATGATCACCTGCTAAGGGTTGAATCTTGCCAAAGGTTTTCTTTTCTTCATAGGCCTCAGTATGGTGGAAAGTTCTGTCAGGGTTCAAGTCGTATTTATCAACTGTGCAATATTCAGCCATGCACATCGAATACTCCTGACTTCCGTGCCCAGCAGTGTGCTGAGTATAACAGCAAGCCTTTCCGTGGATGGTATTACAAATGGAAGCCCTACACAAAAATTGAAGGTAATCCAGTAATAGTCAGCATAGCTTCTCTCTCTTGTATATCTTCATCTTGTGAATATGGGTTGAGATATCACATGAGCCCTGCTCAAACATCCATCCGTGTAAGTGACACACAGAAATACAGGGTTTTCTCTTGCTACTCCCGCTCAATGTGCATAAAGTTATGGCTCAGCTCAGACATTGCACAAAACTTAAGTTAACAATGGTTAGTATGATCATACAAATGTGGGCAAGTCCACTCACCATGGTTTGTAATGGGAGGAGAAGCAAGTTTCTGGAACCATGGTTAGAAGTTGGTTTATTAACCATGATTACTTTTAACGTTGAAGGCATCCTGGCTTAATCTTGGCATATTCCTGGTTTTGCCATAGCCACAATGCAAGCTGGGATGCCAGTTGGGTCTTTGCAGAGGAGGTGGGTAAAATGTGATAAAAGACAGCATTTGTTGAGATAAACCCTGATTTGAGTTACTGTCATTCGAAGTACCTTTTTATGCCATCTGGGAAATCTCTGCTCATACCAAGTCAAAGACTGTAGCATTTTATTCTGAACTGTGCCCAGGTGCACCTCTGTATGCATACATTCTAATTCTCAGAAGTTACTGTATGAACAATGTGTAAATCAGCCTGTGTGGATTATAAAAATATAAGGAGAGCCCCACTGGGTCAGACCAAAGGTTCATCTAGTCCACCACCCTGTTTCACACAGTGGCCAACCAGTTGTCCTGGAGGGCCAACAGCAAGAGCACAGAGGCCAAGGCCCTCCCCGGTGTTGCCTGCTAGCTCTGGTTTTCAGAGGTTTACTGCCTCTATATGTGGAGGTTCACTTTTCTGATCATGGCTACTACCCATTGATGGACCTGTCCTCTATGAAGCTGTCTGGTGATCACCATCATTATGTCCAGGCAGTGAATTCCACCATGTAATTACTTGTTGGGTAGGGAAGTATTTTCTTTCATCTATCCCGAACCTATTGCCCAACTTCTTCCTTAGGTGCCCTGTGTTCTAATATTATGTGAGAGGGAGAAAAAGCTTCCTCTAGCCACTTTCTCCACCTCAGGCATAATTTTACTGGATATGTGCATCTGGTATGGGCAATGAGGTCCATGATTGTGAGGTTGGGGGGCAGTGGCTATGACCCCAGTCTCTTCCCTCAAGATATTTTATTTCTAGGATGGTGAACAGGGCTATGATGTGGTTCTAACATATGGTTCTAATGCCTAAGTATACTGCACAAGTGGATTGTTGGTGTTATACATACCAGTTGGTTTACACTTTTGTACTGCTACACTCTGGCTTTCAAAATATGAATTGAACAAGTCAGCCTATTTCAGGCCCTGGCTTCTGTTCTTTGTAAGACACTGCCAACTTCTTGCCACTTTAAAAACAAAATCACTGATCATTTTCAAGAGGTGTTAAAAGGAAATATATGAAATAAATTTTAAAGCAATCCAATCCAAGAATTCATCATCAAACCTAAATCTACCTTTAAAAATTCCTTTATCAATGTCGATCACATTACTACTTCCCTGTTACCTAGAGGCAAAGTTCGTCTGGCGGCTTATGTCTGTAACTGGAAGAGATGGTACTAAAATAGACAGGGAAGGATCATCTTGATTATATCTGGCATATACAAATCTGTATTTGGAAGGAAGCCAAATACAGAGGTAAGTTCTGAGATATATGGGAATATGTCTGTTAACAAGTTTTATGAAGTGACATCATAACTGAAAGAAGTTCACCTTGTCGCTTGTAAAAGAAAGTCCTAGAAATGTAGTTGCAAAATTTTTGTATAAGCACAAATTTTCATTGGGGAGGAAGGAATATTGGCCTCTGTATATAAATTAGGAATGGTAATGGGGAAGGTCTGCTGTCTTCTGTTTTTCCAGAGGAAGATCTCTGCAAACTCTACTGCACAGCAGAAGACTTTGACTTTTTCTTTGCAATGTCCAGCAAAGTGAAGGATGGAACTCCCTGCTCTCCCTACAGAGACGATGTGTGCATCGATGGCATTTGTGAAGTAAGATTAAGCTAATATTTTTCTTTGTCACAGTGCCTTGGATGTTGCTCAGTGGCAGAGTGTATGTCTTGCACTCAGAAATCCAGAAATTCAATCTTGAGCATCTTTGGTTAAACAGATTGTCAGGTAGCGGGGCTGGAGAAGACCTTAGGTGGTCACTGCTACTCAAAGTGGACAGAATTGGATTATGGAGTGACAAGTACAAGGCAAATTTATGAGTTCATTTTTAAGAAATAGATAACCAACCTGGGTTTTTTTGGGGGGAGGGGTACATTTGTATTCCCCTTTAGTCTTTCACTCATGTAATTTTTTTTGTTGTAGCAAGTAGGGTGTGATCGTCGGCTTGGATCCAAAGTCGTTTTGGATGCTTGTGGAGTTTGCAAAGGAGACAATTCAACATGCAAGTTCTTTTCCGGCCATTACTTGACCCAGCCCAAAACAAATGGTAAGGAAAGCTGTTCTTTGGGATGCTTAGGGCCAATTTTTTTTTTGTTACCTCGGGAATTGCACAACTGAAGTATTATTTAACCTTAAAAAGCAGCCTCATGTTTAGATTGGGCCAATGGTGCTGGTCAAGGGAGAAGTTAACTTGTTCCTTTGGCACTATCTTCCTGATTAAAACTGTCCCTTCCTTCCTGTTTTAGTGTCATCATCATCCCACAGGGAAAAGGCATCCTGACGTGGATGGCCCTGGCTAGCTCAGTCTTGTCAGCTCTAGAAAGCTAAGCAGGGTTGGCCCTGGATAGAATTTGAATGGAAGACCAGAAGCAAAGTGCAGAGTCACTACACAGAGGCAGGCAACGGCAAACTAGTTCTATTCATCTCTTGAAAACACTACAGAGTTGTCATAAGTCAGCTGTGATTTGGCAGCGCTTTATACACATGCAGAGAAGGAGGACAGGAGCCATCTGCTTTGTCCCCTCCCCCCCTTTATCTGGACTAATGGTTGACATACCTGAGTGTTTACAAAATGACATCAGCAAAAATCAATCAATCAAATATTATCCAAGAGAGGCAAAAAGTTGGAGGAAAAAGGAGGTACCAAGTAGATCAGAAATAATAACCAAAGTATTGCAAGCAGTGGAAATCGATAAGCTTTCTTTCTATTTAAAAGATAAGACGGACAACCAATTTGAGAGAAGGTGGTCTAAGTTTTATAGTTGGATAGAAAATTAGAGTAGAGAAAGTTATATTAGAGAAGGGGGAACAAAGGCATAGATTTCTATGAGACAATGGAAAATACAATTGATCAAAATTTGAATAGCAAAAAAAAGTATTTAAAAGGTATATATAGAAATATTTAAGGAATAGTCTGTTCAACCTCATCCCGGGGGTGGGGGTTGGGGTGTTTTCTTTTGGTTTTTGGATTACTGCTTTATAAATGTATCAGTTTATAATAGTACTCATTAAGAAAACATAAATTAATTACAAAAAATATTATCCAAGAGGCATGCAATCTAAATTCTGTCAGTGGTGTGGGGGGGGACTAAGGAGAAGGGAGGAAAAAAGAGACAAGAGCAGGGCTATTTTTGGGCAGGAATGCACAGGAATGAAGTTCCGGCTGGCTCCCGAGTTGGCCACGCCCAGCAGGAACTCATTAGCATAATAGGCCACACCCAACAGCAGGAGCTCATTAGGATTGGCTCCATTAGGGTTGTGCAGCCTAACATGCAAAGGAATTCCTGCTACAAAAAAAGGCCCTGGTTTTGGACAACAAACAAGCTAAACAGAATAAGAAGCAAAAGGTGGGTGTGGCTGGACGACCACACTTCTGGTAACATAGGGGAAGTGGCATAATAGGCTAATGAGCTGTGCTGTCAGGGGTGTGGCCTATTATTCTAATGAGTTTCTGCTGTTGGGTGTGGCCTATTATGCTGATGAGTTCCTGGTGGGCTTTTTCTACCAAAAAAGCCCTGGACAAGAATATCAATCGAATCTCATTCTTTTGTGTGTACTTTTTTGGCTCCTAGTGTTTGTTTGCAGTGTCTTGTTTGCCTTTATGAGCCTTTGGGAGAAGTTGTATAAAAACATTTTTTTAAAGAAGTAAAGCAATCAGCTAGGGATCATTGTAAGCAAACACATTTGGGCTTTATTATGGCTGGGGAGGAGAACTAAAGGGTTAAGCCAGACACTTCAGTGAGGGATTGTGGACGTGCATGTAAACAATGGTTTTTACTAGCCAGAGAGAAATCCTGTCCCACTAAATTTCATAACTGAACACACTCGAATTGTAAATCTTATCAGTCTCTGGCTGTCATGCTAGGAACACTGAAAGTAACTTCCACTGGAGGCATTAGCAGAAGTAAGAAGTTTAGTTTATGAGAAATGGAATATTGTCCATTTAGCCAGTTGCCCAACAGCACTTGAAAAGCCCCTTCTCGCTGAGTCCCTGGTGGGGATCAGAATCCCAGTTTTGGGGTCTGAGGAGGAAGGAGTGAGCTGTCAGTCTGTAGCTGATACAACACAACAGCTACCGAATTATACTCTGAAACAAGAAGTCTGATCTTAAAATCTGACCTCTGCTATTAACACGCTAGGTGGCCTCATGCATTCCACAGTCCTTTAGACTCAGCCTCCGTATGAAATATTTTATTCATTATACACTGACTTCACTTTTACCTTGTCTTTCTCCCCAAAGAGTGGACCCAAAGCAGCCTACAGCATTCTCATCTCCTCCATTCTATCCTTGCAAAGACCCTGTGAAGTGGGTTAGACTAAGCTGTCTTCATACACCATTGTGAGTAGGGATGCCATCCTCCAGGAGGGGCTGGAGGTTGCCCAGAATTACACCTGATCTCCAAACTACATAGATGGCTTATTTATTTATTTACAACATTTATTCCATTTCTCCTGGAGAAAATAGCTGTTTTGGAAGGTGGATTGTTTGGCATTATACCCTCCCTTCCCTAAACCACACCCTCCCAGGCTCCACCCTCAAATCTCCAAGCATTTCCAAACCCAGAGTTGGTAACCGTAATTATGAGTAATAAGCAAGGTCAGAGCCACTTGCAGTTGGACATTGCATTGTTGTGTTCATAGTGCCATCTTGAGCAGAGTTGCCCCCTTCTAAACCCAGACATTCCAAGGGACTTAGAAGGGATTAACTCTGTTTAGGATCGCAATGTCAGGTTAGTGTCTGGATTTGCCTCTCTGCACAGGAAAATCTAGGAAGCGAACAGTTACAAAAATACTGTCTCAAAAGGCATGTGGATCCTATCTAAAACAATGTCTGCAACCAGTGTTCCCTCTAAGCTGAGTTAGTGTGAGCTAGCTCACAGTCTTTTAGCCTCCAGCTCACAGGTTTTTGTCTTAGCTCAGGAAGGATGGCTCCAGAGCAAACTAATTTATGTAGCAGCCAAACCGCTTGCTCGCAACTTTAATGCCAGTAGCTCACAAAGTAGAATTTTTGCTCACAAGACTCCACAGCTCAGAGGGAACATTGTCTGCAACGCTCACTTAATACTCAGAAGCACTATTTTTGTAAATAACAACATTAGTTACAGAGAACACTGTGGGTTTTGCCTGGAAATACATTTCTCTCTGGAAATATATATATATATATATTTTCTATTTTAGATTATTATCCAGTGGTTACGATTCCAGCTGGAGCTCGCAGTATTGAAATCCAGGAGTTGCAAATGTCCAGCAGCTACCTAGCTGTCCGCAACCTGAACAAGAAATATTACCTAACAAAGGACTGGACAATCGACTGGCCAGGAAAATTTCATTTTGGTGGGACCATCTTTGATTATCAACGTTCGTTTAATCTTCCAGAGAGACTTTCTGCTGTTGGGCCAACTAACGAGACACTTGTCTTTGAAGTAGGTTTCTTCCTGTTCCTTTTGTCCTTGATGTCTGTTAGAGAATTACCAGTGACAGCTAGCGCTCCATGCTGTTTTTCGCCAACAAATTAAAGGGGTGTGCGGAAGAAAAGCCAGCCGCGGGGTTCGTCAGGAGGCTTTGCCTAGTCAGGCTAAAGACTTTTGAAACCACACGGTGAAGACCAAGGCTGCATTTAAACAACCAAGCAAACCATGCTTTGCATAGCCTGAGAATAGGTTCTTGTCCCCTTTTCCTCCTCAGTTTAGAATCTCGGTTTGTAGGCAAGAAACGAGCCACAGTTGGGTTGAACGCTGCCTCTCATCACAAGCATGCCACAGTTTGTGGCATCTGAAGGCAGCCCCAGTAAAATCATCTTAGATTTTGCAGGATACAGTGAGGAGGGAGAACATTGTAAGCCACTTTGGGTCCCCATTGAAGGGGAAAAGGGGGATATAAATGAAATAAAAATGACAAGAGTGCCAGTGTGGTGTGTTGGTTATCGTCCTGAACTAGGCCTGGGGAGAGCCAGCTTCAATTTCCAGTGGGCAGGGAATTCATAGAGGAAGCAGCAGCCTTGCTACTCTCTCCCTCGCATGTCAGGCAATTCCCTTGGCCTGCTCATAGGGGTCCGCAAATGAACTCCTTCCCCATTCAGCCAGTTCCCTTGGCCTGCTACTCTCAGTCTCCTTCCCTGGTCAGCTGGTGCTGCTGGCCTGCTCACAAGTAAGGATCTACTCATAGCCTCCCTTCCTGGTCATCTAGTTTCTTTGGCCTCCTTATTGTAGCTTACATTGGACTTCCATTAAACATACTACGCAGGAGCATCTAGCCTTACGGTTGCCAACTCTGGGTTAGGAAATGCCTGGAGATTTTGGAGGTGGAGCCTGAGAAAGATGGGGTTTGGAGAGGGGAGGGTCTCCAGTGGGGTCTAATGCCTTAGAGTCCACCTTCCAAAGTAGCTATTTCTTCCAGGTGAACTGATCTCCGTTGCCTGGAGATCAGTTGTAATCCCAGGAAATCTCCAGCCACCACCTGGAGGCTGGCAACCCTAGTTTAGGCTGGATGTTGGGGTGGGGCAGAACAAGGAAACATGTATGCCAGCAATTGTGTATGAGGAAATTCCACTAACTTCAGTGAGATTTATGTATGAGTAAATCGAGGGGGGGAGGCTTTAGCATACATTGGTGGTTCTGAAACCTAATGTCTTCAAAGAACCGTTTCTATATTGGTTTTCCTGCCTAAGAAGGTCTTCATGCCTTAATGGAATTCCTGCATGTTGCGAAGGATTTAGGGAGTGTTTTTAGGGTTCATACTCAGTTCACAAAGTCACTGTTGAGGTCTGTTGGGTTTCAGAATTGCCCTGGAATACAGCTGCAGATAGTGTAGGTCGTTAATTGAGCACTGTTTTTCAATGGCGCTTGCCTGCACTAACCGATCTATAATTCCCTGATAAAATATAATGACTGTTGCGGGGTCACCCGTTGAGCTTTGTGGCTGAGCAGGAATTTGAATTTGAATCTCTCTGATCTTAATCCAGCACTTTAAACACCATACAGCACTGCTCTTCTTCCCGTGAGATATGCAATGAATGCTTGAGAGCAGGCATTTTCAGCACACAAAACGTGGCTTTATGTGTAGGGTGTGTGTGTGAAATGCCCCCAAATCTTTCCCCAGTGCCTGACCTCTTTTGCACTGGTCCGCCAGTCCTTACAGCCCTGATCATCTGCTGCCTTGATGCCATCCTGTCTCTCTTCCTTTCCAAATATCTTCCTGAAAATCCTGAAGTTACAGAGTTATAGAGTTGGCAGGTCTGGGTTGGGAATTTCCTGGAGATCTGGGGTGGAGCCTGGGCGAGGGCAGGGATTGGGGAGGGCAGGGGCCTTGGCAGGGTATAATGCCATAGAGTGACCCTCCAAAGCAGCCATTTCTCCAGGTATTTGACAAAGGGAGCTTTGACTTTCGAATGCTTATACCCTGAAAATCTTGTTGGTCTCTAAGGTGTTCCTGAAACTATTTTTTTTTCCTGAGGGAACTGATCTCTGTCATCTGGGGAACAGTTGTAATTCTGGGAGATCTCCAGGCTCCACCTGGAGGTTGGCAGCACTAGATCCTGAAAATGTAGTTTGTTAAAACACAAAAACACAGTGGGTTATGTTACTGGGCTTATATAAATGTATGAAACTGCATTATATCAAGTCCATCTAGCCTAATACCAGCTCCAAACTGGCAGCCAAGGCCAGAGGCAAAGGTCTGTCCTGCTTCTTAAGACACCTGGAAATGCCAAGGACCTGCCTGGAGGTGCACAGAAAGCATTAATTAAGGTTATCAGTTGCTCTGGAGACTAGCAGTCTGCAGTGGGTGCAAACTGCTAGTCTCCAGTATTGGATGATCTTTTGAGAATTCAGGACTGTTAGGGAAACTCTCAGTGCAGTGGGCAATGTTGATAAAATCCTGGGGCCAAAACTGCTAATGAAAACGAAAGAGAGTTTCAATATCATAAGTGAAGCTTATGGAAAAACATGGTGAAGGAAGTTCACATAAAAGTTTACATACATTTAGCAAAGATAGCTTGATCAGGGATAAAAAAGAAGGTCAATTTCTTTCAATGGTACCTCTTTCCAAGTACTTATGTCTGATTTTTTTCTTGCTTGGATTTAGATCAGCCTTTCTTTGCAATCTGCTCAGCTTCTGCATATTGCCTGTCATACAGAGGATGGAATCATTTTAACCAGGGGAGGAGGCAAAGAATGGGTCAAAGAGGCAGTCTGAGTGTACTCTGACTGCAGACCAAAAAGGACAAGTAGAGCTGAGCAGGCAGGCAAGACTTGCAAAGCCAGAGATTCACAATGGAAAGAGGCTAGAGAGGAACAAGAAGCAGAGGCTGAATGGCCTGTAGAGGCACTATATTGTACAAAAACCATAGAGAGGAAGGGGACAAGCTGTTCAATGCTGCTACAGTAGATGACATCACTTCTGGCATGAAACCGGAAGTGACATCGTCACATCAGGACAACACTTTAGCATGCACCCCAAACTCTATGGGTAACACTCTAGGATGCACCTCAAACTCTATGGGTCTCGCAGATCCTAAGATCCTTCTCTGCCAGAGACCCTGGAGAGCTCCTTCCTTGTACTTGTCAATAATTCTTGAAGCCACAGAAAATGCTTGCATTATTTATAGCTTCCTTATTGGTAGTTTACAGAAGCCAGTGAAAACTGATACAACACAAACACATCGTGTCTCTAGTGGATTTTGAACCCAACCCATCAAAAAAGAGGCAGGTTCTGGCTGGAGGGGAAGAAAGAGACCAACAATAGGGAAGATATATGATAGTCCAAAGATCATCTGGCACCATGAATTCATACCGGCTTTTAGCATATGGTTTGAGTAATATAGCTGTGTCATCTTAAGTGGAGGCATGCCGATTTTTTTTTTTTAGCTTCTAATCCAGTTAAGTGCTTAACACTAAAACATTTTGTTGAGATTCCGGCGTAGGTAATTTGAGGTCATCTGGTTTCAATTTATAGAACTTGTTCAAAGAACTGAGTTTTTTAAAAAAGGCTGTTGGATAAGGAAGAACTGACTGTGGCTTCATCATTGCTTACACTGGCTTCTGCCACACAGAGACAATTCTCCATGTAGTTTCTGTAGCTGCAGCAAGTGCAGAGGACATGCCCCACTTTCCTTGCCTTAGCCCTCCATTAGAGAGCTTTTTCAAACTTTGGGTTTTTTTTTAAAAAAAGTCCATTATAGCTATATTGCTGTAGTGTTGCAACAATCTGTTGCCACAATGTACACAGTTTTTTTTTAAAAAAAGTAAGTCTCTATTGCTTCATTTTGCTGAGATATAAGGAGAAATGTGCAACCAGTGCCTTTCCTGTTATAACAGCTCAACCAAAAGGGCTAGAGACTTACTTAAAAAAAAATCAAAGCATGGAATCAGTGCATTGTTATAATGTGATAACACTATTGCAATAAAACTATGGTCAATCTTAAAATAAAAATCTTACCAGTGGACAAATGGTGCTTGGTGCTTCGGGGGGGTCAACAGTGGGAGGGCTTCTAGTGTCCTGGCCCCACTGCTGGTCCTCCTAATGACACCTGATATTTTTGGCCACTGTGTGACAGAATGTTGGACTGGATGGGCCATTGGCCCAATCCAGCATTGGCTTCTCTAACGTTCTTATGTTCTTAGATAACTCTTTGTCCTTACGTAAACAGAGGAGCACTGAATTGATCATGACATTAAAAAAATGCACATCTTCCTGTCTACATGATATCCAAAAGTTCTTTGACTATAATTTCCTCAAGAAGATCATATCCATCCAAGGTTTGGGAAAGATTGCAGCAAAGCAGGGGAAAACTCAGAAACAGGACAAATAGAGGATGATGGCCTGTGGAGTCTCTTTAAAAGAGCACTGCGGTAAAGAAGCCAGTGTGGAACAAAACATCTGTATGGAAAGAGCCATTACAATTCAGCCTAGAAAATGGAGGCTTTTGCCAGGGGAGAGGTAGACAGTGAGGCCACAATGCAAACCATGCACACTTAAAGCCACTGAAGCCAGTTTTTCAAAACATTTAGCCTAGGTTTCCTTTTACACAAATGAACCTCTAAGATCTTCTCTCGTAAAGACATCCATTTTTGCAGCAAGCCATAATTTGTCATTAGGTCCATTCTGAAATCCTGGTTTGTAGATAGGGTTACCAGGCACATTTTTAGAATCTCTGGGAGACTTTTGGAGGATAGCCATGGGTGAAATATGTCACCACATCAAGTGATGCTCTAGGAATTTTCTCGATTACTATGAATACCACAGAGATTGCAGGAAATTCCTAGAGCATCACTCATTGCAGTGATATCACTTCACCTGGAAATAAGATTGCTGCATTGAACAAAGTCTCCCTTCACCACTCCAATGAGCATGGATGGGGATGGGGAGGTCAACTGGGAGCGTGCCCGTCATAAGTGTGCAACTGGTGTTTTATTTGTAGACTAAGGCAGAAACTATAGTAACAGGAAAGGTTTGCCACAAAAATAAAAGTTTTCCATTAGCTGGCCTGGGAGGAGGAGTGGGAGGTAGAAGTTCCTTATACAACATGCTGTTGTCAAATTCGATTTGCAGAATTTGATTATGGCCACCAAGTGGTTTGAAAAGATTTTTTGCGGTGGATTACCATCATGGAACCTCAGAGGCAGTGGTTGTGTACCACTGAGTACCACTTGCTGGAAGGCAACAGAGGCAGGCTTTGGCTTCTGTGCCCAGGTTGGTGAGATGTTTTGGGCATCTGGTTTGCCACTGTGGGGAGCATGAACTGAACTAGATGGCCAGTTGGTCTGATCCAGCAGGGCTTTGCTTGTGTCATTTCATAGGAAGAGAAGGAGGAAGAAAATAAAACCCAATGATTCCTGGACTAATTAGGATTGCGAATGACAGGCAATCCCTGCAGACACACTATCAGGCCTCTGATTTGATGGCAGGAGAAATAAATGAGAGGGAACAGTGTCACTGATACTGTGACATAATTTCTGGGTGAAAACCCAGAAGGGACATCACCACACTGCCACCGATGATGCTCTAGGAATTCCACAAATATCTATGGTTACTATGATGTCATTTCTTGGTGAAAATCCAAAAGTGTCATCACAGCACTCCCCCATGATGCTCTAGGAATTCCATAAATATCTGTGCTTTTTACCATAGTGATTTATGGAATTTCTAGAACATTGTAGTGGACTGTGCATCGCTTCAAGGTTTCCCCCCAGAAGTGACAGAATGAAAATAGTATATTTTCCCAAGGCTGTGCCCAGCACAAGCTCTTGAGGGTTGCCACTGATGACCTGGCAACCTTAGACTCACTCATGTAATGGCAAACAAGGGGTTGCCATAGTATGTGAACAAACTACATGTGAATTATAAAATTTTGAATGTTGTGATCCCTGCCTGTTCCCTGCCTGATGTCGCTCATCAAGTTTATGTGGATTTTGAATTCTAGTGTGATTTTTTTTTTCATGTACATTCCCTGTCGGAATATTTCATGGTAAGGGAATGTACAGTAGAATCTGATTATTAAAGATTATTAAAGAACAAATTGTAGAACAAATGGCTTTGCTTTGCTGATAGGATTGAGGTTACAACAGTTCCTCCAGGAACAAAGCAGTAAATGGAATATGCATGTCACCTCTGGGAATACAAAAGCCAAGTTTTTTGGCATGTCTGCATCTCTGATGCAATTTGAGTCTTGCAGAATCCTTGGAAAGGAAATAACAGCTCAGTTCAAAGGCAGCAGTCATTATATTATCAAAGCCAAAGATGAATTTTGAAAGACCATTAAGTAGATAAAAAGTGCAATAGCTGTAAATGTTATTCCTAGTGGTGTCCCTGCTCTTCTTGGCTTGATTTGAAATTAGGTTCAGCAAATGGATTTAAAAAGCATTTGAAAATGGCTATTTTTCTCTAACTTAGTTCTGAATTTGGACTCTGTCCCCAGTGCAATCACCACCCATCCTTGCAAGCCCCCAGGTTTGTGCAGTGTTATTATTCCAAATATCTGGGAAATAGAGGGTTTTCCCCCTTAAAGTGTCTGAGTTCTGAGTGCCTGATTCCTGGAGTGCCAGACATGCCCTAAGAAAACTACATTTCCCATAGTCCATAGGGATTCTTGTCATTCACTGTTATCAAAGCTTTCAAGGTCCCAGTAAGGGAGGCGCATCAGCTTGAATCACAGTGCAAGCCAGAGATGAATTTTTGAAGGACTTTTGTTTTATGCACACTGCCAAGTTGATATAGGTGCTCTGGAAATAATAAATTATAAGAAGTAATAAGATCAGCTAAATCGTATTTGAAATGTTGCTACTATGTGCACAAAGCAGTTGGGAAGGTTTTTAGGATTATAACTTGGCACGGAATTAATGGAACATTCAGCAAAACTGTCTAATATTAAGCTAAAGAATTACAACTCTCCCTCCATCCATGAAATCAGATGAGTTTATCTCCAGTGCAATGGATAGATGGGGCACTTAACCAAATCCCAACCATTCACTAGAAGCAAAAAAAAAAGGAATGGATCTTCAAAGGAAGAAAAGTTATCTAATTAAAACCGATAAATCATTTCCTCTGTTCTTTGTCGATGGGGAAAATGGAGGAAGGAAACCAGGTGGAAGGACTTTACTGATAATTTAGCAGCCACTGGGTGAGAGCCAGGGTGCAGTTCGAAAGCCTCACTTTTATTATTAGCTACTACATGATAAATTAGCTCTGATTTCCCCTGAAGAGAGTATGTGTTGGACAGAGCAAAGCCACACTTATGAGATACAGATGTAAACTCAATGTAAGGGATAAAAGAGTTCCGCTTAAGTGAAAAAGATTAGATGGGCTGTATCCCTTCACCCAGCGAATTTAGTGCATGACATTTCCTAAAGAGAGTGCGACGAAAACATAGAATGACAAATACAAACCAGCTGAGGAAGAAATGAGATCATAGAAAGACCTTTCAGAGATCCCTTTAATTGTCGTCTTTGGTGAGGGTGTGTGAACTCTCAGCTTTTCATGTCATTTTGAAGGTTGGATTTAACTTCTGGGAAGATAAAAGATATGTAAACCCTCTGTCTTGGATAGGGGTGACAAAGAGTTTGGTTTTTTTCTTTCTTTGTGTCAACAAATTCAATTCTCTGCTTTTGGATGTGGGACTTGTAGATTAATTTGTATTGCATATGTGTGTTGCACAGGCTTTGTACATAATTTATACAGCAATACATGTAAATTTATATGTATAACAATAATACTATGATGATATATTATTGAATAAGTAGCACTGGAAATTTATATAGGAAAAAATGGAGTTATGATTTTATGAGATATCTGAAAGTCATCTTGAGACTTTTTGAACATTGCCAATAAAATAATGTAACTGCTTTGGCATGGTATCATGCTCACATTTTGACCTGTCCTTTGTAGCTCTCTTCAGGCTCTTTGCAGGCCCAGGGACCCAGTGAGGAGAAGAAGCCGACCTTGCAGACCAGTGTTCCCTCTAAGCTGAGTTAGTGTGAGCTAGCTAACTGTTTTTTAACCTCCGGCTCACACATTTTTGCCTTAGCTCAGGAAGGATGGCTCCAGAGCAAACTGATGTATGGCGGTAGCCAAATGGCTCGCTCACAACTTTAATGCTAGTAGCTCACAAAGTAGAATTTTTGCTCACAAGATGCCACACCTTAGAGGGAGCATTGCAGGGCTAGCTCAACTGCAGCTCTTAGTGTACTGTCAGGAGGTAATCGGGCATCTCAGGGGACTTAGTCCAATGTGACAGCAGCAGCTATAGTTGCCTCTCTTGAAAAGAAGCTTCAGTTCCTGGCATTCTGTCCTGGAAATGCTCTCTGCTCAGCCTGGGACCAAAGCTTGTATCACTTGGTGAGCTTTCTAGAATTCCATTTAGGGCAGTTCTGTCAAAAGACCCAAACAGTCTGAAAAAGCAGAGCCTGGCAGGATCAGGCCTTGTGGTTCTCCATCTTCTGTTGTTGATGCTAGTGATCTACTTTGTAGGTGCAGATTCTAATTTTGGAGACAATCTGTGGTCCTCTGGAAGCCACTCTCTCCTGGTACTGCTTCTAGAACTGGTGTTTGTGCAAACCCTGCAGTTAACATAAGTGATACCAGTCACAAGAGACTTTCCTACCCAGCTACAAACCCAATGGAAGGGTGGGCAAAGATCAGGTGGAAAAGATGCCCACAATTGCCTCTGTCTGCGCAGAGTCTGGGGACTCTCAGTTTATGACCAAGGGGGAACAAGATAGTGGCATATTAAATTAAACATGGAGTGGAGAGAGAACTTTTTCTTCCTTTCCTATAATACTAGAACTTGGGTAATTAAATTGTGGAATTCACTGCCAGTGGATTTAATGATGGCTGCTAACATAGATGACTTTAAAGGGAGATTGAACATATTTGATCCATCCACTAACTGAAGAGAACCACTATATCCGTAGGTGTTAAACCTCTGAATATTAGTCCTAGGAGACAATACAAGGGAAAGAGCTTCTTTGCCCACTGGCCCTTCTGAACCATTGGTTAACCACTTTGTGAAAGAGTAGGCTGGACTAGATGGACCACTGGCTTGATCCAGCAAGGCTCTTCTTATGTTCTTGTATGGTTACATATGTTTATGTACGCGCACATACTCAGACACTGCATCTGCTATAACTGTGAAGAGGATTTTGAAGAGGATTTGAGGCCAGGAAACATCTTCTGTCTGTGCCTTGTTATCACTTTTGACCTATATAACTCTAATCCATGGAGGTGTAGTCTGACCTGCTCTGTCCATAGACTTCCATAACCATTCCTGGAATAGTAGAAATACCTCTGGAAATCCCATGATTAATACTGCTGTTCTTTATCAGGATCAAATCCTGTGGCTTGGTCCTGCCACTGCTGTCTTCTCCAGTGACTTTGGCTCCTTGCTTCTCTCTGACATCTAATCCAGTGATAGGAGGTGAAGAAGTAAATATCCATACTCATTACTTATTTACTTATGTTCCGTATTGTGCCCCAATGGGGACCTTGAATGACTGACAATATTGTTCTCCCCTCCATTTTACCCCACAACAAGAGCTCTCTGAGGTAGGGAGTGTGACTGGCCTAACGTCATGCAGGGAGCTTCCATGGTAGCATGGGGAGTCAAACCTGGGGCTCCCAAATCCTAGGCCAGCTTTCTAACCAGTATACCATGCTGGCTGTATCAACATAATCATGTTGCACGATACTATGTACATGTAGTGTTTGCATTACATATAATATTACATGTTACATGATATTATATGCATTGTGTACACATCATTTTCGGGTTGCCAGCTTTGGGTTGGGAAATATCTGGAGATTTTGGGGGTGGATCTTAGGCAGGGGGTGCTGGGTGGGGGAGGGACTTCATCAGGGTATAATGCCATAGAGTCCACCCTCCAAAGCATCCATTTGTTCCAGGGGAACTGGTCTTGGTTGCCTGGAAATCAATTATAATAGAGGGAGTTCTCCAGGTGCCACCTGGAGGCTGGCAACTCTATTTGATATTTGCTATCTTAAGCCATTGCTAGAATGTATTTAATTATCGGGAGTAATTAATTTAGTTGAGCTGTCATGACCAGATTGCAGCCTAAAATCCCCAAGACAATTCAAAGAAGGTGTTGACATACATTTAAAAGAAATTGCTAAACTAACCCACAAATGTTCATATCCATTTAATATACTTGTAAAGGCCAAGGAATGTGAAGGGGAAAAAAAACTGGAACAAAGAGAGAGAGAGAGAGAGAGAGATGCACAGCTGGTTTAGAATATTTATTGTTTTAAGTCTGAGATCCAAATTAGCAGGAAAAGAAAACAGCCGTTTACTTAAGAGGGTTCAGTGTGCCCGTTGTTCCAGCTTTCTGAATCTCTGAGCAAATGTCTTGTTCTTCAGACTTGATCTGGAAGATCTTAGCCATAGAACCTGTGGTTTGTGAACATAAGAAGTTGTAAATTTTATAACTCTGCGCCCTGCGGTCAAAGCTGCTGAGTGTTGTGTCTGAAGCCAGGTGGTTGGTGTGTTAAAGGTAGACGTTAAACAGTTCTGTGGAAGGACCTGGAAATGTTTAAGAGCTTGTTTGCCAGCAGTAAATTTGGGAGCAAACGCCAGTTGGCTGGGAAGTCTCTGGAATATGTCCAGTTAAGTAGACTGAAGCACTGGAGGTCTTTTCCAAATTTGTAGTTTTAATAATATGGCAGCGTACACTGACCATAGATATTTGATTGCTAAGGAAAACCATCTTTTTTTTAACAAGACACGCTTATAGGAAGGGAGCAAACTGTCTGCTGAGGGTTCTTGTTACTTTGACAATCGTTTCTTAATAGAACATAAATATTATTCAAGATTTTGGATGCAAATGAAAGTAAGGTCAAACTCCTAATTTTTGCAGTGATGCGATGCTCGGCCTTCTAGCATGGAGCAGGGGATCTGGCTGTGTTGACCGAGCCATGGGAAGCTATGAAGGAGGATTAGTAAATGGAGAAGGAGGAATGAGAACACAGAAGAAAGCTAGAGGGAAGAACCTGATGAGAAAATTAGTGGGAAATGGCCATTTTGCTTCAGAGACAAGGAATTGCATTAGGGATTCCAGGCTGTCACTTGGTATCCCTGACACCTGGTATTTTTGGCCACTGTGTGACAGAATGTTGGACTGGATGGGTCATTGGCCTGATCCAACAGTGCCTTCTCTGATGATTTTATGTTCTTATCCCCAAGAGGATATGGGGAGCAGAGGCAGGTGTACTGGCGTGACACTGGCCTACAGTGTCACTTCTGGTAAAAAAAGGAAGTGATGTCATGAAGTTGGGGTGATGCTCTAAGAATATGCCTAAACTCTCATTTTCCTAATTTTTCCCCTGCCAGCCTTTGAGGTGCCAGTGGGGAACAGAGTAGATGTCCAGCAGGTTTCCCACCATAGTAGGAGATCCATAAATCACATCCTAAATCACATCTATTACTCTTGTGGTGGTGAAGCTAGGGATATGAGGGCCTAGATTTTTTTAAAAAAAGAAGAAAGGGAAATTTGTGGTTCTATTCTTTTCTGAGACCCTCAGGTTTTTTCCTGATGGAAAAAGTTGAAAAATTTGGGAGAACACTGAAAAGAAATTCCCATTAGATATTTTCTCTTTAGAATAAGTAAAATGCTTCTTGAGGCAAGGATGGCGGAGGTATTGTGGTATCAGGGAATGTTCAGCTGATTAGAAAAGTGAACAATTTACAGTCTTTCTGTGAAAGAAAGGGAAATTCTTATTGTAGTAAGAAGAAAACCTTTTAGGAGGACCTGGAAGTAATCTTTGGTGTATAGGGAAACTACAAGACTGAATATCCTGAATTAAGGATGCTGAAGGCAAGATCCAAAGTGGACTGAGAATGAACCCTGAAGATGAAGATTTGGAAAATGAGATTTGAGAGACAAGATACATGTAGGAACTGCTACAAGATAAAGCTAATCAAGGAGGGAGTTTTGAAAGAACTTCAGGTATTTAAGATAAGGAAAGCCTATTTGCTAGGAGAGGGGATGACAAGGATGCTTTGGAAACAGATCAAAGGAGAGGATGGCTAAAAATGTGGCACAAAACAGGGAGCTGAAGAAAGGATGAGCAAGGAGAAAATATGACTAGGAGAATAGATCTGTTAGCTTCTAGCATCCTCGATGAGGAGAGGCAAATTCTGTTAGTTGAGGCTTCTCCTGCCATTGTGTCATGGCAGCCAATAACGGGAGGAGGGGGCTGTCATATATTGACTGAAACTAGACTACTTTAGCTTATGTTTTGGTGGTATGCTTCCGGCACACATTTAAAGACAGATTAACAGTGCAAACGTGTGCTGCCTTTTTCCAGTCTTAGCCTTTTTGTTAGCTTGTAGTAACTCTGCAAAGAATCACACTGTGCTATGAACTTGGCTTCATACACACAAATGATTTTCATAAGAATACTTGTTTGTTTTGATTATGAATATACATATATATAAATAAACTCAGTTACAATCATATAATGCCTGTGCTTCTTAATTTCTCAAATTTTTCAAATTGATCAGCAACTTAGGTTCACACACATGAACTTATTATAAATCTTTATATAAGTCTCAGTTGCTAGAATATTCCTCAGCAGCTTGAGTTCTTGATGAGTCCCCAGGTAAGCCCTCATTTCGTTCACCAGAATTCTTCCTCAGAAGAATAATAATCCTGATTCAGAAGACTCTAAGTGCTTACATATACCAGTCAGAAGTAATCAATCTGTTATCAAAGTCTAAACAGAAGGAGCCTTTCCGACATTAGTTGGAGATCAAAGACCTTTCAAACTTATGAGGATCTTTTCAGCAATTGGGACTTTATATAAAGATTTGTGTGTGTGAACCCAATTTGCTGTTGAATAACTTGAAGAATTTGAGAAATTAAAAAAGCACAGACATTATATGATTGTAACTAAGTGTATTTATATATTCATAATCAACATAAATTGTATTCTTATGAAAATAGTTGCTTAGTCACGCAGGAAGAGATGGCCCTCTTAGTTATAATGTCTTGATGTTAGTAATCTTTTGCTGTTGTGCTGGCTGAAGGTTTGGCTGCTCTTGATCACTCATGGTGGTGGCTTCCGCATAGGAATGGGATTTTGTGGCTTCTCCATTGCTGGTGTGGCTGCTAGGGTTGCCAGCTCCAGGTTGGGAAATACCCAGAGATTTTGGAGGTGGAGCCTGAGGAGGGCAGGGTTTGGAGAGAGGAGGGATTTCATTGGGGTATAATTATCATAGAATCCATCTTCCAAAGCAGCCATTCTCTCCAGATGAATTGATCTCTGTTGCCTGGAGATTTGTTGTAATCACAGGAGATCTCCAGCCACCACCTGGAGATTGGCAAACCTAGTGGGTGCAGCTGCACCAGGGATTTCACAGGTATTCCTGCAGTTTTCCTGTCCCAGTTCCTCAGAAGTGGCCACAACCCCTTCTAGAGCTGCTAGGCCTTCCACTATGATGGGAGGCCTCCTGCCAGCAGCTGTGTGCACCGCTATGTGCCTTCTGGGGAAAACCCAGAAGTGACATAGAACAGCTCTAGGAATCAACAGAAACTCGATGGTAAATCTATAGTGTTTCTGCCAATTCCTAGAGCTACCCTATATCCCTTCTGGGTTTCCCTCAGAAAGTGACATAGTGCTGCATACATGACTGAAATTGAATGTAAGTCCTTTCTGGATATTCCTCTTGGTGCATAAATAGCTAAAATTCTTACATGGTGAACCAAATGCTACTCTGTGTGTTCCACAAACAGGAATGGTAATAAAATGCTAAATAAGCCTACTCTTTTATTGGCCATTATCATTTCATTTCTGTGTGTGTATGTGTCTGGCACACAAACTTCCTCAACATGCATGCATCTGCTCTTTGTGAGTGGGTGCAGAAGAGAGGCTGATCATACCCCAGGTCTTTATAAAATCTCATACATTGCTCTACATTTGTCTGATGCTAAGTTTTTCTAAACTCAGGTCTTGCTATGAAGCAGAAAGCCAAGCCATTAATTTGCCAGATGGATATAGATAAGTGTGAGTGCGCGCGCTATTGGACTAGGTCGTTTACTTCCAGCTTGGATCACTACCAGAATTCATGGTCTGAACTAGAGTGAAGGCTGGAAAATACATCTTTCAGTTTCAGCCCCCCCCCTTTAATATACAGAAGAACGCAGCTATCTCTGCTGATCTTTCATATGCTTAGCATTGTTGCACTGAAGTGAATGCAAACTTCTTTCAAAAACATTTCCCTGTCAAGGCTCATTGGCCCCTCCCCCTCCAGGCCATAATGGGCACATTTTCTGAATAGCTAGAATCCCCTTGTCCACCTTTAAGAATCTTAATAGACTCTTCTTGTTCAAAATTAAAAATGTTATCAGATTGCTGTCAATTCACCAGTGCTGTCCTCTTCTTGCTCGTCTTTGGAGACTATATTTTGATGGTGGTGTACGCATGAGTTGGGATCATGAGTATGGTGGTGAATTTGCGTTACTAAGGTTGCCAACTCTGGGTTATAAAATTCCTGAAGATTTAGGGGCAGTGCATGGGGAGGGAGGGACTTCTAATATCAGTCTAGGACTTCTGTTCCCCCTAGACTCCATGGTATACCGTTAAGAGTCTGTGCTCCAGAGCCCCTGTTTCCTCCAGGGTGGCTGATTTTTGGAGGCTGGAGATTATTTGTAATTCCGGGAGAACTCCAGGCCCACCGTAATGTTGGTAGCAAGATTCTACTGGGCCCAGCAGAATGAGCCTTTCAAAGAGGTGACTGCAACACCAAATACGACTTTGGAAGAGGCCTTCCGCCGTACACCTGGTTGATGCCAAGCCTCTTCCCTGCGGCAATCCTTCCTGTTTGTTGGGCTCCATTCTTCATTCCCCTGGCTCTCCAGAGAGTTCATTACAACTCAGCAGTTGTAACATAATGTAAAGTTATAATGTAATGTAATCAGCAGTTACTTGTGTTACATTCTTTAGCACAATGTCTTTTGCAGTTTGGTTTCACCTGAAAAAGAAACAGTGGGAGCAATTATTAAAGGGAGCATTTGCAAATGAATAAATAATGAAATCTGTTCCTCGTGTTTTTTGTTTACTTTAGTTTGGTTATTTATGGTATGACTGCAGATATTCACATGTGCCAGAGGTTATTTTTGGGCAATTTGTGGTGCAGTCCTTAGCAGAGCTCATTGACTTCATCAGGGCTCTTTTTGTAGCAGGAACTCCTTTGCATATTAGGTGACAGACCCCTAATGTAGCCAATCCTCCAAGAGCTTACAGAGCTTTTCTTACAGGGGCTACTGTAAGCTCTTGGAGGACTGGCTACATTAGGGTTGTGTCACCTAATACGCAAAGGAGTTCCTGCTACAAAAAGAGCCCTGGACTTCATTATAGTTAGAACTGTGTAATTTTGTTTAGGATTGCATTCCTGGCAATCTGGGACACTCTGTTGCAGAAAGGAGTTCTTGTATGGAGGTTTCCCATTCACTTCAATGGAAGGGAAAACACGAAGCATACAAAAGGGTGAATGGGTGGCCTGAAGTGAATGGAGAGCCCCAAGAAGTTGAGATCTTCATGTGTACATCACAGCACAAATACATCAGCTCATGGATTGATGTGACTCTGTGATGCAGAATTTGGCCTCTTTTCTCTCCTGTTCATAATCTGTTCCCTACCTCTGCCTCAAATCTAGATCTTGTTACAAGGCAAAAATCCAGGCATTGCTTGGCAGTACACATTCTCAAAGATGATCAACGAGAACAAGATATTCACCAAAGGACATAGCTATTTGTGGGTGACGGTACAGTCCGATTGCTCAGCTTCATGTGGCGGGGGTGAGTAACGTACTGCAAATGTCTGAATTGCAAGAATACATCACACTTCCATGAAACATTGTTTTTTAGTAACATTTCTGTAATCTCATTTTTTAAATTTAATTTAATCTTAATTTTTCAAAAAAAAAAAGTGGAACTGTTGAAGACAACGTACCTAGGAAGGGCAGAATTCCTTCTAAGATCTCTGAAGAAGGACCTGAATTTACTGCAACCTAAGCCAAATCCCCAAAACCTTTTATGGTGACTTTTATAATACTTTTAATTTGTAAAGTGTCATGCATTTTTACATCTTATGTCATTATACGCTTCTGGTTGAATACCCATTTTGTAGATTGGAAAACTAATGCTAAAATATATGGGGTTGGATCTTTCCATCTTTTCTGTTTAAGCTCACCCCATTCTTCTCCACATTAGAGCCTCATGTGGCTTTTGTCTAAGTGGGTCCCACAGTCTATAGGATAGGCATTTTGGTGATCAAAATATGCTTCTTCTACCAGTTTGGTCAACAGAAAATCTGATAGGATCCAACCCACAGAATTGGTCGTCATAACCCCCTAATGAATAATTCTCTCAAGGAGGAATGCATGTGTGTGTGTGGGGCACTAATACAGACAATTCGCAAGGGGCAATCAATCAGTGAACAGAAAGAGGGCTACTGTGAATGCCCTCTGTCCCAGAATTACAACTGATCTCCAGAAGACAGATATCCGTTCCCCAGGAGAATATGACTGCTGCGGAGGGTGGACTTTATGGCATTATACCATGTCCTCTCCCCAAACCCCACCATTCCTAGGCTGCACCACCACAACTCCAGGAATTTTCCAACCTAGAGCTGGCAACCATGTCTTCTAAACACACACTGCACTGGGATGTTCAATACAACATGTTGTGGTATTGTTACACCCTTTTTGCCCACAAAAAAATAACAGTTATAGGGCAAAGTAATTTTAAAGGCAAACTTCAGGAGCTGTGGAACTTTCAGCCACAAGGAGCTGCATGGAAAGTTAACAGGGTCTTGTGTTTATAGGTGAACTGTGTCTGTTTAAAAAAAATAAATAAAAGAAAGTCTTCCATAGACACACGGGGTTCCTTGTGTTGTATGCTGAGCATTAATCATCTCATGGAAGAGAATGCAGCAGAGTTGCAAAGAAAAGAACATGGGAGCCCCTGCACTCATTTAGTTTTCAGACTGAAAATCCCTGTTTCTGATTTTTTTATTTTTAAAGTGTGCTGGATCTCATTTTGAATTGCTGCTGCCATTTATTTTTATCTCCCCAGGGCACTTAATAGCAAAAGCTGTCTGTTTACAAGATCACCGCACCCGAGTTAATTCCTCTTTCTGTGGCCCAAGGACAAAGCCCTTAACAGAGACGAAGATCTGCAACATGAATCCATGCCCAGCCTAGTAAGTGTTCCTGCTTTACGGCTCCCCCACCCATCCATTCCTTTTTCTACCAAAGTCTTTGCATGCATTCGTCACCCACAGATTTCTGGAACCAACCTATATCTTTCTGGATACTCTGGTTGTTACATTTTTGTCCCACTTTTCAGCCAAAAATTGGCTCCCAAAGGAGCTCACAGGAAGCAGACGTTAATGGAAATGATAGAATTCAATGCAAAACATTTCTTAGGGAGTGGAGTTATTTGAGGTGTAATGGAGAGAATGCTCTGCTGCTTCTCTCTCTCCTTTGAATGGGTCTTCCTACTATTGTGGCTGTCAGCAGCACAAGAAGGCTGCACCTGGGGTAGGAACTAGTGCAAACAGGAGGGGCAGACAAAATGGAGCTAGAACGAATGGCAAAAGGGCTACAAGTTGCCACCTTCTAGTTATCTCCCAGCCTAAGATGGCCTGCGTGGAATCTACTAGAACCCATTCCTTCTCTGTAGTGGCTCCTATCTTGTGAGAAGGGCACCTTGGGGAGGTCAGGGATAGCGTTGTTAGGCAAGCCTGGCAACCTATGAGAGGGCTGAAGGCAGGGGCATGATGGTGGGTGTGATGTCAATACTTCACTTCCAGATACAACCTGGAAGTAGCAAAGGGTAGCTCTAAGAATCACCAGAAACTCCATGGTTTTACCATAGAATTTCTATCAATTCCTAGAGCTATCGTCACTTTCCAGAAGTGATGTAGCAGGGGCAGTGATATAAATGATTTTTTTTCCTCCAGGGGGGCAACAGTGCTTGCCAGCGGGAGGCCTGGCTAGCCTAGTCAGGAGGCACCATCTTTGCAAGTCTTTAAGCAGCCATTTTATTTGTAATGGCAGTTAATGGTGTTTAAGTGGCAGGCATTTCTTAAGGGGGGGGTTAATGGGATTTTATTATATTTTGTTATGTTTTGAATCTTAGACTGGTAATTAATCTTGAGCCACAAGGGAAGGCAAGGTATAAACATTTTAATAACAAAAATAAATCAGGTCATTCATAAATGGTTGGATTCAATACATAGGGATGGATCCAGAGAATCCTTTCCTCTCTTGGAAGGCATCCCTTCTGCTCTCAAAAGCAGTCCTTCCATAAGGATCCAGTGCCATTGTTTGGATCCAACCCCCACTGTATGAACAACCTTTATTTAATGAAAGAGTCTGTAACGCATTTTATGTGTTCAGCAATATTTTACCAATGCAGTCTAATTTTATGCAAAAGCTAAAGGGGAAAAGGAGTATAGGATATAAAATCCAAAAGGAAATTGTAGCAGAACCACAAGAAGGCAGAGATAAGGTTTAATTTGGGTAACATATCATGTGACAGCTTCAGCAATTTCATTGCCTTGAGCCACGTCACTGTCTGAACACTAATTTTAAGTAATCTCACTTGCCAAATAATCTATTTGCATGTGATTAATCTTCTGCCAAGCGTTATTTTTGGACCAATGGGCTTAGCTTCTTGTAGACAGAAAAGCCTTATATTACATTTCCCTTGGCTTTCTTCGGGATTGTTTGTCTTTGCCTTCTAATTGTGGTTGGCAGCTCCTGAAACATAGCATTTATTGTAATCAGGAGAAAAGCCACACAAGTTGCTATCATCGTTTTCCCTCGCCGTTATTGGAAACTCCGAGTACATTTTGAAGCGGGGTGTGTAGATCTTAAATGTCCGGTCAGGAGATGCTCACAGTGAAGCTTCTGGAAGAAACAGATTGCTAATAAAAGTAGAACCCATATCGGGAGAGCCAGCCTGGTATGGTGGTTGGAGGGTTAGACTAAGATCCAGGAGTCCCAGGTACAAATCCCCCCCCCCCCCGGCTGCCATAAGGTTCACTGGCAGGCTCTGGACCAGTCACATTCTCTTAGCCTAACTGACCTCACACAGGGTTGTTGTCAAGGTAAGATGAAGGGGGAGAGGCTGATGTATGTAATCCCGAACTCTTTGGAAATAGGGTAGGGTGAAAATGTACACAGTAAATGAAATAATGTAGTGGTTAGAGAGTCAGAACAGAATGGGGAGACCTGGTTCCTCCACCAAGCTTACCAAATGATGTGGGGCCAGGGCAAAAGAATAGAAAAAGCAGTTTCAGAGCAACTCCTGGCCTTGCTGGATAAATCATTGGCCCTAGACCACTTTCATTCTGGTTTCAGGCTAGGCTATGGCACTGGTGGCCCTAGAAGAAGAGCTCTTTCAAAATACAGACAAGGCTATGACTCTGTGTTGATTTTACTGGACTTATCCTCAGCCTTTGACTCAGTGGACCATGCTGTCCTGTTGAAATGTCTGGAGACAGAAGTAGGGATTAAGAGATGTGCTATGGACCAGTTTCAATAGTTTTTTAAAAAAAGAATTGGCAGAGCTCACAAGATTGCTGTAAGGGACAAGCTTTCCACAGTGTAGAAACTGTATCAGTCATATCCCACATGCTATTTAATTTCCATGTGAAGCCCTTGGGAAACATTATTTGAGGTTTTGGACTAGGATACCACCAATATGCTGATGACACCCAGCTCTGTATTTCTGTATTCAAATCACCTGGAGACACTATAGAGTCTCTGAAGGCAGTGCCTGACTGTATTAGTTGAAGGGCTAAGGGTAACCAAACTGAAGCTGAATCTTGACAAGACAGAGGTAATGTTGCTTGGGAAGGCCAAGGTCCTGAAGGTGGGGTTGCCAGTCCCCCCTAGCAACTAACAAGAGGGGCAGGGGGAGACTTACTAGCAGCGGAGAATTTACTATAGAATCTTGCTCAAATACCAGAATGTCACTGGCATTACTGGTGATGCACTGACATGACTTCTGGCTGCTCATGGAGTAATGGCAGCATGTTGGGATGCAGCTGCCATCCCTCATTTTTCATGCCACCCTTCCACTGGTCAGCTGATCAGTGGTGGTGGGGGGTTGTGGCTGGGGGTGGGGCATCCCCCACCCAGCCCTACCCGAAGGACATGGGGATCCTCCACTTTGGATGGGGTCCAATTCTCTTTTACAGAGTCGGTTAGCATCGGGGGTGATTTTGGATCCAGCTTTATTGATAGAGAAGCAAGCTAATGCAGCTGGAAAAAAGGCATTCCACCAACTTCACCTAGCTTGGAAGATGACCCCCCCCCCCGAATCAGTTGACTTGCCTATATGGATCCATTTTTGGTTGTCTTGAAACTAGAAACTAGACCACTCTGTTGCACTCCATATGAGTTTGCCCTTAAGGACTACTTAGAAACTCCAGTTCGTGTAGAATGATGGGGCCTGGTTACTGTTGGTTGCTAAGCAGAACCTACTTATCAGTCCCACTCTGTAGATAGGTTCAAACTATCACAAACCCTTAATAGCATTGGACCCATGTACCTACAAGGAATGTCTCTCCTGTCATGTGCCGCTGTGACAGCTCCGCTCATCAGAGCAAGGCCTTCTGAAGGTTTCCCCATGCAAACAGGTAAAATAGGCAACTTCCACTTCACACACATTCTCATTGTTGTGGAATGGCTTGCCTGAGGCTATTAGGGTGGCCCCCATATTTCTGTCATTTTGCAAAGTGTGCAGAACAGAACTGTTCTGAAGGGCATTAATGTACAGGAGGTGAGCTGTGATGTAATGGCACAGCTCACAAAATAACCTTTATTAGGGATAATGTGTTTTTTTTTCCCCTTCTTCATTTTTTTTTTTACCGAAGAATCTTTGCTATTAGATTCGAATATTGTTATAATCCACTTGCTGATTGACTGAATAGCTTTGTTTTCGCTAGGAATCTTTGCTATTAGATTCAGATTTTATCATTCAATTGTTGCCATATTTTGTAGTCAGCTTACTAATTGACTGAAGAGGTCTATTGTACTTGTGAGCCACCTTGCGTCCCAGTGAGAAAGGTAGACCACAAAAGAAAATAACCCATAATTTCTGTGAGGATACGAAGTGGGGACTCATGTATACCATCCTGAACTCCTTGGATCAAGGACGGAATACACGTGTTAAGAATAGGAAAAAATAACTGGAAAATGGAACAATCAAATATTGGATATTCGGCTTCTTCTATGGCTCCCTGAGTAGGGATCCTTGTTCTTATGGTCTTTTTTGCTGTTCTTGGTTTACACTAACAGGTGGCTATACTATAGTAAAGCTGTGTTGTGGATCTTTGGTAGTAATGCATGAAACCAACTAACATCCATAAATTTGAAGTTTTTATGGCACATAGAATATGCTCAGATAGCTCAACAAGTTGAATTTGGAAGCACAGGTTAAACAGCAGCTGCAACCACAAATAAAAATCCTGTAGATTCAAATGTCAGTAAAAGTCACAACTTCTATATTAAAAACCCATCAAATCACAATCTAAGTTGCAATGCAGGAAGTAAATCTGATTACAAGTTCACTTTCCATCACCTTCTGAAATTCCATGATTCTTTGATCCCCTTGTTAATGCATCCAAACTGTTTGAGGGTGCATGATGTCAGCCCCCATTGTAGATGTTGTGGCATTTATACTTTTAGATCTCAGGGAGGTAGATGAACTTCATGACCAAACTAATCACTTTGCAGGGCCAGGCCTAACATAGATGGCTCTCCAGAGGAGGAGTTTCTTTGGCACCCTTTTGTTCAACTTCAAATACTTTAGACAAGTCAATCTACCTTATCTCGTTTAGACAAGTCAATCTACTTTATCTCAATCTGTAGTTCAGATTTTTACTCCACCTTTCCTGCAAGGAACTCAGAGTGGCATATATGCTTCTCCCCACCATTTTATCCTCACAACAGCCCTGTGAAGAAGGTTAGGCTGAAAGTATCTGAATCAAGGTCACCAATTTTGCTTCATGGCAGAACTGGTCCTTTAACCAAAGTCTAGTCCAGTGCTGATACATCTACACCACTTTATTCCTCATTTAACTATCATACTTCCTTGGGATTTTTTTCCTCTGCCAATTTTGTGAAGCCTTTGGCATGCCCTGAAGATATATTTGTCTGCCAGTGGTCAGCTGATTAATTTCATTCTTTTCTTTATATATATATATATATTTAATCATCTGCCAGAGGACAGCTTCTAAATCTGCCAAACTCTAATTACAGGGCTGCTGAATTGGGAAAGTTCTTCCTTCCTTCATTCTAAAGATTCTTCGAGCTTGGTGAAAGTCAGTGTGGTGTAGTGGTTAGAGTGCTGGATGTAGTTTGGACAACAACCCTGCTTCAAATCCCCATGCACTGTGAAATTCAGTGGGCAAGATTTGGCCAGTCACTTCCTCCCAGCCCAGTCTACCTCACAGATGGAAAGGATGGGATGACCATGTATGCTGTCCTTTGGAGGCAGGGAGGGGCAGGGTAAAAATTTCATAAGTATAGAGTTGAGTTGGCTTTCCTCCTCAAAGGAAATGGAAAGGGCAGATACAGATGGCAGATGTGGACTGCAGCTCTCTTCATTGTAGCTGAAAACCTTAAATTAATACCCTTCTAATCTGAAGAATTTTAAGAGTTTATGTACCCACAGCAAATGTAAATCAGTTTGATTGCCATGCCTTCTGCCCCCAGCCAGGGTACTGGTGGCTCAGATTTGGGGGCTTGGGATTTCTAGCAAAGTATCTTCTCAAAACTACAGGAGAGGGGCATGAAAGTTAACATTATTTTGCTGTTTAGTGTCAAATCTTCTGAATCAGGGCCATGGTGGAAATGATTCCGGAAGTGTTGTGAGTGGATTTGAAATGGATGAATGGCATCAACCAGGGGAAGGGGGGAGGTTCAGGTCAAAGTGGTGGCATGGCACTTTCACTGTGGACCTTTTCTCCTGTAACTTTGAATAGCTCTGATTCAGGTGGGTAGCTGTGTTGGTCTGAAGCAGTAGAACAAAGTTTGAATCCAGTGCCACTGGACTCAAACTTTGAATAGCTCTGTTTATCTTGAATACTACCAGTATGCTTCCTCCAATGAAGCAAAAAACAGCAGGTGATCATTGGAGTTGGAAAACTGCACAGGAGAAAGGTCAACCTCCCCTTCTTCTACACATCATAGTCTTGATTTGAATCGCCCCCAGGTGTTATTTATTCTATTGATCCATCCATTGATCTCCCAGCATTTTGGCTTTCAATGGTAATTAATCCAGGGTGTTATCTATATTGGCAACAAAAATCAGTACGAATCCAGTGGCAACCTAATTAAAGTTTTATGGTGCACTTCCTTCATCTTGTAACTCTGTGACCTTGATGATTATTTACTTTTAAACGATACCTCATATATAAATGTCTGTCAAGGATCTGTTGCATTGCATCAGATGAAGTGGACTTATTCTGGCATTATTACCTCTGGATCCAAATCAGGGATCCAAACCCAGTGAATTTGTTCTTTCTTGAAGCTGGTCGGCAGGTGAATGGAGTGTTTGCAGCCAGACCTGTGGTGGAGGAGAACAAAGCCGTCAGATCCAGTGTGTCCAGAGAAAGAACTTTCAGAAGGAGGAAATCGTGGCCCACGCTCTCTGCCCTGTGAGCACTCCAGCGCAAATACAGACATGCAATAACCGAGACTGCCCACCAGAATGGAGTCCTGGCCCCTGGTCTCAGGTAATTAAGAAAAATAACTGGCATCGCCTTGCTTCATATTTCTAGTAGCATTGCACAATACCCAGCCATCATCATCAGGAGGCTGCAGTAGGGAGGGGAAAGAGAGCAAAATAGTTCCTTCTTAGCTCTTTGAGGACAGCACTGCTGGTGGCAGATGCAGAACAAAGCAGTCTGCTCCCTTGCCCCTACCCACTGCATCCTCCCAACCCACATGGCTGTTACTCCATACAGGTCCTACATCCCAGGAAATCAAGTTTTCAGGAGTGAGGAATGGTCAGGGGCAGGAGGGGAAAGCTGAGAAGGCTGGGGATCCCTGCACAGACCTCACAAGGTCCTTGTACTGGGTCCAGCCCTCTGCATTGAACTGCAGCCTAAGCATTTTGTAATAGTAGAGCGAATAAGGATACGACATCACGCCAGGCAGGGAAAGGTATTCCGGTCTCATCATCGCACAGATGTTTTCCCAAAAGTAGGCATTTAATGTTGGATTCTTACTAGCAACACCATAATAATAATGTCTGTGCTCTTCCTTTCGGTAATGTCATTCCAAGCAACTTGATATCTGTCCTGGCAGGGAAAACATTGTGCTTAGAAGCATAGATGGTAGTCTGGGGCCTCAGGCAAATTCTGAGAGACACACGCCTCTGCTCCAGAAAGACACAGGAACTCTTGACAGCTTTCACGCTGCAAGTGAAATACACGTTTGCCATTTTGTAAAGCTGCCAAGGCAGGCGTTATCTCAGGGTTGTAATCTGAGTGAATAAGCTCCTGCAAAGTCTTTCAGGGTAGTTTAGTAGCTGCTCTGAAGCTGTGCAAGGAAAAAGTCTTTGCTTAATGAACATTACGGAAATTGAAAATGTTGGATGGGACCCAACCAACAGCTTTGCTTCCTACTGCAGTCCTCCCATGTCTCATTCTATGCCATTCCCAAAGATCACTCAAAAAACCCGACAGGCTTTTCAAGGGCTGCATAGGACAGTAGGAGGAAAGGAGAGACGCTTAAGATTTGTGACACAAGCACCATTCGTGGTTTTCTGGATCCACAGGAACACATGAAGCTGCCTTATGCTGAACCAGAGCACTGGTCCATCAAGGTCACCATTATCTGCAGGTCGCCAAGATCTCAGGTCAAGACCCTACTGCCTGGTCCGTTTTAACTGGAGGTGCCAGGGATTGAACCTGGGACCTCCTGCATACAAAGCAGATGCTCTACCACTGAACCATGGACCCTCCCCAAGCCATTATTCTTTTTTCTGAATACACTGCCTATTGTGTTCAACCTGTGTAATATATATATATATATATATATATATATATGAGAGAGAGAGAGAGAGAGAGAGAGAGAGAGAAATGGAGAGAGAATAAAGTAGCCAGTATATTAATAGAATACTAGCCAGTTTTGGCCTCACCCACCTGCTGAGAATTAGGTAGCTGCTTGATGAAGTAAAGTCAGCCCCAGGTAATTTTACCATGCTTGATTCAGGTCTTTTCCAGTTTGCTGTTCCACAAATTTTCATAATCAACAGCCTGTTTTATTCAGTGACGTGAACTGTGAAACCATTATCAAGACATACAGGCTAAGATACGTTGGCACAAGCTGAGAATTAAGATCATGTGCATAAAAAAGATGCCTGGATGGCTGGACCACACTGGGTTGGATTTTACGACTCCCTGCTGCTAAATTATGTGTTTCAGTGTCTAACAGCACCATCTGATTTTAGCTTGGGTTGTTATAATGTTGATTTGTTTTAATAGTTATAATATTAGCTGCTGTAGATTTTCTGGGTTGTGTGGCCATGGTCTTGGCATTGTACGACCTGATGTTTCGCCAGTAGCTGTAACTGGCATCCTCAGAGGTATAACACAGAAAGATGGAGTACTCTTTGTGCCTTGACACAGAGAGTACTCCATCTTTCTGTGTTATACCTCTAAGGATGCCAGTCACAGCTACTGGTGAAACGTCAGGTCCTACAATGCCAAGACCACAGCCACACAACCTGGAAAATCTACAGCAGCTAATGAGCTCTGGCCATGAAAGCCTTCAACAACAAATTATAATATTGTTTTAACTTGTTGTACCCCACCATAAGCCTTGCATGTGCAGGAAGGGCAGGCTAGAAATCCAATAATAAATAAATGTTAAAAAATGATGAGGTTTGATCTGGAGGATGAAGTCTTGTTCTGGAGAAAACAATTCATAAGATTTAATCCTATGACTACTTCTGTAATCAAGAATATTGATGAAGCTTGGTTGGTCCATTGTTCTACAGTGAAAGAGAAATGCCAAATTAAATTTCTTCACATCTGACCTTAAATCCTCTATCCCTCTCATAAAGTGTTCCAAAACTTGTGGAAGAGGCATTGCAAAACGTGACATTTTTTGCAAAAGTGTGGGATCCTCTGTGATGAAAATCCTGCCAGAGATCATGTGTGATGGTGAACCAAAGCCCGAAATGCAACAGATGTGTGTGTTGGGACGGTGTCCTAAAAATGAACGCCTCCAATGGGTTATTTCTGCTTGGAGTGAGGTAAAGTAACAAACATGCAATGTGAGGTTCAGAGATTGGTTATTCACGTATCTGGTTATTTTGCATTCCAAAAAGTGCTGTGGTTTACTGCTAATACACAAGCTGTGCCTTCAGAAAAGGATGTTCTGATGGTGACAGTGGTGTCCTCTCAATACTGAATTCCAATAATCTATTCACCCATTTCCAGGCCAGTGAAAAACAGTACTTCCAATGTGTATCGGGTCTAGTTCCTTGGGAAAGATGCTTAGTTACTGTGGAGACCATGAAGTCCCAAGGTGGTTTTGTATAGCTAGCCTTGATATATGTATTAATATGCCCCAGAATTACAAGCCCTCAACATTGCCTTGGAGTCTCTCTCAACAATTTTGGCCAGGACAATGGCTGCCCATCGTTACGTGAAGAGAATCCCCCAGTTTCTTGTGAGGGAGCCATGGAATGCTCTCCACTACCATTGTGTCCCGGGCAAGATATAGCAGCATAAGAACATAAGAGAAGCCAATGTTGGATCAGGCCAATGGCCCATCCAGTCCAACACTCTGTCACACAGTGGCCAAAAATACCAGGTGCCATCAGGAGGTCCAGCAGTGGGGTCAGGACACTAGAAGCCCTCCCATCACTGGGAAGAAGTAAGCTTCAAGCCAGAAGCCTTCTGCTCCCACCCAAATGTTTGTGTACTTTGCCCTCTGCAGTGTTCTGCCACCTGCGGCCCAGGTATAAGGAGGCGAGAAATGCAGTGCAACGAGAAGAGCATTGGTGGCAAACTGATCACCTTCCCCCAACGGCGATGTCGAAACCTGAAGAAGCCAAATGTAGAGCTAGAAGAAGTGTGCAGCAGAGGAGTGTGTCCACTGCATCATGTGTACAACAGGGTGTCAGGATGGTATTCTTCACCTTGGCAGCAAGTAAGAGAGGTGGCTTAGACAGAGGGTCTAAAGCAATCATTTTTGGAGATGTCTCCCCGTGATGCTCTTTGCTCCAGTTACAGTGCAATCCGAAGCAAAGCTGCACCCTTAATCATTAACTTTGGAAGGTATATCTCTGCTTAGGATTGCAGGGTTAACGTAGCAATCAAGGACAATTCTGTCCAGTGTTTCTGGTGTTTATATCCCACCTATAGTGGCCTCAACCTAGACTGGGCACTGGGTAGATCATCCTATTTATTCCATCCTTCCTTCCAGTAGCTCCCTCCTAGGAGTTGAGGGTCACACTCATAACTTTCCTCTCAATTTATCCTCACAACAACTCTGTGGGAAGAGGCAGCCTGAGAGAGAGAATGACTGGTCCAAGCTAACGCAAAGGCATCAGGGCAGAGTTGGGATTTGGACCCAAATCTCTCTGATTCCAGTCCAACACTCTGATCACTGTACCACGTGAGCACTCACATCTGCAGTGGTGAATTAGCTTGGGATCTAGAGTATTTTTAAAAATCCTCATTTCCTACGTGTGCAAAGTTGAGAAGGAATTTAGCCTAGCCTTTTCCCTGATCTGTTTTTTTTAAAATTGTGAGAACATCCAGTAACTTATTTCTTTGGATTCCAAAATCCAAAGTGGTAGCATCTCAGACGGGCAGCAACAGGTGCTGCTTCTATGCATCTGAACCAGACTTTAGGGTTATCTGCTAAAGGTTCACTCAGACCTTGGTGTAGTGATTAAGAGTGCGGACTCTAATCTGGGAGAACCGGGTTTGATTCCCCACTCCTCCACATACAGCTGCTGGTGTGACCTTGGGTCAGTTACAAGTTCTTTCAGAGCTGTTCTCTCAAGGGCAGTTCTTGAGAGAGCTTTCTCAACCGCACCTACCTCACAGGGGAGGGGAAGGGAGAGGGATTGTAAGCCACTCTGAGATTCCTTTAGGCAGTGAAGGGCAGGGTAGAAATCCAATCTTCTGAGTCATTTCTGACTGTTCACCCACCTGTCTGTCCATCCGTCTGTCTGTCCATCCCTCCACCCATCCAGTCATCCAATTGTTATCATGCCCTTCCTCCAAGGAGCTCAGGATGGCCTACATAATTCTCCTTTCCTCCATTTTGTCTTCCCAACATCCCTGGGAGTTAGATTAGGCTGAGAGTGGGGGACTTGTCCAACGTCAGCAAATGGGTACTACATCTGAGTGGGTATTTCAGTCTGATCCTCCCCAGTCCTGAAATCCCTACAGAAAACCCACATTCCACAAAACCTACTCTGCTAACCTTCTTCTGTGCAATTCTCAGCATTCCATGGACCTTTTTTCCTGTCATTCTTCTGAGAGCTGCACTGTGGTTGAACCATCACAAATCTTTATGTGCGATGTCCTTAGGGATCTGCAGAGACTGCCTGGAATTCCTTAAATAGCATGATTGATTACTGCATCAGTGTGTATTTGTTTCCACTGTCTTGCAAACAAGCTTCTGTATTTTGGAATGCATCTACTGTATGAGTCACATATCCCTAAGACAAGCACTTCTTCAATAGCTGACACACACAGTTGCCTAACCTTCATTCATAATCAGCTGAAAGTGATCACATTTCATCTTAAAGACATGATGCCCATAGATAGATAGAGTCACATATTTGATAACATTTCAGGGGTTCCCTTGGAAATGACCATCTCACCCATATATATCAGGACACAATTATCATTTTTTTGCTACATAGAACAGCAGACAAGCTCCAGTCACGTCTTTGCTGCCCAGAGGCAGCTCTGCAGAGCTACTTAGCAGGTTGTAAATTTTGAAACTATGTCAACAAATGCTTTCAAGTGTTAATCTCTTGTTGGTTGACTGTTTTCTCATCAGTTGTGTATGTGGAGCATGTATGTGCAGTTTCAGCATAAAGGATCATCCATTGAGGAATATTTGAACCATACTTCATTATTCTTAGGATTAGTTCTTTAAGCAGTTTGCACATCAAAGGGGAAATAGATTTGTGAATGTTGATCATGGGTTGGCCTTGCACTGTCCAAGTCTTTGCAGGGAGATTGTTCTGTGATTCCAAGCCAAACCAAGACTAGAGAATCTGAACATCATCGTGTGTTGATCTCTTCCCTTGCTCTGTTTTCAAGGTCCTACTTTCCTTTCTGTTCTGACTTGGATGGCCCAGGCTAGCCTGATTTCACCAGATATGGGAACCTAAGCAGGGTTGGCCCTGGTTAGCACTTGGATGGGAAACCACCAAGGAAGTCCAGGGTCGCTATGGAGAGATAGGTAATGGCAACCCACCTCTATATGTCTCTTGCCTTAAAAACCTTGTGAGGTCACCATTAGTCAGCTGTGACTTGATGGCATTTTCCAGTATCAATTATCTTTCAGCCCCTTTCCTGCATTCTTCCACATCTGGTTGGTGGGCATATGAGGTCACCACTTTATCATTTCATTCAGCCACTGACCCATTGATAGCAATGCATTTAGAATGATATCACTCTGCTTTGGGTGCACTGAACGTCATTACATTTACGTCTTATCTTATGACCTAATAGACCCAACAGGATAGCTCACAGTAAGAAAAAGAGGACAGCATCTAAAGCACCCAACAAATAATGGCAATAAAACCATGATAAGCTATCACAGTGGCTCAGTTCAGATTTGATGTGAAACCATGGTTTAATGGAACTCATGAAAACCACCACATTAACTATGACTAATGCAGGTACCTCAAACCAGGATACGAAGCTGGTTGATTAACCCCAGTTAGTTCTAATTTAGGTTGCTTGTGATGTATCTGTTTTCCCACTGACGGTCTGTGCCTGCCCTGCCTGCAGAGTGCAGCTCAAAACAGAAACTGTCTGAGAGCCAGAATGGTGTAGTGGTTAAGATCAAGGGACTCTAATCTGGGGAACTGGGTTTGATTCCACAGTCCTCCACATGCAGCCAGCTGGGTGACCTTGGGCTAGTCACAGTTCTCTCAAAGCTCTCTCAACCCCACCTACTTCACCAGGTGCCTGTTGTGGGGAGAGGAAGGGAAGGCAATTGTAAGCTGCTTTGAGACTCCTTAGGGTAGAGAAAACTGCGGTATAAAAACTAACTCCTCCTCTTTCTCCTCTTCTTCTTCTCCTTCTTCTCTAGTGTCAGCCATCTAGCCTTTCTCCACCTCTGGCTGCTTTGCAGCAGTCTTCTTTCTCAGCCACTACTTCTGCTTTCTTAAAGACACAGCAATGCAGCAAGTTCTTTCTGTTCATCCCTAAGGGATAAAAGCAATGCCAGTCTATCCTTAGCTGTCTTAGTTACCTGTGCTGCATCCGCAGGTGGTTTGCACAAGTACCCTTTTGCCATTTATTGTACTGAGACAATGGACGGGGGGGGTGGCTCGGAGGAGGGAAACCAGTGTTCTTACTCCTGTGTTTCCTGCAGTGAAGACCCCTGTGGTTTAATACCCAACCTAAGTTATCATTCACAGCTGTTACTGCTCCGCATTTGCTTTCTCTGTCCTATAAAATGTATCTGATTCAATTCACTTATGAGTTTATTGTATCAGTGGACATGGAAGATGCGCGTGCTCTTCAAAGGGCTTTTGTGGGAATGAGAACTCTGGTCCTGAACACTCTTAAGCGGTGGGTGGGTGGTGTTTTGCATAGGAACAGAAACACACAGGGGCATATGAGTAAGACAAGGGGCCTGCAAGCATCTTGGGAGGTGGTCTTCATGGGTTTGCATGTAAGGGTTTTCACCAAAATCAGTTGCAGGCATTTATTTTATATGGAGCTTTGGTAATGAAAGGATTGACGCAAACATTTTAGCCATACTCCAAGAAGGGAAGGTGTAGCTCTGTGGCTCATTGGCATTCCAAGTGCAGCTGAAGCTTCTCCACCCTCACATTGACAATGACCAATGGTAAGCAAGGCCATAATGGCCTTTGCTATTAGTTGGTTGCCGCAAGGCTGGCTGGGATAGCTGGCAGGGAGGCAGGATGAGAAGTGGTAATGCTGAAGCCAAGATTTGCTAAGGAAAGCCAGGATTCAGTGGTTGTCCTGGTTTCACCAACTAACCCTGGCTCAAATAAGCCACTATTTTGTGTGGCGTCTGACTTGATCCATTATTTGATAAATAAATGTACAAGATTCTCCTGGGAGGGAGTTGTGTAGCACAGGTGCTACCTCTGTGTTCTTATATCATTACCCTGAATGTGCCTAAGGCTAACCTTGCAGAAAAGTCTCTGCAAGGACAGGGGTTTGGATTGTACCCATTTTTCCTCTGCCTGTTGGGGTCATTTGCACACTGAAAATACTATGTTGGGGAGCGGGTCTACCGTGGACAAAACCCAGGTGACTATGGGCTTCATTTAAGAGGGGAACTGGACATGATCAAGTGGTAAAGCTGATCCAACTCTAGCTGTGCAGATCAAGCTGTTGACCTTGAAACTGAGGGACTTTGTATGGGAAGAGATATTTGTGGGATACATGGAATGAAATGCTGTTCTTGGGGGTCTGCAGGTTCTCATAACTATACGAAATGCAACCTCTTATTTTTTTCCCCCTTCTTGCAGTGCACAGTGACATGTGGTGGAGGTGTGCAGACACGGACCGTGCAGTGCCTTCGGCAGGGTCAGCCATCGGCAGGCTGTCTGCCCCATCAGAAGCCAGCAATATCAAGGGCTTGCAATACTAATTTCTGCCTGGCTCCTGAGAAGAAAGGTAAAAATGCCCACTCTTGTTACTAAATCTGTGGTTCCCTTATTTTTCAGAGTAAAAAGCTCATGATCAATGAATGGTTGAATTCTCAGGCAGGCTGGACTACTGGAAGAGAAAGTGAGTGAAGGCAAAACATGGCAAGACTAGATGTTGGGGTGATGATGTTGGAAGCCCTGCAACTATGATCTCTAATGAGATGTTTCACACTTGCGTACACATAATTTCATGTCCCGTTACTTGGCAGCAGCCAGCTGAATGCATGAGTAGACCTAGCTGACCCACAAGGAATTTGTGGCACCTTAGGCTGTGGTCAGACTGCATGGTTGGCATGGTCTGGCCCCGGCTCTAAGTACTCCGTTGCAGTTTGTAATGGAGAGTTTTAACTCTGAACTGGCCTCACTGTGCGCTCACCCCATGGTCGACCATTCAGATTATTGCTGCATGGCAACCATAGAGTGGGTGGTCAGGTGGCTTCTTTTTGTCTTTTGCATATGCACATAACTGCTTATTCAAAGCACTGCTCTGTTTTGACAGCTGGTGAAGGCTGCCTCCCTCTCTGAAAAAAAAAATCCTCTTTTCAATTAACCCTTCCCCACTCTGTGTGCTGCAAAGCTGTAGGCTAAGGAACCAGCATGAAAAAAAGACAAAGGAGGTTTCTCAGCCCACCTTTCCTTTCACCCCCTTCTTGCCTCAGAGGACAGCTGAAAGCTTGCTGGTGTGCATGAATGTGAGGTTATGCACACATTGCTAACTGGATTTTTTTTTAAAAGGAGCAAAACTGGAACAGAGCAATCAGACTTCCCAACCGGGTTGAGCTCGCAACAGGGGAGTTCAGACATCTGCAAATGCTGGGTGAAAGCACAGATATCCATAAACACCAGACTTTCCTCAGTGCCTGATTACTCCACTTCCAAAATGGGGCAGAACAGGGTGGTGACAACTGGGGCATGGAAGACAGATGTTGCTGTCTGATAGTGCTCTTTAAATCTACAAAGGTACAGCAGTGATATTGGTACAAATTGCTTGTGTGACTGTCGTTGGATCACTGGCTGCTTGTTCATACTGGCAAGTTGTCATTCGATGGCAATGCCAAAGTTATCAAGTGATGAACATCCATGTGTGAGTCAGCACGAATCCATGAGAATCCATGGAATTTTGACTGGCCATACAGAGTGGAAGGCTAGCCTGAAATAAGTTACCGGCTCATTGCAAACTGTTTTTTTACTTAAGAATTTTATTTCTGAATAGAGTTCCTGCCAACTTCGATCTGAAGCACCACACCCTCGTACATTTGGCAGGGGATCTGCCCCCAGAATTTCCAGGGGTGGGTTATTTATTGAAATTCTTCAAGTTGGCTACTTTGCGGGGGGATTAAAATATCCACTTTCTGTCCTGGTAGAGTACATATCTTCACCCCTCTCCCCTTCTGGTCTTCTCACTGGATTTCTTACCCAGCGTCTGTTACTCATTTCATTTCAGCCTTCTCCCTTCCCCCTGCTTGCAGCTGTAGAAGTCCTTTTTGACTTTATTGTAAGTAGGTCTTCAGGCTCTGGAGATCAATTATCTCTTCGCCGCTTTCTAAGTCTCTGTCTCCACCAGCGAACGTGGCCAGCTGTGCTGGAACGGTTTGGAAGCCAATCACTCTCAATTACCCACCGCATAGCTCCAGCTCGGTGAGTCATTGGGGAGAGATTGAGGGGAAAGAAATGAGTCTTTCAGGGAAAGTTAGCGTGCTTCCCTAGACAGGCTGGGTCAGCTCCTCTGCTCGTTTTTCCTCATTTCCATCAGTCTGCAAGGCACCGTAACGCATAGCCTGTAAGTCAACTTGGAACAGAAAATAAATATCATTTAAAGGAGAGTCATGCATACAATGACTGATCCCCCCCCCTCAAAAATATAGGAATATGCTTCAGGTCTAAAAGCTGTTCCTCTGAAGACAAGGCAATGTCATGAAACAGGCCAGGGCAAGAGACTGCAGATGACAGGATTTTCCATGTTCCAGTCCTTCACTTTTCTCTGGGGACAAAAAAGGCTAATGTGATCTCGGGGTGTATCACCAGAGGCAAGCATCCAAATTGCAAGATGTCATAGTCCTGGTGTACACTGCACTGGTCAGGCCACATCTGGAGTAGTGTGTGCAGTTCTGGAGGCCTCACTTCAAAAAGGATGTGGACAGAATGGAGCGGGTGCAGAGGAGAGCGATGAGGATGATCAGGAGCCTGGAGACCAAGCCCTGTGAGGAAAGGCTGAGGGACTTGTGAATGTTCAGTCTGGAGATGAGGAGGTTGAAGGGGGACATGACTGTTCTCTTGAAGTATTTGAAGGGCTGTCACTTGGAGGAGGGCAGGGGGCTGTTCCTGTTGGCAGCAGAGGACAGGATTTACAATCATGGGTTGAAATTAGGGCAGGAAGGTATCGGCTGGATATTAGGAAAAACTTTTTTACCGCAAGAGTTGTTCAACAGTGGTATCAGCTGCCTAGGGGGGTGGTGAGCTCCTCCTCACTGGCAGTCTTTAAGCAGCGGCCGGACAAACACTTGTCAGGGATGATCTAGGCTGATCCTGCATTGAGTGGGGGGTTGGGGTAAACGCCCCGTGTGGCCCCTTCTGTGATTCTATGATTCTATGACCATTTTGTCCTGCTTTGCAACTCTTCTTGCATTGCTTTAACTAGGACAGTTGTTCATATTGCTTGTGAAATAGGAACACATGAGGTTTGCTGCAGTTTCTGTTTCGGCACATCACTATATACACTTTGTAAGAAAGACTGTTGATATGGCCTTGTGTCTGATTCCATGAAGATTGCATTCCTTCTGTTTTATCCATAAGTATAAAATTTGGGTATATTTTTTTTAAGTGCAGAATGGTGGAGGATTCGCCTTCTGCTTCCAGGAACTCCAAAATCCATGGAGAAAAAATGAATATGACGAATCTGAGAAGCATCCTAGTGACGACTGAGTTGCCAGCGTGCAATCATGTAGGGTGCTCCTGTGTCTTTAACAGATAGGTGGCGGCACAACGTTCAGCATGGCTGCCAGCACTTATAGTCTTGTTAAGGGACGCACCGTTAAAGCCCAAACATCTTTCAGTCACTGAGCTCTTTCCTCTCACAGGACCTCTACTTAATAAACAGGACTCTGAAGACAAACAAAATTTGGTTTTTGGCATGAGCATTCATGGACTAAAGTCCACTTTTTCAGATATAGCATGTGGTGTCTCTTCACTACCTCTTATGTGGGAGGTATAGAGGAATGTTGATTCATTTGAAATGTGGCAGTGGAGGAGAGTTTTATGGATACTACGGACTGCCAAAAAGACAAATCAGTGGGTTCTGGATCAAATCAAGCCTGAACTCTCCCTAGAAGCGAAAATGAGTAAACTGAGGCTATCATACTTTGATCACAAAGAGTCACTGGAAAAGACAATAATGCTAGGAAACGCTGAAGGCAGCAGGGAAAGAGGAAGACCCAACATGAGATGGATTGATGCAGTCAAGGAAGCCACAGCCCTTAGACCTGAGCACAGCCAGGAACAATAGGATGTTTGGAGGGCATTAATTCATAGGGTTGTCATAAGTTGGAAGCGACTTAACCGCGCTTAACACACATGTACACACAGAGAGAGGGAAAACATCAGAGTCAAGGGGCCGTAAAATACAGGAAGTATCATACGAGATGTAAATCTGATCAAGAAAAATCAGCGACCATTCTCTAGTTTTGCTAAGCTTGTTAACACCAGTAATTGATAAGGAGTCCCAGGTGTTGCTCATTAACATCTGTAGTGACTAAGGTCCCTTTCCTGTGGCCTCTTTAACCCACTTTGGCTTTTGAAGGCATACCCATTTTTAGAAAGTTTTCACACATCTTAAAAGTAAAACCTGCATAGGCTTCTAAAGGCAAATGGATTTTTAAAAAAGATTTCAGACACTTTAAGGATAAAGCACTGTGCTGCAGTTAATGAAGCTTTAGTCTGTGTTCTCCAAAACCTATTTAAATCTTTGTGTGTGTGTGTACTTTGTCCTTTAGGTGTCTGAAACCTTGGGGGAAAATCTGTTTGCCTTCAGAAGCCCAAGCAGGTTTAAAGAGCCTGTATAAAAGAGACTTTAGAGATTCCTATTCTTAGTTACTGTTTGTCTTAACCTGGGTTCCCCAACCTTTTTGAGCCTGCAGGCCCCTTTTGGAATTCTGACACAGTGTGGTGGGCGTAGCCACAAAATGGCTGCCACAAGAGGTAGAGCCAGCCACAAAATGGTTGCAACCAATGCTCCCTCGAAGCTGTGGAATCTTGTGAGCAAAGATTCTATTTTGTGAGCTACTGACATTAAAGTTGTGAGCGAGTGATTTGGCTACTGCATAAATTAGTTTGCTCTGGAGCCATCCTTCCTGAGCTAAGATGTGTGAGCCGGAGGCTAAAAAACTGTGAGCTAGCTCACACTAACTCAGCTTAGAGGGAACACTGGCTACAACAGCTTACAGTCAATTACACAACAGAACTTCCTGTGCCGTTATGGCAGCTGCTGCCAAAGCCGTGCTTTTTAAAATCTGCACAGCCAATCAGATCTCCAGTGGCCAATCAGAAGCCTTGCTGGGCAAAACCACACCTGGCTGGCCCCACCCACTTTCTAAAAATATTTGGTGGGCACCAGGAAAGGTATCAATAGGCACCCCGTTGGGGACCCGAGTCCTACCTGTCTTCACGAAATCTGGGATTCCCTACCCCTTACTGGTGTTAAGTAGCTTAGCTATACTAGTGAACAGTCTCTGAATGTTCTTGATTCGACTGGGATTTTACATAATTACATCTCACTTGTGCTTTGACAGTACTTTGAGCAGGATATCCTGCTTCATAATGGCAGGGCCCTTTGTCAGACTTACACACCTTAAAGGCTGATAAATTAGACCCCTGGATAAGTACTGAGGTGTGGCAAGCTGCATTGCACCCAGAACAATGACAGCAAACTTAATTGAGACCCAGTAGGGGGAGGATGGAAGAAAGGTCTCAGCAGAGATCTATGAGAAAATCCCCTTCATGTGTGCTGAAGGGTAAGATTACATTAAAAAAAAATCATTGATTATAAAAATAGGGATGATATTAACCAAACCAGGGGTGGCCAAACTTGCTTAACGTAACAGCTACATAGAATAAACGTCAGATGTTTGAGAGCTGCAAGGCATGAACATATTTTTATTGAGAAATATTTTTATTGAACATTTTTATTGGAAAATATGCAAATTTGCTTTTTATTAACATTAAATTAGACTGTGTGAAAGAGTCACATGCAGCTCCCAAACTACAGTTTGCCCCCCCCCCCCCGATCTAAACTAAATTCAAATGTATATGAAAAGCTGCTCTGGTCGACTTAAGTGGGGTAGGATGTGGGTTTAATGGGGCACTTTCAGTCCCCTGCTACTTACGGCTTCTCTGGATCCCCAGCCAGCACCACCCCCTCCTTGTTCAGTGGGACAACTCCTGAAGTCTAACCAGGACAACAACATGCTTTCATCACATAGGTGGAAGGAGAGGGGAAATCACAGTAGTTTGTTGGAGAGGGTTTATACATTGGAGAGTTAGCAGTTAATTTATCAGCTCTCACAAATCACATTGTAGCATAAGCTCTGCTGTTTCTGACAGTATGGCTCACAAAGATTGGTGGATCAGCTTTCATAGGTTGTGGGCTTCAGAGCAGCCTATGTTCATGAAAACAGCTCTTCAGTCTCTTAGGATTTTCCTCTTCTGAAGTTACTTAATTGGTTTTTTAAAAAGAACTAGATCATAGATCGGGTTGCCAGGTCCTACCTGGCCAGCAGTGGGGAACTCCCAAGTCCTCTTGGCATGTTCGCACACGCGGCACGATGGCATCACCCGGAAGTGATGTCATTGCATTGCTGACATCAAAGGGGTGATGCTCTAGTTTTTAGGCAAAACTGTTTGCCCAAAAACTAGAGTGTCAGCCCCCAATGTTGGCAACACGATCACGTCACTTCTGGGTGATGTCATTGCATCGGGAACATTGTGTGGCGATGTCCCTATTTGGGGGTAGGGTTTCGCCTACCTGCCAGCTGGCTGGCAATGGATCCAGGACCCTAAAAGCAGGGAAATCCCTGCTGGGACTTGGGAGCTGGGAACCCCAATTATAGAGAATGGATCAGAGGTATCTATCAGATGTACACAGTGTTATACTGGATTACATGGGCTTTTTGTCTGTCCAGCAAGACTGTTGTTCTTATGTTCTCAGAGCTCCTAGAAATGGACTAACATGCAGGAACAATTAAATGAACATATAGCCAGCTGCTGTTTTGAACCAGCTCTGAACTTTACATTGTCATCTCCGTTGTAAACTAAATATGCTTGCTTGGTATTTTTTACCATTGCAGATGATCCTTCTTGTGTGGACTTCTTTACTTGGTGCCACCTGGTCCCCCAGCATGGAGTTTGCAATCACAAATTCTACGGCAAACAGTGCTGCAAGTCATGCACAAGGAAGAACTTATAAAAAAGGTGATTTCATCTGACCTTTGGACGAGAAGCACCTCTCTTTAAGTTACTGGCAAAATTTAGTTTCCCATGAGGCCTTCCTGCACCTTCTATCATGTACATTTCCAGTGGAAGAGACGTGGATTCAACAGAGCAATATTTGCTGTGGTATAACGTTTGATGAACCATGGGTGCACAAAGACTGGGTTTTGACCAAAATACACAGGGTATTATTAAACTTTAGAAGGTTAGGGCAATTTTTAACCTTCTGATTCACTATTTCCATTGTCCTCTGTTATGAGCAAAAACCTTCTTGATAGTGTCCAAAGCAGTTCTTTAAAATGGACTGGCACATTTGGCATGGTGCTCCTAATTTGTTCAGTGCACTGGACCTCCAACAGAGCAGTGTGACAGTACTATCTAATGATACATGGGTCATTTTTTGACTGCCAATAGCACATCCAACCAAAACAGGATAACATATTAGCTTGAGAAATTGAATTGGTGGCTGATGATGCAATGCATTGCCGTACATAATGCGGGTGTGTTATTATCAACAGTGAGCACATATGTTGCACTCTCAAAACAAAAGGTGCTTTATTGTGTTGTACTTGCTGCTGGGAAAGCAAGTGTTGCATTAGAGTAGATGAATTTTTATTTTGTTTTTTTTTTGTTTTTGCCCTTTTCTGCTTTAATTAGTAAGGTTGCTTCCATGGTATTCCTTTAGTCTGGCATTGACATGATCAGTTCACTCAGTTTTTTAAAAGAATCCAGATGATATCACTGGCAACCTGCTGCATTCCTGTGTTTTCACTGTTGTTGTCTGTCTTTTTTCTGATTTGTGGTGATTTTTTAAAAAACTAGATGGTACCACCCTATGTAATGCAGACAATCAAAATGCTATTGAGATCTTTCAGTACTACAGCCTCTTTACATCATTCTCTTTTCCTTCTGCCTTTAGCTTAATTGGTTTCTGTTTTCTCCTACCTGGCTGTGGCATTCTTGAATCAATTGTTAATTAACAGGTCTTTTTTATTTCATGGAATTGCACATCTTAGCTTTGCAGCCATAACAAGTGCTCATCTTTAGTATCACAGTTTCTTTAATTTTTACTCACAATATCACTCAAATCAAATAGTGAGCAATGGCTTTGGCTGCTAAGTGAAAAGCAACATATAAACACCCCACCCCAGAACTCACATTAATGAATGGTTCAAGAATACTTATTGATACTCCCAAGGAAAGAATTAATTAGGGTGCAGAGCAAAGGTACGCTTGGAAAATTGGAGGGAGGGAGGGAACAGCTACACAGGACTGACTTCCAATAATGATAGAAAGGCAAACATCGTTGGACTTTTATGGAGAGTATATTGTGAGACCCCCATTCGCTCCTGCTTGACTGAGCAGCAAAGAAATGGTCAAGAGTTGAAGAAGCATAACTTAAACATGGTTAAATTGACAGGTTCTCTTTAGGGTTCCAGCTCAACAGAATATGACAAAACTTCCTCTTTAAACATTGCTATAGAAGCAAAATAAAATTTCATACTTGAAATTGGCACATTTGCTGTTATTCCACATTGTAATTAGGGATGAAAGAAAGTATTACCAGGATTCCAAAATTCCAGGAGTTTCTCCATATGTTAATGTTGAACTAAGCTTTGAACAGTCATCTATCTTGCAGAACGTAGATGTCCCATGTAAAAAGCTACATTTTGTGGGTGCAAAGGCTGAGTTTTCAGACATGAAATCTGGAAGCAAGGAAACTCTGTCCTAAAAAAGTAACAATTGCATATATCAGTTGCAGGGTGATCATTGAAGAAAAAAACAAGAAAATAGGCCATAACATATGTGGCACCTAAAAAGGAGTCTGACCACCGTGATGTGCAATCCTAGGTAGATCAATAAGATATTATTAAAGAATTGCAATTGACAAGACCCAAACCACTTGATATTAGATCCCTCTAGTTCCATTGACATTTCTAGCTTTCTGAGCGACTACATATTTTTATAGGATCAGGGAGTAAGTTCATTACATCATGCCAGTGTATAAGACCCAGTGGAGGTCTTGCAACTTCAATTTCTGGGAACTGTACTTTGAAGTTCCATTTTTCTAAGCTCCAGTTTGCTGAGAATGACTGTGTTTCCCCCCCCTCCTCTTCTGTGTTTAATGCAAACAATGCTGGGATCATGCATGCATCCTGCCATAACCTATGGAGAAATATGCCATTCTCTGATAATTACCTGACTAGCCATCAGATTGTTTACCCGTATTGCAGTTGATTAGGGCTTGTTGATATTCGTTTGATTAATTTTCAGTGGTGCTGGAATTTTTAGACCCAGTATCCATAGGAGTCAGGGCACAGCATATTTTGAAGACAAAACTGAAAACCAGGGAAGGAGAAAAGTAGTTATTTCATTGCCCATATGGCTAAGGCAGGGCTGTGTCCTGCTATAATTTTCTGGGGAGTGGTTAAAAATGCCATTTCCCCCCTTGTCACTTCCACCCATTTCCACAGCTACATTTGATGAATGGAGCTGAGCTTTATTGCTTCCTAAAGTACCATTTCAAACTAAAATTAGCCACATCAGCACTAATGGCAGACAGCAGTCAGTTAAAATTAGCAGCTGGATTTGCAACGGTTTAAATGAAAACAATGTGCATGTTCCGATTTGCTTATGAAATTATTATTAGAACAGTGTCTCAGCTTATGGACGCTGTGTCTTGAGCATTGAACATTTCAAAACAATACCATCAAGGGGATATTTTCCTTCCCCCAGAAATGCCAAGTTTTGTTCTATAATTGTGTCATTTTTTATTATTTGATGTAAAAATATTAATTTATTAATGCATAGCCTTTTTATTTTCATCACTTGCTTCCTAAGTAAGTGGCAGCAATTCAGAAGAGAAAAGTTACGTAAAGGTATGGATTATGGTGTAAAAAAAAGCGCAACGTATAAAGTGTACTATTTAATTATTTTATAAGTTTTATAATAAAATACTCTAACTGTTTCATTATGTTTGGTACCCGTACAAGTCTTGAATAAAATATGGAGGCTCTATGTATACTGGGAGTAGTGGTCAGTTGTTTTTTTCTACGATTTCATGCTCTTTGGGGTTCCCTGCTTTGTGTATTTTTCATACTATATTCTTAGATATTCTGTGTTACTCTACCAACAATGGCTAAGGTAGTTAAGGGCACTTGATTGAGTCCCATGAAATCCTTGAACAACCAACCCATGCCATATCTTAAGGTCCTCTTGAAAATCCTTGTGATTTCAAAAGCAACTTACTGGGGTGGAGAGGGATGCTATTTGAGGGAAACAAATCCAAAGCGGCATTATCCTTGTGGATTCTTTGGTATTTGATCACCCACACATGAATTCTGAAGATCACATTCCAGTCATAATGAGGCAGAGCACACTACTGGACTAATTTCCTTCATCTTTTTCTGTGTCCTTTCTGCAGCTCAGTCAGTAATACCTGTAACTTTGTCATAGAAAGGGCATCTGTCATTAATGTGATCCAGAGCTTCAGGCCTACAAGGAATTTCCATTGGCAGCTACTATACATGGAGTTCATTACATGGCATCCCTTTCCTCAACTTTCAACAGCAGTTCCAAATTGACCAAACATGGTTTGCTGAATCATGCCATTATGTCAGTCATTCCCAATGCAGGGCTGTACATGACAAGTTTACTAGGCTCTCAGGTCCTCTCAAAATTCTGAGGTGTTTTACCTGAGCAGGACACTTCAAATATGCATTGAATTATGCTTAAGACAGAATTTGGTAGCAACCTTAGAATGCATAATACTTAGTTTATTCAAAGACATTTAACTTCCCTCCAAAATCCTACACTATTTGTGGTCTCACAACTTGTAAAATTATGCTTTAAATTAGGTGAAATGCACTAGAAAACTCTACTTCACATTAATATAAGTGGAATTTGTTTTCAGCTGGCTCCTAGCTAAATTCCAAGGACTCACCGAGAGTCATTGAAGATTTATTCCTTCCCGTCTGTTTTTGAAGTGCTCTAGATTTTACTCAGAGATTCTGGGTTTTCTCCCTAATGATCTTTGTAGCTTGTTGGTGAAAATTTTGTATGATTAATACATTTCTCATTTATGAGGACTAATTGAAAACACATAATGTTTAATTTGTTCTCAAGTGTGCCAGACATAAGCAGTTGTTTTGTTGGAACTGAAAAATTCATCCTTAATTCCTGTTTAAGTAGGAAAATCATTAAAATTAATTCTGGAATTAGGATAAACATAATAATGAAGTGCTATCAAGTCACGGCCAACTCATGACAACCCCTCATGGGGTTTTCAAGGCAAGTGCTGAGGAGGGGTGGTTGGCCATTCCCTTCTTTTGTGTAGCAACCAGGGTCTACCTTGGTTGTCTCCATCCAAGTATTAACGATGGCTGACACTGCTTAGCTTCTGATTGCATATGATAAACATAACTGATCCAGAATTGGAGTATGCACAGCTTTGCCTCAGCTTCCAGTTTATGCATTTCATAAGTAAGCAATGTGAACTGATAAAACACGGGCAAAAAAAAATCTCAGTGCAATTGTGTGTGCAATTGCTGGTTTCCCAATTTTTAAAATCAATGCAGACTTGCATTGGCTATAGGGCATCAGTGGTTATAAGCCACAAGGTACAGATAGGAACTCTCGGTCTGAGGCAAGTGATGTTCTGTATTCTTGGTGCTTGGGGTGGGGGGCAACAGGGGGGAGGCTTTCTAGTGTCCTGGCCCCACTGGTGGACCTCCTGATGGCACCTGGTATTTTTGGCCACTGTGTGGCATAGTGTTAGACTGGATGGGCCATTGGCATGATCCACCATTGACTTCTCTTATGTTCTTATGCACAGTGGTAAAATAGAGGGGAGGAAAATGGTTCAAGAACTGAAAGTTGTCACGTATTGTGCATGTGTGTAAGTTGTTCAGAAACTAGACAAAACTATGGTTTCATGAAGCATCTGTTCCACTTCCAACACAAGAGTAGTTAACATTAAACTTTAGGCTCTGGTAAGAAATGTTGATGTGGAAGATTTCATGCCATTGCCCAAAACAGGACACCTAATATTTAATGGTCCTCGTTCTTTTTTGGAGCACCAGAAATGTTGATTAAAAATTAGCTACTATTGTCATCATGTTGATGTGCCTAGTTCTTTATGGCTGGTTGGATTCTCTGAATGCAGCAAAGCTTGTAGATGTTCAGTCACCCTGTGCTATGGAGAACTTTTATTTTATTTGTTCAAATCAATACTTTGCACATAACATTTTTTCTCTGCTTAAAATGATCACTGTGAATTTGAACATATTTTTTGTCCCTATTTAATAATTTAGTGAATTTTCACCAGATCAAATCCCCAATTAAAATCCATTACATGATAAAAGAGTTAAGACTAATAGGATGACTGAATAGCTTTCTCAAATAAGGCCAAGGGTCAAATTCCATTTCCAGCTTAGGGAAAAAAACATTTAGTTTAGGCAAATCTTCCTGAAATGCACCAGAGCGTACAGTATATAGTAAATATGAAGGCATCTTTCCCCTTTCACTGTGTGAGACTGAAAAAAGGAGCAGCTTTTCTGAATGAATGAACAATGAAGAGAGACTCTTTACAGTTCATCCTTTTGGGGCATGCAAAATCCTAAAAGATGAGACAGCAAGGGAGGTATATGAAATCACCAACCTATCTCCTATCAAACTGTAGTTGAAATTCTGTTTCTTCCATTAGCTGTCAGTAAATGATTGATTTCTTTTGATGCTTGAGTCATACATAGATGCTTACTTTGTTCACACACAATGTTGTGTTTGTATGAGCTTGGGAAAATGTCAGGCATTCTGAAATCTGATAGAATCAACAGTTCCATGCAGATACGTAAGTGCCATGAAGTCACAACTGACTTATGGTGAGTGACCCAGCACAGAGCTTTCAAGGCATGTGAGAAGCAGAGCTGGTTTGCCATTGCCTTCTTTTGCAGCGTCTGCCCTGGTGGTCCTCCATCCAAGTACTGGCTCTGCTTACCTTTCAAGAGCTGACGATATCAGGTCACACCATGCAGCCTTTCCTCCCAAGAATTTCATATATGTCCTCAGAAATTAGATGTGAGTTATAACCCACACTTCCATAGTATTGCCATAATGATTGTGAGCTGGATCCAGCCAGCTTATTCATTCAAACTCACCCAATTCTCCTCCTTACTGCAGCCCACAGCCCATCTTTCTTTTGCCCATCCAGGTCAATGATCTCTACCATAGCCTGGTGGAAGCGGAAAGGGGGCCCTTTCTTCCTTGTTCAAGCTAGTTGGATCCAACCCATTTTGTATTCAATGTATACCCCCCCCAATCAACAATACCATCACCAAAAATGGCTGAAATAGATATGCATGGAATTATGTTCCACAACATGGATAACTGGACTGGAAAGAAGTCCTACCTGGGAAGATTTGAGAAGCATCCCAGATGGAACATTTCACACTTGTAACAGGTAAGAACATAAGAACATAAGAGAAGCCAATGTTGAATCAGGCCAATGGCCCATCTAGTCCAACACTCTGTCACACAGCGGCCAAAATATACCAGGTGCCATCAGGAGGTCCAGCAGTGGGGCCAGGGCACCAGAAGCCCTCCCACTGCTGCCCCATCCAGCACCAAGAATAGAATGCATCACCTGCCCCAGACTGAGAGTTCCCATCTATACCCTGTGGCTAATAGCCACTGATGGACTTCTGCTCCATATGTTTATCTAATTCCCTCTTGAAACTGTCCATGCTTGCAGCTGCCACCACCTCCTGTGGCAGTGAATTTCATATGTTAATCACTCTTTGGGTGAAGAAGTATTTCCTTTTATCTGTTCTAACCCGACTGCTCAGCAATTTCATGGAGTGCCCACGAGTTCTTGTATTGTGAGAAAGGGAGAAAAGTACTTATTTCTCAACCTGCTCAATCCCATGCATAATCTTATAAACCTCGATCATGTCACCCCTCAGCCATCGTTTCTCCAAGCTAAAGAGCCCCAAGCATTTTAACCTTTCTTCATAGGGAAGGTGTTCCAACCCTTTTATCATTCTAGTTGCCCTTCTCTGCACTTTTTCCAATGCTATAATATCCTTTTTGAGATGTGGTGACCAGAACTGTACACAGTATTCCAAATGAGGTCGCACCAATGATTTATACAGGGGCATGATGATACTGGCTGATTTGTTTTCAATTCCCTTCCTAATAATCCCCAGCATAGCGTTGGCCTTCTTTATTGCAGCTACGCACTGTCTAGACATTTTCATCGAGTTATCCACTACGACTCCAAGATCTCTCTCTTGGTCCGTCTCTGCCAGTTCAGACCCCATCAACGTGTATTTATATTTAGGATTTTTGACTCCAATGTGCATCACTTTGCACTTGGCCACATTGAGCCCCATTTGCCACGTTGACACCCACTCACCCATCCTCAACAGATCCCTTTGGAGTGCCTCACACTCCTCCCTGGTTTTCACCACCCTGAACAACTTCGTGTCATCTGCAAATTTAGCCACTTCACTGCTTACTCCCAATTCCAAATCATTAATAAACAAGTTAAAAAGCATCGGACCAAGTACTGATCCCTGTGGTACCCCACTGCTTACCACCCACCACTGAGAAAGTTTCCCATTTATACTCACTCTCTGTTTCCTATTTATAAGCCAGTTTTTGATCCACAAGAGGACTTGTCCTTTTATCCCATGACTATTGAGCTTACTTAGGAGCCTTTGATGAGGAACTGTATCAAAAGCTTTCCGGAAGTCAAGGTAAATAATATCTATTGGGTCCCCCTTGTCCACATGTTTGTTCACTCCCTCAAAAAACACTAACAGGTTAGTGAGACAAGATCTTCCCTTACAGAACCCATGCTGAGTCTGCCTCAATAGTTTTTGTTCATCAATGTGCTTATTAATTCTTTCCTTAATAACAGTTTCCACCAACTTACCCGGTATCGATGTAAGACTGTTTTGTTGTTGTTCAGTCGCACAGTCGAGTCCGACTCTTCGCGACCCCATGGACCAGATTACGCCAGGCCCTCCTGTCTTCCGCTGTCCGCTGAAGTCTGCTCAATTTCATGTTCGTTGCATCGATGACACTGTCTAACCATCTCATCCTTTGCCGTCCCCTTCTTCTTTGACCTTCAATCTTTCCCAGCATCAGGGTCTTCTCCAGTGAATGCTCCCTTCTCATTTGGTGGCCAAAGTATTTGAGCTTCAGCTTCAGGATCTGGCCTTCAAGGGAACAGTCAGGGTTGATTTCTTTTAGGATTGACTGATTTGATCTCCTTGCAGTCCAAGGGACTCTCAAGAGTCTTCTCCAGCACCATAGTTCAAAAGAATCTATTCTTCGGCGCTCAGCCTTCCTTATAGTCCAACTCTCGCAGCCATACATTACTACGGGGAATACCATTGCTTTGACCATGCGGACTTTTGTTGGCAAGGTGATGTCTCTGCTTTTTATCATGCTGTTTAGGTTTGCCATCGCTTTCCTCCCAAGGAGCAGGCGTCTTTTAATTTCATGGCTGCAGTCACCATCTGCAGTGATCTGGGATCCTAGGAACGTGAAGTCTGTCACTACTTCTACGACTTCCCCTTCTATTTGCCAAGGAGTGATGGGGCCAGATGCCATGATCTTAGTTTTTTTGATGTTGAGCTTCAAGCCCACTTTTGCACTCTCCTCTTTCACCCTGAGCAAGAGGCTCTTTAGGTCCTCTTCACTTTCTGCCATCAGAGTGGTATCGTCTGCATATCTGAGGTTATTGATCTTTTCCCCAGCAATCTTAACTCCAGCTTGTGATTCATCCAGGCCAGCATTTCGCATGATGTACTCTGCATATAAATTAAATAAGCAAGGTGACAATATACATCCTTGTCGTACTCCTTTTCCTATGCTAAACCAATCAGTTGTTCCATATCCGGTTCTAACTGTTGCTTCTTGACCCTTATACAGGTTTCTCAGGAGACAGGTGAGGTGGTCTGGTACTCCCATCTCTTTAAGAACCTGCCATAATTTATTGTGATCCACACAATCAAAGGCTTTAGCATAGTCAATGAAGCAGAAGTAGATGTTTTTCTGGTACTCTCTTGCTTTCTCCATAATCCAGCGAATGTTGGCAATTTGATCTCTAGTTCCTCTACCTCTTCGAAACCCAGCTTGTACTTCTGGCAGTTCTCTATCCACGTACTGTTGGAGCCTAGCTTGTAGGATTTTGAGCATGATGTAAGACTGACTGGCCTGTAATTTCCCAGATCTCCCCTGGAGCCCTTTTTAAAGATGGGAGTGACATTAGCTACCTTCCAGTCCTCAGGAATGGAGGCAGATTTTAAAGAAAGATCACATCTTTTTGTCAGGAGATCCACAAGTTCACATTTGAGTTCTTTCAGAACTCTTGGATGAATTCCATCCGGGCCTGGTGATTTATTAGTTTTTAAATTGTCCATCATTCGGAGGACTTCCTTTCTTGTCACCGTAATCTGATTCAGGTCCTTTTGTATGCTCAAGGCCACATCCGCACGGCATCCAAATGTCTAACAGGTGAAGTTGGCTGCCTCATGGATCATGCTGCCATGGCTTATAGTGGTCCAGGTAAGGGCACAATTTAATGTCACCATATTTCTGTTTTTTAAAGGACATTATTTCTAGTTTATGTCATTAAGTCATAGGGCATCATTGAATCAAGAGCATCACCCAACAGTTTTCCTCCCAAGAAAGGCAGGGAAGTAAAGTAAAATTAGCTTCGGGTGACAACTTGGGAGCTGGATTGTGGTTGAAATGTGTTTGGTTATTCATTTGAATTAACAGTTATGTTCCAGGAGTTACTTCTTTGGCTACGTTTACTCCAAATCTTTCCTTACTTTTTAAAATGGCAACTGTTAAGCTAGTGTAATGGTTAGAGCTTCAGACTAGGATCTAGGAGAATCAGGTTTGAAGTTTGCCATGGAAGCATGCTGGGTGATCTTCGGCCAGTCAATATTGCTCATGCTAACCTACCTCACAGGGTGGTTGTTGTGAAGGTAAAATGGGTGGAAGAAACCATGTTCACTACTTAAAGAAAGGATGGGATATAAATGCACTAACTAAATAGACAGACTTTGCCACAAAATCTGGATTTCCCCTTCATTAGGTCACACACACTTGATCTTAGCTAGAAGGTCAAATCCCAACACATAGAACTTTTGATCAGTAGACCAAGCAAGTCTGCTTGTTTTAAAACTCATTTTTAAAAAGCTCTCACAGAGCATCAGAAGCTCTTGTAATTTTGCATAGGAGCTCTTAGATATGGTCAGTCCATAATGAAGGCTGGAAATACCATCTCTATAATACATTTTAAATAGTGTCTTTTCTTCCAAGAGCTTAGGGCATCAGATGTAGTTCTCCATTTTATTTTCACAACAATTCTGTGACATAGGTGAGGTTCTTGGAGGGTCACCTAGTTACTCCATGGCCAACTGAGGCTATGAACCCACATCTCTCCAGTCCCATCACTCTACCACATCAGCTTTACTATTATTAGAGAATCCATCTTTAATTTTTTACTGTGTGACCCCAATTTCTTGTTCCCTGAGACGGTAATATTTTCAGTCAAAAGAAGTCTGAAAATATAATGTATAGCACATTTCTTACATGGAAATTGTGGAATTCCTCATAACCACAAAAAACCCCACAAATCATAGTCAAGGAGAACCATAACCCCTAAAAAGAAGAGAACAACATGGATATTAATGGAAGAACCATAAAAGGAGGCAAATGGTTTTTGGCTGAAGTAGAACATATAATGCAAAGGACACATTTATGAATGGATGACTGTATAGGAAAGGAACATGCATTGCATTGCTTGGAAGCAGTCATCAAGATCTATGAGTGTTTGACAGATTGTACTACTTATTGTGGTTGCCTATTAAATTTGCTATAATGGTTGATGTGCTGGGTCACACAAAGGTAATTATTGTTATGCTTTAGGGGATGCACTGATTTGCTTCCAAAAGTGAACTAGAATGCCGTAGGAACTCCCTAGACTTGGTATCCCAAGACTCTACGATCACGTAAAAGAACACCTATAGATAAATTTCCTGGCATATGTAACACTTTTATGAAGTTACTTAATAATAAGTAAATGGACCCAAATAGCAATCCTTGCAACCTAACAGTGCTGTCTAGCCGACCATTCAAATTCTCCTTCCAAACTTGGGATTATTTTGCAATTTTATCCCAGCTCTCAACATCAAAAATCCCCATCTCAGTGTTGCTTCTCCTTTCAGTGAATCAGACATGTGGGTCTTTATTGTCTTGTCATTCTGTTCCCTCCCACCAAATCTTCCCTCTATAATATATGCATTTTTAAAACATTACTTGTATATATTTAAAGCATTATATTATGCATATCAGTTGTGCACACTGTATACATAAATACTATATAATTTGCATACAGAAACCATGTAATATGCATAAAAAAAAAAAAAGAATACAAATGGATCTACAAAACCAAGAGTGTAAAACAAGGAACCAAAACCACAGCAAAAATATAAACAAATATTCAAAGAAACGGAATAGAGAATATTTGGCCATCTCTATGTTTTAGTCCTTGTAACTGTTTCTCATTTTGCTCTCTCATTCCTTACCCCTTCGATTTATTTTAAATCAAAGCAGCCATGTGTATTGGGGAGAAGGGTGTAGTCAGGTCAAGGAAGTTATTCCAGAAGGAGGCGTTCATTTCACCATGCCGCTTCCCCAATTTGAATCACCCCAACTTATTTATTTATTCAATAAGTATATTTTTAAAAGCTTTAGTTTGCAATTTTATTTTGCAATTGGGAGTGCCTGACAAGCTCAAGAGAACCCAGCAAACTTCCCTGGCAGAGTCGGAATTCGAACCTGGGTCTCCCAGATCCTAGTCTGGTACTTTAACCCCTACAGCACACCTGCTTCTTCTTGCCCTATGGGGAAACATGCTGGTGGTTTACATTAAGTATTCACATTCAGCTTGCTGTTTCTCCAATCTGTTTGACCCCACCCTCATCCCATGACTGATTTAATCTAAAAACAAACTACAGGGAATTCTGGTCACGGACCTCCTGTCACATCCACTTTGGTTCTAACTTGCCTGGATGAAGACAGGAGATCAGACTGTAAATCATTCAGCAAGGATTTGACTTAATGATTCGGAGCTTCTTTTCTTTCGGATAATTTTCTCTTACTGAAAAAGACAACATAATTTTTCTTTTCTGAATTTCAAGACTTTCAAACAATTATTTAGTACGTTTCTCTTTTATTGCTAAAGAGCAGGTGAAATTCCAGTACTTTATTGATAAGGAAAAGAAGCCCTGTCAATCAGACAACAGAGTGTTTGGAGAAGAGATTTTTGGAGAAATTAATTTTTCTCTGGAGCTCTGTTTTACTGGCCCTGTGGAACTGCATTATTCCCCACAGGGCCCGGATATCGCTCGGGAGAGCGTTCAACCAGGCTGGCACCAGAGCTGAAAATGCTCTGGCTCTGGTTGAGGCTAAGTAGATATCTTTTGGGCCATGGACCACCAGAAGATTTCGAGCCATTAAGCATCACTCTCTGGGGATATAACAGGAGAGACGGTCCCGTAGATATGTTGGTCCCAGACTGCATAGGGCTTTAAAGGTTAAAACCAGCCCCTTGAACTTGATCTGGTATTCCATCTGGAGCCAATGCAGCTAGTGGAGCACTGGTTGAATATGTGCTCTTGAGGGTGTTACTGTTCTCATTCATTGACTCTGGGATACGGTTGTGTGTAGCCAGTTGAGCACTTCACCTCCTTTGGGACACCTTGGCCCTGGTCTTCTGCCATTGCAGTTCCTGCAAAGTGGAAGTGTTCCTTGGAAGGGGGGGGGGGCATGGACTGCCCAGCTAAGCCATGATGACTATTTCAGGAGCCAGTGGCTAGGCCTCCATTGCAGGCTCAGGTAGGATGGCTTCTGGCACTGCTGGGCCCCTGTAAGCAGGTGTCTTGGCCTTGTTAGTCTCTTCCTGGTCCTCCTGGGCTGCTGACCTTGGCTCCTTGGGCTCGTCCTCTGAGGACTCAAAGTCTGAGTCACTGAGCTGGTCAGCAGGGGTCACGACAAGGCCTTAGAATGGCAATGCAGGGAAGGGAAGCTGGGAGCCCTGGTCCTGTCAGAAGGAAATTCGTACAAAGGCTCGGTGGTGGCAGAGGGTGAACTGAAAGAGGGACAGAAAAGCCCCTCTGAGGTTTGGGAAAGTCGAGTGGTTGGCATGTGTGAGGTGGAGACCTTGGACAGCCACTGGGGCCCAGACACCATGAAAGACAAGATGGAACAGGATGTGCAAGTCACTGGGACAGTTCCGCCACAAATCGAGTCAGGGAATCCTAGGAAATGTAATCAAGATTCCTTTTGTGTAGTGTTGTACTGATGCACATATGTTCTCCTGAACATTAATGAAATACCACATGCAAAGGAAGAACTTCAATAAAACTGTATTGCAGTGATTACGTTCGTGCAGTGTTTCATCACTGCGAAAGCTCATATCAGTAATGGGGGGGAAGCTTGAAAGTGGAAGAAACTGAAAGCTTTGGCAAAGTATGTATGCATGGTGCTCTGTAAAAACTATAGGAATTAAGAACAATTTCTAGAACTTGGTTATGCACAGGAATCAAGAATACGAAATCTAGGGAGAACTTCAAATGAGGAACATTACAGAAACGTTTCTACTTTAAACTTGCTAGGGAAAAAAAGCACTTCCTGTCTTCACCTTCCATGAACTTCTCCATATCTTTTTTGTTGCACACAAAGTATTCAGTAGCAGATACTTCAGCTTTAATTCAATGTTCCAGTCCTACTGCCAGCTAATTTAAATGACTGAGTGTTTGGATCCATCCTCCAGTATTGATGCCAGCGAGTGGCACCCATGTTTTAAAATAGAACTTCTCCACTCACCAGGCTGTAAGACTTGCTCGTGTGCATCCTTTAAAGGAATTAGTACTTCAGAAGGTCCACTCATTTTCTTGTGCTGTGATAATGTTCCGCAATCTTCTCATAATTATGTATGGTCTGACACAGTTGTTCTTTTGGCAGCAGCTTTATGCTTCTGTGTATTAGCAGAAATATCACAAGCTGTGAACAGATGCCAGATGAGATAGTGGGGTGGATCCTCTCCCCATCCCACCATTCCACTAAGAAAAGTTTATTTATTAAACTATTCATACCCCATCTTTCCTTTTGACTCAAGCTTGAAGCCTTTTTTCAGCTTAAGGAGACTTTCTCCAAATTGTGGCTCTTCCATTGAAGGAAGAACCACTTAAGTTGAAGGCTACTTGGAGGATGGCTGGACCCACTTTGTTATAGGGAGGACCAGGAAGTTCAAGGTACAGTCCTGCAGACTTTCATGTTGGTCTTCTTCATGCTTCCCCTGAACATTTCAGTAGTAGAGGTGGTGGAAAGTGCCGTCAAGTCACAGCAACTTATGGTGACCACAAAGGGTTTTAAAGGCAAGAGATATTGAAAGGTGATTTGCCATTGCCTGCCTCTGCGTCATGACCCTGCACTTCCTTGGTGGTCTTCCATCCAAATACTAACCAGAGCCGACCCTGCTTGGGTCCTGAGATCTGACAAGACTGGGTCAGTTTGGGCTATCCAGGTCAGGGTGAGCACTTCAGAGGCCCGACTAAATGCTCAGGTGCACAGAACAACTTCATGTCCCAAGATTTCTGGGATGCTGACATTTCGAGAAAGCTCATGAGAAGCCACTGTAGCAATAGCTGTTATATGGTCATTGTGAAGGGAAGAGAACAAAGCAGCTGCAAATGCAAGGATCAATGGCAACAAATGAGATTTTTTTCTGAAGCAAACCTGAACTTCAATAGATTTTGAGCTTGGCTTGTAATAAGTTTGGGGCGGGAGACTCTTAATTTTGTATGTAAAGGTCTCTAATCTCTAACCCCAAAGCCATCACTAATTATTCTATATAACCTGAGGCCAGAAAGGGAACAAATGATATAACTCTGAAGTGCTTCCGTTAGAGCACATCATTCAATATTGTTTTCACTTATTTGTTTATTTAATTTATACTGTGCCTCTCTCCCCAGTGGGAACCCAAAGCAGCTTACATAATTCTTCTCACTCAAGGTAAATGAGGCTGAATGTGTGACTGGTTCAAGATCACCCAATGAGAAGCTTCCAGGGCAACATGGGGATTTGAACATGGGTCCCAGTGCTCTCAGTCCAGTGTTCTAACCTAACACCATGATGGCTCTTCCCATATGTTCTTGTACCTCAGCTTGCCACCTTGTTGGCATCTCATCACTAAAAGTGCCCACATGTCATCAACGCGTATTTGTGTGTTCTCAGTGGTTGCTTCCACTTTTCCGAACAAGTTGTGTGAGGAGGTGAGGGGGATTGCTGTCTTTGGAAACTTTCAAGAGGTATTGGTCTGGCTGTTTGATTTGCTAAAACTTTTTAATGGGGTGTAAGTGGTAGGCAAAGTTTGGGAAATGTTTTACTAAACACATAAGGAATCAGATCCTGTCTAGTACCCAGCAGCCCACCCTCTCTTCCCCCTTCCTTTTGCATTTATGAATTGGAATGTCACTTTCAAAGCCTTTTGCGTAGTGACTCTAGAAGCAACTATGCAACACTCCCAGAAACATGTTATTCTGAAGTTGTATCATTGTTTGTAGCAGCTGGCATCCTACACATGTGAAGGGACATTGACAGATATTTTTAAAAACAAATTGTCAGGCTACTTTTCTCCTCATATGACCACTGTTATTACAGATGCCCACCAGTGTTTAGTGGAAGGGCCGTGGGTACACACAAAATGGAGCCTGGCAATCTCAGATTCCATAAACATAGTCATGCTCCTCTCACCGCTTTGTCGTGCTTGGCATTTCCCAGCCATTCCTAAAATGCTAGTTTTCAGACCAAAATGACACACCCGCCAATGTGGCTAGTTATTTTTAACGTTTCCAAAGATCTACAGCTTCAGCTGGATCATTAATTCCATGACTGTCTCTGCTTCAGAAGGGCGACTCTGAGATTTGCCTCTGTCTCTGCACCCTTATTAACCAGGAATGCCAGACCTGGGGATCCCCTGGAATTACAGCTCATCTTCAGACTACAGAGATCAGTTCTGCTGGAGAAAAGGGATGCTTTGGAGGGAGGGCTCTAGGGCATTGTACCCAATTGAGGTCCCTGTCCTCCCCAGGCTCCATTCCCAAATCTCCAGGAGTTTCCCAACTTGGAACCCTACCCCCCACACATAGGTGGCCAGGGGAGACTTGGCAACCCTATTATTAACATGTACAACTGAGCTTTGGGATCTTGGTGATAGAGGGCCACTCTGAGTAAAGTATAGCATTTATTCTACAATCTTGGCCCTTGGGGCACCTGATGCCCTCTGTTCCAGAGATAAGGTGGCTGCTTGTACCCTTTTGCCTCCCTTTCTTCCTCTGGTTATCTCTGAGCCTGAGCCATAGGAGAGTCTTCTTTGGACCAGGCCAAGCCCACTTTAAATCCTTGTGTTTAGATCATGCAGTCTGCTGGCTTGAAGCCACTGGGAATTTCCACAGGTACTCGTGTACAAGCATTCCTGGAAGGACCAGGTTATCCTGATCTGATCATATCTCAGAAGCTAAGCAGGGTCTGCCCTAGTCAGTATGTGGATAGGATACCACCAAGTAAGTCCAGGATTGCTACGCAGAGGCAGGCAATGGCAAACTACTTCTGAACATCTCTTGCCTTGAAAACCCTACAAGGTTGCCATAAGTTGTTCGTGACTTCATGCCACTTTCCACCACCAAGGTATTCCTAATTTATTCTAAATAACTCTTAACAGTTCCAGGGACAATGATTCCCCCCCCCCAAGATGGGATGGGATTGTTGTTAGTGATGGATACAGAGTGGAGAAACCCACATTCAAATCCCACCCCCCAGCCACAAAATTCAATCACTTATTACAGTCATAGACCGGTGGAATAAAGCACACCTTGCATAAATGCCTATGTACATCTACAGAGCCACCTCATACTGAATCAGACCCTTATTCCATCAAAGCCAGTACTGTCTACTCAGAGATTCCAGGTTCTCAGGCTGTGGTCTTTCACATCACTTACTGCCTGGTCTTTTTAACTGGAGATACTGGGGACTGAACCTGGGACCTTCTGCATGCGAAGCATATGCTCTGCCATGGAGCCACGGCCCCTCCCCTGCATTTTCAGAATAGTTACAAGAAGCAACCACAAAGTTTAACAGTTCACATTGGGACCAGTCACAATTTTTCAGGCTAGTCTAATTCACAGGGTTGATGGCAGGATAGAAGGAAAGAGGGATTATGTAAACCATATTAAGCCAGTCGGAAGATGGATGGGCTAGGGATGTTTATTTTCTGCCTCCCAAATATATAGAGATGACAAAGCACAGTCAGGTCCACTTTGATGTGTCGTGCCATTGAGCGTACAGATCAAATTTGGTCGAGGAATTCAGTAGTGGGGAATTTTGTGAGCGCCTCTGATTCATGTCTAAAACGGGAGATGTCATGCTCTGTCTCGAGTGGATAATATAATATGCTTTTTCTTCTGAAAATGCCTACTCTGGGGACTCCCTCCCCCGTTTTTGAGATGATATAACTTCACTTTGTCCAGGTTGAAGTCAGAGAGCTTCTTGAAAGTTTGTTATTCTTGGGGGCTTGCTTTCATACATGTCTCTGCTTGATTTTTGTCATGACATTTTGCAAACCACTTGCCTATTGGAGCCATGCCAGTTTTCTCAAATCGACACACACAAAAAAAAGTTCTCTGAAATGAGTATTTCCATGCTAACATCCACACAATCCTCACCAACAGCAGCTATTTTAACTAGTCACTCCAAGCTTTCAATATAAGCTTCAACTATTGACCCATTATGAATGTCTTTGGGTATTTAAATGCGAGGCGAAGAGACTTTTTTGGATACTCTCTCCTTCTTCTTGTCTTATTTTCTTCATGAAACTCTCCTCTCTTGGACAGCCTTTCTGGAGAACTGTTCTCAACCAAAGTATCCTGCAATAATCCAATTTGACAGGAATACTCCACTGATTGAAACGTATGCCTTTCGAACAACATTTCCACCACTCCCATCTGGACTAGAATCTATTTCAAGGGCTTGTTTTCCATTTAAATCTTTGCAGGGATCTATAATGAAGAAGGGTGGGAGAGGAGAGAGATTGAGAACATACTTCATGATTTCTCCCCTCAGGTGACAATTTTAAAAGTTTAATCGACTCCAATATCAAGATTTAATTTTTCATATTAATCCTGGAAACGTTCAAGCCAAGAATAGTGGTTTTCATTAGCACTGCGCTGTGTTTTATGTGATGTTCAGTATGGTGGGTGTGTCCAAAGACACATTCATTTAGAGGAGACAAATCATATATGCAGTTGTGTTAATAACCAACTACAACATTCCCAGTACTTTTGGGAGGCTATACTGATAGTTCAGTTAAAGTATCACAATCTTATTTTGAATTGTTCAGTACCAGCAACCAGAGTTGATCCCAGGGATAGGTCAGCAGCCATTGATTCAGCTGATATTCTTCTCTCCCAGTTGCAAGCCAGACAGCCAGTTTTTCACTGAGCAATTCAGCTATTTGTGAACAACATGATCCTGTTTGGAGGGCTACATTCTGTGTATTCATGCAATATAGCACAGTGTGAACAATGGTTATTTTATGTATGCTTATTCTCCCAGCCTAGTGTGTCAGGTTGCCAACCTCCTGGTGGAGCCTGGAGACCCTCCAAAATTACAACTAATGTTCAGACTACAGAGATCAGTTTTCCTGGGGAAAATGGCTGCTTTTGGAGGGTGGACTCTATGGTGTTGTACCATACAGAAGTCCCTTTCTTCCCCAAACCTACCCTCTCCCAAATCTATTCCCCAAATATGCAGGTATTTCCCAGCCCAGAGCTGGCAACCCTCCTAGTGGGAATCCTCATCCTCTCCCTGACATCATCACTGTGGACTGCTCCACAGCTAAAGAGTGAACAAGCCACTCAGTCAGTCATTTAGAAACATTTTTAAAGCCGTAATGATGCTACTGAAAGAATTGCCAGCCTGCAGCCTGCAGCCCAGAGGAGGAACTGGGGGGCAGGCAGGGCTTTTTTTCTGGGGGAACACGCTGGAATGGCATTCTGGAACCTCTTCAACAAATTCTTTATAAAATGTTTAAAAGTTCATGAGTTTTTAGTATACAGACTGAAAACTTCATTTCCCACTTGAGAGATCTGACACCTCCCCCCCCCCAAAGTCTTGGGGGCAGGGCCTTATGGACAGGTATCATGGAAGTGCCGAATGATCTGTGCCATTTCTGGTCCCTCCCCCCCAGAAGTGACATGGGATCACAGATGACATAATGCCTCCTCATCTCTCTGCCCCACACCCTCTCACCAGATGCCATGCACTGCCTGGCAACCCTAGTAGGATCCCAACAGATGACTGGATGTAAGCCAGTGTTCAGAGGTGTGTGGCCTGAGATCCTCAGAGCAATTTCGTAGATGTAAACCTGCTTAGGTTTGCCCCTGTTGTTAACTTTTACCAACAAGGGTTGGTGGTGAGGAATCATGGGATGGAACAATTTGGAAGCCCTCCCCCAGTATAATAGTCCCTCCCCTCAGCCTTCCAAGTCAATTCAGGGCTGCATTACCTGATATTATGATAATCTCTGGCAGGAATTCATTCAGGAGATGATTTAGGGCCAAAACTACACAGTGTATTTTTGTAATGAGTCCAGTGTTCCCTTTAAGCTAAGTTAGTGTGAGCTAGCTCACAGTTTTTTAGCCTCCAGCTCACACATTTTTTAGCCTCTGGCTCTTAGCTCAGGAAGGATGGCTCCAAAGCAAAACAATTTATGCAGCAGCCAAATCACTCGCTCACAACTTTTATGCCAGTAGTTCACAAAGTAGAATTTTTGCTCACAAGACTCCACAGCTTAGAGGGAGCATTGGTCTGGCTTTGCCAGACCTGACTTGCTTTTCCTGCAGCCACACAGCAGCTGTGGGAAACATTACTTTAAAAGCCTGTGGGGGGCTGATTTGGCTCAGGAGCATGGGGCTCCTGCCTTCTCCCACACCACTTCCCTGAGCCAAAACAACCCTGGGGGACTTATCGGCCCCATTTTTGGAGCTGTACATATATTACAGCAAGAAATGAGGAAGACCCAACGTAAGATGGATTGGCTCTCAGTTAGCAAGACCTGTCCAAGGCTGTTAACAATAGGACATTTGGGTGGTCATGATTAAAAGGTCATGATTAAAAGAATAAAAAAGAGGGACCAACTTGTAATAAAAGAAATATCACTTGAGCGACAATGTAGACATATCAACATGACGGCGGTGGCATATGCTATCAAGTCACAGCTGATTTATGGTGAGCTTGTAGGGTTTTCAAGGCAAGAGATGAACAGAGGTGGTTTGCCATTGCCTGCCGCTGCAGGGCAACCAATTGGACTTCCTTGGTTGTCTCTCATCCAAGGACTGACCCTACTTAACTTCTGAGATATGACAAGGTCAGTCAAGCCTGGGCTATCCAGGTCAGGACAAATTTGTCAATATCCAACCTTTATAAGGAATGTTGTTGTTGTTGAGTCACACAGTTGCGACCCCATGGACCACATCACGCCAGGCCCTCCTGTCTTCCGTCATGATTCAGAGTTTGCTTAATTTCATGTTCATTGCCTTGATGACACTGTCTAACCATTACATCCTCTGCTGTCCCCTTCTTCTTAGACCTTCAATCTTTCCCAGTATCAGGGTCTTCTCCAGTGAGTGCTCCTTTCTTATTTGGTGGCCATTTAATCTTTGCATACCAATCCCAAATGTTCCAGAACTCTAAACACATTTTCTGTAATCTGAAAGGCCTGCACATTTATTTATTTACTTCTATTTATTTATTTTTTTTATTTTATTCATTTACTTTATACATTAGTCCATCATTTTGCTGAGTCTCAAGCTGGGTGTCAAAGATTTAGGTGTGCATACATAAGCACGAGGACTGTAGCTGGATTAACGTCATCTCAAATGGACTTCAAATGAATGGAATTGTTGCTCAAACGAGAATTGAACTCAACATTTAAGGGGTCATTTTTAGTCACTGTACTACACTAGTTCTCATGAGAAAGTATCAGTATCAAACATAAGTCAACAGACATCACACATTTGGAGGAATATTTATCAAAGAAAACTGGCTTCTGTTTTGATCCCACATCATTCCAATACTCACTATTGAAAACATACACATTTTCAAATGGATTTATGTTTTGTTATTCATGTTTAATATTATTGCAGATTTCAATGGATGGTACTGTCAGACTATGATTTTCACAGGATGCTGCCCTCTACTGCATGACCAAAAAACAACCTGAGTCAAACTTTTAGTGTTCTTAATAATATAGAAGAACATTAGTGTTCCTAGACTGCCATCTTATGGTCTTATTGAGGAATGATAGCTACAAATTTTAATGAGATATTTTGAATAAAATTTTAAGATAGTTGGATTTGAGTCCAATGACACCTTAGAGTCCAGCAAGAGTTTTGGGATATAAACTTCTGAGAGTCAAAGCTCCTCGAAACTCTTATTTCTCTCCCAGTTGCCACTGGACCTGAATCTAACTGTCCTACTGCAGACCAAAACATTTACCCTTTGAAACTAATTTTAGGTAAATGTAAAGGTAAAGGTTCCCTTGCTCGAAAGCCAGTCGAATCCGACTCTAGGGTTGTGGTGCTCATCTCCGTTTCAAAGCCGAAGAGCCAGCGCTGTCCGAAGACGTTTCCGTGGTCATGTGGCCGGCATGACTAAACACCAAGGTGCACAGAACGTTGTTACCTTCCCACCGAAGTGGTTCCTATTTATCTATTTGCAATTTCTTGCTTTCGAACTGCTAGGTTGGCAGGAGCTGGAACTAGAGACAGGAGCTCACCCCGTCATGCGGCACCCGGGTCTCGAACTGCTGAACTACTGACCTTCCACAGCCTGCAGTTCAGCGTCTTAACCACTTGAGCCACCGCAGCTCAAGTGGTTTTAAGATAGTGTAAATCTAGGGGGCCTTAACCTGGATGGTTAGGGTTAGGGGTTAAGAGCTAGGGTTAGGGTTGGGGTTGGGATTAGGATTAGGGTCAGGGTTGGGGCTTGGGTTAGGGTTAAAGTTAGGATTAGGGTTAAGGTAAAGGTTGGAGTTGGGGTTAGGTTGTGGTTTTGTGTTAGGGTTAGGGTTTGGATTAGGGTTTGGGCTAGGGCTATGGTTTTGGTTGTGGTTGGAGGTAGGGTGGAAATGGGGTTCGGGCTGAGGTTAGGTTTAGGGCTTGGGTTTGGTTAGGGCTTGGGTTGGGGTTAGGGTTGCGGTTAAGGCTAGGGTTATGGTTGGGGTTGGAGTTAGGTTTAGGGTTTGTTTTGGGGCTAGAGTTAGGTTTAGGGTTAAGGCTAGGGTAAGGTTTGGGGTTGGGGGTAGGGTTGGGGTTAGATTTAGGGTTGGGGTTTTGGTTGTGGTTGGAGTTAGGGTGGAGGTTGGGATTAGGGTTGGGGTTGGGATTGGTGTTAGAGTTAGGTTTGGCATTGGGATTGGAGTTAGGATTCATTTTGGGATGGAGTTATGATTAGGATTGTAGGTTGGGGTCAGGGTTAGGTTTAGGGTAGGATTGGGGTTATTGTTAGGGTTGGGGTTAGGAAAATAGATTTTTATTAAAAAAGAAACACACCTTTCCACATACAAATCAAGTCAAACCAGACAAGCTATTAACCATTTTTCAACAATTGTTAACAAATAAACATTTTTAGTGCTTTTCTCTTCCCACACTCGTATACGGTTTAGTGAATGTACAAAACTGGATAAAGTTTCCTTAGTGCTGACAAGTCTTTTTGTACAAGATTCCAAATACCTATTTCTCATGAAGATCTGTAACATGACTAGATTTACTAATCTCACCACTGACCATGATACTGGTCTCTGTGATAGTTGACGGGAAGCAAAAAAGGATCACCCTTCCTTCCCCAACCACCTCTGTCCCGGTTGTCCGAAACCCTCCCTAGGTTGAAGACCAGAAAAAATTGTCTCCCAATGTTGGAATAACAAGAATGGCCACTTAAGAACTTGAGCCACCTTTGCCCACTCCTTTCTAACTGTGATGCACCCTGAAAAAGCATGGGAAATCAATTCTGAAACAGCTGATGCCCTGTAATTATCTATCTGGGGCCCAGTACCGGTAGCTAATAACACCCCACATTAAGAACATAAGAACATAAGATAAGCCAATGTTGAATCAGGCCAGTGGCCCATCTAGTCCAACACTCTGTCACACAGCGGCCAAAATATACCAGGTGCCATCAGGAGGTCCAGCAGTGGGGCCAGGACACTAGAAGCCCTCCTACTGCTGCCCCCTCCAGCACCAAGAATAGAGTGCATCACCTCCCCCAGACTGAGAGTTCCCATCTATACCCTGTGGCTAATAGCCACTGATGGACTTCTGCTCCACATGTTTATCTAATTCCCTCTTGAAACTGTCCATGCTTGTAGCTGCCACCACCTCCTGTGGCAGTGAATTCCATATGTTAATCACTCTTTGGGTGAAGAAGTATTTCCTTTTATCTGTTCTAACCCAACTGCTCAGCAATTTCATGGAGTGCCCACGAGTTCTTGTATTGTGAGAAAGGGAGAAAAGTACTTCTTTCTCAACCTGCTCAATCCCATTCATAATCTTATAAACCTCGATCATGTCACCCCTCAGCCGTCATTTCTCCAAGCTTGTCCCTCCTTGGACATGCTTGTTGTTCCTGAGGCAGGCCAAAATGCAAACTTCCAGCACACAGAGGTATGCCCTCCATTGTAAATCTCTCAGGAAGTAAGTTATGGTGTTATCAGTAAAAGTAGCCACTGGAAACTCTTGACACCTCAAATATGAAGATAAACTTAATTTTAAAGCTCTCTCTTGATAATATGGTTCCAGCTGATTCCTTATTAAGATTTCCCAATCTAGTGCTCCCATTTGGCCCTTCTGAACATAACAGTGAGAGACCTAAAGACTTCTAACATATAAGTAGGGAGAGAACGAGAAATATGAAATGCTTCATGAATTTGTGTGTCATCCTTGCACAGGGGTCGTGCTAATCTTCTCTGTACCATTCCAGTTTTAGTATATGTGCTGCCAAAGGGGTTGGGGTTAGGGCAAGGGTTGGGATTAGTATTAGGTTTAGGTTTGGGGTCAGTGTTGAGTTTAGGTTTAGCGTAAGGGTTGGAGATGGGGTTAGGGTCAGGGTTGAAGTTGGAGTAGCTTAGGTCTAGGTTTTGTGGTCAGGTTAGGGCTGTGGTTGGGATTGGGTTTAGGATTGGGTTTGCAGTTAGGGTTAGGCTTGGGTGAGAACTAGGGTTAAAATTAGGGTAGGGGTTAAGGTTAGGTTTGGGGTTAAGGTTAGGGTTGGAGTTAGGATTAGGGTTGAAATTAGAGTTAGGGTTGTTGCTTGAGTTAGGGTTGTTGGTTGTGGCTAGGGTAGGGGTTGGGGTTAGGTTTTGGTTTGGGGTTAGGGTTAGGGTTATGGTTGGGTTGGGGTTAGTGTTGGGATTCAGGTTTGGGTTAGGGTAAAGGTTAGGGTTGGGATTAGCATTAGGGTTGGGGTTAGGGTTAGGATTGGGGTTCAGGTTAGGTTTGGCACTGGGGTTAGGGTTAAGGTGAGAGTTAGGGTTGGGTTAGGGTTCAGGTTAGGTTTGGGGTTGGCGTTAGGTTTAGAATTAGTGTTAGATTTAGGGTTGGGGTTGGGTTTAGGGTTATGGTTGGTGTTTGGCTTAGGGTTAGGGTTAGAGGAAAACAATAGAATGTGAAAGACTAGAGATCTCTTCAAGAAAATTGGAGAAATCAAGGGCACATTCTGTGCAAAGCTGGCCATGATAAAGAACACAAATGGTAGGGACTTAATAGAAGCAGAAGAGATTAGGAAAAGATGGCAAGAATACACAGAAGAACTATACAAGAAGGATTTCAATGTCCTTGACAACCACGACAGTGTGATTACTGACCTTGAGCCAGACATCCTGGAGTGCAAAGTCAAATGGGCCTTAGAAAGCATTACTAACAACAAAGCTAGCTGGGGTGATAGTATCCCAGCTGAGCTACTCAAAGTCTTAAAAGATGATGCTGTTAAAGTGCTGCGCTCAATATGCCAGCAAATTTGGAAAACACAAGAGTGGCCACAGGATTGGAAAAGGTCAGTTTACATTCCAATTCCAAAGAAGGGCAATGCCAAGAAATGTTCAAACTATCACACAATTGCACTCATTTCACATGCTAGCAAGGTCATGCTCAAGATCCTACAAAATAGGCTTCAGCAGTACGTGCTAGGGGTGTGCAAAAAAAAAAAAAAAGCCAGTATTTTTCTGTTTTGGGTAAATCAGACCTGAAAAATATCAGTAAATGCTGAATTTTCCCAATCCAATACCGGTAGGGTATTTGGATTGGGGAAATATTCAGTATTGCAAAATATATTCTGATCTGATTTACACCACCAGAGGGAAAGGATGCATGTTAAAATGCCTTCTTTCCCTCTGGTAACCCCTACAGAATTTCCTTGTCATTTTCACTCCTCACCAGTCACCTGCGAGTGAAATTGACAAGGGAAAGCCTTGGCTCACTCCCTTTCCTTCTCTAGCTGACATGTGGTAGCTGGAGAAGGGCAAGCAGAGAGCCAAGGCATGTTTAAAATGCCTTTCCTTCCCTCCCCGATCTCAGGGAGGGAAGAAAAGGCATTTAAACATGCCCCCACTTCCCTGAGCCTCTCTGCAAAAGCAGAGAGACTCAGGGAAGGAAGGGGCATGTTTGCATGCCTCCCCTTCCCTTCCCCAGCCAAGCTGCCATGGGGGCAGTCTGGGGAAGCAAAGAGCAGGCATGAAAACATGCCTGGGTTCCCTGCCTGATCTTCTCCAGGTGCCCTTCTCTGATCCGTATTCGGTTTATATGATACCTGAAAAATATTAACAAGTTATTTTGTGATTTTTTGGGCTCAGCTATACCCGAATGCACAACCCTAGTATGTGCATAGAGAGCTGCCAGAAGTACAAGATTGGTTTCCAAGAGGTAGAGGAACTAGAGATCAAATTGCCAACATTCGACGGATTATGGAGAAAGCAAGGGAGTACCAGAAAAACATGTATTTCTGCTTCATTGACTTAAATCTAGAGACTGGGACCGCGAACAGACAAACATGATCTTTCTGCAAGCATGAACATCCTCCCCCCAGGTTTACAGAAAAATCTGAAAACTTAAAAGGGAGGGGGGGTTAAAACTCACCAAAATGATAGGAGCAATGCCTGTAGCTTTAAGAAATGCATGCCCTCTCAGTGGCCTCTAAGTATTAGAGAGCAAAAACAGTATTATCAGCCTTCTGGCTTGTGTCAGTATAAGGTGGAGGAAGGTACAATGCACCTTTTAAGGCTGTTTTGGCTTTGTGGGCTGCCCCTGCTCACTGGCCTGCCCTGCAGAGAGGACTATGCAAGCCAGGCCTGGAAGCAACCACCGGGTGACTCACGATCATGTGGCTTGCTTGGCTCACCCAGGTCCATCCACCACCTGGCAAATCACCACTATGCAGCAGCCACCATATGAAATCCAGTGTGGCGTTTGCTTAAACGTAGGAGACTAGTATCTAGAAGACCCAGACTGGAATCCCCACCATGCCATAATTAGGTGACTTTGGGTCAGGCACTCAGGGTCCAGTCACACTGCCGTTTTGATCGGGATTCGCTGCTGTTTCCTTGTGCATGTCAGTTTCACGTTCACACGCACCAATCCGCCTCCCGCCCCGAAGCAGGCTCACTCGCGCAATGATGCTGGGTTTCCTGACCCCTGGAAAATCAAGTGTTTTCCTGGCACTTCTGCTTTGAATGTGTGATTTCGCCTATCTGGACAGCCCATCTTTTACAATGATTGCGATTAGGGCCATCTGAACGCTCTTTGTGCTTTTTTTTTTTTTTAAAAAGCTTCCGGTTTGAGCGCTTGAGCAAACATGTGCTTAATAAATCCATTTAATGTTTAATAATGGATTTATTAAGCACATGTTTAGTCAAGCGCTCAAACCGGAAGCTTTTAAAAAAATGCACAAAAGACGGCCCTGGAGGTGGGAACGAGCGAGGCGGGGGCTCCGGCAGCCTGGATGGGGCCGGCAAGGAGGATGGCGGAGACGGCGGACACGTCGGAGCCTGTTTTTATGGGGCAATGGCAGCAGTGGCGGCACCCCGCCCAAAGTGTTGGCAGAAGCAGCAGCCGCCTGAGCCTCCCCCGTGGCCAGCAGGATCGCCTGGAGGGATGGCGCAGCAGCAGGTGAGTGGGTGCTGTAAGAGAGGGGCTGGCTGCATCTAGTCAGCCCAATGCGAAGAAAAATGTTCACGATTTAAACAAAGTGGGAACAAAGTGCAATTACCTTTGCAGTGTGACCAGAGCCTCAGTCTTGGTATAACTTACTTCACAGGATAAAACGGAGGAGAGGAAAACAATATGAGCCGTTTGGGGGTCCCCGTTGAGGAGAAAGGCACAATATAAATGAATTAAATAAATGATACTGAAGACCAGGGGTCAGGGAAGGCTGGTGGGTGGAGGAGAGAAGGAAGCTGGGAAAGGTGAGGATATGGGGGTTGCCACGAAGATGGAAAGAGGAAATAGTATGCCTAGGGGGTGAAGGGGGAAATGAAGTGTCCCCTACAAGTCCTTGAGGATTCTGAGCTTGTTTCATCTCATATCTAGCGAGACAATTTATGGAAATGTTTGCATTTGTCAATGTCTGTTCTGCCTTGCCATCAACACTGCATCTGTTTGCACCTCGTCTCAGCGAGGGAGAAGATTCACTCGTTTGATGGGAAAACAAAACAAAAGTCAACCACTGTCTTTTAAATTTAGGAGATTTAAATCACATAGCTTTGGGAAACTTTGTAAAGGTGAAAACACTCCACAGCTTTACCTGGAGATTCCTGAAACCAAATCCCTCCGCTCTACAAGTCAAGCCATTGACATAACTACGGCAAGTAACTGACCTCCCTTCCTGCCCTTCCAGACAGAACCGGGGGGGGGACCCCAGGAACACTTTTAAAAACTCAGAGTGGGGAGAGGGGTTTCCCCACACTTCCCCCTTCCTAGATTCCAGAGGAGAGGCCCCTTTTTCTCAGAAGGTGCCCTGTAGCGGAATCCAAACAGGTCTGTTACAAGGAAGTTGCAAGTTACATAGTTGTTGTTGTTGTTCAGACGCACAGTCGAGTCTGACTCTTCACGACCCCATGGACTACCACACGCCAGGCCCTCCGGAGTTTGCTCAATTTCACTTTTGTTGCATCAGTGACACTATCTAACCATCTCATCTTTTTCTGTCCCCTTCTTCTTTGACCGTCAATCTTTCCCAGCATCAGGGTCTTCTCCAGTGAGTGCTTCCTTCTCATTTGGTGGCCAAAGTATTTGAGCTTCAGCTTCAGTATCTGGCCTTCCAGGGAACAGTCAGGGTTGATTTCTTTTAGGATTGACTGATTTGATCTCCTTTCAGTCCAAGGGACTCTATAGTGTCTTCTCCAGGACCATGATTCAAAAGAATCTAATCTTTGGCACCCGGCCTTCCTTATAGTCCAACTCTCATGGCCATACATGACTACTGGGAATACCATTGCCTTGACCATATGGACTTTTGTTGGCAGGGTGATGCCTCTACTTTTTATCATGCTGCCTTGGTTTGCCATCGCTTTCCTCCCCAGGAGCAAGCGTCTTTTAATTTCATATCTGCAGTGATCTTGGATCCCAGGAATCTGAAGCCTGTCACTGCTTCCACTACTTCCTCATCTATTTGCCAAGGAGTGATGGTGCCAGATGCCATGATCTTTGTTCTTTTGATGTTGAGTTTCAAGCCAACTTTTGTGCTCTCCTCTTTCACTCTGAGCAAGAAGTTCTTTAGGTCCTCTCGATAAGGACCTAAACGTAGGACACATCACAAAACACATACGCAAGTCATTCAGCACATAATCATGCCTAGAATTGGGTCTATGCTATGAATCTATGTCCTTCCTGGAGAGGAAGCCTGCATCCACAGTGGCACATCCAGAAAAAATGTTCCATGTTTTTATGATGTACTCCTCCATCTCCCAAGACCACCTCTGAAGCATGGTGTTCTTCTTTAGTTGTAGCCATTGTTGGGATGAGTGGTCTGTCCATAGAGGGCATTTTGGGGGCCCCCACCCTCCCTGAGGTTGGAAATTGCCCAGTTCCCACATAGTAGCTGCTACCTTGCCCCTCACTGGTGGACAATCCCTTCGGTATTCCCAGAAAACCACCTCTGGCCTCCTAAACATCCATTTTCCCCACTTGATGCTGAGACCTGTCCCCTGGAGGACACTCAGCCCTCTTGCTGAATACTCCCCGGGAAAGCCCAAGTCTCTGCAAAAAGCCCTGATGAAACCCATGTCAGCCATGGTCACTTTTGCCCGGCCACTCCTCAAGTCCGTTGACAGCTCCTGAAAGAACGTACCTGCCTTCATTGCAAGCACAGCCAGATCTATTCTCCCTGCTCTCTTTCTGAAGCTCCTCTGCCACTGAGGTACAACTGAAAAACTTGTCCCCCTGCCTCGAAAGCATCAGTCGTTGCCAGTCTAGCTTCCTTTGTTGCAGCAGTTCCGAAAACTGAACCAAGAGAACTACTAACCTTCCACCTGGCTCCTCGATGCCTTCTTTTCCTGTCACACGCGGCAACAACATTTCCCTGTTAAGAGCTGGTTTCCACCTGTTCACATGAATATCCTTGGTCCTTTCCCCTAACCTTTCCAGTGAGACGGTACCCCTGACACTGCCTCTCCAGTCCAAAAGCACAGGAGGCCCTTCCCATGCCACTGGCAGCTTGCCCAAGCAGAAAGGCCGAAAAACTACCACCTGGTCTCCAAGTTCAGAAGTCCAAGACCTGGCTGCTTTCTCATGCCAGCTGCTCAGATTCACTTTGGCCTTAGCAGGATCCCCTCCAACACTGACCATTTTCAGCTGCTCTCTAAAAGACAAGACACAGTCCATCACTGACTCCTTAGCCTCAGGGATCGTTCCTTTCCACCTCTCCCTTCCAAAGTCCAGCAGCCCCCTGCCAAGCCTCCCAAACTTTCCCAGAAGAGGAGGAGGAGACTGCGCAGGCACCCTGACCTTGCGCACACTCTCGCCCCCTCCCTGGCAAGACACCCCTGACTCACACCAGTCTCTCACCCCTTGTGCTCACCTGGGCCAGTGAGAATGCAACGCAAGCCTCGGCCCAAATACAAATACAAAAAGGTGTTTTGTGCATTCCCTTTCATATTTTATGTGCTTCATGAGACACCTCTCTTGCCATTGATCTCTTTGAGTGGCCTTTATTTTCGAAGGAAAGTACTCCATTACAGAAGCAACCTGCTGGGCTCAGGCAGGGTCTACACAGTCCTGTGTCTCTAAATGTTAATAGCTGACAATAATTTTGTTAAGAGATCATTACAGAGTGATTTCCAGAGTGCTGGCTTGGTGTGAATTGGGTTCAAGTAAATGGAGCTTTAGACACCTGTAGACTCTAATCGTAGACATTTCTTCTGAGATTTTCCTTCCCACTCTTTCCACAAGAAACTCAGGGCAATTCATACGGTTGGCCTCTTTTACTCTCACAACAGCCCTGTACAGTTGGTTAGGCAGAGAACAAGAGATCTACAGTTGTATAATATGCTTGATCGTTAGAATGGACATCCTCCAGGTGGTGGCTGGAGATCTCCTGGGATTACAACTGATCTTCAGGCAACAGATTTCAGTTCACCTGGAGAAAATGGCCACTTTGGAAGGTGGACTCTGTGGCATTATATCCTATTGATTTCCCTCCCCTCCCCAAAGCCCATCCCTCCTCAGGCTCCACCCCCCAAATCTCCAAGTATTTCCTAACCTTGAACTGGTAAGTAACCTTATTGATGGTGGAATCCAGACCTCTGCAATCCCAGTCCATGACTCTGACCACCATACAACTCTATTTTCTTTTTCATTCATTATGTCTGTATTAAAATACTGGCATCTTGCTTTTTGGGGCAGAAGTTCTTCAAGGATAAAACAAAAACAACACTGTGTTACAAGAATTAAAATCTGCATAAAATAACAAAATACATTCACAGCACAGCAAATGAGATCAAGATTATCTCTAACACTATCAAAACGTTACCATTGCTTGAGCACCAATCACACGCTAAATGCCCCCCGAACACAACAGCCTTTCCCTTGTATTCCAGCAGATCACACACTAAATGTCCCCAGAACACAACAGACTTTCCCTTGTATCCAAGCACCAGCTGACCAAATTTCTCTCTTGGTGCCACTGCTGAGAAGGCCCTCCCCAACAACAGCTACTCATACACAGACTTGAGGGAACACCCAACAGAGCATCGATGGAAGATCATTTTCTATGCTCATTAGTCACTTTTCAACTCAAAAGGAGTCCCTAGAGTAACTTACAAAATGGAAGCTTTTATTAACTTTCAATAACAATCTCTGGTGGATGTACTGAGAGGTGCCATCTGAAAGGTGGTAGAATCAAGACAATCCCCCCCCCAGTGCCTACAGCAGCTGATGGTGGAATGGTGGGACTGTTCATAGACAGGGTGGTACAACTTCCTACCTTTTTTGGGAAAAAGTGGTCCTCTCTCCCATTCCTTTTTTTTTTTTTTTAAACTTATTTTTTATTTTATTAAGAAACAACAACAACAATAGACATTTAGATCATAAAAATGAGCAGAAACAAATGGGAAGGATCTTGCTGCATAACAATACATTGGGGTATAGAGAGTAACCATCATAAACATTGAAGAACAATTGTTAAGAGGAGATTCCAATAATTGTTGTACTACCTTTGTTAATTAGAAACATATAGTCATTAGGGTGAATTTTAGGAGTCATGTACTATTTTTATCTGCTACTAGGTAGGACTAGAAAGAAAGCCAGGAAGAATAAGTAGTATTAGTCGGAAGTAGTTCTTTGTCTGCCATATATTGCAACCAAAGATACCACGTGCATACAAATTTGGAGTAAGTTGTAGTATTACCACGTCATTGTCTGTGCAATGAGTCAGTGATTTTAGCCATAATGAACTGGTCCCAGACTTTATTTCTCCAGGAGTTAAAGTCAGGGGAGAAGCAGATTTCCAGATTGCGACGATCACCAAGTGTGCTGAGGCCAAAAAGAATAAGGTGAGTTCATTAAGAACATACTGTGTACAGGGGTCTTTTCGTAGAAAATCAGCTGCAGGAGCTCATTAGCATATGGTATGCTAATGAGCTATTACACTATTAGCATATGCCACGCCCCCTGACATCACTGGAAGTGATGTCAGAAGGGGAAGCAAAAGGGGGGGAGGCATCTTCAAAAGCCTCCCCTTCCCTTCCCCAGCTGGTCTGGGTGGGGGAGCTAAGAGAGAAGGAGTTTAAAGTTTAAACTCCTTCTCATGAGAGTTGGGCCACAGAAGGAGGAAAGAGGGAAGGAAAGAGGGAAAGAAAGAGAAGGAAAGGGGAGGGAAAGAAAGAGAGGGAAGAAGTAGGGAAACAGGGAAAGGAGAAAAAAAGAGAGGAGAAGAAGATGGGAAAGAAAGAAAGAGAGAAGAGAAGAAGGAGGAAAAGATGAAAAAGAGAGAAGGAAAGGAGGGAATGAAAGAAATTCAGCGGCAATTCAGCCCCATTATATCCTATGGGCCATTGAAGTCAATGGTGAAAACATAGGGTATATTCTGGTGGCTGGAGGGGAGGGGGTTTGAGGGAGAGGCTCCAAACTCACAGGGTAGCTGATAGAGCCTCTACCCAAGATACCCACCAAGTTTCAAGAACATTGGACCAGAGGGTCCAATTCTATGGGCCCCCAAACAGGTTGCCCCTATTCCCTCCATTGTTCTCTATGGTGGGAAAAAAGTCATTCGGCTGCCTGAAAGACTCCCCCGGGACGCCGGCTGGGGGCGGGGCTTGGCTCCTGAGCTTCCAGAGCTGTGCTCTGGTGCACTCCCCCCAAAAAAGACTCCTGACTGTGTATCAGCTGTTCTTGTAATTGTAGTAAAAGCACTTCTGGTCTAAGAGGAATCGTTTGCGAGGTTTCTCTCCTATTCCTCTTTCTCCTTTATGAAAAAATATGTCCATGCATCCCTAAATACCAGACACTGGAGACAAAAGAACATGGATAGTTGCTTCACATTCATGCCTGCAACTCACAAAAGTTCATATTGACATAAATGTTGCTAGTCATTAAGCTTTGTTTTATTTTGGTCTAAGTGAACCATTGGTCTGATCCAGCTAGGTCTTCTTATACTCTTATCTAATCCTTGATTTGTTGTGTGAATGGGTGGCCCCACATCATTCCAAGCTGGAAGAATGGAAGAATGCTACACTTTCTCATATAAACAGTTGTCCTGCATATAGTGAAATTAAAGCATCAGTATCCTTCTCTCCACTCAAGAACTGAGACCCAGATTTCTGACCACAACTGACAATGCCTCTCTTTCCATTGTGATCATCTATGCGGTGAGGTAATTCTTCTTCCTTCAACTGATCAGGGCCCTCCCCTCATAGTACTTTAGAATATAGAGTGCACAATGAACTGATCTACAATCTTTCCTTCATTGTTTTAGCTACAGGAAGGGATTTCAACAAATAACCACAAGGAGAAAATTTAGACTGATTTCTCACAAGCCGCTGCTCTGTTCTCATGTTTCCCTTTGCCCCGATCACATTAGTCAATTTCCCACTACTTGCTGCATGGCCGCATTTTGACCCACAGCTTCGGCCGATTTCCCCTACGACTACTCGATCCCAAGTTCAAATGAGCTAAACTAATTCAGGCTAAGATCTGGACGATGGTTAAAGACTGCATCCAAGTATCCATGTGTGGCTATGCCTGTCTTATTAATGCTTTAGCAGCCATTTGCTACTGGATTTTCCCATGAGTACAAACTGGGATTGTGAGAGATGCTCTAGCATTCGGCCAAAAACTCTATGGTCACCATAGAGTTTTTGGCAGAATGCTAGAGCATCCCCGACACGATGTGCCCAGCATGATGATATCACCTCCAGGTGACATCATTGCACTGGACACATCGGGTACTGCCCAGCTCTTTTGGGGTGGGGCTCTCCACTGGCCAACTGGCCAATAGGTGGATCAGGGCCCCCCAAATTGGAACCCCTGCCCCCATCAGTGGGATGGCAACCCTAGTACAAACAATGATTGTTCTAGTACAAGTAGAGTGTAATAACTGGCCATGTATTGATAGGGCTTCCAACTTCCAGGTGGGTCCAGGAGAGCTTCTGGAATTACAACTGATCTCTAGGCGACAGAGATCAGCTCCCCTGGAGAAAATGGCAGCTTCAGAGGGTGGACTCTATGGCATTATACCCTGCTGAGGTCCCTCCTTTCCCCCACTCCCAAATTTCCAGGAATTTCCCAACCTGAAATTGGCAACCTTATGTGTGAATGAAGCCAGAGGTTCTGTCCCCACACTGAAGTGTTCCGTGTGCATTGCACCCAGTGATGTACATTGCTATGCCGTTGTTTGATGGCACCGTAAGGTGGCCTTATTGGCTGTCTTCCAGTGAAGAGGTGAGGAATGTTCTCCACAAACCTCATCACAAGCTGGGGGGGGGGGGAATGCCCCATTGTAATGAACATTGAACCAAGAGCCGATTTTCTGTCATTTAAAAACCCAGAATGGGGAATTTTTTTTTTTTTTTGCCACTCTGCACGTACCTTTTACATTCAGTCCAAAGCATTAATAATCAGCCCTTGTTGGGGAGAAAGAAAGACGTCGTGTCACAACCACTCTGTAAAAAAGATTATCACTGCCTTGTGCCTTCGTTTTTAATAAATATTTGCTGTTGGCTGGCCAAAAAAGCTGCAGAGTGTTGTTTGCCAGCCCCAGCCTTCCCTTTCACATACAATCCATCAAGACCAAAGTGCTAAACTCCACAGGAACATCGGTTCTCTTTATTCATTCCACATACTCTCTCTGGCTCAGCAGGGGCAAATAACCTGTCTTAAGTTGTGGCAGATGCTATTTTATAAGATTTTTTTTTTAAAGGAAAGTGAATGTGAAGTCGAGCTGGATTACTGGTGGCATTTCCTCTCAGGGTTCATAAGAGCCAGCCAGACAGCTGCTTTAGAGTTCTGGTATGTAATGTTCCTGTATGCCCTGAAAGCCCGGTTCTGCATTTGTGCATATTCCTGAGTCCCCTGTGGATACCCGTGTCCATCTGTTACAATACATTGGGGCCAAACGGTAACTTAATCAGACCTGTCCTCGATCTTTGGTTGCCGCACAATGTCTTTATTACGTGAAATGCCAAAATGACAATGATAAAACCACTGACTCCTTGTATGTGGTCACCTGGGATGAGTTCACACGCTGTCCTCTGAGGTGCTGCATCCCTTATGTGCACCCTCTCTTATGAGATTCCGGTGGCCTTACATGTTCACGCCTGGCCTGCACAACCTTCTTTCCTCTTTTGATGGGAAGAATCTTTCTGTTTGGACCTGCACATGGAGACCGCACGTCAGATGTTGTTTTACCTAATTTGTGCATGGGTGGAAGAGGAGAATGCTCAGACAGTCAGCTCTGCTAGAATCACCCAGGTTAATAGATGTCCTCCGCCAAAATGTTACCTTTTCTCGACTTGTCCTTGCCAAGGACTTCAGAGTATCTTTGTGTTAGAGTAGAACAGTGTTCATCAATTTACTGTACCACACCTAAGTGAAGCTGCACTTTTCTAAGCCCACTGCAGTCAATGGACTTCCATGGTTTTAACTCTGCTTAAAATGGCCCCGTTCATCACTTAGCAAGGTCATTTTCTCAGCAACAGGAGGGTTCTTATGGCTGCTAGGATATCCCAAAAGAAGCACAGCTGTGTGGAAGAACTACTTCAAAGCTCGAGTCCTCATCATCTTTCCCAGCCAGAGTTCTGAATTCCTCTTGCCGATCTGGGGCATTAGGTCTTTTTCTAAGGAAGAAGAAAAAAAGATTGGATTTATACCCCACCCTTCACTACCTGAAGGCGTCTCAGAGAGGCTTACAATCCCTTTCCCTTCCCCTCCCTACAACAGACACCCTGTGAGGTAGGTGGGGCTGAGAGAGAATTGCTTGTGAGAGAACAGCTCTGAAAGAACTCGTAACTGACCCAAGTCACACCAGCAGCTGCATGTGGAAGAGTGGGGAATCAAATCCAGTTCTCCCAGAAAGCAATGGAAACAGTCTTGGCCATAAAACAAGTGCAAACTTGACAGACTTTTGACAAAACTGTTTTTAATTGAATCAAATATTTAACTAGCAGGAGCCAGAACAAGGTTCAGCAAAATAAAGGCTTACTCAGGTCCCGGTCACACATGCCAGATAATGCGGGGGCGGGGGGAGCGAGGCTATTTGCTCCACAGTAATTTGACCCGCCACTGTGTGAATCGGGTTTTTTCTGTCGCCGCATGTTTCCGATGTGCTTCAGTGAGGGATCACTGATGCAGTGGGGGCGTGCCGGAGCAATTACACAGGGAAGTTCATCTGCGGCCCATCGCAAACCCATTTGATACAGCACTTTCCCTGGTATTTTTTAACTCCGCTTCTTTGGCGGAGCGAGACGGGTTGCTGATGGGTGCAGGATGCTTGCCAGATGTTCCTGTGTGATTGCGCCCTTAAAATCCACCTGGCATTCATGCCTATCACGCGGCTACTCCTGCTTGTGACTGGGACCTCATGTTGCTTCACTGCGTGGTTCTTAAAGACTAACAAAGTTGCTCATGGCTAGCAGCCCTGCTGACATCAGCAGCCTCTGCCAGCCAATCAGCTAACAATGTTGTGCTTTCACACTGCTGACTTGAAATGCATCCTGCTGCCTCCATCATCACTTCCTGATGATTACTAGTACATGATAGGTGATCCTCTCCATTCAGGCACTTTGCAGTGCCATGCTCCCTCTAAGCTGCGGAGTCTTGTGAGCAAAAAATCAATTTTTTGAGCTACTGGCATTAAAGTTGTGAGTGAGTGATTTGGCTGCTTCATAAATTGGTTTGCTCTGGCGCTATCCCTCCTGAACTAAGGCAAAAATCTGTGAGCTGGAGGGAAAAGAACTGTGAGCCAGCTCACAATAACTCAGCTTAGAGGGAACACTGAGTGGCAGCGAGTGATCCCACTGCTGAAGCTATTTATACTAGATCCTTCTGCAAACCACAGAGAAGGTGAAGAGGGAGAAGGAAGGGAGTCTAAGTAAAGTCAATATGGCAGGCCCATTCAGAGACAAAAGTCCAATCTCCCATGCTTCTTGTTTCAGGAATAATTTTCATTCTGTTCTATTAACCTGATCAGGAATTGGAAATTGGCATGGTATTACGGTTGTATAAAGGTGAATAAAAATAATTGTGTGCCACCCACTCATGGCAACCTCAGGACCATGGGGTTTTCAAGTCAAGTGATGAGCAGAGGAGGATTGCCATTTTCTTCCTCTGCATAGCATCCCAGGACTTCCTTCGTGGTCTCCCATCCAAGTACAGTGGCTGACCCGGCTTAGCTTCCAAGCTCTGATGAGATCAGGCTAGCCAGGGCTATTCAGGCTGCTGTAAAGGTGAATAATTCCAAGGAATACCAGAGTGGTTATGTCGAGGCAGGCCATGATGAACCACCTCTGAATGTCTCTTGCCTTGAAAACCCTACAGGGTCACCATAAGTCAGCTGTGACTTGATGGCACTTTCCACCACCAGGTAAGACAGCCCAGACTAGCCCGATCTTGTCAGATCTCAGAAGCTAAGCAGGGTCAGCCATGATTACTATTTGGATGGGAGACCATGAAGGAAGTCCAGAGTTGTGATGCAGAGGCAGGTAATGACGAACCACCTCTGAAGAGCTCTGAAGATCTCTTACCTTGAAAACCCTATAGAGTTGCCATAAGTCAGCTGTGACGACGACAAAAAAGAGAGCAAGTGAGAGAGAGAGAGAGAGAGAGAAATGACACCTATTGAGTAGGGGTGCTTAACAGGCAAACTATATGTCCTCTTGGGAAGGGTGGGGAGGTTGATCAAAGTTCTCTTCAACATCTCAAGTAGCAGGTGTTAGAAATGACCTTCGCACACCTGAGATCCTGTATAGCCGATGCCAATCACAGCGAATGATTTTGAACTCAGAGGACTAATACAAAAGTAGCTTCATGTGCTTATATGGCTCCCAAGATGTAATCTGAGCACTTTAAAAAGACATCAACTTTGTTAGGCAGGTCAAGGGCCTTACGGAGGCCATTCCCACCCACCCCCTGTAACAAATCCACCTTTTAATCCTTTCTTGTTACTTTGTGACTGGGGAAATACTGTTCCTTTTTGAAGATGCAGAGGCTTAACCTGGTTCCAGAGGACCTCTAAACAATGTGCTTGTGTGATGATATTCTCATCCTTTGTGACTGTTTTGCCCAGAAAGGATACTTCTCTTATAAGAGGAAAAAGATAATGTCCTGGTGAGTTATTCTTTGAAAGCTTCAAACAGCCAGGAGATGAAGAGGAGGAGGAGGAGGAGAAGAGATTAGGACCCAATCTGCATCTAGCATTTGCTCTGCTGTCTTACCAAATCCACACTGGAACAGAAATTCCCATCTACATTGCATGCCACTTTCACTTTGATTGAGAGTTGCATTTTATGGCAGCGTCCAGACTGCATGCTGCTTTCACTTTGTTTGCTCTCTGGTTTAATGGTGGCTGTCTGCATAGATTTATGGCTGTTTTATGGTCATTCGGGGGTGACTCTGCAGTCAGGACAGTGTTGTCCCGGGATAGTTGAATGTGGTTTTGATGGTGCATCTTTTTCTGTTCTACTGTGGGTTTGGTAAAAATGCTAAATGCAGATTGGCCCTAGGTTCATACCCTACCTTTCAATAGCTGAAGGAGTCTCAGAGCGGCTTACAATCTCCTTTCCCTTCCCTGCCTCACAACAGACACCCTGTGAGGTAGGTGGGGCTGAGAGAGCTCTTTCAAGGACTGCTCTTGAGAGAACAGCTCTGAAGAACTTGTAACTGACCCAAGGTCACACCAGCAGCTGCATGTGGAGGAGTGTGGAAGCAAACCAAAATTACAGTCCACACTCCTAACCACTACACCAAACTGGCCAAGTGATCACTTATACCACCATGCAATTACTTATGGTTGCCCCAAAGGATCTATCACCTGTAAATATTTTCTGCACCGTGTCAAAATGAGAGCCAGATTGGGATAGTGGTTAGAGTGTTGGGCTATGATCTGGGATCCACAAGTTCGAATCCCCACTCTGCCATGGAAGCTTGCTAATGACCTTGGTCCAGTCATACACTCTCAAGCTAACCTACCTCACAGGGTTGTTGCTGTGGGGGTAAAAACAGAGGAGAGGAGCCTGAGGGACATTGCCTTGAACTCCTTGGAGTAAGGGCATCCAGGGCTGGGGGCAGACTCCAACCCGACTGCCATGGTGGATGGAGATCCAGAGTGCCTGAAGGACTGGCAGGGTGTCCTCTACCCCGCCAGATCCCACAGCCGGCTCTGATACTTGGAACTCACCTGAGGGCACCTGGAGACCCGGCAGTCCTGAAAGAATCAGCCCCGGCCACAAGGAAGCCAGCAGAGAATCCCTGGGGTGCAGGAGCCATGGAGAACCTGGGCGAGAGTCCAGAAGCCATGGTGCCAAAGACACTGGCCACCACAGAGCTGAAGAGACAGGCTGGGAGCCTTTCCCCCTGGCGACAGAGATGCCAGTTGGCCTCAGGCTCCAGAATCTCTACTGTAACTCAGCTGTCCAGGCAAGTGTTTGCAGCTAGCAAGGCCAACCTCTCCCCCCACATCTGGGGAAGATGGCCACCCAAGGTAGCTGAGCAAGGGAAACTCAGGTGAGGGGTGATTGGAAGGGGAGGGCTCAAAGTTGGGGGGGGTAATGGTGATGGAGTGGGCAGGAGTGGCACAAGGGGTGGCCAGTGGCCAGCAAGATTCCAAGGCAGATGGGACTGGCCCTGGGGTAGTTAGAATGGGAGGGGGCAGTACCAACAGGGATATTTGGTGTAGTGGTTAAGTGTGCAGACTCTAATCTGAGAGAACCGGGTTTGCTTCCCCACTCCTCCACTTGCAGCTGCTGGATGACCTTGGGCAAGCCATAGTTCTGTCAGAGGTGTTCTTGAAAAAGAGCAGTTTCTGTTAGAGCTCTCTCAGCCCCACCTACCTCACAGGGTGTCTGTTGTGGGAGGGGAAAGAAAAGGAGTTTGTGAGCCACTCTGAGACTCTGAGTGAAGGGCAGGGTATAAATGCAATCGCCTTCTCTTCCTCCTCCTTCTATATGGAGGTCCCATGCAACAGGCTGAGTGGAGGAAGCTATGACTGGCTACCCAAAGCTGCGAGAGGGTGGTGTCCAGTCAGGAGGAGGAGGAGGAGGAGCAACCATCCCCTCCCATTCTGAGACCTGGGGAATCTCCCTCTGAGTGACAAGCAAGATGGCAGAGCACCACCCATCACAGGGGGAGCAAGTGGGGCCTCACAAAGGGTGGGGTAAAAATGTAGAAAATAAATATAAAATGGGCTGATTTGAGTCTGGCAGGCACACTAGCTGAATCTCCCTCAACATTCCCCAGTCCAGCTTCAAAGAGGTGCTCTCCATTAGTCACTTATACCCCAATTTGATACAACACACAAGTACGTGTCGTTCCCCACCACCAAATCTGCTGATGGTGGTGATAGATGGATTACTGATAGGGTTGATTTACACATTATTGTGTCTGGGTTGCCCACTCTGTCTTTCAGTCAGATGTGACTTGCAAATTCCCTCTATGTGGAGCTCAATCAAAGTCAGGAGGACTGTAGCATGTCAAGATAAAGGGCTTCATCCCAGACCTGGAATCTCAGAAGCTAAGCTATGGTCAACTCTGGCAAGTACTTGGATGGGAGACCTCCGTGGAATACCAGCAGTCGGGAGGACAGGGGCAGGCTTTATTCAGCCACCTCTCTGAATATTCTCCAGGCCCCCAGTAGGGCTCAGTCACCAGAGGTCACCATGACTTCCAGGTGCTCACACATTCACATGCACGTGCGTGTGTGCACACACTTACAAAATACAGGGGGGAAAAAGATAAAGAGCTTTAGATGTACTGGTTTCATTGATGCAAATAGGACAATTATTATGAGGGTTGCCAACCTCCAGGTATAACCTGAGGTTCTCCCAGAATTCCAACTGATCTTCAGATTATGGAGATCAGTGCCCCTGGAGAAAATGTCCGCTTCAGAGAGTGGACTGTTTGACATCACATCCCTGCCAAGCTCCCTCCCCCGACTCCCCCTCGCCAGGCTCCCCCCCCCATCTCTAAAGGGATTTCCCAATCTGGTGTTGGAGATTCTAATTATTATTGTTATCATTTCTGTTGTTTCTTGGCTCCTGGAACATCGCTGAATGGGGCATTTGGGGCATTTGAACTATTACCCATTGTTTTCCTGTTATTTATATTTTATGTGGACAGAAACATATTTGGATATCTCAGCAGACTGTTGTGGTCCTGAGGTCTAAACCCTTTATGGCAGGAGAGGGGAGAAATGTCCTTTATCTGGAGTACGTGGTTAAGAGCTCCGCAGTCACATGAATAAATAAATGCTGAGAATGCGGCTTCAAATCAAAATGCTCCTTTTCTTTGAAAATGTCAGAACAGAATAAGGGAACGCAAGCAGAGCACTATGTAGATTCTCTGACATTTAACAGCAGCACTTAAAGGCGCAACAGATACAGTCAAAAAACCTGCCAATAGACAGATGAACTGGAGCAATACATGGATGTAAAGCCCTCCCTGCATCTTATGCTGATCCTGTCTCTTTTGCACAATAAGCACAAGTCCTACTTTGGGAATGAGGGGGCAAAGGGTAAGAAGCTTTTTTGGGGGTCTTGTTTTGCTTTGTTCCCCCCCAACTTAGGACACTGAGAACCAGTTTTTAAAGTTTTTTTTTTTAAGTTTTAGGATTTTACTGGATAGCAAAGTTGTTTTTCATTCCAGGAAGTCCTTAAGGTGATCTCCTTCCTCGTGTACTTCTTCATCCAGATCCTTTGATTTTGCTCCTCAAGGGGCCCAAGAACAGCAGCTAGACTACCTGTGGGGAGGTAGATGAAAGCCAGCACAAGGGGAGCTTCGGAAGACAGAATCCCTCCTCCTTTGATTCCCTTGCCCTTGTAACACCTCCAGCAAAACAGCAAAGCAGCACAACATCTGTGCAGCTTTAGCTGATTGGACGCTCATGTGCTCCACAGCTCTTGCTAGGCTCACCGTTTCCCATGCCGACCTCCCATCCAAAAATAACAGTACAGGCGTTTGCTGTTTTCTGCTGACTGATCATGCAGTAGCACGCAAGTAGTCGCTAATTTACTTTTACATTACATCTGTAATGGAAGTTAGGAAGAGCACAAGAGCCCGTTTCATCCAGTGTACCCATAGAGACAGATACTAGGGATGTCCATGCATGTTTGTAGAGCAGTGTCAAGATCGAGAGGGAGGGAGGGAGGGGAGGTGGCATGGCATAGCCCAGTCTCATCTTATCTCGGAATCTAAGCCAGGTCAGTACTTGGAAGAGAGACCACCAAGGACGACTCTGCAGAGGAAGGCAATGGCAAACCATCTCTGCTTCTCACTTGCCTTGAAAGCCCCTTGCTGGAGTCACCATAAGTTGTCTGCGACACACACACACACCAAGATTAAGGAGAACCCTGATGCATCAGACCAGTGGTCCATCTATTCTGGCATCCTATCTCACACAGCAGCCTATCAGTTCCTCTGAAGGGCCAACAGCAGGGCATAGAGGCTGAGGCTGTCCTCTGATGTTGCCTCCTGGCCCTGGTATTCAGAGGTTGACCGCCTTTGGATGTGGAGATTCTCTCTAGTCACCACGGCGTGTAGCCACTGATGGTCCTATCCTCCTTGAATCTGTCTAATCCCATTTTAAAACTGTCTATAAGGACAGTGCAGTGTTTTACAGGTATGCAGGAGCACATGCGAATAGTGATAAAATGCCACACAAAAAGAACATCGATGTATGTAAACGTATGCAGAGAAAAGTGGGATAGAAGTGTTTTAAACAAATACGCTATAACTGGATCGCGGTCGTGTTTTACTGCCTACAATCCATTTGCACATGTACTTTGGTATGACCCGGGGGTGGGGGTTGAACTGAATGGAAAGAACTCAAAGGGGTGGCAAATTATACATCCTCCAAATGTGCAATTAATTTCAGATATTCTAGTTAAAGCTTGCCTTGACCTGGATGGCCCAGGCTAGCCTGCTCTTGTCAGACCTCTGAAGCTAAACAGGGTCAGTCCTGGTTAGCATTTGAATGGGAGACCACCACTCTGTGGGGTGCTACACAGAGTCAGGCAATGGCAAACCACCACTGAGTATCTTATGCCTTGAAAACCTTATGGGGTCACCATAAGTCAGCTGCAACTTGACAGCACTTTCCACCCTCACAGCTGAAGCTTCTGTCCTCCTCTATGGCAGGCAATTAGCCTGGGCAGGGCCGGAGGAGCACGCCTTTTGATGGAAGTCAAAGGCTCCTGGCTCTTAGCCTGTGAGTCATAACCCATGGCCCCGAGCGAGACAGCATGGTGGATTCCGGGCTCAGTGCAAAAGTTGTGGTTGTGCTGTATGTACTTGTTTTCCTTTTTCTGTCTAATTTTTTTTCCCCATGGGATTTTCTGGAAACTGCTTTGAATTCTGTTTGTTCACACGAACATCCAGCAGTGAACATCCAGCAGTGAATAAAAGGAATATATGTGCAATTGTGTTCTGTGGCATGAACAATCTGGATCAGAACTGCCAGTTTCATGGAGAATTCCTGTTGGGAGAGGAACCTGGAGACATTCCAAGCAAGAGTGGCAGCAAACTCTGCGGTCTGGTGCAAGAAGTGATCTGCATATAAGCCATATGAAACCAGGCCACCTCTTTATGCCACTAGCCATTCTTTAAAAGCCTGTGTTAACAGCTACAATAAACCCTTTCCCATAACTTGAGCGAGTGGGAAGTAAGTCCAGTTTATTTTTTCCAAGCACAGACCATATTCATCGCCCGTGACAGCATCGGGGGTGGCTGGGATCTGTAACATCAAACTGGCATTAAAATGACTGATGCTGAGATTTCTGACTCATTGAAAACAACATCGTTTAGACTTATGGTTGTGTGAGATAACATGTGCCAGCCACACTGGCGACGAGGATATGCCATAGGCTGTAAATTGTTCCAGGGCTTGTGGCATTGTTCTCAAAGGACCACAAGTGCGGTCTTCATGGCCCAGGCTACCCTTGATGTACTGAAGTCTTGCTGTCACTGTGTCTAACCCAGCCTGTGAAATGTGTGAATGCAATGAATAAGTTTCGAGTTTCCCTTGCTTTTGTCATTTCCCCTTGCTTTTGTGTGTGACATTTTAACTTTGGGGCTGTCAAATATGCAACTCTGCCAGCGATAAGGGAGTGTTGTCACAGATATTTCAAGATTTGGAATGTTGGCTAGTGACAGAGAATAAGAGGGTTGAAGGCAGTACTCTCTGAAGTGAGCTCAGGCTCACGGGAGCTCATGCTGAAATAAATGTTGTTGGTCATTAAGTTGCCACCGGGCTTCTCTCTCTCTTTTTTTTTGCTACAGTTGATTAACATGACTACATGTCTGGAGATAAATGATAAAACTGCTGGTGGTACGAAAGATGTACATATTTCTTTGCCCTCACGTTTGTCTCTAGGCAAAACAGTTTCGAGGGTTTTTGGAATGCCGTAAAAGACTTTGAGGTCTGTTTAACAGAGATGATGGCATAATGTGTGCGCACACTGTTGCTAAAAGTCTTTTCATTTTATTACTTTCAGTGCTCCGAGGAAGAGGGTGAAGCGCTGTAGTCTCACTCTAGTCACAGGGCCTGTTCTTGGAAAAGAAAAAAAGGAATTCTGTATAGCCCATGTTCAGTATCAAGGATGGTGTATAAGACTTGCTCCTCATCTGAATTGACTCCCCCCCAAAAAAAAAAATAATTCTGGACTTCTGAATTATCTAGTCTTGTTTCCTGTGGACAGGTACACAGTCAGTATTGTCAGTGGCTGACCATCACAGGTGGTGGTGTCTACTCAGACTGGCAATGGCTTTCCAGGGTCTCTTGTAGAGGTCTTTCTATCACATACTACCTCATCCTTGAAACTGGAGGTGCTGGGGACTGAACCTGGGACCTTCTGCATGCAAAGCAGATGCTTTGGCACTGACCTTGTGGTTCCTTCCAAACCCTACGGTACCAATCCATTAGGGCTTTTCCTCTGTCCCTTTTGCAAAAGCCCACATTTTGTACAGAGTGCTGTGCAAACACGACTTCCTGAAGTGATCAGTTCCTTTTGTCCATTTGCATCTGTTTTATATTATCGCTGAGCAACTTATAGATAGATGAAACATTATAAAAACAATCCCAATGTGGTTATTCATACAGGAGAATGTTACTTATGTGTAGTATTCCAGCAATCCATGGAAGCACCTGTGTGCATCATTGAAAAATGGTACAGAAAAAATGTTGATGTGATCATATGTATAACAAGATTTTTTTTTGCAGTGCTTTATTGATGGAGATGTACTCATATACAACACATATTCGGGGAAAGATGCAAATGAAGTGATGGAAGTGAAGGCTGTGGCTACCTGAGCATACTCCAATACTGGAATTAGAAGGGATCTCCAGGGTCATTGAGTCCAACCCCATGACCAATACAGGAAATTCACAAATACCTCCCCTCCACACCCCCAGTGATTGCTGTTCCATGCCCAGAAGATGACCCCCCCCCTCAAACTGGCCTGGAGAAAAATTGCTTCCTGACCCCAAAGTGCCGATTAGCATTTCCCTGGGCATGTAAGAAAGACCACGAGAACTAAGAAAGGCCATGAGAACTAAGCACTGATGCAACCCTTCCTGCCCTCCCTCTCATGATCTGCCTAAGTTCACAGAATCAGCATTGCTGTCAGATGGCCATCTAACCTCTGTTTAGAAATCTCCAAAGAAGTAGAGCCCACCACCTCCCAAGGAAGCCTGTTCCACTGAGGAACTGTTCTAACTGTCAGAAAGTTCTTCCTAATGTTTAGCTGAAAACTCTTTTGATTTAATTTCAACCCATTGGTTCTGATCTGACCATCCAGGGCAACAGAAAACGACTCTGTACCATCCTCTATCTGACAGCCCTTTGAGTATCATATCACCTCTCAGTTGTCTCCTCTCCAGGCTAAACATACCTAGCTCCTTCAACCTTTCCTCATAGGACTTGGTCTCCAGACCCCTCACCATCTTTGTTGCCCTCCTCTGGACATGTTCCAGTTTGTCTGTATCCTTCTTAGTGGTGCCTAAAACTGAACACAATGCTCTAGATGAGGTCAAACCAGTTATATCAGGATCAAAATGTCCCTAGCTATATCAAGGAGGAGAGATCAGCACAGAATAAAATCTGAGAACAGCAAAAGAACAGAGGAGGAAAAATGTGGAACAAAACAAACATTTTAATTCTTTGTCAAGAAAAAGCATACCAGGCATCACATTTCTATGTATTTATGAATAAAACTTCAGAATACTTTTCCAATTACATTCTGGCCTGCTGTCACCAAAATGAGAATCTTGTGACTTTGCAAAGTCTACCAGACTTAGGGCCAAACTAGACATGATGGCTTCCTCGCGTCTGCCATAGGGACGGCACTGCCATTTTAACGTCTAAAATGGGTGATCTAAAAATGCCGTGAGGGCATAGCCTGTAGCACTGAGGGCAGAGAAGTTCTTGTCTCCCTCCTCACATCTTTTCACATGCTGAGCACAGCACTGGAAAAGGCATGTGGGGAGCAGGAAAAGAGCAGCTTGTTCTGTTGCGCTGTGGCCTCGCACCATTTTTAAATTGCCCATTTTAGGCTTTAAAAAGGCAGCACTGTGGCCTCACATCTAGTCTGGCCCTTATTTTAGCCTATGCTTTCATAAGCCAGACTCACCTTATGCATATCAATCTAAAAGGGGTCTGGTTTCCAGCAACTTTGGTCATAATAAACATGAGAGTCTTAAAGATGCCGCAAGACTTCTTCCAACTAAAAGCCCTCGAGGCATCACACGTAAGAGGGATAAAACCTGAAGGGATAGGGATGTTTTTTCTCTAGCTCATCCTTGATGCTGAGAAAATATCTTTTTGTCTTTTTAAAGCACGCAAGTTATTGAAAAGTAAATTAACACAACCCGTTAGCAGGCAATATAGATACTTCAGGAGGACTGGGCCATGACTGTTGGTGTGCCAACCAGGCTGGTGTCCCCATTGCTAATCTGCACATTGTCAGAGGGTCTGCTTTGATTTCATTCATTACTTGTTTAGGAGATTTATGTTCTTCTCCAGCACTCTAGAGTGTCGTCGAGACAGCAGCTTCCAGTAGTCGTAAAATATCAGATGCAATATATGAAAGCAATGATGAACACGTTGCATTGCATGCACACCGATGGGTATGTGACAGTGCTCCCATAGGAATCCATTATGATCTGCCTCTGCAAAGCCATCACTCTGACATACCACTGCTGTGTGGGCATGATTCAGCTTTGCCAGGTGATTCATAATACCCACTGGAAGTCCACGTGTACCTTCACCTTGTATCATCCAGCAGTTTCTTCTTCCCCTGGAAGCTTCACTATGTTCAGCCACAGCTTTTCTTGGAGGAGTTCTCTCTCTCTCTCTCTCTCTCTCTCTCTCTCTCTCTCTCTCTCATTATATTGAAAAATAAATAGTATTCCCTCTAAGTTGAGTTAGTGTGAGCTAGCTCACAGTTTTTTAGCCTCTGGCTCACACATTTTTGTCTTTGCTCAGGAAAGATGGCTCCAGAGCAAACTAAGTTATACAGTAGCCAAATTGCTTGCTCACAACTTTAATGCCAGTGGATCACCAAGTAGAAATTGTTCTCACAAGTCTCCACAGCTTAGAGGGAGCATTAATTACAACTCATCCCTAGACTACAGAGATCAGGTCCCCTGGATAAAATGGATGCTTTGTAGGGTGGACTCTATTGCGTTGTACCCCACTGAGGTCCTTGTCCTCCTCAGTCTCCACCCCAAAATCTCCAGGAATTTCCCAACCTGGAGCTGGCAACACTACCCCCCTCCCATCACCAGAAGCCGGGGGACCTGGCAATCCTAGTCTGAAAAGAAGCACCTTGAATTGTTTCAGCTCTGTTTCCAAATTATGTGGGAATAGAAATTTAATGGGAAATGATGAATTTACTCAGGTGGGCCAGGTCTCAAGCTGCTAGCACTCATTTCCTTTCACAAATAGGGTTTGCTTTCTGCTGACACCTGCAGGCCATTTGGAGTACTGCAGCCTGATGGCATGCAGTCGAAGTCTGTTCAAATTCAGATCCCCTCATCATTTCATCCACCATGGAGACAGGTGAAAACCTTGGAAATAATTCTTGTTCCAGCTCCCTGCTTCTCGCGTCCAGCATATTGTTTATTTTCTTTAGAAAAAAAATTATGCCACCTCTCCAGAACCTGCCTGAATAAAATAAAAATAATGAAGGAAAAATATTAAAAGATATTATTTTAAACCCAGCATTAAAAAGCCCCATCCCAGCATAAAAACATAGACCATAAAACAGACTATTCTGGACGGAAATTGTATTGTTGTTGTTGTTGTTTTAAAAAACCCTTAATGGGTGAAAAGAAGCGTTTTGGCCTGGTGCCTAAGTGAGAGCAACATATGTACCAGGAAAGCCTGAAGGCAAAGGGCATTCTACAAGTGAGAGACCGCTACTGAAACCTGTGGAAGCCACCCCTGAAGGAGGGGGCAGAGAGATCAGGGATCATGAGGCAGGCCTTGACTGGCAGGCCAGACAATACAGGAGAAGGCAGTCCTTCAGTACCCTGCCACCAGTGTCCCCTCTAAGCTGAGTTAGTGTGAACTAGCTCACAGTTTTTTAGTCTCTGGCTCACACATTTTTGTCTTAGCTCAGGAGGGACGGCTCCAGAGCAGACTAATATATGCAGTAGCCAAATCGCTCACTCACAACTTTAATGCCCGTAGCTCGCAAAGTAGAAGTTTTGCTCACAAGACTCCTTAGCTTAGAGGGAGCATTGCCTGCCACCAAGCCACTGAGGGCTCTAAAGATAAGAGCCCCAAAACAAGCAGACAGCTTTTATTTATAATCACCTTGTGAGCTTCATGGCTGGGAAGTTATTTCAATCCAGTCTCCTCAGTTCCCACCTGACTCTTGAAATCACTACACCATGCAGCTTCTGTGGCCTACTCTGTACCTATGGTCAAACAGCTTAATTAAGAACGTAAAAGGTGCCCTGTGGTCCACCTAGCCCAGCATCTGCTTCACACAGCAGTGAAATATTCACCCTAGAGGGCCCACAAACAGGCCATAGAGGCAAAGGACTTCTCCAGTGTTGCAATGGACTTCTCCCAGCACTGATTTTCAGAGGCTGACTGCATCTGGATCGTGGAGTCATCATGGCTAGTAGCCGCTGATGGACTTTTCCTCCACAAAGCCATCTACTCCCCTTTTAAAATTGTCTGCTGATGGCTGTCACTATGCCTGCGGGCTGTGAATCCCACAACTGAATTAGCTTCACGATGGTTAGAGGGGAGGAAAAAATGTCTTCCTGTATATATTAGAGAGCCAACGCAGCATACTAGTTCGAGTGTAGGTCTAGGATCCGGAGATCGAGATTCAAGTCCCCGCTCTGCCACGGAAGCTTGCTGGGTGGCCTTAGGTGGGCCAGTCATACACTCTGAGCCTAACCTACCTCCCAGGAGGTAGATCAAGACAGGTAGCCATGTTAGTCTGCCTGTAGCAGTAGAAAAGAGCAAGAGTCCAGTAGCAACATAAAACTAACACAATTTGGGTCAGGGGATGAGCTGTCATGAATCATTGCTCATCTCTGAAGAAGTGACTCCTGAAATCTCACACCCCACCACAAATTTTGTTAGTCTATAAGGTGCTAACTGAACTCCTGCTCTTTTCCACCACTGTCTCGCAGGGTTGTTGTGAGGATACAGCGGAGGAGAGGAGAACCGTATCAACTGCTTTGGGTCCCCACTGGGGAGAAAGGTGGGACATTAATGAAGTTAACAAATAAATATTATGCCTATTTTTTTCCCAAATGAATCTCTGTCTAGAATCACTTTGGCTCATCAACGTCCCTCCAGGTTACATGCCCAAGGCTCAATTCCGTTTGCAATAAATCCATTGCACTTCAGGGAGGTAAAAGCTTTGTTTGCAGTTTGTTTTACAGCTGGAGTGCCCACAGCCTGTGATAAAGGGATCTGGTGATTTGTTGATGATATGGATTAAGTCTCTCTCCCGCGGTCGGCACCACCCAAGTTGCGATGGCTGTCCCTTCCTAATGCTCTTTCTCCGAGTGCTTTATTGCAGGCTTTCATTTCTTACATTTTTAGTTAACACTAGGGGGAAATAAGGGATGAGATTTACTAAGGTAGTTGTGAAACCGATGCATGCCTTCAGCTTATGAATATGTAAGCAAGAGTGAATAGCATTATGAAGACAGATTTGTTTGTTTTATTGTGCAAAGGAGAGGACAAAGAAAAGGGATGCGTACGATATTCTTGAGGTCTTTTAAATCTTGCTTGGATACCTGAGTAACAAGGATGTGGTGTCCTTTTACAAAGGGAGGAATCAAGGTGGGTTCTTTTGAGACAGCATCTTATTGTTGTTGTTTCCCTACAATCAAAAATAAAGGGGATGAGAGGGAAAAAAAAAAACCTAAGGCAAATTCAAAATAAGAGAGATTACAGAGAAAGCTCAAAAGCATTTTGTAAGGTTTTTTTTTAAATATAAAAGACCGCTGTTGAAGAGGCCAAATATTTTACTTATGCTTTGTTGCCCAAACTCCATGTATAAGTTGACGTGTCAAAGCTGACTGATCATTAAATGTGGGATTTTTTTTTTTTTTAAGTTTGATTCTTCTGTTTCACCAGAGTTCGCTTTATCGTCCTTTTGTACAGTGCATTTATGTACAGTGCATTGCGGCTAACAACTTTGCTTGCTTGGGATTACTATTAATAAAGGACACCATCTGAAGCTTGAAAGCTATTCACTGCCAAAAAAAGGAAAGCAAAAAAGAAAAAGAAAGAAAAAAGAGAGTCAATCCTGCCGTTTTTTTGCTTGTTTGCCCGGGTTTCATAGCTCAGATGATGAACATTGGGGGGTGGTGGTGGTGGTGGTGGTGGCTTCAGACCTTAAGGAAGGCTCTTTGTTTTGCTTTATAGAGAATAATCATAAAAAGTTTTCTTTTGAAAATATGAAGAGCAAAAAACGACGACACCCAAACATGGCTTAGAATCCAGTTTACGGGAAGAGAAGAAAGCCAGAAGCAAATCACAGATATCTTATTAACAGTTGATGACTCCTAGGGAGAATGTTTATGAAAACAATACATGCTGTTTGAGAGAGAACACTTGAAAATTGTTCTTTTTGATGGTTTAGGGTGCTATTCTTTCAAAAGTCTCTCTTGGCAACCAGCTTGGTGGAATAGCTGGACTAGGATCTGGGAGACCCAGATTTGAATTCTGATTCTGCCATGATCCTTGCTGGGTGACCTTGGGCCAGTCCCTGCCTCTCAGCTTAACCTCCCTCACCAGCCTGTACTGAGGAGGGTTAAATATTCCTTGGGGGAAGTATTAGATAAAAAGATAGTAAATAAATACTCAGCCCTGTCCTGAACAACTCTGGCTAACCTGACTTATTCAGATCTCAGAAGCTAAGCAGGGTCAGCCCTTGTTCATACTCAGATGGGAGACCACCAAGGAAGTTCAGGGTCATGATGCAGAGGCGGGCATCAGCAAACCAGCTCTTGCCTTGAAAACCCTACGGGGCCACCACCAAAAGTCACTTGTGCTGGACAGAACTTTCTGCCAAATGAATACTCCAGCCCCAGTGAAATGTGTGGGAGCTGCATAAGAGCAAGTCTCCATCCCTTTGTTATGATGATAATTCCTTAGAACACTTACACCTTGAAGCAACAGAGTGGTTCTCTAACTGAGGGCTAGTTTGAATGGCACATATGGGAAGAAAAGAGGAGCCTTACCTCCCTGCCTGCTTTCCTGTCCTGCCTTCAACACTACCAGTCACCCACACGCTGGCATAATGACTGATTGATTAAGTTTATAAACTGCTCTCCCCCAGAGGGCTCAGGGTGGTGTACAACACATAACAGTGTGTCAATAAATAAAGTAGTTTAAACAAATTCAATGAAACAAAACAATACCGTGCAACAATAAGTTTGTCTGAAGGCATTTGTACTCTCCCCGTGGGGGCGAGAGATGGAGGCCAGGCTTGATGGTGAACCGTTGCTGTCCTCACCCATAAGCCTGGCAGAACACCTCCGTCTTGCAGTCTCTGCAGAACTGTTCCAGGTCCTGCAGGGCACGGATGTCACCAGGCAGAAAGGTCCACCAGGCCAGGACCAGGGCCTTTTCAGCCCTGGCCTTTTCAGCCCTGAGGACAGCTGGATATCTTTTGGGGGGATATCTTTTTGATCACCAGGAAATTTTGCTCCCCAGAGCATAGTGCTCTTTGGGGGGCACATTGGGAGAGGTGGTCCTGAAGGTATGCTGGCCCCTGACTGTTCAAGGCCTTGAAGGTTAATACCAGAACCTTTACTCTGACCCGGTATTCAACCTGGAGCCAGTGCAGCTGGCAGAGCACTGGTTGAATGTGCGCTCTTAAAGGGGTCCCTGTAAGGATCTGGACTGCTGCATTCTGGACCAGCTGCAGCTTCCAGATCAGTCTCAAGGTTAGGCCAATGTAGAAGGCATTACAGTAATCCAGCCTGGAGGGGACTGTTGCATGGATTACTGTGGCAAGGTCTGAGGGAGACAGGAAGGGGCTAGTTGCCTGGCCTGACACAGCTGTAAAAATGCCAGCCTGACAATGTTTGTGACTTGGGCCTCCATTGATAAGGAGATATCCAAGATCACACCAAGACTCTTGGCAGTTGGCACAGGTATTAAAGGTGCCCCATCAAGAACTGGGAGATGGCACCCCAAACATGAAGAATGTGTGACTTTTGTCCATTACACTGCATAGAACTCCATGGGTGCATTCAGACAGCGTGCTGGGAGTGGTATAAATTGCTCTGGTCTGATGCGTTTTTTTTTTTTTTTTAACCTGGAGAATCACTATCACACTGACCTCCTTGTACCGGATCCCTGCGCAGCCACATTGGTCCCCGCCAGGAGCATGCATTGATGGTTTTTTCCCCCTCTCAGCTTGAGCATGCGCACAGGGAGCCATCTTTAGAACTAAAAATTTCGTGCCTGCGCAGAACAATGATTTCCACACTTCCTTTTAAACTTTAAATGGACACTTTAAATTAAACCTTTATCCCCGAAACTGGCCTCCATGAGATCCCAAACTCGTCTAAATGCTTAAACTAGGCACCATTCAAACTTTGCTTTTACTAACTTAGGAGCGGAGCTCTGCCCATGCACATACCGCTGAGGCTTAAAAAAAATGGCTGACGAAAAGCGGAAGCCCAAGGCTTCCATGGCAGCTTTCCAGAGGGGACGGGGTTGAAGCACCTGGAAGTGGCTCAACACTGGAATGATCAGATGACAGAAAAGTGCGGCTCGAAACAGAGAATCAGGAAAATACCGCTTAGGTAAGTGGTATCAAAATACTCCGTTTTAAAGGGGGTTTGATCCAGAAAATGACGGCTGGGGATGGTGCACAGATGTTGGGTGTGTGAACGCACACATAAAATCTGTTCCTGAAGCATGCTGAAAGCGGACTAAACAGCTTGTCTGAATGCACCCCATAAGTGCAGTTTTATTTCTTGTGAACACATAGGAATCACTTGCAGATATGCAGCTCAAGAACAGTGGACTGGGTCACTTTACTTTATGGACTGTTGATAGTATTAGAGATGGGAGGAAGAATATTGAGTGGAAAAATCATTCTTATGTGTTTATCTATTTAGAGGTTCATATCTGCTGTTCTCTGCAATGAAGTACCCAAATGTGCGGACATCTTTCTCCCCTCCTCCATTTCATAATCTCATAAGAAGAACCCCGTGAGGCAGCTGTAGTTGAAAAGCAGATGGACTGGCCACCAAGTGAATGGTGCCAATTGACTGGTGCCAAAGTCACCAAGTCAGCTTTTGTGGCAGTGTGGGGATTTGAAATTGGTTATCCCAGATACTAGTTTGACACTCTGACCAGTACACTGTGCTGGCAGAGCATATAACTCTGCCAGATCTCTGCTCCTGTGTAATGGTCTCCATGAAGACAGATTCAGGTGGGTAGCCGTGCAGTTCTGAAGCAGGGGTGGCCAAACTGTGGCTTGGGAGCCACATGTGGCTGTTTCACACATATTGTGCGGCTCCTGGCAGGGCAGCTGGGGAAGCAAAAGGGAGGCATGCCTCCCTGATCAGTCTTCCTTTCCCCAGCCAGTGTTCCCCTCCCTGGGTAGGCTTAAGGTGAGAGGGAGCGGAGAAAGAAAGCAACTTTAAATGCATTCTCAATGCTACCCCCCCACTGGGTGGCTTGGAGAAGGTATTTGTCTCTTTAAATCCCTTCTTCAAGCCAGCCAGGGGGGGGGGGCTTGGAGGATGCATTTAAAGTTAAAGTTGCTTTCTTTCCACCTCTCCCTCCCTCCCTCCCTATTTATTTGCTTTCTTTCCACCACTCTCTCTCTCTCTCTTTTTTCTCTCTCTTTCCCCTTCCTTCTGCGCTCTGTTTGGTGTAGTGGTTAAGTGCACAGACTCTAATCTGGGAGAACCGGGTTTGATTCCCCACTCTTCCACTTGCACCTGCTGGATGACCTTGGGCAAGCCATAGTTCTGGCACAGCTGTTCTTGAAAAAGAGCAGTTTCTGTCAAGAGCTCTCTCAGCTCCACCTACCTCACAGGGTGTCTGTTGTGGGGAGGGGAAGGGAAAGGAGTTTGTAAGCCACTCTGAGACTCCTTTGGGTAGTGAAGGGTGGGGTATAAATCCAATCTCCTCCTCCTTCTCCTATATGCGTTCTTTCCACCTTCCGTTCTCTTTTTCTCTTTCTCCCTCCCTCTCTTTCTCTCTCTCTTCCTTCCTTCCCCCTCCCTCCTGCTTTCTTTGTTTCTCTCTCTCTTTCTTTCCACCCCCCTCTCTCTTTTTGTCTCTTAGACAAATAAATATCATTAGCAAACAAATATCATTGGACAAATTAATATCAATATCAATATCTATTTTTACTCGTTTTGTTTTTAGCTTTGGGAATCTCGTTTAATGTTAATAAAAAGCAAATTTGCATATTTTCCAATTAAAAATGTATGTGTAATATTTGTCCATGTCTTGTGGCTCTCAAACATCTGAAGTTTATTCTATGTGGCTGTTAATGCTAAGCGATTTTGGCTACCCCTGGTCTGAAGCAATAGAACAAAGTATGAGTTCAGTGACACCTTTAAGACCAACAAAGTTTAATTCTGGGTATAAACTTTTGTATGCATGCACATAGAGTTTCCAGTGATTCCTAGAGTTACGCATTGTCATTTCCAGGTTGTACTCGAAAGTGACCTACTGGCATAGTGGATCTTTTTTTTTTTTTTTTAAACAATTCTTCTGCTGCCGCTTGTAGTGTCAGTGGGCAATGGCAGCAATCAGCAGGAGGCCTCCAGCCTGGTAACCCTTATATTTATGGTTAGTTTTTATTTTGTGGTCTCTGGAGAGGTTGCATATACATTCTCTAAACAGATAAATGTTGGCATATTAAAACCTAGAACATGAAATACTTTTTTAGAGATTGCATTCCACTTTGGATTGTGCTTCTAAACTGATATTTGCAAGGTTTCCTTGAAGACATCCCATGATATCCATCAACTGGTGTGATTTCCTCTTATTGATTTTTTTTTTTACCTTTACCATGCTAACTACACCCAGGACTCCTGTTGGCATCACTTGAACTTTAGATCTCCCACACTGAGTGACAGAATGGACTGGATGGTCTACAAGGTGCTTTCCAGTCTGGAGACTGTACGGCTGTACTGCCCTTGCCTGGATAGCCAAGGCTAACCTGATCTCATCAGATCTTGGAAGCTAACCAGGATCAGGGTGGATGTGAGACCACCAAGAAAGTCCAAGGTTGCTATGTAGAGGCAGGCAATGGTACCCCCCTTGGTATTTTTTGCATTTGTGTGTGTCTCTCTGTGTGTGTGCCTGGAAGTTATCACAACCTCTGGCAACTCCTACTGGGAGGACATTCAGAGAAGTGGCTTGATAGCCTGTCTCTGCCTCCCGGCCCTGGTATTCTTTGGAGGTCTCCCATCCAAATACTTGCCAGGGTCATCCCTGCTTAGCTTCTGAGATCTGAGGTCAGGGCAATGGTGAACCCCCTTTGAGTGTCTCTTGCCTTGAAATCCCTACAGGATTGCCATAAATTGGCTGCAACTTCATGGGGGGGGAGGGGAGGCTACACTCCTAGGGACGCCTAAGTAACATGGGACTTACTTCTGAGTAAGCCTGGCTCCCTATGACTGTGAGTCCCAGCACCCAACCATTGTTTTTCATTGTGTTCATGGTTATGCATTTGCCTAGATGTGCTTTAATAGTTTATCAGTTAAAGATACAGTTTTGACTTTTCTAGTTTCCAGTCAGCATTTCCATCTCTTTTCCAGACCGCACAGCTAAATTTGGACAATGCTGAACACTCTGTAATCTCTCCTGGCATGAGATCCTGAAACCTTGCAGTCAGCAAGGACAGAGGCAGAGAATAAAATCATCTTTGATTTTTGCATTTTGGTCAATAATTACGACACTTGCTCTCTATGTTGAGCGAAAGGATTTTTCGCAAGTAGCTGGGCCAAGTTATAGGATAAAAACTGACATCTCGCTAAGAAACGAGATTATGAAAAGCCTTGACCTGGTGTTAGTTCAGATCCCAAGATGCACAAGCGTTTTTATTCCTTCTCGATTCCTTTGTTGCTTTGGGATTCCTGGGTACTGCTTAGCTTTAATTTCTGTCACAGCCATTGTGTCAACTCTGTAGAACGCTTGGCAAAAACCGCTTGCTCCTCCCTACCCCCGGCCCATTGTCCTCAGCTACATTTCTATATACTGCAGAAGAAGGTTATCTGTGCTATTAAACCTTTGACTTCTTGTCTTTTGAAGAGTGCATTTTGCATTCTGTTGTGTCAGGACTATAATTAGATCTGTTAATTAAGCAAAGAATGAACTTTGAAAAACTCTAAAGCACTCGGCATTTATGATAAGTTTGCTTAGGTTGCTTCTGACCTCGTTGTGGTGTTTTGCCCCTGTTCATTAATTGGTAAATTTTAATTAGGCAAGTTGATGAATGTGCTAGCCTTCGCAATAAATAAAAGGGGATTCCAGTTGTTAGCATTTACATAGCAAATTACACTAAAGTTATCGGCAGGTTATAGGACATTATAACTACTCAGCATGCTATTTAAACTCAAGCCATGAATTCACATTGCCTGTTATTCCTGTGATAGCTGCAGCTGGCATTCTGAGTACGTAATTTTGCTTTCAGTTGTCACATGATCAGCTACCCTGGATCGCCATATTTTAGCATTGGGCCAAGCATGCAATAGTGAGGACTGTGCTGAGTTCCATCAGCTGCCTTTTGTATGATGGCTTTCTTTAAAACTGTGTGGGTTCGGTGCCACAGATAAAGTGGCTTCAGATAACTTGTTCTCCTTCTCCTTGTTATGTATTGGAATGGCCACATGTATTTGTGCACGAGCTCCTACCGCTCACGTGAATGGCCACATGTACTTGTGCGCAAACTCCTACCGCTCACGCGAATAAGCGCAGTTTCGGCTGCATAACAAAAGCTCGCCAGGATTCTGGAACAGACCTATAGGCTTGCCTGGATCCTAGACTTAACCAATGGTTGAACCTTGCCCTGTAAATAGCCTATCACGGGGAGTGTGTGTGTGTTTGGGTGTGGTGTGTTGCAGGGATTTAAGCAGGGCTTGGACTTAGCTTGTCTGTCTTGAGTTAGAGCTGAAATCACAATAAACCATGAGCTGATCACTCTACGCATCTGAACCCAGCATATTTCACCCCTATAGTACTATACTTTATGGGCACTCAATGAGGTTGATAAACAATTGATTAGGATAAATAGAAGTACTTCTGTAGTCAGTGACAGATTAAATTGTGGAATTCATTGCCAGAGGACATAGTGATGGCCACAAATATAAATTGCTTTAAAAGGGGGTTAGACAGATTCGTGGAGGAGAGGTCTGACAACGGGTACTAGCCATGGTGAGTAAAAGGAATCTTCATATTCAGAGGCAGTCAACCTCTGAATACCAGTGCTAGGAGTCAACATTGGGGAAAACCTGTATATGCATGGCAAACATACATCTTGTCCCACTTTATACCACACACAACCATATATAAGAGGAAGGTTGAGGGTGGCATGCATTCCTGTTATGTGTGCTTGGTAAGTCCTTGGCTGTAATATCTGAAAAGGACTAAATATAACTGTTAAAGTTTATGTGAATGTAATGGGGAAAATTCGGCAGAAGAAAACAGCAAACAGTGCACAGATAAAGGCAGGGTCAATTTGCACAAGTGAGAAGTAAAAATGAAACAAGGAATTTTAAGTCAAAACAGCAGGTGGGCAGCAACATTAAATGGCATCCAGGTATAAATATACTGCTGGATAAAGTTTTTTTTAAAAATAGCTGGGAACTACCTGGATGCATACAAAAATCATTTCTGTGATAGCTATGTGACTAACTCAGAAGACTGTAGAAGACAGTAACTACACAATAAGGAAATGGTATAGCCTCTTGCTGAGGGTGAAAGAGGAGAGTGCAAAAGTTGGCTTGAAACTCAAGATCAAAAAAACTTAAGATCATGACATCCAGCCCCATCACTCCTTGGCAGGTAGAAGGGGAAGTCATGGAAGCAGTGACAGAATTCATGTTCCTGGGATCCAGGATCACTGCAGATGGTGACTGCAGCCATGAAATTAAAAGACACCTGCCCCTTGGGAGGAAAGCGATGGCAAACCTAGACAGCATAATAAAAAGTAGAGACATTACACTGCCAACAAAAGTTTGCATAGTCAAAGTGATGGTATTCCCAGTAGTAATGTATGGCTGTGAGAGTTGGACCATAAGGAAGGTCGAGCAGTGAAGAATAGATGCTTTTGAATTATGGTACTGGAGAAGACTCTTGAGAGTCCCTTGGACTGCAAGGAGAAATCAGTCGACCCTAAAAGAAATCAACCCTGACTATTCCGTGGAAGGCCAGATACTGAAGCTAAAGCTCAAATATTTTGGCCACCAAATGAGAAGGGAGCACTCACTGGAGATGACCCTGATGCTGGAGGATGGTGGAAGACCAGAGGGCCTGGCGTGATGAGGTCCATAGGGTTACAAAGAGTTGAACTCGACTTTGCAACTGAACAACAACATAGCAGCATCTACTGGATTACTATTTCCAAAATCATGAAAGGACTTTGATTATGGGAAACCGGAGGTGGGGGAGAGCAGGTTGGGGAAGAGCTGTGGAAATGTTTAGCCTGCCATTCTCCCTTGCTTGTTAGTTCTTGAGGATAAGGGAATCCTTTTGTATGGAAAACATTAGTCAAGTGAGCCCCCTTCTCCAGCCTGAATTGGTTTGACCGAAAAAGTGGTCTCACGGAGAAAAAAAATAAAACCAGCTGCTGATGGTTAGTTGACATTTTGGACTGTGGCTTGTCATCTGCAGCACTGTCCTTTTTGTCAGTCTGAACAATGTGTCCACCCAGTCAGATTGTCATACAGTGTTAGGGGTGCCAGTCTCCGGACAGTGGATGGAATCTCCCAGCATTACAACTAGTATCCAGTTAAAAAGATCAGTTCCTCTGAAGAAAATGGCTGCTTTGGAGGGTGGACTCTATGGCATTATATCCCACTGAGGACCCTCCCCTCCCTAAACCCCACCCTCCCCAGGCTCCATCCCCAAATCTCCAGGAATTTCAAAACCTAGAACTGGCAACCCTATCATAACTAACTTGCAGAACTCACTGTGGGATGCAGTGAAGGCAAATAGGCCATTAGATTAGAATTGTCTAAACAGAAAGACAGGTAATTCTATGGTCAGAGGCTGTTTAACTCTGAACACCAGAGGGGAAGCAACAGTTTTTTCTCACATATTCCTGCTGTGGACATTCTGGAGTAGTTGTTCAGGCTCTGTGGGGAACAGGAATGTGGAGTAGCTGGTCTTTTCCGACTTGGCTCTTGTAATGTTCTGGCCAGTATGTTCCAGACTGCCCTTGGAAACCTGTGTCAATTTGGAGACACATCATGGTACATTCAATATGGCTTTTGGACACAGTAGAAGCCCAAGAGTTGGAGATAGACAGCCCTTTCTAAAATGTAGAATGAGGCATGAAATAAGGACAACTTAATAGCTTTGTTAATCACTGTCTTTACAGAATAGTATTAGCAAGCTGGAAGCCTGGAATCAAAGGCACGCAGAATCTTTTCTCCTTGAACTCAGAACGAAGCAGCATCAGGAGAAGAAGGCGCCGTAATAGAATGTTATTTTTACAAGAAGTAAGTAATGCATTAGAGTCTATAAGGCAGTCCGCAGGAGAGTTAGAACTGTCATATCACAATCCTGACTTGAGCAACAATGTGTGAAAGCATTGCCCGCAGCCATTCTTTCCCCTAGTACACGAATAATTTCTATTCTCTCTTTCTCCCCCTGATCTTTATTTACTCTGTGTATGTTGTCAAAGGCATGTTTTACGTCATGTTGAAATGCAATTTTAGAAGAACAGCACATGCTCTGGGAAAGCACCCACTGCAGTCAACGTTCCTTTATGTGTGAGGGTTGCAGAAACAGGGAAATTGTATCTGCCTCCCGGTCGAAAATGTGAGGACAAGTAAACCTATCAAGAAGAAAACACTGAGTGGCTAACTCTCTACCTCTCTCCCATACTCACTCCCAGACTTTTCTTTATTCCTCATATCTAATGAATAATTCAGTAAATTGGTGGGGTTACGCTTCATGTTTCTTTGTGAGAAAGCGGCAGCTGTTTCCAAGGAGTTCTCAAAGAGGAACTCAGGAGGGTCGCGAAACTGCACGCATCTCATTACCGGAAGACAACAACATCTTTCAAGAGACCCAAAATGCTTCTTGATTATGAAGGAGCCAAAGCACAGAGTTCAGCGTTTTGATGCGGAGACTTGCTATTTATTAAGGAGAAGCTGATCTAGACGTTTTAAGCAAACTTGGCTCGCTTTGTGAATCTTTCGGGGCTCCAGCAAACTCACTTAGGGCTGGTTTTGATGCTGCAGCCTGAAGCCCACTGCATGGGCTGGGAATGACTGCGCTGTGGTGGTGTTCCCATGCAGGACAACCTCTTCCTCTGCCTGTCAGTCAGCGCAAATGCATGCAGCCTCTTCCGCATCAGAATATTCGCTTTCAAAACATTGAAAGCCAGTTTGATTCTGTTGCTAATTATGGATTTTCAACACCATATGAAACTGTCTTCTACAAAAGCCCATCGGGTCCAATCAAACTCAGCATTGTCTCCTCCTAGGTCTTTGGCATACAAAGCTGTTTCCAGTCCCTGCTCTTTGAAATCCTTTAGCAGAACAAGTTGGAGATTGAACCTGGGATATTTGGTATGCAAAGCAGGTGCTCTATGGCTAAGCCAGGGCACAGACAAGAAGACCTTAAGGATACATGAAGTTGTTCGGTGTAGTGGTTAAGAGCAGTGGACTCTAATCTGGAGAACCAGGTTTGATTCTTCACTCCTCCACCAGAAACCAGCTGGATGAACTTGTGTCGGTCACAGTTCTCTCAGAGCTGTTGTCTCTGAGCTCTCTCAGCCCCACCTACCTCACACAGTGTGGGGAGAGGAAGGGAAGGAGACTGTAAACTGCTCTGAGACTCTGAATGAAGGGCGGGGTATAAATTCAACTCCTCCTCCTCCTCCTTTATCAACCTATCAGCACAGCTAGCTCAGTATTGTCTGCTCTGAGATGCTGCAGCTCTAAGATTTCAGGTAAATGAGGGTCTTCTCTTTGCTCCCTGAGAGATCCTTCACCTGACTAAGATGTGGGCCCTTCTAGTATGAGTTTCCTCATATGAATCTGCCTTATATGGAGGCAGACCATTGGAGTCCTTTGGCTCCATCCTAACCGGTGATTATTCTCGGGTGAGTAGACAGGTGATCCCAGTGGATCACTTATTCCTTCCATCTATTGAACCAATACATTTTAAAAATTCCTGACTCTTCTGTTTAAATTCCTTTTATGGCTTTCTAACATTGCCAGTGAAACAATGAGAGCTTTTACTTATGAAGATATTTATATCCTGCTTCTCTCACCAACTGGGGACCAAAAGTAGCTTACAATATTTCCCCTCACCTCCGTTTTAGCCTTATAACAACCCTGTGAAGGCGAGCTGCAGTGGCTCAAGTGGTTAAGACACTGAACTGCAGGCTGTGGAAGGTCAGTAGTTCAGCAGTTCAAGACCGGGAGAGTGCCGCATGACAGGGTGAGCTCCTGTCTCTAGTTCCAGCTCCTGCCAACCTAGCAGTTCGAAAGCAAGAAATTGCAAGTAGATAGATAGGTACCACTTTGGTGGGAAGGTAACAGCGTTATGTGCACCTTGGTGTTTAGTCATGCCGGTCACATGACCACGGAAATGTCTTCGGACAGCGCTGATTCTTCGGCTTTGAAACGGAGATGAGCACTGCAGCTCTAGAGTCAGATTCGACTGGCTTTCAAGCAAGGGAACCTTTAACCCTGTGAAATGTGTTAGGCTGAGAGGAAAGGAGACTGTAAAACAAAAAGGGTTACTATTTTCACAGAGAAAGAATCTTATTTTCTTCTACATATCAAGAGCCTCTCTCCGATACAATTTGACAATGAATTTGTGTCTGTCACCATGTCATCTGATTGAATCTGCAACATCTCTTGGTGTCCATTTCAAGAACTTTATAAACTGTAGAGAAACTTGGGATTTTCCCATCATGCCTATCTAAACATCTGGTCCTCTTTTCTTTCCTTCCTTGGTTTCTGTGCCAAACATCCAATCGCCTAAGAGTATGAATACTTGCACTCACCAGTTTACCTGGTCCTAATATCACATTCCTGTGATTTTTTTTTTTTATTGATACTAGTGGAGAAATTTGTGTTTGTGTATGTTGGAGTTATTTCATGGATGGGCTGTAGGTGGCATTGTTATCTCACAAGAGTGCCCTGTGGAAGCCTATAAGAGAAAAGCTCTTTCTAACATTTGTAAAAATTCTTTCTGTTCCTCTCCCAGCTCTAAGAACTAACAGCAATAGACATAAAGATCAGAAAATGTACGTCAGAGAGGAAAGTGGCCAGACAGCTTGTGGATTAAGTTTGACTATACTTCTCCTGAATCCAGTTACCTGAAGTATGTTGACAAAGTCCTGGAACTCAGCTATCCTGTAGTATAGGGTTCCTTTGCCAGATCTCTTCTCCCTGGATTGAACAATACTGACAGAAGCAGAGATGCAGTTTCCCTCTGGATTACAGATATACTGTTAGAGGTAGCGGCGATGGTTCCTATGTAATAAACAGAGAAGATCTTTTGCAAATGTTTTCCTGGTTAGCTAGAAGAGTTGCAGTGGGCAGTAGCAATACTTTCTCTGCCTTCCTTTGTAACAAACTGTCGCTTTCTTAAAGATCCTTTGTTTCTGATCCCTCCCCCACCCCCGTGTCTGTCCCAATCCCACTGAAGTTGACTGGATCCCAGAGAAACTGGTTCCAGACAGACACAAAGAAATACTTCTTCACATGATGCCTAATTAGTGGGAAGGGCTGTGACTCACAGGTATGCAATCTTCTTTGCAAATTCCCAGGATCAGTTCTTAGTAGTATCTCCAGTTAAAATGATTGGGTAGGAGGTAATGCTAAAGACCTCTCCTTTTTTTGCTGGACAGCTGTGGCCAGCCAGAGTAAACAATTCCACCCTTGATAGACTGATGAGTATGTGGCAGTAGGAGGCACAAGGACTCACCAATGTACCACTTCTTCATTAAAGCTTTGTTGTAGTTTTGAACTCCAGGCTTCCTCCCAAAGTGACCTTTTGAACTCCAAACCACCAAGGTGATCATAAGAATAGGGTTGCCAGCCTCCAGGTGGTGGCTGGAGGTCTCCTGGGATTACAACTCATTTTCAGGCAGTAGAGATCAGCTCACCTGGAGAAAATGGCCATAATGGAAGGTGGACTCTATGGCATTACACCCCATTGAAGTCCCTCCCCTCTCCAAAGCTTGCCCTCCTCAGTCTCCACCCCCAAATTCTCCAGGTATCTCCCAACCCTGAGCTGGGAACCCTACATAAAAACATATTTGGGCTTTTGGCAGAATCCAGTAAGACACAGGCTCATTTTAAAGCATACTCTGGTGACAACGATGGTGGCAAAGAAACACTTTCCCATCACTGTTAAATCTGCATAGTGTAAGCCAGTGAAGCCGATCAAGATAGTCAGAGGTCTGTTGGGATCTTACCTGCAGGAGGAGGTGGACTGCTCGGTGGCCCACTGTGACCATTTTGCTCAGCACTTTGCAGATAAAATTTCTCACTTCTGTTCTGACTTGTGTATGTGCTGGGAAGTGGGGAGGAGAGAGGACCCCCCTCCCCCTCTGCCACAGGTTCTGAGCAGAATCAGGCCTCTGTGACATTTTTTAAAGCAACACAAATCTTGAGGTAAAATGTCTGCAGCTTCCCTGAGCTGCCCTCAGGGACATGGTTTCATCTAGTTGTGAGAGATTCATGAATATGGAATAATCACAGGGTTAGGTATTAATTATAAAAAATCTGGAATGTTGTATATAAATATTAAACCAAAAAATACAATATGAAGTCTAAAATGATCCAGTTTTCAAAAATCATTTAAATATCTGGGAGTAACTATCTCAAAGAATTTAAATAAACTTCAGCAGCTACATTTCCATCCAATGATTCGACAAATAAAACAAAAAGTTGTTAAAAGGTGGCCCCAGATACACTTGACAATTATGGGCAGAACTTTATCTTTTCTGAACACTCCCCATAGCAATTACACTGAAAGTTTTGGCAAGGTGGCAAAAAATATTTATTTGGTCAATGGTTAAGTGCTGGCAAGTTGCAGCTGACTTGTGGCGACCCCAGCAAGGGGCTTTCAAGGCAAAGTGAGAAGCAGAGGTGGTTGGCCATGGCCTTCCTCTGCAGGGCCTTCCCTTCCAAGTACTGACACTGCTTAGCTTCCTCAGCCGGATGAGATCAGGCAATACCATGCTGCCTTCCCTCTCTCCTGCCCTCCCTTAGTATCCCTACTGTTGGCAGATGAAAGCAGGCTGAAGGTTAGATCTTATTTTGAGCTGAATTCAGAAGAGGAAATCTGGATGCTTTCTGTTTCCTCACGTTGGTTTCATTGTCTTCTGCCATTGGTTTTCCGAGACATGGCCTTGTATGTGGCTTCATGGAAGATACAAGTGAAGGAGACATTCCTCTGTGTATATTCATCCCGACAGCTCAACTGAACTTCTGTGTATATACTTTAGAACTTCAGGTAAACTTCAGGTGAAAAGTCAAGCAAATTCAATGAAATAATGTATTTAATTATCTCCTCCTTTGATACCCCACCCTTCTTCCCAATGAGGACTCAAAGTGTTCTCCTCTATTTTATCTTCACAACAACTCAGTGAGGTAGGTTAGGCTGAGAGTGTGTGATTGTCCCAAGGTCTTCCAGTGAACACCATGAGATTTGAACCTGGGTATCCCAAATCCTAGTCTGAAACTCTAACCTCTACACCACGCTGAATGAATGAAAAAAAATCATGCTGGTGGCATTTAAGACCATGTTGTAGGTTGGTTAATGCACTCAACCTAGATGTGTTAAGTAGTGTGGATATATAGTACATATAATCTTTGATCAGCATTTTTCACTTTGTGCCACTGGGGAGTAGATAACCATATTTTCCTTGTGTGTGTGTTCATACAGCTTGGCAGACATATCTAACTTCCTTTAAGACATCATATATTAAGGATTATACATTTAAAATATACAACATGATATTCTCACGTATCTTCAGACACAGATCTTATCCACAAGCAAGTATCATGATGTAAAACCCAGATCTTAGTATCATTCGCCATTTAACATGCTAACAACCTGCTAGTGAATATGACGTTTATAGAGTCACTAGAGGGCTCTCCAAACCAATCTATGTAATGTTGCTCTTTCTTTGCTGTTTCTCGCTATCTAATGTTTGCTTTCATTTTAATTTCCATTTCAGATTCCCATTTCAGTTTACCTATTTGACAATTCAATGGGAATCACCTGATCAACTAATGTTAGCAACTACATGCCCTCCCCCCCATTAAATTAATCACTTAATGGGCAAATTAACTCCAATTTATACTCATTGTAAAGATACAAGTGTTCTCCCAAACATCATCATGCAAAGCAGATGAAGTCTGGACACTGAAAGGTGATTGTAGCCTGTCCAGTCCTGAATGGCATTTTATGGAACTGGAAGGGATTTTGAGATTACCCCAACCACTTTTCTTTTTGAGGCAGAGAGCCAGCATGCTTTAGTTGTTAAGAGTGGTGGACTCTAAGATGGAAAGCCAGGTTTGATTCCGCACTCCTCCCCCACATAAAGCCAGCTGGGTGATCTTGGGGCAGTCACAGCTCTCTCAGAACTCTCTTAGCTCCAGCTATCTCACAAGGTGACTGTTGTGGGGAGAGGAAGGAAAGGCACTTGTAAGCCACCTTGAGACCCATTAAGGCAGGGAAAGGTGGGATATAAAAACCTGGGCTGATTTCCCACTACAGCTGCCTTGGTGTTGCGCTGCCGTTTGCCCCGACACTATTGGTCAATTTCACACCCGAAGCCGCGGGGCTGCATTTTGACCCGTGGCTTTGCCCGACCCCGCAGTTTCGTGATCCTGTTTTTTGAGGATCACAAAACTGTGGGGGAAATCAGGCAAATCTGCGGGTCAAATGCAGCCCCGCGGCTTCGGGTGTGAAATTGACCAATAGTATCGGGGCAAACAGCGGTGCAACACCAAGGCAGCTGTAGTGGGAAATCAGCCTTGCTCTTCTCCTAATTCAATTTCCATTGCTTCAAGCTCCTTTTTCATTTAATTCACATTAAGTTATAAGGGCATACAATTACTCAATTATATATGCTCTGTGTGTGATATGTACTATGTGTGTGTGGATATATATATATATATATATATATATATATATATATATATATATATAAATTACCTTTGACCTCTGTGTTTCACGTACGTTAACTAATGCACTTTCTATTTCATGCGTTCCTGCTTTGCTCTATTAAAAAAGTATTACCTGCCACCTTGTTGCATATTTTATTTATTTACATTTTTATAGTTGGCTGGGCTAATAGGTTTTTGTCAAGGCTGTTTCTCACTTTCTAGACACATTAAGAAAACCAGCTGCACGCAATCATTTGACACTTAATGGCTGCCAAACAATCACTGTGATGCTTTATGCAAAGCAAGAGTTGTGTGGGACACTCAATTCAAGAAGAGGCATTAATAGAAGCTCTGGCAAGAACTTGACCTTCTTGAAATCTTTTAATGGAAAAGAAGCATAAATCAGTTTTCTGCCTCAAAATGCAGTCATGGTGGCTAACCTCTCTCTCTGTCTTCACAACACCCCTAGAAGAAACAGGTATAGATAAATCACTTTAGGAAGACATAGTCATCCATCCATCCATCCAACCATCCATCCATCCGGTCATTTGTTTCCTGCCTTCCTCCTCAATGTGGACCCAAAGTGGCTAACATCAGTTTGCCCCACCAGTCAGAATAACAAGACAGACAATGGTTTGGAAGTAAACAAGACCCACTTTATTAACTAACTAAGTGAGCACGGAATGGGCAAGGCAGGTGTCACTCCGCTGACCAATCTCCTTGCCCTTTTCTTGGGCGGGTCATCCAGCTCCAGTCTTGAGCCATTGATCTGGCTCACGACTGGCAGCCCAGCATACCTGGTTGCCACCTAGGAGTGACTACCCCTGAAGCCTTCCAACTTGCAGAGAGCAGCCTTACCCTAAGAGGTTCCCAGAGGGTGATCACCGTTCCCCACCCTGGACCTTAAAATCCGAAGGCAGTTCCTGATGACCCCCTGTTCCCTAATGGGGGAAATGCCGTAAGGTGCTCACCGGTTCTGGTTTCTTGCCCGCACAAACCTGCCAAGTGACCAGCCTACTTAGGTGTCGACCGCCACAACCAACCATCCAATCCACTGCTCTCAGTTCAAGGTAGGCAAAAACACCTCCACTCCTTCAGCCAGTCCTGGGTAGAGGCAAAAATTCCTACCTGGCCCCAATAGGCGACCAGCCAGAGCCCACACTAAGAACATGGCAGGAGGGTGGGTGAGCACGCCGAGCAACTGACATTGGGCTGGAGCAGAGCCTGGCCTTTTCAGCAGAGCCGGCTTTGCCCCTTCACCCATGTCATGATGCACAGCGTCATGGCTCTGTTGCTGCCCTGGCTTCCTCCGGGGCGGCAAAACAGCCCCCAGAACTCCAGTGGCTTTGCTGGGAGGCCGGGAGCTCCATTCTTTTCCTCCATTTTATCCCCACAACAACCCTGTGTGGGAGCATAGTCTGAAAGAGTGTGACTGGCCCAAGGTTACCCAGCAAGCTTCCGTGACATGGATGGGGATTTGAAGCCAAGACTCCCAGATACTAGTTTGACTCTCTTAACCACCATGCCACACTGGGACTGATTAGCCACAAGCAGCTGTGCTGCCCTCGTTCTTCTATTTCCCCTGCTTGCATAATGCAAGCGGGGGAAACAGAAGAGTGAGGGTGGCACAGCTTCTTGTGGGGAATCAGTCCAGCTCTCATCAACACAAATTTGGCACTGGCCAAGGAACACCTTCCTATGCTCCTAGTCCTGGCTGAAGAACTGCATGGCTGTAAATATGAACTGATCAACCACTGATCAACCACAGCCTCAAGAGGAAGCCATGGCTCAGTGGCAGAGCACATGCCTTGAAGGTCCTAGGTTCAATCCCAGGCAGTTTACAGCATTTTTTCTGCACTCTGAACCAGCAAGATACCAACTGCTTTCTGTAATAATAGCCACTTGCTATTTTTACAGAAATACACAGGAGGAGTTAGGTCATAGTATAAGTGTCCCCTTTGGATCTTCTGGGTATTGCAGGGAGGCACAAAACTAGTTCCTTGTCAGGCATAGTACTGTCTCACAGTGTTTGCTATTTACTGAACCCAATTTTAATCTGTGTGATGCTTGTTTCACATTTTAAATAACTACTTTAAAAAAAAGGCAGAGAGAGGGAATACAAAGAAAACTCTCTTGAGAGAATTATAAATGTATTTAAATTAAGGCAAGTATTTCTGTGCATCCCTGACCTTTTGAATCTGTTTGGAGGGCTAGGAATTAAGATTTGCTCTTAGCAAAGTGATTGAAGGTCTTTGCTTGTAAGTGTTTAAAAAACAAACAGAAAACCAGAAACCTGTAACATAACAGCTACAGGCTGAAGTCAAGAGCATATCTATAATCCTCTTTAGTAACATTTGCTATAAAGACATAACCCGTTGCATTGTTAAAATAGGCTTTCCAATAGTGTGATGTGTTTTAAACTAAAGGGAGGCCTTGAAGGTTGCCTGCCAGGGAGATCTGGAAAGGCTGCATCAATAGCCACAGATGTATTTGCAGGAATTTTGTTAATGTTGAAACTCAGCAGCACCTTGTCAAGAGACCTGTTAGTAAGGGTTTCTTCCACCCCCACCGCTGCTTTGCAAGGAAATGGCTGGAAGACAGCTGGGTCCAGCCATTGTTTCACAGGCTGCTCACCAAGAATTCAACATTCTGCATTTTGGTAGAAAATAGGCATCAACATAATCAAGGAAAAAGTTCTTCAGGGTTCTGGCCAACCTATTGATAACAATGTCTGAGTTACCCATATGACAGTCCACATCCCTCTCTATGTGTGCAGTGGTGGTTGAAAGTGCCATCGAGCTGATGTTGGTGTCCCCATAGGGTTTCCAAGGCAAGAGAGGAATGGAGATGGTTTGTCATTGCCCGCCTCTGTGGAGAAACAGTAGTCTTCCTTGGTGTTCTCCCATCCAAGTATTAATTGGGACTGACCCTGCTTAGCTTCTGAGATCTGACGAAATCAGGCTGGCCTGGGCCATCCAGGTCAGGTCATGTATACAGTGGCATCTGAGTCTAGAGGGAGGAAGAGGAGGACAGAAAGATGCTTAGGGCTGGTGCCATGGCTTATTGTTCAAGCATCTGCATGGCATGCAGAAGATCCCTGGCTCGATTGTGGGCATCTTGGGTTAAAAGGATTAGGTAGTGACTGATATGAAAGATCTCCACCTGAGTTCCTGGAGAGCTGATGCCCATCAGAGCAGAGAATACTGGCAATAGATTAATTGTATAAGGCATCATCTTTAAAGGGTCATGGATCCATGGCAGAGTCTCTGCTTTCCATGCAGAAGGGAGCCTCAATATCTGATCTTGATGGTATAATGGTCTGAATCATAGGATCACAGAATCACAAAGTTGGAACGGCCATACAGGCCATCTAGTCCCACCCTCTGCTTAATGCAGGATCCGCCTAGAGCAGGGGTGTCAAACATGAGGCCCGGGGGCCAGATTAGGCCCCCGGAGGGCTTCTATCAGGCCCACAGTGGAACTGGCTGTCTTCTGCTTCTTCTTCCAGCTCTGCTGCTGCTGCATCATTGTAGGTTTGCAGCTTACCGATATACACCTGAACAGCGTACTCAAGATTGCAACAGCACAAACATTTTTATATAATAATTCAGAGTAAGAGGCATCAGTTATCAGACACTGTTAAATAAATAACATATTGCAAGAGTGCTAATGTTTTAAGCATATTTTTATTTTAAGTAAAAGAAAACCCTTTGTGTTTGTGTCCTTTATAAAGTTTATATCTCCGCTACCTGGCCCCAAAAGGTATCACTTATGTCAGATCCAGCCCTCATAACAAACGAGTTCAACACCCCTGGCCTAAGAGCATCCCTGACAAATGTTTGTCCAGCCACTGCTTAAAGACTGACAGTGAGGGGGAGCTCATCACCTCCCTGGGCAGCTGATTCTACTGTTGCACAACTCTTCCTGTAAAAAAGTTTTTCCTATCCTCTGCTGCCAACGGGAACAGCTCCCTGCCCTCCTCTAAGTCACAGCCTTTCAAATACTTAAAGAGAACAATCATTTTCCCGCTCAGCCTTCTCTTCTCCAGACTAAACATTCCCAAATGCCTCAGCCTTTCCTCACAGGGCGTGGTTTTCAATTTGGTGTAGTGGTTAAGTGCACAGACTCTAATCTGGGAGAACCAGGTTTGGTTCCCCACTCCTCCACTTGCATCAGCTGGGTGAACTTGACCAAGCCATAGTCCTGGCACAGCTGTTCTTGAAAAAGAGCAGTTTCTGTCAGAGCTCTCTCAGCCCCACCTACATCACAGGGTGTCTGTTGTGGGGAGGGGAAGGGAAAGGAGATTGTAAGCTGCTCTGAGACTCCTTTGGGTAGTGAAGGGCGGGGTATAAATCCAATCTCCTCCTCCTCCTCTTCTTCCTCCTCTTCTTCCTCCTCTTCTTCCTCCTCCTCCTCTTCTTCCTCCTCCTCCTCCTCCTCCTCCTCCTCCTCCTCCTCCTCCTCCTCCTCCTCCTCCTCTTCTTCTTCTTCTTCTTCTTCTTCTTCTTCTTCTTCTTCTTCTTCTTCTTCTTCTTCTTCTTCTTCTTCTTCTTCTTCTTCTTCTTCTTCTTCTTCTTCTTCTTCTTGCCTCCGATCATCCTTGTCACTTTCCTGTGCACCTGCTCCATTCTGTCCACATCCTTTTTGAAGTGAGGCCTCCAGAACTGCACACAATATCCCAGGTACAGCCTGACCAATGCAGTCTGTTTCAGTGAGGATAGGGAAAGCCCAAAGGATGACCCAAAGACACAGATGATGATGTCATCCAGGTCCATGAACAAACTTAGGAGTCATCAAAGCAACCACCCCCTAAAGATCCCCACAGAAGAACATGAAGAACCCCAAGAGACAGGTTTCAGAGGGAGCTTTGACTGTTAAAAGCTTATGCTCAAAAAATCTTGTTTGTCTCTGAGGTGCTACTGGACTCAAATTTAGGTGTCCCAACAGACAGGGAAGTCTTTCTTACCTGGAAAGACAGCAGTGCCCTTGGATTCCAGCTCAGCCCCCAAGCATTCTGCAGAACAAGAGAGTCTTCCTCCACTGTCACACTGAAAACCCCAAATGGTAAAAGGCATTCCAATCCTGTTGGATCACCCTTCCTAATAAATGGACTGATCATAGCTGTGTGGAAATGCATATGCTGTGCATGTAGAAGATGGCAGGTTCAATCCCTGGTATCTCTAGGTAAAAGATCTCTGGTAGGAAGGGCTTTCCCTGCTTGGGAGGCTGGAGAGCCGCTGCCTGTCAAAGTAGACAGTGCACAGCTGGATGGATCAGTGGTCTGACTGAGCTGGCAGCTTCATACAGTCAATCATGCACAGTCCCTTTAAGGATGATCAGTCTTCTCCAAGGAGGCAAGGCACGAGCCTCATACTTCTGTGTAGGTAGTTTCAGGCTAGTGATGGATGAGTACTCTGCGCTCTCTAAACCTTTGAATGCTAGAGCCAGGAGGCCATATCAGGGGATGTGGCCTTGGCTTGGCTTCTTATGCCCTGTTGTTGGACCTCCGGAGGAACTGGTTGGCCACTGTGTGAGACAGGATGCTGGACTAAATGGACTACTGGTCTGCTCTGATCCAGGAGTGCTCTTTTTATGTTCCTACGTTCTCTGCTTTGCTAGGCGCTGGTATCCCTCACCATGAGCTAGCCTTGGTCCTGATCTGTGCTAACTCCTTTGGAGCATTGCCTGGCCTTGATGCTTCTGCAGGCAGTGGCCCCAAAGAGAATTTCTTGATGGAATTTGTTTTGACAAATCTTTACAGAGACTGTCATACTGGGAAAAGTCCAGCTTTTGAGAGGGGGAAAACTCAATATGTTTGGTCAGGATCTAATTGCAAATAAAAATAAAAATGGGATGGTAGGGATGAAATAACAGATGATTCAAAGGAAAGCACAGAAACAAGAAACCATTCCCCCAGTACAGCAGCCAAGAATTTTATTTGCCACGTGGAAAAAGAAGGCGATGGAGAAGAAACTCTAATTAAATTGGATCCCTTTCTTGGCATCCAGTGAAGTAGTAAGTGGATGCATTCTAAGAATCCATAACTTCATTGTCCAACTGCAGACCGTTGCCTTAGAACTAATTTTCCATCACAGCAGTCCTGCTCTATCTACTAATGTTGCCTTTCATTTATTGGATGCCACTCTAACAAAATGAATGGCGGACAAGGCAAGTGTTGAGACAAATAGGAACTTGCTGTTGTTGGTTCAACATCCTGACAGCTACCATTACCAAGCTTCCCTATATGGCTCAACAACAGGGGGAAACTGGCTGTATTCTAGAACATTGCTCTTCAATTAATGGGTCAGGATCCACAGGAGGAGAAAGAGAAAGTAGTGATATACTTGTTCTGCACATTTACCCAGCTTAACTGTCATGGCTCCATCCAACAAAAATGGGGAATTGCTGTGCACACGTGAATCTGCCTTGTACTGAATCAGACCCTTGGTCCATCAAAGTCAGTATTGTCTATTCAGACTGGTAGTGGCTTTTCAGGGTTTCAGGATGAGGTTTTTCACATCACCTACTAACTAATCCTTTTAACTGGAGATGCCAGGGATTGAACCCGGGACCTTCTGCATGCCAAGCAAATGCTCTGTCCCTGAGCCACTGGCCCACTCCATGTTCAGGGTATTAAAACATTCTTTTAGGGGTCCTTATCGCTAACCTCACACCCATGCTGAAGGGAAAAGAAATAACTTTTAAACCAGGGTGTACAGGCCCTACTAACAACAGAAGGAGGAACAGAAAGAGTTGAGGTAGGACGATTTCCATTCCAGTATAATTTCCAGGATTCATTCCACTCCAGTATCGTTTTGTGGGTTTGTTCTGCATTCAATTCCTTCTGAACATCAATTCAGCTAGGAGCACTTCTAAAACTGATTCCAGAATTAAAGCATAGACTACTTGCTGCAGGTTTCTATTTTTTTTCTTAGCTTTTTACTAAAAACCCTGAACACTTTTACTTGGGAGTATACTCTTATGGCTATGGCTGTGTCCTAGAATATGTCCCAGAATCCTCTGCAATGTGTGTGTTGTTCCATAGAACCTGTACAGGACAACTTTACATGAAATACATTCTTTGAAGGTACCAGCCAACATTTTAAATATAGATTCCTGAAATATCAACTCACAGATTCATAGAGTATGGTATTTCTCTTCCCCTAATCTTCTGTTAATTAGTTTCATCTTTGGGGGATTGGTTGAGGAAAGGATACAAGAAGATGAACTTAAACCCTGCAGGATTTTGATTACCGCTAGGGTTGGATCCAGCTAGCTTTTTCACTTACCTCATCTCCCTCCTTACTATAGCCCATGTTGCACATAGCTTTTATCTGTGAAGTTCCCATGATTCAAAGCACTGCCATAAAGGGTCATCCAAGGGGACTCCTTTCTCTTTTCCAACAGCAGAATAACTGGCTAGATCCAACCCTAGATTCCTGGCAGTCAGTGCCCTGTAACAAACGTAGCTTACTGTAGAATTGCCTTATACTGTGTTTGTATCATTTTTAGGGATTATAGTTTTGGTGGCAGATGATGTACGAAGTAGGCCTCAGTGGTTTAGGTGAACTGGAATAAAACAGCACGCATAAGTCCAGAAAGCATGTAAAGTCAGGGTTTTATAGGTATCATGACAGATCTAGAAAGAACGCTTTTAATTTACTAGATTTCAGGGACACTTTAACTTCTAAATGCAGCAGATGGAAATTTGTTGCTTTGCAAAAGAACAGGAGATAAAATCCGGGAACAATAAGGTACTCTTTTTAAATCTGTCTTTTGAGGCTGGTGAAAGACTCTTCAAGGAGGTGGTGGAGGGGGGGGGAAGATATCTCAAAATGTGCTGCTTAATGTCCTGCAGCCTGGGTACGGTCACATTTCTTCACTGTTGCTTCCCTGTTCTCTTTTAAATTACTGTCAAGGAATTTGGGAGCGGGGACGTGTTTGTTCAGAATTTCATCTGGATCATTTATTCATAACTCTTTGATGTGCATTTTACAAGAACTCTTTTTTTCGCATCCAAATCATGTTGGAAACTAAAAGGAACTATAGCTTGGCTGAGATTCTCAAGGGGCTCCATATATTTTCTTTCCCATGGGACCACTCTGGGGATTTGGCTCATTTGCATTCACAGGTCCACAGGGGCTGTTTCGGCACAAGAAGAGTTGGATTTATACCCCACCCTTCACTCAGAGTGGCTTACAATCTCCTTCCCATCCTCTCTCCACAACAGGCACCCTGTGAGGTAGGTGGAGCTGAGAGAGGTCTGAGAGAACTGCCCTTGGAAGAACAGCTCTGAAAGAACTGTGACTGACCCAAGGTCACACCAATGGCTGCATGTGGAGGAGTGGGGAATCAAACCCGGTTCTCCAGATTAGAGTCTGCCGCTCTTAACCACTACACCAAACTGGCTTTCAAACTGAAAAGGCCGCTCTTAACCAGTACACCAAACTGCCATACTGTGGGGGTAGGGCCCTTGTGGCATTTTTAAATGGCCAAATTTACTTCTAAAATGGCATCAGCATCCATGTGTCAGATCCATGGATGACATCACGTCTAGTTTGGCCTTGAGCTTTTCACGCTTCCTGGCTCTCCATTTCAATTTTGTTCTTTCCTTCTCAGATATTATCATGTGTGTCTTTGTTGGATGAGTGACTTATCCCCTCTAGATTCTTTCTTTAGAGGGTCAGACTAGACCCAGGAGACTCAAGTTTGCATCCCTGCCATGAAATCTTGCTGGGTGACCTTGGGCCAGTTACATGCTCAGCCTAACCTACCTTGCAGGGTTGGGATGAGAATAAAATGGAGGAGATTAGAAAGAATGTAAGCTGTTTTGGGTCCCCATTGGAAGAAAGCCAAAATATAAATGAAGGAACTAAATAAAACAACTGACCATTGCTGATTTTCAGACATAGTACAGACCCTTGTACAGATACTGGGTTGGATTCAGTCACCTCTTCCATTGGTACCATTTGACAGAATACTATACTGAGAATTATGGCACCAGCATGTACAATAGCCCTATAGGATAGGGGCTGTTAGCAAGGAAGGGAATTGGACAGGATTCAATGAAAATGCTGCCTGGATCCAGCCCATTATAATGGCATTCATAGAAGCACAGCACCAGTTTGGGAGTCACCCATCTGAACTGCTTTTCAAGTACAGTTTACTCATCCATACACTCATAAAATTCCATTACTGCCTTTTCCATTTCATCTCAGGTGATACACAAAAAAGGGTGAAATAGAAATTGGAAAACTAATACTGTTCCCCTCCCCACTTTTTAGTAGGATGATCCATGGGCAGCATTTTATATGGTCAGTTTCCTTGCATGTTGAGTACTGATGGGGGAGGTAAACACTCCTTTGTGAATAAAAGGGGGGGAACACTATTTTTTTGTAGAGTTCTAAATGGCCTCTAATCCCGGGGCACATGTACGTAGAAATAGTGCTGACTGGAGACTTTGGTGTAGGGACAGGCAGGCAGCAGAACATCGCCCAAACAACTCCGTGACACTCTAGAATTGCTGGGCTATTGATTTGTAAATTTTAATGCCATTAAACCGATCTCAAGTTCATTTCAACCACAGGAAAGGAAGGAAGGAAGGAAGGATAGTTTTTCACGGACAACCAGTGAGGGGTTAACATAGGCTTGCCATCCCCCGGGTGAAGCCGAGAGATCTCCTGGAATTACAATTGATCTCCAGACTACTGAGAAAATGGCTGCTTTGGAGGGTGGTCTGTATGGTATTATATATGTGGAGGTCACTCTCCTCCTCCAACACCGTCCTCTCCAGGCTCTACCTGCCCCCAATCTCCAGTAATTCCCCAGCCCACAGTTAGCAGCTCTAAGTTAAAATAATGAAGTTCTGAGCATTGGCTAACAGTGGCTACTCTCCTGAAGGCTGCACAGCCACAAAAGAAGGACACCAGCTCAAAATATGTCCCATTATTAATGACAAACAGATTATGGGGTTCCGAGGACATCTGTCCATTGCATAACACAAAATGAGAATTGTGTTGGAAGTGCCATCAAGTTACAGCTGACTTATGGGGAGCCCAGCAAGGGGCTTTTCAAAGCAAGTGAGAAGCAGAGGTGGTTTGCCCCTGCCTTCCTCTGCATTGTCTTCCTTGGAGGTCTCCCTTCCAAGTACTGAACTTGCTTAGCTTTCAAGATGTGAAGTTAAACCATACCTATAGGGCTATACCATACCACCTTCCCTCAAAAAATGAGAATTACAAGAGCCAAAAATGTGTACCAATGTCATCAGCATCTCTTAAAAATTATATACATCTGGATGTACCTTTAGAACTACCCTACTAGGATCAGCAAATAATCCTAGACAGAAATAGAAGAGTATCTGCAGGGAGTTTAGCCAGCATGTCTCTATAAAGTTGAGCCATCAAGCCCTGATGGGCACACTGCCTAATTCCACCTTGAAACCTTGAAATGAAGCTTTTAGCTCCACAGAAGCATGTAGGGCTTCTATTTACATGCAAATTGATGCTATTCATGTGTGAATTACAGCAAGGGCTGACTTTGTTGAACAGAATAATTAAGTAATGGTCACATTCCTTTCTGCTTTGGGTGTACTTCCTGAGGATTATAATTGTTACAAATTATTTCATTACAAAGTCAGATAATTGAATTCCTTCCTTCCTTCCTTCCTTCCTTCCTTCCTTCCTTCCTTCCTTCCTTCCTTCCTTCCTTCCTTCCTTCCTTCCTTCCTTCCTTCCTTCCTTCCCACTAAGATGAATATCTACAGGCAGCATGGGTTTTTTTATTTAGAAGATTGTTCCTTTATTTAGAAAATGTACACTCTACCTCTTCATAATGCTGCTTGAAGCAGCTCACAGCAGAAAACAAAATAAAATCATAACACACAAAATCATTAAAATTAAGAGATCATTAAAAACCTAGCCACTAAAAACTCAGGGTACAAAACATCATAAACCCCAGAGCACAAAAAATTTAGCAGGCTAGAGGAACCACACAGTGGTCTGTAGGCTAGAAGCAGGTTGTAAAAACAATCAAAAAGTCAGAAGCCAGGGTAAAAAGATATGTTTTGTCCTGCCACCTAAAAGTAGAATAGGCATCAGACAAGCTTCAGCAAGAGGGCATTTGAGACATGCTAGTAAAAACTACTGTAAAGAAATGGGCACTGCTTTTTCTTGCTATCACATTTGTAAATCTAGATTCTTTTCAGTGTCCAAGGAACACATGAGATTTCTCTTGCACGTTAAGACCTTTTAGCTTTCCTGTAATGCAGAAGCAGAATAAGACCAAGTGTTGAATATAAATGTATAAGGAAGTGGATTTTGAGCAGAAACAGCTTTTATTTTCTTTTATGAGATATATAATATACTTTCTTTTGTATTTTGATATATTAAAAGTTATAGTGATGCACAAATCAGTGCCCCATGTGCCCCCTGGGGCCGAATAAGGAACACACGGTTGGAGTCCAGGGAGTGGATAAATATCTGTTTATTGCAATAATCAGGACTGGATACCTTGGCACCCAGTACCACAAAGCTGTATTCTGCCATAACCATACCTCAAATGACATCACTATAGTTTATACATTAAGAAATCCCTAACTGGTACCAGACAGGTAACATCATTAAAGTGTCATTTGACTTAACATGTCTCTATTGGTGTTCTAATATGCTGGTCAAAAGTGTCAGTGATTACATTTGCTTATTTGTTCTCAGGACAGTGTGAAACAATAAAGAACAGTGGGGCCCTCTCTCTTAGCATCTCCTTCCTAAGCTGAGGAGTTCTTCTGATAAGGTACAATGATTCACATAGAACTGGATTTTGGCAGGCTTTCTGAGGCCAGATGGTCTTCTCTTACAAAAGGAGATATTGTTTTGGAAACACTTAGAGCCCTTTTATCGCATAACTTCCATTGCTTGGTGTCCTTGCAACCACCAGATACACATTCCATTCTATTGCATCTACAGAGGCCTCTAATAATACTTTTGCTTAATATCACTTCTTATACAGGAAAATACAATTATAAAATATGTGTTTTACTATAACTTTCTTCCATCTGGGCTGAATACCAAAATCTGAATATACTATGATTAAACTCTTATGAAGGCACAGTGACAGCTGTCAATATATATGTCAAAGAAAATATCAAAAAATCACATTCAGAAATCACATCCACTTGGTCCCTTGTCTTACAGTAGCGAGTATGTAAAAATGGCAAAATATGTAATATTGAAAATGTAGTTTTGATGAAAATAATAATGTAGTTGTTCTGAAATTTGAAATGTAAAATGTTGAATATAAAAGTACCCCAACAGAAGTAAGGACCATTGTATTTTATGAAAGGGATGTTGGGGAGAAATATTTTCTGTTTTATACACTCTTCTCCTTTTTGGATCCCCTCTATACTATTACTTTGTATGTGTGTGTATATATATATATGCGTGTGTGTGTGTGTGTATATATATATATATATAGAGAGAGAGAGAGAGAGAGAGAGAGAGAGAGACAGAGAGAGAGAGAGAGAGAGAGAGAGAGAGAGAGAGAGAGAGAGAGAGAGAGAGAGAGAGAGAGAGAGAGAACTTTTAGCTTTCTTCAAAAGAGCTCGGCTCTTTTGCCAAAAAGGAAACCTCTGCTTTCACTTTGAATTCTGCAGTGGGCAAAATTTAGCAGCTGTTCTCGAGATGACTGATATTTTTCCATCAGTCAGAAATCACAGTCAGAGCCCATGGGTTTCATTTGTCAATAGTGATTGCTAAGTAGTCTGCAGATAGGAAAACTTTACACTGTGGCCATTGACAATCTGTCACTGTCTTGGAAACACACAACTAACAGCTGGTTGGATAGATAATAATGAAAGGCCAGGAAACCGGATCATAAAGAAACAATGGTTTCCATAGCCTACTTGGGGCATGCATAAAAAGAATGGAATAGGAAATGTTCTGCGGTATCTGTCCTTTTTTCTACCTGTATCTGGAAATTAATACATCTCATTTTGCTGTATTATTCACTGGATCTGTTTATGAAAATTTTCCCTGCAAGGATTTTGTTTTATGTTATCCTATTACCCTCTCCAACACTGACTGAGGCATTGATTTTGTTTTGTGATCTTCTATCTTAATGTCACACCTGCTTACCGTTCTGGCTGTCTGTCCATTCTCTCTTCCTGAACTGCTCTGGTAGCATGCGCTAGAGAGATATTACTAGAAAATCAAGAGACTATGGGCCAAACTAGATGAGTCCACAGTCCCAGCTCATGGTTGACAGCATTATTTTAAAAAGATTTAAGAAAGTCACAACCTTGCAACATTTTCACATTCCTTTAAAATGGTGGCAGTGTGGACCTGTGGACCTGAGGACACTGTGACATCTAGTTTGGCCCAGTGTTGAGGGACTTGCAACTTTTCATCTGGGAGGGAATCCCATTCTACAATGTCTCTTCATCCATAGAAACTGTGTGAAGAAAAAAGAAATACTGCTTTCTCATCTTAAAGAATACCTTCATGCCTTTTCAACATTAGCAAATCCAGTGTCACATAGCAGATAGACTAGAACCAGGGAGACCTGGGTTCAAATTTGCAGTGTGTCACAAAGCTTATCGGGTGACCTTGAGCCAGTCCCTCCCTCCCAACCTAGCCTAACTCACATGGATGCTGTGAGGTTGAAACCATAGAGGTGAGCTCCTTGGAGGAAGAACAGGGATAAAAATGCAAGACAGCAGTCTCTGCACAAATCGTCACCTCAGAACTATTTGCATACCTAGCAACCAACATATCTCTCACAAAAGAAAGGGTTAAAGACCACCACGCTTAACAGCCCAGGAAATAAAGAAAATAAACATATGCAAACACAGCTGAATTGCTATTTGGCAGAGTGCACATTTTCCAAGATGCTAATAGAAGCAAAGCACAAAAAAGAGAGGCAAACCCTGCTCATTGCTTAAGGATCATCCATGGTTAAGCCACATGCCCACTATTTGGTGAATAACATAATCATGTGGCCACAAGAATGGGCTAGAAAGAGTGGGAGGGATTGGATCATGCACTATATGCTGTCAGCTTTGTGTTTCTTCAACTCATCTGAGAATTTTGGAAGCGTCTCTCTTGCCGGAATCTACAGTCCACTTCAGCATAGCGTAGCGCAGCAGACCTCATGGGATTGCTCTGTGAATCTCCTTGAATGTCTTCTTATCAACTTGGAGGGGGAAAAAAAATTGTGAGATAGCAATTTCCTTTGTTTTCTTTTCTAAAATCCTAGTACTTTGTTTGACCCAGGTTAATATTATACTTCAGGAATGGAATGTTTAGTATCATTCCTCCAAAAAAGTGCATCTACCACAGTCCTCTTATACTGAAGGGTTTTTTTGGTTCTTAAATTTGCATCAATATTATAGATCACAAACTGCAAGACTCAGAGAAAGGTTTAAAGGGTTAAATCCTCCTTTATATTTTGAGTGTCTCCCCCCTCCCCAGACAGACTGTGCTTTAGAGTCCATGTGAGGAGACAGAGTAGTCAAACCAGAGGCTTTGGACTCAGGGCCTAATCCCCAAGCTCCCTGTGATGGCTAATCTGCTGATCACTCTTAGGCACCTTCTGCCCACTGCCCTCCCTGTCATTCAGGACCCCTAAAATGAACAGGTGGTGGCAGTGAATACCCTAGTGGAAGGGAATAGCTCCCTCCAGAAGGTGGCAACCCGAAGAGGGAGCAGACTGAACAGGGTCTGCACATCAAGCAGGCCGGTTCCATCACCCAGGGTATAAAATAGCCTAAGATATTCAATCAGAATATGTTCAATACCTCCATCAAGACTTTTCTAAACCTCTTGGATCCAGAGACACACAGGTAGAAACCTAAACTGACTTAACACAGTTCCACTGTGTGAGATCTTGCTTGGCACCAGGCACTTTCCTCCCTATATACTATAGTATCCAGCTAGTGTTTGCACAATATCTTGTGCAAGTGGAAATGCAAGTGAGGATGCAATAACTTGACCTAGCACAAGTGACTGGCTACCACTTTCTTTTTCCTGTGTTTCTACTTGCACAAGTGGACATTTTGTGCTGGATCTAACACAACGTATCCATGAAAATAATGTGACCATCTCAGTTTGTTTGGAGTGTAAAGATCAACTTTAGGAAGCAAGGCTTTGGCTTAGATCTGCTCCCATGCAGAAGGTTCCAGGTTCAATCTGCAGTTTCACATCACCTAGTTCAGGTGCTAGGTGATGTGAAAGACCCTGGAGAGTTGCTGCCAGTCAGAGCAGACAATACTGACCTTGACAGACCAAGGGCCTGACTCCATGTAAGGCAGCCTCATGTATTCATGATGCATGTTCTGATTTTTTTTTTTTTTTTTGCAGAGAGCAGCAGATGTGACATGCTTTCAATCTGCATGTATTCCACAGTACTTGGAAGTCAAGTATTTACTTATAAGCAAGTTCCAGCAAGATGTTTGCCTCTTTTTTTCCTGGTGTTTGTTCAGTGGTGTCTGCCTTAGTGCTGGACACACTGTGAACAATGATGTCAGCATGTGCTTCTCCATGTATGAAGTCATGTCGCTCTATTCCGTTCTGTCAGTTTTGTAATGCAGATGAGGAGAACGAAATGTTAACGTCGCCACTTCTCACTTTCGCCTTGTGATTTCGAGTACATCTGACACTTTCTCCTCACATGTCTCTATATCTGTAATTACATTAACATGCTGATGTGCACCAAGGGACTTCATCTGGAATCCATCTGGAAAGTTTAACAAAAAAACCCCCACCCCCTCTCACATCATGAAGGGAATGACTGTTTTTCCCTCCTGAAATCTTCAAAGCTTTAACCCGAATACTTTGAGAGACCTGTCACTTTACAGTAACACCTGACACCATCAGACTATTGCAATTATCAATTCCAGGGCAATCACAGCCATTTTTCACTGCATTTTCCCTTCATTAATTTGAAGGGGGGGGGCTCCACTTCTTATTCCTTGAAGTCTGTTAGAGAGGGAAAGAAAGCAGGGTTTGGATTCAGCAAATAGTTTTACTTGCACTGGCCAAGGGGACTTGGCCGAGATTGATTTCAGTCGGGCTGAAAATGACACACATCAAGCTCATTTGCAGATGCCTATTCACCCATCAGATTGCATAAAGACGACCCTGGGATTGCTGAAAACTTCAGCCAGAAAGTGAGACACAAGCTGCTAATGCTTTCACCAGCATGCCAGGTTTTTAAGACCCTTGCAGTGAGACATAACAGACCGGGCCTGCTGAAAGCATCCATGACCTTGTCATTTTATATGCCAAGAAAAGTTTCTTCACAGTAATACAGGTTCACAGAACTATTTACATTTTTATCCCAGCCTTTCCCCTGAGGAGTTCAAAGCAACACAAATGGAGCTCTATTCTCTTTTATCCTCACAAGGACCCTGTGAATAGGGTTACCAGATCCAGGTGGGGAAATAATGGAGATTTGAGGATGGAACCGGAGGAGGTCAGGGACCTCAATGAGGTACAGTGCCATGGAGTCCACCCTCCAAAGCATCCATCCTCTCCAGGGAACTGATCTCTGTAGTCTGGAAGTGAGCTGTAATTCCAGGAGCTCTCTGGATCTCAACTGGAGTCTGGCCTCCCTACCAGAAACAAAGGCAGGTTAATATTTTATTAAGATCAGCTAAAACAACACAAAAGTATAAATGTGTTCACTGGAAGCCTTTTTCTGGCTTAAGCAAAACAAAGTGAGGGGAGGGATGTTCAAGACGTTAATAGGCCTGATGGGAAAAGCCAATAGTGTGAAGGAACAGGGAGGATGTTAAACTGACTTAATGAGGTTAAACTGTGCCATGTGCAAAATCTTGGGCTTAAGGTTAGAGGAATGACACTTGCTCCATAATGGCTCCATTGTGGGCTCTGCTCTGCATCCTTCCAATGGTCCACTTCACTTTCCTCTTGACAATGGGTTGGATACAGTCCCAGTAGTTAAACTCCCTTATCCTGTGTCAGTCTATTAGTCTAAGGATCAATATAGTCTTTTCTGGATGCTGGAATTTAATTCTGAATTTTAATTAATAACTATTTTATGTTTTGGTTTTATTGGGTTTTATTTTGAAAGATGCCTCAGGTAGGTTCCCTGGAAAGGCAGCATAAAAATTTACTAAATAAAAAAACACTCTGACCGGCAGCATCTCTCCAGGGTCTCCAACAGAGGTCTTTTACATTACCTACTACCTATTCCTTTTAACTGGAGATGAAGAACCTGGGCCCTTCTACATGCAAAACAGACTCTATCCCACTGAACCATGGACTCAGCAGATTCATTCCCCTAACAGAAATGTAAGGACACTTCTGCTAGAAATAGAAATGTAAAGAGACTTCCAGTAGAAGAGCCTCTTGCACTAGAAGAGCCTCTTGCAAAGATGGAAAGTTCTTTCCACCAGAGGACAGCACCACTATTAGTGGGGGGGCAGACCCAAGCCAGTTTGGTGTAGTGGTTAAGTGCACAGACTCTAATCTGGGAGAACCGGGTTTGATTCCCCACTCCTCCACTTGCATCTGGCTGGATGACCTTGGGCAAGCTGTAGTTCTGATAAGAGCTGTTCTTGAAAAAAGAGCAGCTTCTGTCAAGAGCTCTCTCAGTCCCACCTACCTCATAGGGTGTCTGTTGCGGGGAGGGGAAGGAAAAGGAGTTTGTAAGCTGCTCTGAGACACCTTTGGGTAGTGAAGGGTGGGGTATAAATCCAATCTGTTCTTCTTTGTGCACACTTTCAATGGGTGCTTTGGCAGACATCATTAATACAAGTTCAATGTGTTGCATTCCATAGTATCATAGTAACTGGATAATGATCATACATTTCCAAATATGTATCTAACACATATAAAATGTATCCCCCCTGCTCCCTGGCAATTTGTGTTAAATTAAGCTTGTTGTATCCTGTGAGGCAAGGCATCCCTGTCCTCCCCTCAAAGGGTTAATGAGAATGCTAATGGGACCAGTCCATCTTGCAGGTGTTATTAATTGGTCTCCTGGCCTACACAGCTCTTATCTTCAAGGCCAGAGATGGTAACTAGCATCCCATGAGAACCTGTGGTCCTTATGATGGTAAGGGGAGAACCAGGGGGAGATAAGCTAATTTTTTAGAGGCTTCTCCTGAGAATGTGTCCTGATTGGACATCATCTTCACTTGATCTTGCTGGGCCCCAAAACTATAATTGAGCTAAGGCTCTGAAGATGTGACACTAGGTTGGATTCTGAAGGACTAAAGGCCTAAACTATGATATGCTTGAAATACAGTGTAGAGAATGTCTGAGCTATGGCCTTCTGCTTTTGAATCAAGGTTTGTGCCATCTAACACAATTCTTGGAAAGTGTTAGATCGTTAAGCTAGTTTTCTTGTTTTCCTGCTGCATGATCTTTAGCCTAATGCGTTGTCTATAAAGTAAATCTTTATTTTGTCAGAAATTGGAATAAACTCCATAAATCTTTTTAAAAATTAAATAAAGGTATGGTTCCTTGTACACAACCTCCCTGGGGACCTACAGGGTTCACTCTTGGGACTATCTGACATATCCCAATTTGTATTTCCACCTGCACAACACATTATGCAAGTAATTATTGGCTGGTCTGTGTCTGAGTGCTGGCTCATGTCTGAACTCAGCCCCCCCCCACAATGCCCAGAGCCAGGAGGCCTACCTGGTCCACAGCCATTGGAAGGAAGGAGGAAAGAAGAAGATCCATGGAGGCAGCAGCTAAAGGAACCTTCTTCTGGCCTGGGCTGGTGATATTATAGGGATTGGCAGGTCCTCCCTGGCCACTGGTGAGGAATGGGGTGGGAGGGTTTCCAGCTCCAGGTTGGGAAACTCCTAGAAATTTGGGGATGGAGTTTGGGGAGAACAGGGACCTCAGTGGGGTACAATGCCATAGAGACCACCCTCCAAACCATTTTCTCCAGGGGAACTGATCTCTGTAGTCTGGAAATAAGCTTTAATTCTAGGGGATCTCCAGGTCCCTCCTGGAGACTAACATCCATATGATGTTATTAGCCACTGCTGAGGAATAGGCTGCTTACTTCAGACAGCCTGGAATATCTCTGGGAGTTGACCAGCAGTTGATTAGAGAGGGCCACCTATCCCAAGGAAACAAGCAAGGCCAGGCTAGACCCAGATGCAGGGGCCATTGGGTTAATGGAGAAGAGTGGCTGATTGTCTCATGGAGGGTGGGGGAGGCAGGACAAAGCCCGAAGGGAGAAATAAAAGGAGGCAGCACATTGCCAGGCAGCGAGGCTGTGTGGTGCTCCAGGGGAGGAGAGGAAAGGCCTGTGGTGCACAGCCAGCTGTTCTGAGACCTGAGAGGAATGACTGCAGAGAACATGACAATAGGGAGGGAGGAGGATGAACTCTCAAAAGGGGGCACTCACAGTCTGTATCACACTTCATCTACTGCTTTTGTTTGTACCAATGGAACAGCGCCGAGTTTGTGGTTCTGCTTATGCATTGGTGGATCCAGTCCATTGCCACCGGGGCAAAGATGCCAATGCTACTCTTACCTTGGTGTTCCAAGATCTACCAGGAGGATTGGGAAGCTGATAGGTTTACGGATAGATCAGCTTTTCTCAAACTACTTTAGTCCAGCTTTTTTTTTTTTTCCCTGGGAATAAGCTGTTAGTTTTAATAAAGTAACTGGAGTGTCACATCAGGTTTGTCCCTGGATTTAAATATATTCACGCCATCTGTCTTGCCATCTCTGAAGGTAGAAACAATTGTGTCGTGGGTGACTACCAGTAAATCCCCAGTTGTTCTGAACAGCTTGAGTTGTCTCACATCTTACTCTGTTGTTCGTGGGAAAATGTGGCTGCATCACTCTGTCTTCCATTAAAATCATTTCAGATTCCCTCTACACACATATCAGAAGCAAAAGCAGTTGTGATTATTATTTTTTTTTAAAAAAAAAATCTTGGAAAGCTTTGCATACATGCCACCTCACCCCACTTCATGTAATTCTGGGTTTATGCTTTGCGGGGGAAAATACACTGCTTCCCATATGTTCTCTGTCCTGAGGTTTCAATGTCACCTTTAATTAGAAATGGAAAATTAATGTTTTCCTGGCTTGATTCATATGTGAATTTGTCGTTGATGCTATTTTTCTGTGTCTCGTTAGACACCCACATCTAGGACTTTGTGTCAAAATAATATCAGCATTGTATAGACTAATGAATATGAAATGCCCAATTAAAAACGTTTTCTTTTAGGAGTTGAGAAGAACGTTCCTGGGGCTTACACGTGACAAATCGAATCACACAGGGGGACAAACGGAGACATGAACAGCCTCCCTCTTTCTACTCCAGTGTGATGCCTTTGTTGTGGAACTTTTCAAGGAAGAGTTTGTGTAAAGATGCCGAAGCAAAACTTCACTGCCCTGGCCAGATCTACTTGGTGCTTGCTGTGCATATCAGAGGGCTTCCAAAGGTCTTTTCGTGAGTGGCTTTCAGTTCCAGAAAGATAACATGCTTATTCTGAAGGCATGAAGTAACTATAAAGAAAGATAAACAAAAGCACCTTAAAGAATAACATTTATTTCAGCTTAAGATTTCAATGAGTATATAGGAGTGATCATACAAAGCTCTACCTTGCCCCCTTGCTCCAGGATTGAACAAAGACCTTGGATTTCCAGCTTGCTATTTGTGTCCAGTAGCACCTTAAAGACAAACAATTTTTTCCAGGGTATAAGCTTTCATGAGTCAAAGCTCTCTTTGACAGATATGTCATCTTGCCTGATGTGGCTTACAAAATAAAACATAATGAAAAATAAAAACATTAAAAGTTATTCATTAAAATTGAAATTATTTTTTTTTTTAAAAACCTAGTCAGAGCATAAATATTTGATCAGAGTACATCAAGCACTTTGCATGCTAAGGGCTCAGCATCCACCCTTTACAGATATTAATTCAGCTGGAACTTTATTTTGTCCCTGTAACATAACCTTGTCTGTGGGATCCATCCAAGTATGTCTGAATGTGCCTTTACAAGTATATCAATGTACAGCTGAAGCTGGGAGAGAGTGATTTACAGAAGGTCACCAACAGAATCTGTGTCAGGATCTGAACTCAAGATCCCAGAGCTTCAAGCCAACCATTTTATATATTTGTCCACAGGGGAAGGGGGAGGGAAGACTTCTATTCCCTGATCTGAAGTGGAAACTGACATGATTCCTGCCTGTTTTACTGTGAGCCTGCTTCTATTGTAAAATGAGTCATTGAAACCTGGGAAGATACTATCAGTCTCCAGGGCCTTTTAAAAGTTACTAATCTCTCAATGGCTACATCTCTGTGTAATTTTCCCCCCTCTGTTCCCTTTGTCATCTTGTGCAGCCTCTTTCGATCACAAGGTGCTAGTTACCTAGAAAATTGCTATTGCCACCTCAGACGTCTCAGCTTTCCCAGGGTTGTGGATGTAATGCCCTTAAAATAATAACTCTGGGATAACAGCCATTCTCGTCATAGATAGTGACCTGAGTAAAATTATTGCCTTATTGGACATCAACAAAGAAACTTTCATCTTTCTGATCTCAGGCTCAGTTCTGAAAGCAGGAAGGAAAAGATGATGCCGTTACACGTAGATATACCTGTTGTGCTATTGCTGCAGGGTTTCTGAAATTGTGGCCACAAAAATAAAGCCAGTGAGTTTCTGTGAAAAAAATCAGCTCTTAACAGCCGTCTCCAGCTATCAAATGCCTGGATTTTAAATAGGTCTGTGAAGAACATTGAGTAAAGGAACAATAATTAGGGACTCAGAGGGCATAGCCTCATACCCAGACCACATTCTGCTCCTGCGCTGTATAGCTGCCCAGAAACAAGGACCCAACACTTCACCAGGTAAGACAGAATTTCCCCTGTCCCAAAACTTTGGGGAACCCAATGGAGTTGTTGGGCAACAGACTGTGGACAGACAAAAAGGAAATATTCCTTTAATTGAATTGTGGAATTAGCTGTCAGTAGAGGTAGTGATGGGAGGGAAGATGGCATGGTACATCCCAGTCTTGTAGGGTTGGCCCTGGTTAGTACTTGGATGGGAGACCTCCAAGGAAGACTGCTGAGGAAGGCAATGGCAAATCATGTCTTCTTCTCACTTGTCTTGAAAGCCCCTTGCCATAAGTTGTCTGTGACTAGACAGCACTACACACACACAAGTAGTGATGGCTGTAAGCATCAAGAACTTTAGAAGAGGATCAGACAGATGCATGGAGGAGGGACCCAACATTGACTATTAGCCCTGGTGACCAAAGGGAACGTGGATATTCAGAGGCAGTAGACATCTGATTCCACTGCTAGGAGAAAACATTAGGAGAAGGCTTTGGACTCCATGCCTCCCAGGGCAACTAGCTGGCTTCTGTATGAACCAGGATGCAGGACTAGATGGATCACTGGTCAGATATGCAGCTCTTCTTATGGTGACTTGGGCTGTCTGTCCACCTTAGCACAGGCTTTGCTTAGAGACAAATGGCAGGAGAAACTGTGGAGTTGTGTGTTTGAAATTCCCAAGCATATTTTTTACCTTATCCACTCAGGACCTTGTTTCAAATTGGGATCACGGCATAGGGCGAGGGAAGTTTCTCCTTTGTCTCTGCACCATTCCCATGACTTAAAAAAAAAAAAAGGACTTGTGGGAGTATTATTAGCCTGCCGGAGAAGACATACTGGCCACTTGGTATATTTGCAATGTGGAATCATTTCACATTGGGAAAATGGCATGGAGAGGAGTCAGCCCTCTCTCTTCTTAAACCACAGTGATGCCATTTGGTGGAGAACCCCCATCATGGCCACATGCTATTAAATATTAAAACAGATATTTTGCAAAACTGTATGATGTCAAATTTACATACATAGAACTCCAGGCAGCAAAACAAGAAGTTTAATTGAAGAAAATTACATGGTTTGGAAGGGCATCTGTAACTCAAGTATTTAAATAATACACTCCCATCATTTGTTTTGCTTCTGAAATGTTACACATGGATGAAAAAAGCAGCAGTCCAAGAATGGCTGTTGTTTCTACAAGGAGAGAAGAAGCAGTGAGAGCTAGCACAGTGGTTGGAGTGTCAGATGAGGACCTGGAAGACCCAGCGTCAAATACCTACTCCCCAGGTTCAGATCCTCTCCTCTTGAGCCAGTTACTCTCTCTCTGTACCTGACCTACTTCACAGGATTGTTGTTCTGAGGACAAAAGCACAATGCTGTGACCTGTTTTGTGTTTCCATTGAAGAAAAAAGCAGGGGCTGACCTTAAAAGCTATATTTCCTACGCAGAAAGTGAGCTCACACATGGAAATGACTCCCCTTTTCCAAAGAGCTCAAGACAGGATAGACAGGCTTAACCCTTGCCCATTTTATCCTTACAATAGTGCTGAAGAGATGAGTTACCCTGAAAGAGAACAGTGGTCCAGTCACCCAGTAATGCTTTCTGAATACATCAATCCATTAAGTGTTTTTGTACAAAGTCAGAGGATTGATCTACAGGTTGGTATTGTCCTCTCTGATTGGCAGCAGCTCTCCAGAGTGTTTCACATCACCTGCTACCTGATCTTTTGAAGCGGACATGCCTGGGTTTGAACCTGGAACCTCCTGTATGAAAGGCAGATGCTCTGCTGGTGGGCCATGGCTCCTCCTCATGGCAGAGTAATGATCTGAACCCAGGTCTTCCTGGTCATAGCTGGACACTTCAATCAACACACCATACTGGCACATGAGCTCAGTTGCCTGTACTTTGGAGTTTCTCAGAACTTTCTCTGTGTTATTCTTTCGCTCTGAATCCTATATTGCTATTCTTGAATGTAAAATAATTTTACAACATGGGGAAAGTGGTTTTGTAGTCCTCCAGACCAACAAGTCCCATTGACAGAATATGAATTGTTCCCTCTTTGGCAACATTCTTCTCCTTGTTTCATTGTTTTGCTGCTGGAGCCACCAGGAGTGTTTGCAGTACATATTCCATCTACATTTACATCCAATGGCCAGTTATTCAACCTCTAATCCAGTTTAGAACACGCATTAACAAACTCCCAATCTAAGAGATAAGGAGCATTTTAAAATGTATTACCTTTGTTATTCCTCTTTATCTCTCCTTTCTTTACCACTACAGCAACTTCAGGTTGTTTGGAATTAGTTGTTCCATTCATGAAAGATTAAGCCATGGCAATTTCATCTTTACCCACTACCAAGTGCTGCTGGGATATGAGGATTCACGGGGTCTGAGTTACAGCCCCACTTGTTATTTCCCCAGAAAGCATTTTCCTGGGGCCTGTCCCTAACCAATAGTATCATTGTATTAACATGGCTAGAGAAGGTTTGTGGTAACTATTTCTAGGAATACTACAGCTTTGTGTTCTACAGTCACAACTATTATTCAGCTGGGTTGCAACAAGAGGGGAAGCTGTACATATGTGTTTATTACATATACTTTCTATCCTGCCCTCGACACTAAAGATGCTCAAAGAAGGCCACAGCCAATTAAAACAGTATTTATACTCATTAATATAATATATGATATGTTTCCACATGTAAGCATAAAGCCATGGGTGTAGATGCCATTAAAATGGACATTCCAACATGGTCTATAGTAACTACCAATAAAACTTTTTTGGAAGAGAGCATACAGAAGTTTGGCAGAAGGAATGAACTAATTTCTCCTTGAGGCAGCTTTAGAATTCCCCTAGGATGAGAAACAATATGGAAATTATTTATAAGCATCTTTAGGATGACCTTAGTTTGCTTTTGCTGGGTGCAGTCCTTTTTTGGTCTTTACAGAGAAGAAAAATAAAAAGATGGAGGAGGAGAGAAGAAACTTGTAAGCCGATTGAGTTCTCCCTTGGGGAATAATGGAGGCCATAAATAAATATATAAATAAATAAATAAGTGAAAAACATGAGTAAGAGATTAGAATATATCCTAGCTAGGAGAGAATACCATGGGAACAAGTGGCGGTCTCTGTCTACTAGAGGACTCCAAACTCAACTGGACATGCAGGTCTTTGTTTTTAATGAAACAGTTGGTATTCACTTGTTTGGCAATTTTAAAATAGTCTTTTTGGGGGGAAAGGTTGTAGGAACACCTGTTTAAAAGTTTTCTTCTCCATCTTAGTGAATATAATTCTGGAAACATCTAAAAATAGCTTTCCTAAAAGACTGTCATTTTCCCCCCATATTGTTTTGCTTCCTAAAGTCTCCAGTCTGTTTTGCTCTTTCTTTCCCCTCTCTATTCACCCATGACATGCTTTTCATTTATACTTCTTTGTCTTGATTTGTTTCCTCTACAGCCTGTCTCAAAAAGGCCATTTCACAGCTTTAAGGATCCGTACTCGGAAGGATAATGTGTGATCTATCACCATCCCACTGATAACATGGAATGACAAACTATGTCTTAGTCACTTGCTCATGCAGTAAACTGCTAGCAGTTCTGTCTTTTCTAGCTAGGAACCAGGTTGTGATGGGAAATGAATTTTAGCATTGTGAATAACATCTTCATCCTGGTTTCTCCACCCCACCCCCTTCATGGAAATGGAAGTATTGTGTTGTGAGACAAGTAGACACTTTGAGTCATTTCTGCTCTTAGCAAGAAATCTTTTCTTTATATATAAAAAAAATAAAATAAAAATCTGGAACACTCATACCAGTTCCAGTGAAGAACAAAACAGATCATATTTCCTGCTCATCTTTGAGGCTTAACTCTTTTCATGTCCTTTAGATTAATAACAGCCATTGGCTACTCCTGAAAAGCAGTATGGGTCACAGTAAGGCATAGAGCTGAAGAGCTGCCATAAAGCACACAACTAAAAACCCAGTGAAACATAACACAACCCAGAACTCCTTATTGGTTCCTAGCAAAATATTAATTTGGGAGGGCAGAAGCAAGGCAAACCAATTTTGCTATGACACGAATCCATTATTTTCATTTCTGTGCAGCTTCCTGAAGGCATCTCCTTTCCTTCTGCAGCAGTGGGCCAATGAGTTACATTTAGGGATGTCACCTGATTTTGCAAACTTATAAAATCTGATTCTCCCAATATGGACTAAAATGGAGTCTGTCTGTGAATGGACAAATGTGTTAACAAAATGTGATGCAATTACTACAACAAAAACTAATGTCCTTTTCTGAAAACCCCAGGAGATTTCCTGCCAATTACCTCTCAGTTGGACTGAAAATTTCACCTTACTGTAATATTTTCCTGTTATCTCACTGAATGTGATTCAGGAATCTCTTATGCACTAGGTATTATTTCCACGGCGTATCCTGCACTTGCACCATGGATAAGAAATTCCAAAGGAAACAGCAATTAGAGAAAGGTCTGTGTCCACTTTGCTTTGGGGACTGGGCTCTAGCTTTTTTTTTGTTTTCAAACCATCTACATTTTACCTCTCCTAACAGTCCCAAACTGTTTAATGGCAGCTTTGCCTTATGTACTATTAATTGCCAAGGCACTAATCCATTTTTTTCGGTACAATTTTACATAAACTCAAAATGGAGATTAAAACTGGTTCTTAAGGCCCTACAGCTTGGGACCAGGTTACTTGGTCTGCAGCGAAAACAGGGCTTTTGTACCTTAATTATTGCGCAGAAAAGGGGATTTTGGTTGGAACAGCTTGTCACACAGGGGGTGTGTTCAGACGGGCCGTTTAGTCCCCTTTCGGCACGCTTCAGTAATGGATTTTATATCCACGTTCACACACCCAACATCTGCACACCGTCCCCAGCCATTGCTTTCCGGATCAAACCCCTTTTAAAATGGAGTATTTTGATACTACTTACCCAAGTGATGTTTTCCCGATTCTCCTGTTTTGAGCTACAGTTTCCGATGTTTGATCACTCCTGCGGTATCGAGCCACTTCTGGGTGCATCAACCCTCTCCCCTCTGGAAAGCTGCCATGGAAGCCTCAGGCTTCTGCTTTTCATCCGCCATTTTTTTTTTATGCTTTGGTGGTATGCGCATGGGTGGAGCTCCGCTCCTAAGTTAATAAAAGCAAAATTTAAATGGTGCCTAGTTTTAGCACTTAAACAAGTTCGGGATCTCACAGAGGCCAGTTTCGGGGGTAAAAGTTTGATTTAAAGTGTTCATTTAAAGTTTAAAGGGAAGTGTGGAAATCACTGTTCTGCGCACATGTGGAAATTTTAGTTCTAAAGATGGCTGCCTGTGTGCATGCTCAAACTGAGAGGAAAAAAACCCACCCGATGCACGCTTCCGGTGGGGAGTGATGTGGCTGCGCAGCGGTCCGGAACAAGGAGGTCAGTGTGATCGTGATTCTCTGGGTTAAAAAACACACACATTGGACCAGAGCAATTTACACTGCTCCCAGCACACTGTCTGAATGCAACCAGGGACTGTGTGGACATCAGTATGGCATTAAGTTTCTTCTGATACAATATAAAAAAGTTTGCTTTCTTTTGCATCTGAACTAGAAAGAAAATTCATGTACTCTGTTTGGTGTAGTGGTTAAGTGTGTGAACATTAATCTGGGAGAAGTGGATTTGATTCCCCACTCCTCCACTCGCAGCTGCGGAGCTGAGGAGGCAGCAAGCCATAGTTGTGTCAGAGCTGTTCTTGAAAGGGCAGTTCCCAAAAGAGCTCTCTTAGCCCTGCCTACCTCACAGGGTGTCTGTTGTGGGGAGGGGAAGTAGTTTATAAGCCGTTCTGAGACTCTAAACGAAGGGTGTGGTATAAATCCAATCTCTTCTCTTCTTCTTTTTCTATTTAGTTCTGGAAGTTTGTTTGTGCCATGTTTCATTATTCCACAGTGTCTAAGGACAATTTCTAAAACCCATTTTGGAGTTGTTACATACACAGTTTGTTGTTTTTCTTTTAATTAATTCATATCTCTTCCTGCTCTGTGTCACTAGTGCATAATAAAGCACTGCAGAAAAACATTCTTGATGTGATAGTACTGGTGTGGGGTTGTTGTCCAGGTACTGTGGATGGGTGTATCACTGAGCCAGGGCCTGTGACCAGAACAGATGATGAAGAAGAGTTGGTTTTTATACTCCACTTTCCTCTACCTTAACAACGTTCTGTGCACCTTGGTGTTTAGTCATGCCGGCCAAATGACCACAGAAACGTCTTTGGACAGCGCTGGCTCTTCGGCTTTGAAACGGAGATTATCACTGCAACCCTAGAGTCGGATTTGACTGGCTTTCGAGCAAGGAAACCTTTACCTTTACCTTCCTCTACCTTAAGTAGTCTTAAAGCAGCTTTAAGCAGCTTTAAGACAGTCACAACAGTCACCTTGTGAGGTAGGTGGGGCTGAAGGAGTTCTGAGAGAACTGTGACTAGCCCAAGGTCACCCAGCAGGCTTAATGTGGGGAAGTGGGGAGTCAAACTCGGTTCTCCATATTCGAGTCCACCACTCTTAACCACTACACTACCCTGGCTCCTGAAAATTCCTCAGATTCCTCAATGGATTTGGATCCTTAGAAAGGTTAATGGTTAAAAGCTGACCTCTTGATAAGCTTCCTTCTTCAAGGAGAACTAAAAGAAGGTAAGTGTTTGCAGCTAAGGGTGTGTGTGTGTGTGTATGAATATGTGTGAAAATCAGCAACCTTAGAGAGAAGTGGCTGAAAATGTAACACCTAAGAATCTGAGGCCTCTTTTTGTGAGGATCTAATGTTAGAGCCTGCACTTCTGTGCCTCCACCTGTGCTGTACCTCAATATTTCTAAATGAATCAGGTATTGTAAAAATGTACATCTCTTGTGCTGTCATTCAATCAGCCTTGATAGTACTGCTCCTGGAATGTTGCACGGCTCCGATCACCCCGATCTGTTCACCTTAGACAAGTCTTTTGTCCCATGTGAAAATAGTTGGTTGAAAACCAGAGTACAAGAAATGCGAGAAAGTTGAATGCCAAACTAAGGCCCCTTTTCAATTAGCAGGAAGTACCATTTATCCTTTTTTATTCTTATGCAAAACATCATTTATTACTCTTGATAAATTGACTGAATATAAAAATGGACAAGTCACCAAATTGCCAGGAGCGTAAAATGAAGATTGTTTCATTATTGTGTACATTAATGGACTGCAATATATTCCCTGCTATTGTTGAAATTTCTAGCCACCCAATTTGTTCCTGCGGTCTTCTGCTTAAATAAGATGGATTGGAATGAATTCAGTATAGATTTATTAATTACTGTAACAAGAAGGGTGTGATGATGTTGGTGATCCATATTATTTT